>BSBM01000632.1:15480000-16680000 GCA_027924585.1 Larix kaempferi | reverse complement strand
TTTGGAGTTTTGTGGTTAGTTTTCACCTTGAAGTTTAACTACTGATTCTGGGAGCTATGGGCGTCCGATCATCGAACTGTCAGGAGCAGGTTGGTAGTCTCATCCATACCTTCCATTTCAATGCTTTTATTTCAATTTTCATCGGTTGGTTTTTTAATTTGGCCAGCCCTAAATGGTCTCGGCGCTACCCGCGGGCTATAACTATGCGGGTCGCTGGTAGGGCTAGGTACGTGCAGTCAATGCAGGCGTTGACTGTGGGTACCCACCTATGTAAGCAAACTTTCCCACGGGTACGGCCGTGAAGCTAGTTTTTTAAATGAAATTGACTAAATTCTTTGGTTTTTCTCCCTCCAGGATGGTTCTAGAGTGGAGAGAGGGAACATGACCAAGTGGATAAGGCCGTTCGCAATGATGTGCATGCACAACAAGCACTACAAGCATGTGGGATATACAAATTTTGGAGCATAGGGGGTTTAAGGGCCCAAAACCTATTGCTCTTCCACTTGATAGACTACTAGGACGTCGATGCACATAACTTCAATCTAGACAGGAAAATACTCTCATTGGAAGTGGAAGATATCTACTTCATTACTGGTTTGTCCCACCGAGGAGATGTGGCAAGCCTTCGGTCTTGTTATGTGGGTGGTGGGATCACCATCCCCGACTATATAGAGCGGTATTGTATTCTAAATAATCGGGCAATGGGGAGTCAGGTGCCCATCAGAGCCATAGTCAACCTGAGCATGAAGGTTGTGGTGGCTACCTTAGTGCAGATTACTAGTTCAAAAGCTCTGCACCAGGAATCCAGGCCAATGATGTTCTATGTGTCGCAGTGTATGCAGCCAATGATATTTGACTAGTGTACCACATTACTGGGGTCCATGAAGACCCAACTCATAGAGTGCAAGCAAGGGGATGCAAAAAAATTTGGATACAGCAGTATCTTTTGAATTTTCTTCTTTGAGCGAGTTTCGAGGCTCAGTCCGAGGGTTGAGGTCCCTCCTCATAGTCTCCGCAACCCAGCCATGACCCGGTGGGCCGAGGTCTTGACGTGATAGGGTGGTGGCCGTCAGGGGTCACCATATACAGAGGAGTTCTTTCACTGGTGGGACCGACAGGTCATAGCCATAGATGACTACCCCTATGCAGGTATAGACTTCCGCTAGGACCGTGACATGCCGCTTCCACTAGATGCAGTGTTTGGAGACATTGGTGAGTACTCTTTTTTAGGTTTTTTGGTGTATTAAATTTTTATGGATTTTTTATTATAGATGTAAATGAAAAAATATTTTTGGGGGTAGTATCATATATTAATGTTTGACTGTTTGCTCGCAGACAAGGGCCCAATGAGACCCAAGGGCTTCCCGAGACATCGTCGTCGGGGCAAGGGTGATGAGGTAGTGGGTGCTGCAGCAGAGCGTACACTACAGTCTCTATGGGGAAACCTATCACAGATGACCACCAGGGTCCCACAGATAGAGGTGGCGCGGCTACCAGAGGAGATGCAGCGCCAAGTCATGGGGCCAGGTAACTGGGTACGACTACTATAGCGCATAGCAAATGCAATATAGTATTACTATGAGACACATCCTGTCGCGGCGGTAGCTAGGCCTCCTCGTAGGGAGTAGACATCTCAGGGTCCCATTTTTGTATCGATATGTATATTTTTGAGGGCTACGAGCACCAGTTTTGTATTATGACACTACTATTTTTGGACATATTATTTATGAAAAACTATGGTTCTACGGTTCTACTATATGTGTGTATGTACAAATGTATGAATGTATCTTTTATTTGTGTGCTTCATTGTGAATGTGACAAATTCGAATCTAATACATAGTTAGCATATGCATCAGATATATGATTAAAACTTCTCGGAACATGAATGTATGTAATTGAAACAAAATGTCGTTCCAAGAGTCTTACCCTTAGGAATTTTTGTAGTAGTGTAGGATCCCTCACACAGTACTAACCATTCAACTGAGACACAACCAGTTGTGAATCCAGGAGAACTTCTAAAGATTGGGCGCCATGTAAAATACCATCCCAAAGTACCTCAATCACAGCACTATACTCAACCACATTGTTAGATGTAGGACCGAGACAAGCACCTACCGAAGACACAACTAGGTGGTCAGGTGAATAAATAACCCAAGCAGCAGAAGCAAGCCACTGCGTATGATGACTAGCACCATCCACAAATCCTAAGAATGTAGGAAACTCCACTGACATCTATCAATAAAACGGAAGCTAATCAGCAAACTCGAAAACCAAAAGAAAGCTAAACTATGTACAGAAGTAGCTATACAATAGTATACAAAAGTATTAGTTTGAACCAGAGGTTCAAGCATAATACCGCTTGAGGTAGAGCCCATTTCTAGGATCCTTCAAGAAATTCCCCTCATAGTCCTCTAATTCATAGGCTCCTTTTTCCAGAACACGCCTCACGATGTAAGGACCGTGCCACATGGGGTTAAACTTGCCTGCCCCCAGGGGTTCTATAGCTTGGTCATATAAGAGGACCAAGTCACCTTCAACATATTGTCGGGGACGGACAGACCTATTGTATTGAACCTTAACATGACGTTTATTAGCATCTATATCCACAACAACATCTCGACGCTGCTCGTCAAGTTGCTCAAGGTGGATTAAACGTTTCTCAATACCCGTTGTATCAGGGAGGAGTTCTATGGCCAATTTAAGTGAAGGGATTTCACATTCAATCGGTAAAATCGACTCCACACCATGTACTAGCTGAAACGGTGAGAACCCGGTGGCAGTCTTGACTGTGGTTCGATACGCTCACAAAGCAGGATATAACATAATGTGCCAGTTAGTCTTGCTTTGTTGGATGGTATGTTGGAGAATGGTCTTTAAAGACTTATTGACTGCTTCGACTTGACCATTCGCTTGGGGATAGTAAGAATATGAGTTTTCTTGACGAAACCCAAGCTTGAGAGACAAATCCTCCATCATTTTGTTCTGAAAGTGACTACCATGGTCAGTGACAATCTCTTTCGAAATACCGAACCAAGTGATAATCTAATTGAACACGAAATGGGTTGTTGTAGCACCATCGGCTTTTATGGTAGGCATGGCCTCAGCCCATTTGGAAAAGTAATCCACAACCACTATAATGTGGTGATGCCCCCCAACCGAAGCTGGTTTGCAATCCATGAAATCCACCCCCCACTTGGTGAAGGGACCGACGGTGACGACCGGATGAAGGGGCGTTGGATGCGAGTGTATATTCCGAGAGAACACCTGGCAAGGGTGACATCTCTTCATAGCGTTTATACAATCCATAAAGATTGAAGGCCAAAAGTAACCAGCTCGCATAATACATTGGGTTGTAGCAAGCCCAGATAAGTGACCGCCACACGTCCCAGCATGGCAATCATTAAGCACCCGCTCTCCTTCTTTGTGAGTCAAGCAACGATGGAGAATAGAATCCTTTCCTCCGTGATACAAAGTGTCACCGACGATAGTGTAATCTTTAACATGATGTTTCACATGTCGTTGCTCGTCTCGTGAATAATGCGGAGGAAAGTTAAAATTTTGGAGATATACAATGACATCCCCATACCAAGGGTCCTCGGATGAGATAAGAAATAAGTGTTCATCCAAAAATGAATCTTCATGGATGACATCCTCATTAAGTCTCGGAAGGTCCAACATAAGCTCAGCAAACACCAATGATTTCATCGACTTTGCCGAAGCAAAATCGAGATCGAACTCCTGAAGGATCACAATCCATTTATTGGACTTCCCCCCTATAAGGCGTCGTGATAGCACGAACTGAAATGGATTGATGTGCACTACAACTGTGGTTTTTCTAAGCAAAATATAGTGTCGTAACCGTTGGACTGCATGGACAATCGCTAGTGCCAACTTCTCCACGTGAGTATATCTCAGTTCAGCGTCTACTAGATTTTGACCAAGGTAATAGATAACATGCTCGACAAGCATATCATCAACTTGAACGAAGACCATGTCAATCATCTCTTGAGACGCATCCACATAAAGTATAAAATCTCATGCAAAGTCTAGTGGACTAAGCACAGGGGCTGATACCAAAGCTTTCTTAAAAGGATCGGAAGACTACTGGGCTCACTCATCCCATATAAATGGTGTGTCTTTCTTCAACAAATGTGCGAAACCTTTGGTAAGATTAGCATAATTGACTACAAAACGACGTAGAAAAGTAGCTCTCCCTTGGAGGCTCTGAAGTTGAAATAAGTTGCACGGAGGAGGCAATCGAAGTATTGCCTCAACTTTTAGAGGATCGACTCTAATACCCTCTTTCAAAACTATAAATCCTAGAAGGCGACATGACCTCACCGAAAAGATGCATTTATTGGGATTCAACTGAATCTTGTAGCGTATACATCGTTCAAGAATCCAACGAAGGTGCTTGGGGTGGTCCATTCTCTTACGAGAATGGTTGGCAAGATCATCCAAGAAAACCTCCATTATACTTTTAAGGTCATGAAAGGCATAGGTCATGGCATGCTGAAACATAGCTCTGGCGTTTTTAAGGCTGAAGGGCATTTTTCGATATGCAAATGTACCCCAAGGACAAATGAAAGTAGTCTTATGTTGCTCCTCGGTTTTGATTTGAATCTGGTTATACCCCTAAAATCCATCCATGAACGAAAAAATCTCACTTCCCGCACAAGCATCCAATATCTGATCAATGAATGGTGTGGAGAAGTTGTCTTTCGGACATGCATGATTCAAGTCTTTAAAATCAGTGCATACGCGGATCGTTCCCTGCTTCTTATCCACAGGAACGGGGTTTGACACCCATTCGGTAAGGGGAATGGGGTAGATAAAACCAGCTTTGAGTAGTTTCTCCACCGCTGCCTTGATAGCAGCTGCCTTCCCAGGGTTAACAGGCCGAAGACGTTGCCGAACCAATTTAGCATGAGGATACGTTCTAGTCTCGTGCTCAACAATACTAGGGTCTATTCCTGGCATCTCCTCGTATGCTTAGGCAAAAGCTTCCCAAAGCTTAGTAAACAATTTGGTGTAGATGGAAACCTCCTCAGAAGAGCAATCATCACCGATGTAAACGTTCTCAATCTTTCCAGGAGTGCAAGAGATGTTGATCGGTTGAGTCGGGGAAATATTAACCATGTTCCCCTCCGCATAAATCTCATGTGAACCCAAAAGAACCACAGGGTGACCAACCATCTCTGCAAGAGTCGTCCTGAACTCTTCTTGCTCGGCGAGATCGAGGTTGGGAAGGAAATAAGAGCAATGATGCACATCCTCCCAAGGCCTCTCACTACCACACATGGCCTTGATAATAGATTCATCCGAAGGTAAAGTACTATCAAGGTAATCGTTCGAACAAGACGAGTCGACTACCCAAACTGGTAGCGTAACGGGATCTTCCTCAACTGTCTGGGAAGAGGAGAGATCCGGCTCTATAGTTGCTTGTTGAATATCCTGATAAGCAATCTCAACAGTAGATAGTGGAATAGACATCCCGACGTGCACAATGTCTCCAGACGTAGAACTCGTGGATGGTAAAGTTCATGGATCATCAAAATATGAAGTCCAGAACAGTACATTATGCAAAGGAGGAGGCACATCGTCGAAAATGGTTCCAATAAAATTCACGGGTGCAGGGAAATCATAAGATCCCATCAGTGAAGGGTACATACCAACACCCATGTTCCCAGTTGTTGGCTGAGAATCTGTAACCTGTGGGACTACTAATCCCGGGGATGCTTCAGGAGGAAGATTAATGAAATCCAGTTGATCGATGGTCGCAATCCTGCCTTCGTGTGGAAAGCAAATGATCCTGAATACAGTAGATGCGACAGCTTTCATAGTGTACATCCAATTCCGACCCAATAAAAGGTTGTAGTCAATGTGCGCATCAATCACTTCGACTCCAATAGGCACAGGTTTACCTCCCAAGCGAAAAACAAGGGAAGGGATAATCCCATGCGGCTTAAATGATCGACCGTCAAATGCAGTGAGCATGGTCCTAGACATGAGTAGGGGAGGAGAGCCAAGAGATTTCCAACAAGCTAACGACATCACTGACGCGGAAGCGCCTTCGTCAACCACCATTCTTTTGACAGAATTCTTAAGGCACTCCACATGGATTTGAAAAGCCACATGGTAAGGTAAGCGAGGTTGAACATCAGTAGTGTCGAACTTGATAACGTTGGGACTCCCCCCATCCTGAAATCCTAACGCACTCAAAAGGGCATTCCTTTGAGAAGGACACGCCTATAAAACTTCAAGAGCCGACATGGCACATAGAGTTTGGCCCAAATCTTCTACAATGGAGTAGCTCTAGGTGGCTCGAGCATTGGGATTATGCGTAGAGCGCTTAAGAACACCTTTCGGTATCCGCGGCATAATAGTAGGCTTCTCAATATGCAAGGAATTATCAGGAGCAGGGGGAGGCTCACTCCCCATATTAGGTTTTGGTGCACCATAATCGTGTTGACAAGTAGCAACACTAACCTCCGATTGAACCATATTCATGCATCCATAACCACTAGTATTGGAAGAAGACGTAGCAGTCTCAGTAGGTCCATAACTGATGGCGGGAGCATGCCAAGCCATGTTTTAATGATGAGGAAGGGGATCCTTCAACACAGTTGGGCTCTATGCAAGATGCTTCGATGCTTCTTCGATTCGAGGACACAAGTGAGTAAGATGATCTTCCCCACAGAGCTTACAAGGAAACTTCACCTTATGCCTAGGTTTACGGTCCTCACCAGGATTTCCGCCTTCCCGAGGAGGGTTGGCACTCTCTTTACGAGGGCTATTGTGATTGCTATTATTATTCCCATTGTTTCCACCCTTACGGTTATTTCTCCCCTTCTTCTTACCACCAGGCTGCTGGTTACCCGATGGGTTTTTCATTTGCACAGTGTGTACATCAGACGATGGGGTGGAAGTGGACAAGGTGTGAACCTGTCCGGGAGTAGACTAGTTTAGTGACAAATTTTGCATTTGATTAGCCACCAAATCTATAGGGAGAGTTCTTGTGGATCCCACAATTCCATTGACATGTGGTCCAGGAACTGTCTTGGGCTCATGTCATGTTCGCGGTGCATCAGGAATAATGTCATATAAAATGCCAGACTGAGAGTATAGTAAATCTAACTGCTGGACTTTTAAGATGGCTTGTTCCTTAGTAATAATACCGGACATCGAAACATCCTTGGAAATATATGGGAATAGAGACTTGAGGAACCATTCCAACAAAAACTCTGGAGTAATGTTGGCTTTCACTAACCTCTTCCACCGACGCCACTCTTGAACGTGGTCAAAAATGTGCGTGGCCTTATTCTGATGGAAGGTATATAAAAGTTCAGTACCAGTATCATAACGAGACGACAACTAGAAATGATCCACGAAAACCAAAGCGATCTCATTGAATCCCCTATAAGTGTTCCCAGGCAACTCAACAAACCACTTCGTGGCTGCCCCCATGAGGGTGCATTGAAATAGTCGTAATCTAACGAAATCGTGATTCAACGAGTTGGAGGAGCACCAAAGGTGAAACGTTGTGACATGATCACCTGGATCCTCACCACCTTTCCCCTCGAACTTAGGAATGTCTGAAGGAAGCTTGGTAGGAACCAGAGGCTAACTAGGGTCATGACACACCGGATCATTCATGAGCTTCGAAAGATCCAGAAGATTCAAACGTGCAAGGAATGGGAGTTGCGGCTGGAAAGATTGATTATAAGCTCCCATAAAAGGTTGATTGTAAGAACTTGAAGGATAAGAAGGACCAAATGCTTGACCATGAGCATTAAACTACTGATTATACAGACCTGTCTGACCATAAGTGTGACCATGGCCATAAGGTTGATAACCTCCTCTGACCTGAACCGTGTGAGAGTAAGCAGGCATATATGTGTTTTGAGCACCATATTGAGGTGGGTTGTACTGGTGGCCATCATCGACTGTATTGTAGTAAGGGTTGACACCATAAGTATGGGGCATATACGTACTATTCGTAGTAGGAACCGTGTTGTAATGACCATGATGGTAAGGTATGTTCCCACCCCTAGTGTAAGCATTAGGATTAGCGTGAGCAGTCGTGTGGTGACCATAAGTATGAGATGTATTCCCAGCCCCAATATTGGTGTTACTAGTAGCAGGAATGGTGGCGTTATGACCATGAGGATAAAGTATATTCCCACCTCCTACATTGGCATTACTAGTAGTGGCAGGCGATGTAGGGTCATTTCAGATTGGATCATTAGTTAATTGGGCCATATCAGGTAGGTTGATACTGGCCATGAATGGAAAATTATCAAGGGGATGTGACATGGTTGAACTAGTGGCCTGCATGTTAGCCATGGCGGTGATCATGGGGTCATTCCCACCGAGTGGTGGGGTAGAGGCATGTGTCATAACAAGGATTGAGGGACCGTCGATAAAGGGCGGAGGTCTTGAGGTGGAAGGGCCAGTGCCTCTAGGGGTACTACTGGTGGCCAAAGGGACGGTGGTTGGAACAGATTCGCTAGCAATGGGTATAGAAGTAGTGACTAAAATTCCAGGTGTAGGTCCTGTAGATGACATAGCAGGGATGGATGTTGAAATGGTGGTTGGGCCTGTGGTGGAGCCACTACCAAGAATCCTACTGTGAAATGGGTTTGGGTTCATGCTGGCCATGGGGCTAGACGAAGTAGTGTATATAGGTGAATCTGGCTCAGAATCATATGTGAAATAAGAGGCATCGGGATGAAAAAACGGAGACAAATATGTGCGTTTCAAGGGATCATGATGAGTGGGGTCAAGTGGACCGTACTGTGGGGACTGTCCCCATAGGCGACGAGAGTGTCTCGGTGAATCAATGGTGATAGTTGTAAAGGAGATAAAGAGCTATGGGAGATAAAACACTCAAAAAATACTTGTGCAACCGTATGTGAAAAAGGAGAGCTCATAAAAAGAGGGCACTCAGGGGAACAACAAGCTCAAAAACACTTGTTGCAACAGCGTGCTACAACAAGCGGAGCGGCAATAAAAAGGTCAGAATACCAACAAGCAGCACTCCTAGAAAGATAAAGGTAGAATCACTAACCAATGGGGGTATAGGAGCATGCAAATACCTATCTAAAATATTTGGAAGATCACACAAATTGTATCCCTTGCAGGGTGATGAAATCCACAGTCAGGCAATACAAAATGTAGAACCAAATGGCTGAAGGATATCCCTCTATCGAGAGGGACTCCGAGTAAAAGAGTCTTAGAAGAATGGAAACTAAGCTACCTCGTTCATGGCACGTCTGGAAAGGTGTCCCGCGACTTCAATTCTTTGGTCATCGCGCACCTGGTATGGCCACCAGCATGCACGACGAGAACAACGAGTTGGTATCCTTCAGTACAGAATGGAGAGGGGTATTCCACTCAAACTTCTAGAACCATTATTGCCACTTTCCCTCCTAAGGGAGAGGCCCTCCAACAAATCGGTGTCAACCGTACCAATAAATAATAGGGGATTTTGGTTCCCTAAAAGACAACAACTATGTCTCAAATGTGTATGACAAAGCGGGTGTTATATGGATGCCTAACCCCAATGTCCTACCTAGCTACAGAGTTGTTTTTGGGTCCCCAAGTGGATTAATGTGTGTTTAATTAAGCCAATTTTAGTCTCACTTGAATTATGGGGAGTGTGTGGGTGCACAAGTGGTTTAATCCCAATATCGCCAGTAATAAATGCTGAAATAAACAACTGAGACTGAAATAAAAAGTACTAATTGTTATGCGTAAAAGAAATGAGATCGCTGAAATATAATGCAAGATATAGAAATACAGTAAGGATTTATGCAAAGTGAAATGTCCCAAATGCTACAGCAAGCAAACACCAGAAATGTACCAATGGGTTCAGGAAAATGGGAGGTTGTTTGGGGAAGAAAAGAGTAAAAAATAGCTGCAGGGTGCATGTGTGAAGGAAAAAGTCGTGCTCTGGGTGTTGCGGGTTGCAGAAAAAGTCATGTCGAAACATAAAAAACAGGAATAGGAAAGAGTTTCTGGGTCTGGGAGAAGAAAGCATGGCAAGGGCGTCGATTTCAAGCTCAAGGGCGCACTAAGGGTGTAGGTATCATGATTAGAAGCGTGCTAAGGGAGTAGGTATCAGGATAGAAGACACGCGGAGTGCACGACTTACATGCCTTAAGGCGCGCAGATTACAGGCTGGAAGGCGCACAGAGCGTGCAGGTTACATGCAGAAAGGCGTGCTCGGGCCATAGGTTAATGGAAAAAAGACACACTCAGTGGCGTGAAATGTGCACCTGCAGTCGCGGGCCGGGCCATAAAAACGAAAATACTGAGGGGTGTTGTGAAGGAAAGTGCCATATCCGCAAGTACAGGGGTCAAATCTAGGCCAGAAAAGTAAAATGCAAGCAAAATAACAAGTACAAACTTAAAAATAACTATTGATCATACCAAACCATAGATCGATGGGAATTGAACTAGTGGAGTTGCCAAAAATGTAGCTAGTGTTTTCACACCAGCTCATGCTAAAGAGCACCTACTAAGGATTACAAAACCCTTAGCAGTAGTTCAAAAATGGATAATGTGTGAGTATAAATAACAATGAAAATAAATATAACTAATTACTGCAGTAAAAATAACAAATAGATCGTAACCCATGAAGTATATTTTGTATTATGTTACAAACAAGGGTTTACAATAAGAGTTACCTCAGAAGGTGAGTAGATGTGGGCCCTCACAGCTGTATGAAGAGTAGCACTTCGGATATCCAGAGTTCCTTTCTCTTCTCCAAATTCTCAAGCAGTAGTCAAGACTCAACTGAATGGGGAACAGAAGCTCAAGGTGATAGGCTAAAGTTCAACAGGAATTTTGGCAGCATAAGGGTAGGAAGAGTTGATCATGGATATTGAATGGGGGGCCTCTTGTAACACCTCCAAAATCCATAAAATTTAAAAACTTTTCTAAGTAGTACCGTCGCTACACTTTACTGTTCAATTATTTTGTGGAAAGTATCATTGTGATTATTTATCATTAATATTTATATTGTAAGTAAAACAATGTCTTATTTGAATTTCTATGATGACACTTCTTTTATGCAGGGTTGTACTATTTCTAGATACACCTTTACAAAATTCATTGTTTACTTAATGTGTCTTAACTACAGAAGACAGAGTTCTTTTGAATATCTTTAATATGTTAATTTATTACTTATGATGACATTGATTTTGATTTGTCGTTATAGTTATTAACCATGTTCTCATGGTCATAATATGTTTATTCAGTTTATATTACTGATTTTCTTTTATTTTCTTTTAAGGGGCTCTAGTGATTCCCCAAGGCTTACTTAGCTTACGTAAAGCTAATGCATGATGAAATTTACCACCTTTCCAGGTTACCAGGTAAGAGATCATCTCCAGTTATACTCATAAGGTGTCGAAGTTATAGAGGGCTTGTTATTTACATAACATAAAGGTTTTTAAATGTCTTAACTATGATCTTAACTTCCTAGGAAATGGAGCATTCTCGATGAAATGGTGGAGTGCCAAGAAGATGTCATTACTTTTATTATGTAACCTTTATACAAAGTTCTTTATGTGTATGAACTTGCTCCACTAAGTCTCGACCAACAATATTTGGTGAAAGGGGTTTATCCCTAGCAACAAAAACTCCAGGGTAAGAATTTAAATGATCTCGCATCACAAACTATGGGAAGTGGGTAAAATTGAACTTGGTGGTTGGCAGCTGTTGAATTAAATGCGGCCACGTGACCACTGCCTACTTGGCTCCTCGAGTATTGAACCCTAAACCCTAACTTTGGAAAGGGTTCGCAATGCTGGTCATTTGGTTTTGTAGCTCATTGGAGAGCCGAGCTCTTGGAGCTCTCAGCCTCCATGGCTGAGCCACAAAATGCATAGAGGTTGAAATTTTTTACAGTTGTGAAGGTATTTATGCTCAACTAGAGTTGGTCGTCATGACTATGGTGCCAGCAACGTTGTTTTAAAGGTAAAATTTGTTATTTGATCAGGTGTTATTCTTTTTAGATTTCTTTAACACAGTAAGTATGGATCTTAACCATTTACTTGTTGTAGTGACAAGTTTCCCGGTCCTGGATGATTATGGCAAAGGCGTAGATACCAACAAATGGGAGTTATAGGCTTAGGTAAGCCTCGGAACTTCCGCAAAAAACACCTCTGTTAAGAAGATTTGTATGCCTCCAGTGTTGGTTCACCATTGTGTTATTTCTTTGCTTATTCGTGAAGCCGTAAGGCATATCTAGTAGTTTGTAAAAGAAGTTTTATGGCTACAAGCCAGAGTTGGGGTTTTCGCCCAACGACAGGATTGCATACGTTCACATTTACTGGTTTATTTTTATTTTCTTGGGATCCATTTGGACATCCCTGAGCAGTAGTACTACGTTGTAAATGTTACTAATTTTTGTGCTTCCATTTATTAATTTGGCAATGAAATAAATGTTTAACTCTGTATACATTTCGGTAAACGTACTGTATGTTGATGATGTTTGGCCATTCGGCACTGTTGGCATAAAATTTGTTTTTTTATTCAATGTGGGAAAAGCCCTTATATGTAATTTGTATTCAATTATGGGTCTATTGTTGAGTCGCCAGGTCTAGTTCTGTTGTTTTTGGTTGATATTTATGAATGTTTGGGATTCAAACTCGAGTTCGTTTCCTCTGCAAAATATATATAATAATTGTTTTTCTTTTGATTAAGGGTTTATACCGTGGGTATAAGAATCCAACCATGGAATATTTTGTGGGTTGTAATACTTCTGGCATGTTCATAATATTTAAGTAGCTAAGGGAACGACCCTTACAAGTCTCGAACCTTCGATCTTCGACAGTGTTTTTTTCGATATACAGTCTCTCGGTTGTATTATTATTTTAACTGTTGTTTTTATAGGTGTAATTTTATTGGTATCGATGGTAACAGGGTAAAAAACATAAACCCTACCATGTTCATATTCGTATTTAATTATAGACTGTATACAATATATATATACCGGGTGAGATCAGAATGAGACTCGAACCCTCAAATAGTAAATGTTTGAATGATTAATATTAATGCCGAGCTACATCGTGTAGATGTAGACTATACTCAGTAATGAGATTGTGAAGCCAATGGCTCTGTAATACGGTTGATTAGGATTCTTAGTGTATGCACTTTAACTCTGTTTATTGAGTGTTGTTTAGATTTAGGGTTTGTATATTTTTAAGTCATGTTGTAAAAATGGCAACAACGTTACTATTATTTACTTGTGTTTTCTTGCTAAGTATAAAAAGATTATTGTTATTCGGTTTCAGTATTGATCTATTATATTAATGTATTTTTATTTTAAGCCTAGGGAAGTACCCTAGATGTGGGTTACAATAAATATATTTTTCAAGAGTAAATCCATTACGGCTCCATCGATAGTAATACTGTAAACTGATATTTGATTTTAGTCTGGTTTACTTAAATGTTCTTAATATGATAAGAACTGTAAATGCTATTGATTGTTAATCCGATTGTATGCATAGTTAGATATTTAACTATTATATTTGAATGCTATCTAATCCATTAATACTTTTGTTTAATTTCTAAGGTTTAGGCAACATTAGTATGTTATTCATTCATCATACCTGATAAAAAATCTATAAGAATAATCTTCCATTTTCTGTAAATAAACCAACATTCATTTTTATAAGGAAAAATCATTTCTCATCCATATACTTAAACAGATTCTCTGTACTAGAGTACATCACTTTGGTGAAAGGAAAAATACAGAGAATATTTATGCTCATCACTCTATGATTTCAAATCTTAATCATTCATTCAGTTTGTACAGAAATAAATATTCAGTTCAATAATCTATTCAAATTTAACAGTTAGACATTCATTAGAAATAACCTAGTGACTTGCAGGTAGAAATATTTAGAGTATATAGAACATATCAGAACAATGTAGAACCTGCTAAAACTGTAGAGGTGGAAAAACACCCAAAGAAGACCGCTCATCCCAACCGTCTCCTGAAAGCATCCAAGATTACTTGCTTTAGGAACCCCGAGCCTATTCACTGAACCACCAGGATGAAGATGTTGTGTATAAGTATGTAACAATATCTTTGTATCTCAGAAATCATGAAGAATTGCATACAAATTAATCTTTAAAAACTCAGCAGAATAAATCAGTCCTACTCATTAGTAAGCAATCCCCTCATCGAATCTCTTGTGTGCTCAAATTTTCAGTTTCCAGCAATCCACAAGGAATAATTGGTGAGCCTCCTGCCCAATTTGATGGATTGAGTCTACCTAGGTCTTTTGGGTCAGTTAAAAATCATTTAATGAGCCACCTGCTCAATTCCACCTTCCTTGGGGAACATGACCACATTTTTAGGGAAGTTGCCTCCTGGAACAATTAGTAAGTGAGTGCAGATGCGACCACTTTTCCATTGCCTTCTACAACAGTTCATTCCTCCTAGTGGGTCAGTGAACACTCTTCAATAGTCTTCTTTGGATAGGTGTCTCCTGTTTTAATTATTAAATAATAAAAATATTCAATTATAGTCATCCTTGACCGTCCTTGGTCAATTACATAAAACTTTACAATAAAATTTTAGAACAATGTTTTTCCTCAACATAAAATATTCCTGGTTCTAGGTAGGTTACACCTCCATTACCTTTTTATAGTAATTTTGGGTAGTGGAGTATTGACCCATGGTATTGGGAAACCAATAGTATTGGCTAGTGGTATTTTTAGTTTTCCCTCTTTTTTATTTTATTTTGACTTTTTTCCCTTTTTCTTTTTCTTTTTGGGGGATTTTGACCCTTTTTTATGGCATTTTATCCTTTTTTGGAGGATTTTCATTAATTGATGAGGGAAATAATGATTTTATGCCCATTTGGTTACCAATTTAGGGATTTTTTGGTTTATGGAGGGAAAAAATGTAGGAAAAGGGGGTAAATGGTGTAATATCTTGAGCAAGATCTGACCCAGATATTAACTCCACTTTAAAACTTTTACAACTTTTACTAGTGAAATTTTGTGGCAAATCCTTCGAACTGGACGGGAGGTAAGTGAGGGGTACTGGTGTGCAGACTGAGGATGGCGAGATGAAATTTTGATTCTGGAATTTATATGGGGTTATGTGCAGCAGCAGAAAAATATGTTTTTAACAGAAGTCCTTGGCACAAGGTACTAGAGCCATTCACTTTTCAGCAATAGAATGAATCTATTGCCTACTTTGAGGCTTCCTGGGCTTCTAACATATGCCAACAAGACTGGGTAAGGGTTAAAGGTGTTTAGGACAGAGATATATCAGTCATACAACTCATAAGGAATGCTGGAATAAATACTGGATTGACTTGGAAAGGTTTGGAACAATTTGGGGATTATTTGCAAATGGTGGACAACTGAGCTAGTCACAATACAGGCTTTCCACAACGAAGTTAAAAGCATTAAAATTCTTATTACAGGGACTGATATGGATATTATATTGAACTAAAAACCTCCTCCAACTAACATAATGCAAAATGGATCCTCAGAAAAGATTCAACAGCAAATATGGTGAAACTAGTCTAGATCAAGCACCAAACTAGCTAGTCTTTCATTTTAATCCTTTAAACTGCTCCAATAAATGATAAACTCTGCTATGACATTAATAATGATCTGATATAACATACTGAACATATTCAGGTTGAAAATAATATATCAGAATCCTTCTTTTATTGATTTAACTGTCTCCCAACACAATAGTGCCTCACAGGCTAAATATTCATTACATTTGATGGAGAATGAAGAGAAGAAACAGAATATTACTGTGGATCTGCTATGGTGATAGGATCAGGTCATCTATAGGTCATATCACTGTAAATGGATTCTTACTGAGCTTTTGAACTTGTCTGGAGCGCATTCACCAGGTCAACCCTCTCCTTCAGGGAAAACTCCTCTAGATTTAGTTGTGAATGGAGAACGAGTGAGAAGAGAAGCATGGATTTGATCTGAAGCTGGTTACTGATCTTGAACACCTTTGATGTCTGCAACAATGGCTGCACCAACTCTCCTTCATCCCCTGGGCGCACTCCCAAGTTCTATCTTCTTCAATGGACGGATCTTCACCAAAACTAGCTGGAGAATCACTGTTGGAGGAACCTGCTCTCCCGAACAACTGTAGATCTTCAATGGAGGCTAGAAGCATATGTTATTGGCTGCAATATCTTGACATAGACCTACAAAACACTCTCTGGAAACTAAGGGCCTTGGGGCACATCACCCAAGAAGCACAGCTGAGGCACATCACTCAACTAGAGAAGCATCAAAGCTCTCATGAGAAAACATAAATGATCAAAAGTTGTCAAATGGAGTTGGTTGGATTCTTTTATAAACTTCATGATGACTTGCTGAGCAAGTTCTTGGCTTGGTGACCTGTGAGAGTAGGTTACCCACTTTCCCATTCTACTCCAAAGCCATGAGGGCGCCTTTCTTGAGGAGAATAGAAACTTCTAAGCTTTCAAAACTTTCTTTCCTTCACCTCCTTCACTGAATTTGGGCAAGTGCGCTTTAGGTAGCTTTTCTGGTTGTTTCTATTTTCTTTCAGAAAGCTTTTCTGAATCTTTCCACTTTCTTTACTTTCCTCTTTCCTACTTTTGTCTGATTTTGCAAGCTTTTGTCAGTTTTCTTTCTGGGTTCATCTTACCAACTTGTCTCCACTAGATTCCTTAGCTTTTCTGAGACTTTACCACTTAGGAAAGTTTGGCTGACTTACCAATTCGAATTTCCTAGCCATATTATCACCACTTGCCAATATTTATTAGCAATATTTATCAATAAAAATATTCCAACTCATAATTAATTCCAAATTCAACATCTAAGCAATTAATTAATTCATGTGGTATAATTGCCTCAAAATTAACCCCTACTCCAATTTGGCAACATCTTCCACATGGGTGCCCTCTTGGCCCACTTTCTCATTATCCATTAATTTTATTTATCAAAATTACCTTTAATAAATAAATTTGCCAACTTGGGAGACTTAGGAAAAAATTAATTCTAAGCAAATAGAACTAATACCATTTAATTCCCTTAGGGGTTGATTTTGTCCCCTTTCACCCATGGTACTGGATGAACCAAAATTGGGGACATGACAAATGGGTTATGTGACTAGGGAGATTAGCTAAGTGAACATTTTTTTAGTGTTAACAGACATAGTGTCCCAATTGAAATAAGACAGGTTACCAATAAGTCTAATAATTATGTGCATGTTGACATTTTGATTATTGTGGATTCTATGTTGTCCCATTTTGTATGACAAAGAGCCTCTTATTGACATATAATAAAATTTAAGAGTTTTATTCTATTGCATTCTCCAATGTCGTGAAATGTTAAATTGTTAATTAAATATATGGATGATTAAATATTAAAATAGATGCGAAAAATTATGATATAATAAATTAATCCAAACATCATATCCAAACACAATAATAAAAATTCAAATGAATACTACTATAAAAAAATATCTCAATTTTTTTATGAATAATGTAATTAAATAAAATAAAAATGAAAATGAATAAATGTGTGTGTGTGTGTGTGTGTGTGTATTTGAGTGTGATGTCAGTAGTCATGATTCACCAAACAGAAAATAATCAGCTATGCTTTTCATTGTTATTATAGCACCATTGTGTTTCATACATTGTGGAGCCGGTGCATTTAGTTGATTGTCACATCGGTGCGTTTAGTTGATTTTCGTATGGGTGCGCTTAAAACAACATAGTCTCAAAGCAGCATTATACTCATTGCATGCCTCGGGGCATTTACTATTATTACGCCCCAGTACACTACATATATTAATTGCATCATTAAATTTAAAAATATAGTGAGCACCGATGCTTTTTAATAGTTCATAAACATTGTTGTTGCTTTTATTATAATGCACCAGTGCATATGTTGTTATATAGAATCGGTGTTGTTTAATAGGGAGTAAGCACAAGTGCATATATTGTTATAAAGCACCAATTCTTGTTAAAACAAAATGTGCACGGGTTTTATATGTATTGTTAAGCACAAGTGCTTGTTATTTTTATGCAAATAGGTGCTATTATTTCTTTAGAATGCATCGATGCATGTTATATTTGTTAGCACTAGTGCATTTCATCCAATAAATCAGACTAAAAAAAACATCTGCAAAAGCCTTCGACCATCAATTTTTTTTAGCAATAATATATTTCCATAAAAAACTTCGTTAAAACATCTGGTACCATTTTTGGAGGTTATAGCGGAGGTATTTTGGACAATTTTAGTCAATCTAGTAACACTAAAAACCTTCACTATAGGGCCTTTTCCTTCCAGTGTATCTAGCATCTTCTAACACATACAGTTAACATATTTAAACATCATCTAACACGCAAATATAATAATAACATCTAACAAAACACAAGTTGCACGATATAACATAACCATCACACACGTATAAAAAACATCATCTAACCTGACCAAGCATACACATCACCATCAACATCAACATGAAAAGTGCAGTGTTGTGTGTGTGTGTGTGTGTGTGTGTGTGTGTGTGTGTGTGTGTGTGTGTGTGTGTGTGTGAACAATAACATCAAACTGATCCTACATTCCAAATATATATCTCTAGTTCAATAACTGCTATAACATATATGCTCCACCTCCAGAACCAGAGGCATCATCACCTCTCCCACCATAGCTAGAGGCATCGACACCTCCACTAGTAGATCCAAAGGAATTAACACCTCCACTAGTAGGGCTAGAGGAATTGACACGTCCACTAGTAGAGCCAAAGGCATCAATACTTCTACTAAGAAAAAAAACAAGCCTAGAGAGTAGCATATATAGGTCCATGAGGTTGAATCATACTCACTGTGAGCATCCTATATACAATAGAGGTGAATAGAGAAGGAAATGGTGGATGATTGAGCCATGAGGAGGATAGGATGGTTGGACAAGTACGATTAGAGGAGGAGACAATCATGGTGGTCCAAGTGGGGGTAGATGATGAGATGAAGGAGTTGATGGAGGAGGAGGTAGAGGACGAGGTGGAGGAGGAGGAGGTGAATCAGATGTCAAAGATAATGGAGGAAGAGGTGGAGGAGGAGGAGGTGGATGAGATGTTGGAGATGATGGAGGAGGATGTGGAGGAGAAGGAGGAGGTGGATGATATGTCGAGGCTAAATCATATCAACAATCAGAAGGATTTTATGGTGGAGGAGGTGAAGGAGGAGGATATCCTACCTCATCATATGAGGAATGGTCATCCCTCCTAGCAGCTAAAAGGATGGATTCACTAACAATATGTTGCATCAAGTTTCTCATATCATAAGGAACCATCCTCCATAACTATGCAAGGTCATCCTATCACACAATTTCATGCACCTGTATCGGCAGAACCCACTGCTGCGCCAATAATGTCGATAACCTGTATGCCACATCATGTCGATACCTATCATCGGGCCTATGTTGGATGCCAGGTCTAGCCAACTATAGCTGATACGAACGTGGCCAGGAAGCACGAGGGGGAAAACAGTTCGACTAAATGAGTCGGATCTGTTATGGAGGAATATTTAAGAAATAGAATGAGCAAAGCAGGAAGACACTACGCAGATAACACAAATGCACATAAACAATATGCAGGAATGAGAACTGATTTCTCTATTACTGAATATGAGATCATTGATTGATTCTATGCTTCTATATTACAATAGTTTACATTCTTATATAGAGAGTGTTGAGATGCTTGGGTGCTTGCTCATTAAGTCTAGTTACAAGAGAAGTTAGAGCAGTTCAGAAGTTCAACCGTTACAGACGACTAGAAGAAAGAGAGACGGTCTATCGAAGTTCAACAATTGCAAGTCGTAGATTGACGCTGCATCTCGATGTCACAAAACTATGAGGTCGCAGAAATTGTTGAATTCATGTCGAATTCGAAACTTGTAGAAGTTGTATCGATGCCGATGGCTTGTCAAAGATGTGTCGAAGTCGGCATCCAATAATAATGCCAACTGTGATGTGGATCAGACCTCCTTCCTTAAGAAACAATGGTCCCCATTGTTTTCTCGTGAAGCTGAGGAAAATTGTTAGTCATTTCAGTAGTAGAGTACCACTTTCCTTGTGTTGGGATCTGTTCGTCTTTAGCAACCTGAAAAAAGGGAATTTTGTTTTTCCTTATATGGCGTACTCATCGTCCTACAATGGTGTCGCAAGGAAGAGGCTCCTGAATGTCTGGATGGATGTCCTCGGGTTTTGTTGTCGGCAAGTCGTTTTGTTCCAAAATTGGTGCATGGTATGGTCGAAGTAGATCCACATTGAATACTGGATGCAGACCCAAGAATGAAGGAATGTCAAGATGGAAATAATTTTCGCAAATCTGTCGAAGAATACTGTACGGACTATATCGCAAAGGTTTGAGCTTCTTGTATGGAATAGTGAAGAGTTCCTTCTTGAGATGTAACCAGACCTTATCGCCAACTTGGAATGAATGAGGAATATGATGCTTGTTGTGTCAGGCCTTAGATTTCTCATTTTATCATTGCAACATTTCTTGTGCTTGCTTCTGGATGTTGCAGATTTGATCTTGAAACTTCAAGGCTTTATCAACTTCTCCCTGGCTGTAGTCGGTGTCGGAGTTTGGTTGTGTTGAGGATCTGATCAAGTCGATAGGCGTTGAGGGTTGAAATCCATAATAGATCTCAAATGGACTCTTTCCTGTAGAGCTGTGCTGAGCAAGATTGTAACTATGTTGTATGTATGGAATACTTTCATCCCATGTGCATCGATGCTTGTGGTTGTACATGCAAAGGAGTTGTACTACCAAGCGATTCACAAATTCTGTATATCCGTCAGTCTGAGGATGGAAATTTGTCGACAATGAGAGTCATGTGTCCAGATGTTGCCAGAGAGTATTCCAAAGTATGCTGACGAATCTGGCATCTTGGTCAGAAGTAATGGTTGTGGGTAAACCAAAGTGTTTCCAAACATGTGTGAAGAAGAGTTGAGTAGTCTCCTGCGATGTTGTGGTCTTCTTGCATGGTATGAGAATGGCCACCTTGGAAAATCTGTCGACTACTACTAAGATTGCATCGTGTTGATGTTTGGTAGTAGGATATCCCACCAAGTAGTCCATAGAAATAGATTCCCATGGTTGACTAGGAATCGGCAGAGGTGTGTACAATCCCTGTCACCGATTAGGCGGTTTAGCAATGGCACAAACCACGCATGATCGAATGTACTTGTTGACATCATTTTTAAGTGTAGGCCAAAAGAAATACTTTTTCATAATAGCAAGTGTCTTTGCTACTCCAAAGTGTCTTGCGGTCTTGTTGTAGTGCATGTCCCAAATGAGCTGCTGTCGATGCTCACCGGTCGGTACACAAAGCTGTCCAAGCTTGTATAGCAAGCTATCTTTGAGGAAATAGACAACGGTCGACAACTTCTCAGTCTGAATTTGTCAGTAGATTGGTGAAAATTTGATGTATTCTCAACACAACTGAGGCCAAGTAGTGGTTTCATATCCCTGCATACTCATCACTATAAAAAGGAGAGTAATGGGCGGTCTGCTTAGACAATCGGCAACGGCGTTAGCTTTACCTTTCTGATACTTAATTACCAACTGGAATTGTTGTAGGTAATTAATCCACTTAAGCCGTCTAGTTGTTTGTAGTTTTGACTGGGTCGGAGCGAACTGTAGAGGCTTATGGTCAATGAGGATGATTGTTTCCTTGCCAAGGATGTAATGCCTCCATTGCTTGAGAGCTTGCACCATGGCATACAATTCTTTTTCGTACATCAAATATCTTCTAACACTATCATTAAAAGTTTCAGGATGAAAAGCAACTGGGTGACCAGACTGAGTGATCACTGTGCCCAAGGCATATTCCGATGCGTTTGTCTCAATCTCAAAGGGCTAATGCAAATAAGGTAACACAAGTACTGGTGCAGTGCAGAGCTTGTGTTTGAGCTGTTCAAAAGATTCTTGTTGTGTTAGTGTCCATTTGAAGACAGTTTTTCCATTTGCCTTCGTCAACTGATTCAAGGGCCAGGCTATGTGACTGAATCCGAGTATGAATCGTCGATAGAAATTCATCAAACCAAGAAAAATTCTTAGCTCTTGAATGTTGTAGGAATGGGCCAATCTTTGAGAATTTGTACTTTGTCTGGATCGACGTGAATGCTTACAGAGTCAATTACAAACCCCAAATATTTCATGTTGTTCATCACAAAGGTACATTTGTCCATGTTCAAGTAAATTTGATGTTGCTGGAGAGTGTCGAGAACTTGTCGAAGTTGTCCGACATGTTCTTCCCATGATCGAGTGAAAATCAATATGTTGTCGAGATAGACAATGACCCATTTTTTGATGAAAGGTCGCAGAATGTTGTCCATGTATCACATGAAGGTCGCAGGTGGATTGGTTAAGCCAAAAGGCATGACTAACCATTCAAACAATCCTTCCTTGGTATTGAAAGAAGTTTTCCACACATCTGAGGGATCGATTGGAATCTGATGATATCCAGAATTAAGGTCAAGCTTAGTAAATAATTTATCACCTTTCAAACAGTCGATGAGCTCGTCTATCCGTGGCAAAGAGTAGTGATTCTTTAAGGAAATTTTGTTGAGTTCCATGTAGTCAATGCACATGCGCCAAGTCCCATATTTTTTTGGAACGAGGATGACTGGACTTCCATAAGGAGAGGAGTTGGGTCGGATATGACCTTTGTTGATCAAATCTTGGATTTTTCTGCGAATCTCTTCATTTTCTAGAATGGATCTTCTATAAACAAATGCATTAGGAAAAGAAGAACCAAGAGCACATTCAATGGAGTGTTTTACCTAGAAATGTCAAGGTACTCCGTCCGGCTCTTGGAATAAACTCTGGTACTCATCGAGAACATTGTCAATCAATTGCTACTATCGGGAGCTGCTTTGGTCGGTGAGTTGAATCATCACTGCAGTCTTCCTAGAATGTTGAGGTTTGATCATGATTAACGCGAACTTTTGAGCATGATTGATGAGCTTCTTTGTTTGTTTAGCATATATCATTGAAACCATTGGTGTAGATCGTTGCTCTGGAATGTTGTACCATCGATTCTAGATTCTGAAAATCACCTTCTACGGTCGTCAATGATAACTTCCATGGAGATCCCATAGGTAAGGTTTCCCAAATAGGGCATCGGCTACAGAGAGTGGTGCTACGTCACAGAGTAATTCATATTCAAAAGGCTTTATGAAGTAGGCTAGTTTGCATTGTTAGGTGACCCATAGTTCCTATCCATCCTTCATCCAACCGATGTTGTAAGGCTGAGGATGCGGAGTGGTGACAAGACCTAGTTTCTTCACAATATCTTCAGAAATGAAGTTCTTCTGGATACCGTTATCCACAATTAGATGTAATGGGTTGTGCTAGATCCATATACATGTATGTAACAGGCGCTCTCATTCCTCCTCATCGACGATAATCGAGGTTGCTGGATTGGTCGATGTCGATGTCAAATGGGTCATTGTGTCTGCTCAGATTCTTCCAACGTCTTGTCGAACGCATCGGATGTCGATACTTTTTCCAAGAATGTATTCTGAGCTTTTCATTTAGACGTATCATGCCAATATGAGTGGTGGTAATCATACCATTTTCCAGTCAGCAGTTGTTTGCTACGTTCCCTTTCTGAAAAGGATTTTTGCCGTGATCTGGCGTTGGCGAAGTCAGCTGAGAAGATTTTGACTTGTCGAAGTCGGCTAATGTCTTCTTGTCGGGTGGTCGTCCTGATGTCAGATTTGTCGCGAAGCGTGCTTTCCCTTTCTAATTGGTTTCAAGTTTGCTGAGATAGTGGAATGCATCCGCAAGCATAATGAGAGTTAGAAATTCCATTTCTTGCTAAAAATACTAGGACAATCCACTGGTGTTCTTCAAAACAAGAAATTTATCTTCTTCTTGGACGCCAATTCTATCCATGAGTCGACAGAACTCGTCGGTGTAACTATGTATTGATTTGTCTTTCCATTTCCTTAGCTTCTGCCACTTCTTATAATGATGCTCAAGGTATTTGGGCGGGTAAAATTCCTTTCGGATGTGTTCGACGAACTTATCCCATGTGTCGATGGGGTCTCTACTTTTCTCCATATTTGTCGAGAGGTTCTCCCACTAGCAGTGCACAGATGTTGGCATCTTTAAGGATACAATGGTGATCTTGTCAGCTTCTGAGAGTTGATTCACAGAGTAATAGGATTCCAATTGTTACACCCAATTATCGACGGATTCTGCGTCAATATTTCCTTCAAGATTCGGTATGTCCAAATTCATTTGCACTTTGAAGGCGCTGATTTTATCGGAGTGAGTTCTCGTCGAAAATCCTTCGGATGTCGAAGAAAATCATGTGATAATTTCATTAAACTGGGTGAACATTTCAGTTCATTGTCAAGTTAACGCTTTCTCAATAAGTTGTGTTGTCTCATTGGCTGCATGTATTTCGTCTGTTTCTTCTACCATTTATGGAGGTAGCGTCTGCTTGGATTGCTGAGATTGCAAGCGTGTTTGGACAAACATAAGTCGGTATCTTCGCTAGAAGTGTCTATGCAAACTTAAGCATGAACAAAGTTGAGTGCTCTGATACCAAATGATCCGCACATGGCCAGGAAACATGATGGGGACAATAGTTTGACTGAATGAGTCGGCTCTGTTATGGTAGACGCTTTAAGAAATAGAATGAGCAGAGCAGGAATAGACTACGCAGATAACGCAAATACACACAGACAATATGTAGGAATGCAAACTAATTTCTCTATTACTAAATATGAGATCATCGATTGATTCTATGATTCTATATTACAATAGTTTACATGGTTATATAGAGAGTGCTGAGACGCTTGGGTGCTTTCCCGTTACATTTAGTCACACGAGAAGTTAGAATGGTTCGGCAGTTCAACCGTTACAGTCAACTGGAAGACAGAGAGATAGTCTGTTGAAGTTCAACAGTTGCAAGTCGCAGATCAACGCTGCATGTCAATGTCGTGAAACGACGAGATCACGGAACTTGTCAAAATCGCAAACTTGTTGAAGTCATGTCAAAGTTGAAACTTGTCGAAGTTGTGTCGACGTCGATGAAGTTTCGAAGATGTGTCAAAGTTGGCATCCGAAAATAATTCCAACTGCGATTTGGATTAGTAGCACCTTGGCTATTTCATATCCCCATCATCCTGAATGGGAGGAGGAGGCCCCTCCCCATCGAATGTGCCAATGTTTTCAAAATGTATAGTACACAATGATAATTAGACAATTTCATTAAACAATTTAATATAACAATTTAGAATATATTTCATTTGTATTAACTATAAAGAGAATAAAATGCAACTAGATTAATTTAACCATGATGCTAATATTAACTCTCTCATACAGTGGCTCAGCCTAGGTGAAAAATATGTCATGGCACGCTCTCCAGTCCAATATCGCTTATGGATATGGCAGAATGTCTAATGCATGGTCGTCCTCATTGGATAACATCTCGATCACCTCTAATGTGATCCTAGCTGAGAACTTAGGTTTTCCCCTCTTGGGCATCATATTCCCCCACATGTTCATATGCACCTCTGCCATCGGCCTAGGAGGGTGGTTCTCAAATGATGGCCTTGTGGCCAGAAACCTCTCAAAAAAATGAGAAAAAAATATCTGAACCGAAATGGAAGGACCCTCCCATCAATATGTGCGTGACATCTACCCAAAGCAAAACAAAAGTGCCACAAAAAAATGGCAAACCACCGAATGCATATAGGTATCTGCAATAAAGAATCAACATAATATAATATATGGAAACTAATTAACTTCCCATCAGTGGTGGAGTGTGCCACAGTCGTAAGCAAAATAGAGAGGCACCTAATCTCCTCTCCAAAGAAAGTAGAAATATTAAGTTGTCCACTGCACACCTGAAAATCAGTAGGATCAATGTCTTGGGAATTGAATATCTCTAAGAGTAAGTGAGCTGACTCTCTACTGCAACACTAGATGGCACATCAGGGAACTAGGGAAAAACTTCCCCTCTCTTGGATATCCTAGTGATGAAATAAATTCCCTCCTCAGTGGGATGGAACCACTAATCAAGACCAACACAAAATGTTTCCCTGCAATGATCCAAGAGTCGAATCAACTTCACAAACAATGTAAAGTTCCCCTTGAGGGATGTAGCTTGCTGATAGAAATTCAATAAGCCAAAAAAATCAAGAGGTATCAAGGATGAAGAGTGATAGGGTGAGGGTACAAATCCTTCTCCCTCTCTCTAACCTCCCAGTCACACATGAAGTTGTACTAATCAACCCGAGCATGTTGTTGTTGATTAGCCTCTCGCCAATGACGTCTTTGTTTCATATATAACATGAATCAGTGTCATAAATAGACATATAAAAGCATTAAATATTTCATTCAATTAGCATGTTATTTAATAACATCAAATAATATTTGTTTTCCCAAAAAAAAAGATTGACTAGTGGTGCACCTCAATTACAGTAGTGCATCATGACTGGTGCTTTTGGAACACAAGCACACTGCTAACAATTCTCTTGGACCACACGCACACTGATTAAAAGAGCACACTGTTAGGTCTTTTATAATTTTTTAAATGGAAAATGACGGTGCACCCATTGAACATCAACACACTAAAAACGGTGCGTAAATTTTCATAAACCTCATCGTCAAACTCCTCTATGAGTTTTTTTATTTTTTTATGTTTTAAGGGTGTGCCAATTACAATTCATTGCACTGAGAAATCGGTGCAGAGTTTAACGTAGTGCACCATTAAACGTTTTGTTTTCTTTTGAATTTTGAATTTTTCTACCCCTTAACTGGTGCATTTTGGATATGTCATCGTATTGTAAACGGTTCATATGAGTTCTTAGAGCACAACATAGCCTCCCTAGGTGCTTTTAAAATTTTTAGGTAATAACAGTGCATCATTTACACATTAGTGCACCATGACATCAATGTGGAAAGCTTAATGGACCACACCATTTAATGTAATGAATTTTTTAAATTACGTTTGGTTCTTCGGTGCGCTTGGCACACATTAGTGCACTTTCTCTACAGTGTGTTCGGGTTTAGTGTGTGCACTATAGAATCCCTTTGTGATTTTTTTAAGTCATATCGTTTAATGGTGTTCTAAATACACATCAACGCACTAAACAACCAATGCGGTGAGGTTATCAAACCACACCATTAAACGTTTTGTCTTTTTTTTTTTGCACCCACAAAACTGGTGCATTGTGGACATGTCATCACACCGTGAACAATGCATAATTGTTCATAGAGCATACCGTAACTGCCCTTTATGAGGTCTAAAATTAGTATGTGTAATCGGTTCACTAGCTACACGTCGTCACACCATGACATCGATGCAGATAGGTTACTTAACCACACTGCTTAACATTATGATTTTTTTTAATTACATTTATTTATGCGATGCGCTTGGCACATGTCAATGCACCATGTCTATGTTGCACACGGGTTTAGTACACACATCAGTTTATGTTGATTTAAAAAAAAAACTAGTTCATTGGTGCATTATGAAATTATAGCACATTATGTTCACGATGCTCATCTGTCCTAAACACAATGTGCATGGTGGACCCTATAAATTTATAGAGTGCACCATGTGTAGTGCGATCCAAATGGCTCAAACACATCGCGCGGGTTTTTTTTTAATTTAGGAGAAAAAAGGTTAATTTTCAATTTTAATCCACTAAAAAAATAAATTATGAATTAACAAAGAACTTACTTGGACATTTGCGCATCGGGGAGGCATGGTTCTGATGTATGTCAAATTTGGAAATTTTCCCACCATTTGAAAATTTTCAAAATCCAGTGAGCAACCAACTGATGCAAGCAATGTTACCACATGGAGAACAAGGGCGTCTAATAAGGGGATGTACGACATCATTTCTATAGGGCTCAAAAGAACTGTAGATGTGATAAAAATTATTTTTTCATGTTGTAATTTTTTTTATTAAACATTGTTCCGGTGCGCCCGACACTATAACGCACCGATGCGGTCAATTATATACAATGCACCCCTATAAAAATTTAAAATAAAAAATAATATAGTCCATGGTTTAAAACTCATAATTTTTAACCCTAACATGGTGCGGCTTAGGCTATACCACCCCAGTTCAATTCATTAGACTAACCTCACCAGTGATGAAAATAAAAAATAAAAAAATATAGTAATATAGTGCTCTCGACTATCTATATACCCTACTTCGGTTCTTTCAACTATGTGGTACCCCAATGCATTTTGTTTCTTTAAACACGCCACTTGTAAAAAATTATTTTTTATTAAATCCTATTATGGTGCACCAAAAACTATAACGCATTGATGTAGTCAACTATATAGCATGCACCACTAATAAAAAATTAAAATAAAAAATAACATAGTCTGTGGTTTTAAATTCAGAATTTTTTAACCCTAGTGCGATGCAAAGTAGGGTATACTTCCCTGTTGTGGTGGATTAGACGATCTGCACCATTGTTGGAAATTAAAAATAATAAAATATAGTAATCTGGTGTTCTTGCTTATCTGTTTACCTTACTTTGGTGCTTTAAACTAGGTGGTTCCCTAGTGCGCTTTGTTAATATAAATGCATCGTTTGCAAAATTTTATTTTTTCCTACTCGATAGTGTTTCTGGTCACAGTTCCACATGATTTATTTGCAACACCAATGTGTTTTTTTCATGTACACAACGGTGCATTTATGATGTATAAACACATTGAAATAAATCATCCACTAAAACCTGTGACTGCTCGCCTCTGCTAGTGACATCCACTATAAACGAATATCTTGGCTCTTTTAGAGTAGCATTTGCTATAACCTCCTCAAAAAGGTCTTTTCCTTATAGTGAATGAAAGTAGAAAGGGAAAAAAATTCCATGGTTAGGTATATTGTTGTGAAAACCTACTGTAAATTATGTCCATCATTTGCTTTAGATTGTTTGCACAATTTTTCCATTTACATGGTTATTTTTGTCTCTAGATCATTCTAATGTTGAAAGGCTGGGAATAGTATAATATATGTGTCTTCCTGAAAGTGGACCTCTTTCTTTCATGCACTATTTTAGAACTCAATATTGATCGGCTTATAAATTTGGTCATGGAAATGTTCTTTTGCTATAGAATATCTCCCTTGTTACATAAAAAACAAGCTATCGTGACATTATCTACATGGAAATTCTATATAGAAAATATCTTCGTTAGATTTTTTATAGCTTCGTTCATGACTTTCATAGGGACAAAATACCTATATATGTATATATAAGAATAAACTAAAATAAAATATCTTCAGTGGAGAGAGAGAATACATATATATGTATTGATGGGCTCATAGTCGTGACAACAATATTACATGGCTATGTTTTTTGGAGTAAGCCCAAAGTGTTCCCCTTAAAAGGGTCTTCTCTTGATGGGATCTTCATTCCAAGAAACATATTTTATTTTGACGGGATCATATATTATCTGGCTCTGTTTGTTGACTAAATCCCAATTGTTTATAATGTCCCTTGTTAGGAATTTTATTAAAATGGCAATTTTTCACTTTTTTCCCTAGTTTGACCTTTGACTAGTTTGGATCTCTAGGTCCCAAATTTGCCCCAAATGATCCCAAATCTTATGAGAAGGTATATGAATGATATTAGAACATAAATATGTGTTTCAGGGATGCCTTTGGACCTTTAAAATACTTCTGCAAATCCTCTTTCAATTCTGATCAATGTAGGTAACTTTACTAGTGATTTCCCTTTGACTAGTATTGGTCTCTAGGTCTCAAATTGACTCCAAATGCCTTCAAATCTTCAAGGAAGGTGTATGAATGATATTAGAACTTGAATATGATATTTATGGATGAAATATGGCCACCAAAATACCTCTACAAAATCTCTTAATATTCTGGACCAATTATGCAATTTTACTAGTAATTTGGGGTTCAAATCCCCATGGGGTAAGTACTGAAAATGGCTTCCCAAATGCCTCCAAACCCACTCAAATTTATGAACAGAGGTATGTAAGGTGTTAAGTATGTTATTAAATTCTCATATGCACCATTAATGGATTATTACAATTGTTCTCACCCTCTCCCATTCAACTGCAAAAATCTCCAATTCGACCCTTGGGGAAATGGCACTATTTCACCTCCCAATACAACTAAACTGAGTAAAAATGCTTCAAATGCTCAAGTACAGTACATGAAACTTGTAGAATAAATCCATGGCAGTATATTTATCACAAATATATCAGATAATAATCCATTCATTCGAAATCATCAGCATTACATTGATTCACAACAAGGTAGTGGGGAAATGGCACTGTTCTTTCATTAAAATTGATATTTATACGTTTCTACTTGGAATTTAGACCTGAAACTTTCTGGAGATGAAGAATAGAGTATTTAATTCATATTAAAAAATAAATGGGGCATTAAAATCTCCCCCAAATAGTACAATAACTCACCAAAAATGCCGCCCCTCAAGGATCAAGAATATGCCATCAAAACTGGAAATGGTTGAAGGAGTGAGCTGCAATAGAAGAAACCATGAGCTGCCCTGTAGCTTACACATGAAAATAAAGACTCCATTAAACCTCCAAATGAAAGGTCTGAATGGCCTTTCCAATTACCAACTTGGATGGGAATCTTTCACCCTCGAAATTGGCCAAGGCAAGAAACTAGTCATCCACTAGCTCTCCCTCTTCACAAATGCAATTGCAAATTCTACAAATGATCAAAATCTGGTTTCATTCTTTGTTATTGATATTTATAAACTTCTAATGTCCTCCATGGGTCGAATTCCTTCCAAGAGACTCATGCCAACTCAAGTTGGGAAGAGATTCCAAAGAACACTACTTGTACAACAATTCCTAGTCTCCCACTTCCACCAAATCACATGTGGAAGCATATTATCTGCCCTAACACCCTTGAGCGCCCTCTTGGAGTCTATTTTTAGCCCTGACATGTCATATATTTCATATGTCAGCCTTCAGGTCTGATTTGTGTCATAGGTGTCATAGCATATTCATCATTGTTGTCACAGAGCTAGGGAATCTAGCCCAAGTGTCTCACTAGCTCCAAATTGCCTCTTCCTCTTCCATGGGATTTACTCTTCCTCTATATTTATACCTTGGATGATTCATGCCATGAATAATACCTTTTGGAATCCCCCAAGTATGTTACCATTCACCTTGAATTCGAATTGGTGAGAGAATGATGCCAAGTGTAGTGGGGAAATCTATCCATATGTGGGTCCCACTTCCTCCATGTGTCTTCATGATGAAATGCCACTTTGATTTTCACTTGTATATATTTATTTAGCTCCTTTATTAAATATTTATGCCATTCTAATGTTCAAACATCATTTATTATCCCCATTATTCCAAATCCCAAAGCTTCCACCCCAAACCTAGGAAACTAGTAATTTTCCTCCTTGGCAATTATTTGACCTTTAGCATCAATTTTGATTAGGCCATTGTGACCCAATGCCAAATTTGGGACATGACATTGTTCCCCTTAAATAAAGATTTCTACCTTGATGGGATCTTGTTGCTAAGAAGCATATAACCTTTCTAGATAATGTTTAGGTGACATTGAATGCTTTACTTGAGACTGTTTGAAATCGCCATACAAGTTTTATAATTTTTCCATGTTTCACAATTTGGAAGAGTGAAAGGAATTTAAATCTTGATGTCTTTTGAGTTGTATGTGTTGGTTTCTCAAAGCCATTAATGGCTTAAATCTAGCTTTTCCCCTAGGTAATTTTGTGGACTTGTATTTTAGAAATGCGGTGTTATGTCAGCTAAGATGATGATGGGGAGTTATTTATTTTCATTAGATTAGGGATGGGTTGTGTCTTGTTTTGCATACATATTGAAGCTTTTAGGTTTGTTGTTTGAATATTAATAAGTTGGAATTGTACTCGCATCATTGTTTGAGGTAAGATGTGATATTAAAACAAGATGCATTATCCCTCTCATATGGATGTCATTCATCATATATACATTGAAAGTATATTATCCAAAAGGGAGATAATGTCAATCATTTTTTTCAAATGGAAGAAATTTCATAGATGTTTCAAATATTTTATTTGTTCCACCCAAGACTTATTTGGGCATGCAAAAGGAGATAGTTAAGAGTCTTGTGCCAACCAAGATACCTACAAAAATTAGGTTGTTTCCAGTTTATAATACTAGTGAAAATATGGATGTTCATCAAATCCATATGCAAATTAAATATATAAAGAAGCATCAATGGATTATAAGGATCATTTGTAATTTGCAATCCCATGTATTTGAAAGCTTCAATAAGTGATCACCTTATTCAATGTTAGTGGAAAATTTGGAACAAGTAATAAGAGATCCCATAACAACAACACTAGGATATGATTTGAAACAAACAATAAATCAATGTTAGCTTATGGAGTGGTTAAATGATATGGACCCCCTATTCTTGATTCAGGGTTGATTAAATGATTCATGGAAATTCTAGAGTTCTAGGAGACATCTAGCAAGATGACCTAGATTTGGTCCACAAAGGTGTACCTTCAAGTGATGAAGGGAATCCGATATTTCCATCTTCGAATTTACTTCCAAAAAAACTATCACAAATTGGAGTATCATCTTGTTGATTTGTTGTTGGAATTTAAAGGGCGCATCATTTGGTTATTTCCACTAAAAAATATCATCGGTCGATCTGTTCTAGTCAAATACTAGGGCCTCCTATGTCTAATGAATACTAGGGCCGTCTCATCTTCATTTTACAAATGAAAAGTATTTATATACCTATTTATGGTGACTTTTGTTGTTTATTTGTGGTTTCTTTAGAACAACTGCACATCACTGTGGCGATTTTGGTTCTATTGTGTGGCATCCTTTTGTATGTTGAAGGTATATGTAGTATGGAAATCTTACCCTTCTAATCAGGTTGATTCGTGAGAATTATAGTTGAAGAACCCTCTCAACATCCCAATGGTTTTAGATTCATCACTAACTCCTGAAGTCCACCATTTTCTACATATTTTACTTTTGTTGGGGATTGGTTTGTTACAGCTAGGTTATAACATCAAGAAAGAAGTTACATTATATTTTAGCAATTTTTAATTATAGCATTCTTTAAAATGCGCAAGAATAAAGGGATACCAGCAATATACTCTAGAGGATGAGACCATTCCAATTGATGAAGAACAATGGTATAAATTGTAGATGCAATAAGACAGTCCCCTTTATGCATTGTATTAATTTGAGTTGGGGATAGGTTGTAGAAGGAAGAAGTTCAATCCTCATTTATCCATTGGATAAACTTCAAATTGTGAAATTTACACAAGATCCTATATTGTATGCAATAGCTATCAAGGTTGTCCGGAAGGTATATCTGCAGTAGAAGTTGGGTAGGATATTTCCAAGACTTTCACATCCTTATTGACATGGTCAAACAAACACCCTTGAGGCAAATTCCCAGCCTCAAAGAAGTTGAATGAGATTATGAAGGACTAATAATTTAAGGATTGAACCATTCTAGGAGGGATGCCCCTCATTCAAGGATATGGTTACAAAACTTATGGTAGAATTCAAGGTAGTTGTTGGCATATTCTCCAAAGAGTTTTGAGGTAGGTTTCCAAGTTCCTTGAAAAGAAAGCCGTATCTTGTGGGTTGCTTGAACAATAACAATGTTTTTGTCTTCTAAATTGATTTTATTTATGGTTAGCCAAAGACCCAAAGCACAAAGAAAGGAATATTTTAAATACTATACACTGACCTATCTTCAAACCAGCTTAAGATGCAATCCACTAAAGTGTCTTTGTTCCATTCTTCACTAATATTTAGGCCAAATACTATTTAAAAAACTTTGGACCACACATATTGTGTACAAAGGCAATGAAAAAATAGGTGGTCAGTTGATCATAATACAATGTTCTTTTCCTACAATGTTCGTTATTTTTCCTACATAATACAATGTTCTAGATCATGCCAATTTTGGTTTTGACCATTATAAGATATTAAATTATTGTGATGATTATCTACAATGATGAATGGTAATTAGATTTTTTTTTCTTGTTTTATGTTTCCATTTTAATTCCACTAAGGTAGAAGTAGTTTGAATACAAGATGAACATTATTATAACTAAACCTAAACAACTTGAAACTTACACAAGCATTCATTTCATCTCAAGCTTGCATTTGTACCAATGTAGAGTCACAAGTCCAATACATGGTTGAAAAATAGAAAAAATTCTTATTATTAAGTTTTCCTATGAAACTCTAAATATAAAATAGAATAAAATAATTTTATTAATGTTCATAAATGTTTAAAGATAAATAGTTGTAAATGAAATCATGATATGCGATATCAATACAAACAATCAAGAACAAACATATTGATACTTAACTTAGTCTATAATTCAGAGGGTTAGAATATAAAATAAAATAAAATAATTTGATTAATGTTCATAAATGATTAAAGATCAATAGTTCTAAATGACATCATGACATATGATATCAATACAAACAATCAAGAACAAACATATTGATACTTAACTTAGTCTATAATTCAAAGAGTTAAAACATAATTATCATAGAGGACTTTGCAAACCATTAAGAAAGTAACTTAACATTTTCAACAATGTATCGTTTCCTTCACCTCACTAGTAATCCCCGTAATAATGTACCCTCTTTTGGAAACAATAAAAGCATGTTGTTTTGTTTAAAAAAAATATAGAAGCATGTGGTTTTGTTTACTTCAAATTCAATTACCACAATATTCAAGATTCATTATATGGTGAACGAATAATACGTGTGTTATCACTCAGATTTTCCTCAGGCCGTGGGAGGAAAGTCTTGAGGTAGCCACAAACCTACTTTAGGCCAGAATTTGACCTTTCCAACCAGAGAGGGTTCTCTCAATACTTTTACTACTGATGATGATTCAAATAAATATTTAAAACTAAACACAGTGGTCAGGTCTACAAATAATGATAAGTTTTTTTAAAGGATTTAAGGCTAGTATGTTCATAGGAGGACCATGGGGCATGGAGTCGGGTTTTTGAAACTTTAGAGTATTTATCGATGACTTGGTAACAAGATTCCCAATATACACAGGAAAGATATACAGTGTTTTTTAGTCTTAAATGTTAATTAGAGATGATAGCAGAAATATAAATATAGTCCATTACACTAAAGCATCTATTGATGATGAATTTCAAAGCAATTTCAGAAGAAAAATGGAGCATTTGAACCTATTTCCTTGTATCATTCAACATGGATGAATTCCAATACATTCACCTTGAATGGAACACTTAGAATCATGAAATATAATATGAAGTACTGAGAAGGGAACACATACACATGATAACAAAAATACAAACTGAAAACACAAAGGCACATGAATCTCTGCAAATGGAAATCTGAATTCTCATTAACTTTCTATTAGCTTCAAAAAATACTAGCACAACAAGCTCTTGCTTTTCCAATTCCAACCCTTTACAAGTGCTTCTTTAACCAATATATAGACCTATTACATCTTGCACCAAATATTCGAACCACCCAACTTTAGCCCAAAATAGCAATCGGTTACAAATCAGAATGACTCCTGTCAAAACTAATTTCTAACTTCTAGGGAATAATTACATCAAAATAGGAGTCTCGAGACCTCCTTCATAATACATAATAATAGCAGTTACAAAGTGGTGAAACATTAATACCAAATTCCTACAAACTAGGGTTTCAGTTGACACTTTAAAGGTTTATACTATTTGTGTAAGAAAAGTCCTATTTTGTAGGGGAAAGCCTTATCTCCACATGTGGAGCATCTTTCACCATGTTACAATCCTTTGAAAAGAAAATTTTGAGTGATTTGAGCAATCTCAGACTAAACTATGCATCTTCAGAACTTTTGTATCAATGAACTATGTTTTTTCATTATGAGCGCTACAAAACTGTGCAGAATTTTGAATTATTGATTCAGGAGCACCGGGGCCTAGGAAAAATAGTCGTAGTTGATCGACATGAGAAGTTGACCACAGGGATTTCCGACGACCACTGGTGCAAAGGAATACTGGTTTTCGAAAGTCAATAAGTCAAGCAGGATCTGTCGAAGTGCATCGATAGAAGGAGAAGGTCGAGATTCGACATGTCTAAAGTCAACAAACGACAGATTTGCAGCGAAGAGGTCGAGTGTCGACAGGTTGTCGAACAACGACACTGACATGTTTGAGGCGGAAGCCAAGAGAGGAGGAAGGGCAGACTAGAGAAGACGTAGATGCGAAGGAAGCTGACAGAGAAGTCGAAAGATGACGGAAGATAGTATGGTCGAGGTCAGTGATGGGACCGACTACTGTAGCAGAGTCACAGAAGTTCAGAAGTCAAGGAGAAGTACTTGGTAGCCATTCGAGGTTGCTAAGGAAGTTATGAGAAGTTAAGAAAGTGGTTGGTAATAGGACATATGTCACCATGGGAAGAGGTTGTGCAGCACGGCCAGAGGGTGCTGACAACTGCAGGTCTACAGGATCAAGAGGATTTGGAAGACAGAGGAAGAGTGGACCTAGGGATGAGGAGCAACCGGGTATAAGACTAGTGCGCAGGCACAGAGTTGAGGGTTATCAATAGAGGATCAAGGAGAGAAGAGATCGTTCATCCATAGCCCAGGGAGCTCTTGCATTCAGCATAGGCCGTGAAAGGGAGAAGATCGCACACAAAGATAGCACACACTTACTTATGTATATTGTAAAGGGTAAGGTCGACCAGTTAGTTGTTTACATTTCCTTGCATTTAGCATTTTAACCGTTTAATTGATTGAAGTAATAGAAGCCAGCTTCTGGCATCCTATTTACACCAAGTCTGTGTAAGCATCGTGTGTCGTGTGTATTGTTAAGCAAGAAGGTCTGACCGACCCGACTTGCGTCAGTTGGTATCAGATCCCAGAGTCGAGTCCAGTTGAGTTGAAGAATCCTGTGAGTAGGATAGCGTTAGATAGGTATCACTGCTGGAGATGAATCTAGTGTTGAGAGTGAACAACGCCAGCTGCGGTTGGGTATATTTTTGCACGACTTGTGAAAGTTCGGTTGTGATTGGATGAGTGGGATTTTCAGCTACGATTGAAAATGGCTCATAGAGGCGTTAATGTCCAAGGAGTTGGATGAAGAGTGCGTGGCACTTCCATCACAGTTGATCATGAAATGTTCGACAAGTGCATGCGAACAATGTGAAGTTTGACCAGTGAGGTCACAATGTTCAAAGAAATCCAAAGGCATGGATGCATTCCTGATGCATTAGACCACAGCAACGAGAAGGTCGAAGAGTTGGAAGCACAAGAAGCAGCAGGAGAAGAACTAGAAGACAAACTCATCAAGCTTCTGACGGACATGAGAGGTAGGAAAAAGATGGATGTACGTACCTACTCAGGCAGTCTGGCTCCAGAAGACTTGGTCAACTGGTTCAGATAAATGGATAAATACTTCAACATAGAGCAAATCGAGGACCCTAGATGGGTTAAGACTGCATGTCTGAGGTTGAAGGGTCATGCCTCATTGTGGTGGGACAATGTACAGGCTGACAGAGTCAAGAAAGTCAAGGAGAAAATCAAGTCTTGGGACAATATGGTCGCCAAACTGAAGGGGAAGTTCTTACCAGGTGACTATGTGATTTCCTTGTTCTGAAAGTTGTAGAACTTTCGACAAAAAGAGATGACCGTGAAAGAGTACATGGAAGAGTTCTACAGATTGTCGATAAGGTTGGGACAAACCGACGAAGGAGAAGAAGCTGTCATGAGATATGTGAATGGCTTGAAGTACGCCATATAGGACGAGTTGATCCTGTCAAGGTACAGAGCGGTCAATGAAGCCTACCAATTAGCTCTGAAGGAAGAAGAGAAACTGTCGAGGAAATCCACATTGACCAGAGGCAGGATGACTGGTCAGGGTGCTAAGACTGTTTCCGCGAAAGGATAGAGTAGCAGAACCGGGAGAGAAACCGTCGAAGACAACCGACATGGGGAAGGGGCACTGACTAAATAAAAGTCACAAGAAAACTGATGTGATGGTCGAGAGACATGAATGCGAGGTGCATATGGTCGAAGTGATCCATCCAACAAAAAAGGAGATTATAGACCAGCTGTGGTTTGTTACAAGTGTCAAGGAGTCAAACACAAGGCATATGAGTTCCTAGAGAACCTACATGCTGCAGAGGACTCGAAACCCAGATGTCGAAGAGATGAGCAAGTCGATGAGAGGGCAGAATCGACATCCAACAACAGTGAAGATGGGAAAAGAAAAGGTAAAGCCATGAAGACCAGGAGGACCGATGCGATGAGAAAGAGCCGTCACAACGAAAGGCTATCTTTCAAACTAGAGTGCGGATCGATCAGTGGTATTGCAAGACCATAGTTGATGGCAACAGTACAGAGAATATTGTGTCAATGGAGGTCATCGAAAAAGAGGGTTTGAGATGTCAAGAACACCCACACCCATACAAGATATCTTGGTTGCAGAAAGAACATCATGTGAAGGTGACCAGACAGTGCCTGATAAACTTTAAGGTCGGAAAGCTTGAAAATAGTGTATTGTGTGACGTAATCCCAATGGACACATGTCAACTATTGTTAGGAAGACCATGGCAGTATGATCAGAATATGATCTATGATGGTCAAGTCAACACAGTCACAATGTGGAAAAATGGCACGTCGAGGACTCTGAAACCGAAGCGGGAGGACCAAGCCAACTGCAAGCAGGGCGAGAGCAACTATTGGGAGAAGTGAGTGTTGATGTGTTTAGCCAAGGAATTCCTTGTGGAAGAGAAAAATCAGTCGGCATGTTTTGTGATCATTTCGAAAGGACCATGTGTCGAGAGGTTGACAATAGAGAGAATTTTGGTCGAAGTCGAAAAGATGCTCGACATGTTCAAGAGCATAGTAGTCGACAAAGCGCCGACGGGATTTCCACCGACGAGAAGCATATCCCATTAGATCGAATTGATTCCAGGATCGATTTTTCCAAACAAGGAACCGCATAGAATGAATCCGACAGAATCAGGAACTCAATCAACAGGTCTAGGAGTTGTTGGATAGAATATTGATCAGAGAGAGTTTGATCCCTTGCACGGTACCTGCAGTATTAGCGCTGAAGAAGTGTGGATAACGGAGGATGTGTACAGACTCCAAATCCATCAACAAGATCATGATCAAGTATCGATTTCCATTGCCGAGAATGGATGACTTGATAGATTGCTTGAGTGGAGCGAGGTACTTCACGAGGAGCGAGGTACTTCACGAGCAGCGAGGTACTTCACGAAGATCGACCTGAAGTGCAGTTATCACCAGATTCGGGTTAGAGAAGGAGATGAATGGAAGACAACATTCAAGACAAAGGGTTGTATGAGTGGTTAGTCATGCCATTCGGATTGACTAATGCACCCAGTACATTCATGCGGTTGATGAACGAGGTACTGAATCCATTCTGGGGGAATTTCATCGTAGTGTACCTAGACGACATCCTAATATTTAGTCGAACCAAGACAGAACACTTGGAGAACATTTGACAAGTATTGCAAAAGTTTCAGGAAGAGAAGCTGATGGTGAACCTGCAAAAGTGTTTCTTCATGAAGGAAGAACTGGTATACTTGGGATTTTTAATCTTGGGTAAAGGGTTAGTGATGGACCCAAAGAAGGTGAAGGAAATATTGGATTGGACGGAACCGACAAGCGTGACTGGAGTGCGAAGTTTCCATGGACTTGCCAGTTTCTACAAGAAGTTCATCAGGGGATTCAGTAGGATTTGTGCACCATTGACAGAGTGCATGAAGAAAGGGGAGTTTAAGTGGATGGAAGCCGCCCAGAGAACTTTCTACAAGTTGAAGGAAAAGGTCACTGAGATCCCAGTGTTAGCGCTCCCAAATTTCAACAAAGTTTTCCAAGCCAGTTGTGATGCGAGTGGAATGGAAATTGGAGCAATGTTGAGCTAGGAGGGTCAACCAATTGCATTCTTCAGTGAAAAGTTGGATGATGCGAAGCGAAAATATTCGGTCTATGACCAGGAGTTCTATGCTATTGTCCAAGCATTGAATAAGTGGAGGCATTATTTGTTTCCCAAGGAATTTGTGTTGTACACAGATCACCAAGCACTAAGGTACTTGAATACTCAATCGAAGTTGAATCAGCGGAACATGAAATGGGTCGAGTTCCTACAGGGATATACCTTCATGTTGCGACATAAGTCAGGAAAGTCGAACAAGGTTGCCGATGTGTTGAGTCGAGGAGTTGCATTGCTAAACATGACGACAGTTCAGGCAACAGGAATAGAGTCGGTGAAGACAGAATATGCGACCGACGGGGATTTTGAGGAAGCATGGAAGGCGATTCAAGAACCGTGGAGTGTCGACAGAACGCCATACTTGGATTATTTCATCCAAGAGGGATACATGTTCAACAGACAACAGTTGTGTATTCCCAGAGGATCCGTAAGGGAGAACCTAATCCGAGAACTACACAGTAGTGGATTAGGAGGTCATTTTGGCATCGAAAAGACCAAGGCGTTGGTCGAAGAGAAGTATTATTGGCCAGGAATGGCGACAGATGTCGGTAAGTGGGTATGACAATGTCGATTTTTCCAGTTGGAAAAAGGACAAAGTCAGAATACGAGGTTGTATACACCATTACGAGTATCGAATACCCCATGGGAGCACCTGAGCATGGATTTTGTGCTAGGATTTTCAAAGACACAGCAGGGAAGCGACTCAATATTTGTTGTAGTCAACGGATTTTCGAAGATGTCACACTTTATTCCATGTCGGAAGACAAGTGACGCCACAAGCATTGTTGTGCTATTCTTTAAGGAGATAGTCAGATTACATGGGTTTCCAAAGAGTAAAGCGTCGGACAGAGATACCAAGTTTATGGGACATTTCTGGATTACCCTATGGAAGAAACTAGACACGAGGTTGCAGTTTAGCTTGGCATATCATCCGCAGACAGATGGACAAACTGAGGTGGTGAACAAAATTTTGGGAAACCTTCTGAGGTGTTTGACGGCCGACATACCCAAGCACTGGGAGAAAGTGTTAGCACAATCAGAGTTCACGTACAACTGTTGATGTCTAATTTTTCCATCACTTTTGATCATTAAACGTGCTCTGTTGGCATTATTTTTACCATTTTTTATATGATAAGTCATATTTCTTGCCATTCAGACCACCATCCGAACTCAGGTGTGAACTTGTTTTAATATCGCATGAATATTGATTGATTATCATCCTTTTGTAGTTTATTAACGTTAATTTAACATGTCTCAACCTGCTGGGCACATAGACTTCATTCTGCAAGTTATGGTTTTCAAACGGACTCTCATTCAAACGTGTGTTCACGTTCAAGATTCCTATTCGCATTCGGACCATCGTTCAGACCTCCATTCGCACCCTCATATTCGTTGGTTAGCATATTCTGGGGCATTAAAAGAAAAAACCACGATGTGGGCTCTGTTGGTGACATGGCCCTTATGGTTCGTGAGCCCTTGTTCGAGAAGATCCGTGTCCTCACACGCCCATCCTGCCAATGCACCAACTGCTCACGTGAAGGGAACCAACACGCACAGAATCAGGGAGACGGCCTATGCATTGTAATGAATCGTTGTTGTAGCAGTAAACAACTCTCTATTTTTAGAGCGGTCAACCACTGAAAGGGTCGAACTACTCTCTCTTTGTAAAAGCTATATAAATATGTCTCAGGTTGAGAACACAGTTAGCAATAGTTAGAGACATAGACATAGAGAAACGTTGTACAATCTCTGCTTCAGTTTAATAAAAAGACTCTGTTTCAATTGTTGATGATCATTTTCTGTTAATGACTGGTGACTGAGTAGCTTAGGAGATAAACCCCTGTTGCTGGGAAGGGCCCCTCAACAATAAAAGGTTCCATTTGTGTATATTCAGCAGTTTCTTTTTGCATTTGCAGCTAAGTCATTTCGTTTTTGCATGTATCTATTACGTTTTCGTGTAAGTGACACTTTGTTGTTTATAACATATAATTTCCTACATTTTGATGCAATTTATGCCTTCAAAATCCATTCGGCTGGCCATTCGCACCATTCGTTCAGACTACCTTTCAGACCTTCTTTCAGCCTTTCATTCGCATTTAGACAAAATTTCCCAGAATTTGCAGTCATTTCCAGAATTGCTAGTATTTCATTTTATGCAGAGATAGTTAGCTAGGATATAGGTTGATTCTCCAGTACTTCATCACATTATGTAGCTAGTTTGGGATTCGAATCCACCCTTAACATTTCATATATCATTTTAAATTTGCACATAGGTTAACCATTTCAATTTTATTAATGATGAAATTCATTTACATTCAGCATATGTTGTACTGTTCAAATAAGAAATAGTTTTGGTTTAAGTAGAAGCAATATAAATGTCTTTTGCTTATGATTTAGGTAGTTTATGAGTTACTTTCACTTACTTTCATGCCTAGGACCTAGATTAGCTTAAACTTGTTTACAATGTTATCATAGACTTTGTTAAATCTTAGTTTGTCTTATTTCTGAATTAGTTCAGTATTTCATTTCCAGTTTGCATTCAAGTTCCTAATTAGTCTTTCACTTTTATTTACATAGTGTTCTGATTTGGTTTAATTTAATTGTTTCAAGTTCTTTCATTTCTGCAGATAGAATAGACTAGGAACTAGTCTCAATCCAAGTTTAATAAGTTCATGTGTGTTTAATATAGATGCATTAATCTTCAATATCTAAGAGTTTTCATAACTTAGTTTAAAATAGGTTTGCTTCTCAAGTTATAGATCAGCTTTATTGCACTTTCATAGTTGTCTTAGAAGATAGTTTGATTTGCAGTAGAGGTAGTGTAAGAACATCTTGTTTTTCTACTGTAGGTTTTGATTATAAGTTAATATTGATTTCAGTCATTTAAGTTCTTGTCTTGTACTTAGTTTAGTTTGATTTTCTTGTAGTTAATGTTTTATAAACTAGTTTGAAGTATAGATAGGTATCATTTGATGTTAATAGGAATTTGCATGAGCTCGATAGGCATTTCCAAGCAGTCATTAGAGATCAAATAATGTAGGATTTGTACTGATGTTAATCAGCATTTCATTTCAAGTATTATAGCTAGTTTTTGAATGTCATTTGCTTATGGATAAAGAATAGATTACAATGTTTAAAATCAGTTGTAATTGGTCACTTTGTATCTTACATCTCTTTGTAGAGGTTAAATTAGATTTACTTCCGTTTTGTTTCTCTATCACATTTGAAAGTCATTTCGATACGTTTTCTCCAGTTCCTATCACATTTGACACATTTCCTCAAAATCCTCAAGGAGAATGGAATTAGGTATCTTAGCTTAGTTTTGAGTATTTGTTAAATACATGAGTAGTTTAACTATTGAATTTCTTAGGTTCACTAAGTAGTTGTAACCTTGCTTAAGATAGTATAGTTTCGTGTCTTTATATAGTTAGTTGTAAACAAAATCATTTCATAGATAGGTTTCTAAACTTGGTCATAGTTATTACATGGTAGCTAATCTTTATAATTCCTAGATTAGAGTCTGAATAATTGATTAGTAGTTTCCATTTTAATAAGAGTAGTTTGCTTTTGATCAAGTCTTGTTTCCTAGAATAGTATTGTTTTTATCTTTTCAATTATTGTTCATAGAGTAGAGTAGTATGGATTGATATTATTCTGATCTATTGGTTTGGTTAGGTCTACTCATCTTAGTAGTTGTATTCCTGAAGTTTGACTCGGTTTTTCATTTTGGAAGATATTTCAATATTTTCATTATTAAACATTTCTAAGGTCGGCCGAGCCGATGTCTTAGGTACCCTTCTACCTCAGCATATACTTTTCCACAACTCTAAGATTACCAACCCCGGTCGATAATTAAATATTTGGTGATTCAATAAGACAATAAAACACCCAACATGTTGGCGTCGTTGCAGGGGATTTGTAGATAGGTAGAATTTTCCTTTTGAAACTTAAAGATAGGCTGGTGGCGGGTGAGCGGTAAGACAAGAGGTAAGAACCTACGCATCTGTTATAACAGGAATCCCCAAAACCCAGCAATAGTAGAATGCAATCAAGATTTGTTTTAGGTTTAGCTTTGTTTTCATGAATAGACCTAGAGATTTAAAAGGTAGATACATTAAAACTAGTCCCCAAAACACTAAAATTCCTACTAACCTTTATGGGGGGCGTGCCACCCCAACTACTAACTCAACAGAAAGGTATCGAAAAACACCTAAAGGGGATAGTATTAATTGGAAAGCTAAGGAAATCCTTTCTGGAAACCATTTATGGGGAACCATAGAGACATCAGAGAAGTCTGTTCATAAAGAAACACCACTAGGAGAACCTCAGTCTCATATTGAAACTAAACTTAGAAAGGAAGAAGTTCAAAAAGATAAACCATCAAAACCTCTTAATCCTCCATTAGTTTCAAAACCCAAATACACAACCTTCTCACTAGTAGGGGGTCCGAATTTAGTAGATTTTGTTGATCCCTCACAGATAGACACTCTTTTTGGAAACCCTGCAAACATAATTGTTTCACAAATAGAAACATCAACTATAGGACCTACAATCCCTGTAGAGAGAGACTCTCACATAGCTGACAACTCTTCTCATCGGAGAAATACTCTCCCTGAAACAGAACATTGGGACATACCATATTCACCAAGAAAGGAACCACCGAGTTACACTCTCTTTGGAAATCAAGTTTTCATGGAGAATGAAAATGAAGATCATGTCCGACAAGATGAAGAAGAGGGAAAGGTTAGAACTGAAGGTACTTTTGGGTTCCCTATTTTAGACACTGCACAAGATGTAACCATGAAGAACATTCCTCCCTCCTCCCTACCTACCTTTTATGGGAAGAGTAGTGAGGACCCGGATACATTTATGTTCGAATTTGGAATTCTGTGTAGGAGCTATAACTACGTACAAGATGGCCAACAGTTTTAAAAAATTCCTGCTACACTAAAAGATTATGTTCTTAGGTGGTTTATGGGATTAGGAGAATATAGCATTAGAACTTGGGAAGACATGAAGACTGCATTTCTATGGAAATATCAAGATTACTGTAAACCTAAGGACTCTTGGAATGACATTTTCAAAATACAACAACTTGAAGATGAGAGCCTAGAAGACTATCTCGAAAGATTTAACTATGTGTTACATAAATCAAAATATAGTGATCTTCGAGAAGATGCAGTAAGAACACTCTTCCTTAAGGGAATTTCAGGAGAGTTTTTAGAAAATCTTAACCTCATGGAAGCTGGAGATATTTCTCATAGGTCTTATTCACAAATTTGTGAGTTGTGTAGGAATTACTCTAGGAGCAGAGGGAAAAGTGGGAGACACTTTCGGGAATCTTATACTAGAAACCTAAAAGGAAATACATCCAGTCCTGGTGGAGTTACAAGGGTAAAATTGGGGAACCTATTAAAAAATTTCAAAATAGATATTTTAGGAGCCATGGGTTCTCAATTAGATGCATTACAAGCTAAAAAGAGATACGATGAAGAGCATGCAACAATGAGTGTTTTATGTCCTAGGTGTAGAACTAAACATCCCCAATGGGAATTCCCATTGTATAATGTTTCAGTATGTCACCTTTGTACTGAAGAACATCCAACTGATAATTGTCCATCGTTGCCTAGGTTGCAAGCCGTACATAAGAGTGAAAATTTTGGTGAGAAATCTAGGAGGCCTTGGCAACCTAGAGACCAACCATCATATCATGATCCATCATTACAATTTCCGCCCTATTATCACCCTTATCAACCACCTCAAATTGGAAAAATTGGCCACCTCAGTATTCTCCTCAAAATGCTCAGCATCAACAATGGTCACAAGGGTGGATGGGACAAGCATATGCTCAATCTCCACCTACTCTTGTGCCTAACTATCCTTACCCACCTAATATCCAGCAACTTTTTCCTAGATTTGTGCCTCCTTCACTACCCCCTATCACACATCAGCCTCACCATTTCCAAAATATGAATCCCCCAAGACCCACAATATTTCCTGCACAACTGATACCAAATCCTAACAATAAACCAACTCAAGCTCTTAACAGCATTTGTTTGACACCTCTTCCATCATATGTCATTTCGACCACACCAGTGCATGAGATTCAACTACGATCTGGAAGAGTTCTACAAGATCAGCCCAAATCATCAGTTGTTATTCGTGAAGAGAATGAAAAAGAAGACATACCAAATGAAATCTTGAATGATTCCATTTTTAAAAATGTTGTTATTCCAAAAGTTCCAACACATGACCCCTCTCAGAAAGAATCAACTCCAGGAGAAAAATTACCCCCATATCCGAAGCGTCTAGCAAAGAGAAACCTGCAACTTTACCAGAGTATGATATTTTAACGAATTGAAAAATATTTGTATCAAGATCCCTTTGTTACAAGCCATTAAAGACATACCAATTTATAGTAAAGTGATAAAGGAACTCTGTATTAAAAGACCAGGTAAGAAGCAAAAATACCCTCCAACAATTCATGTCATAGGTGAAATGTTAGATTGCATAGCAAGCCAACCTAGAATTCCAAAGTATACAAATCCAGGAAATCTTGTGGTAACTGTTATCATCAATAACACCTCTATGGGAAACACACTTATTGATCTAGGGGGCGCTATTAACCTTATGACTACCATAGTTTTAGAAACTCTCCATTTAGAACAGTTTCTCCGCCCTACCCCAACAATGTTGGAATTAGCAGATCGCACTATGGTATAGCCTGCTGGGATCCTAGATGATATCATTGTATCAGTGGCTTCATGGGAATATCCCATGTACTTTATGGTCATAGAATCAAAGGACCCTTCCAAAGGACACCCTATTATTCTGGGAAGACCTTGGCTAGCCACTGCTAATGCATTTATAGGATGTAGGGATGGAGAGATGATCATCTATGATGGGTTATCTACAAGGAAACTCACTTTATACCCACCAGCACAACCAATAACCGAAAACATGTTTTGGTTAGATTGTCCTTTTGGGGATGAGAACTTGGAAGAAATTTCCCTTATTAGTGATTTATCCTGGGCACTTCATGAACAAAATACCGAAAATGTGTTGAACCAGTTTGTCTCTTCCACAACATGTATAGAATTTCCCCAATCTTTTTCCCAACTTGATCAAATCTTTGGAGATGAATTCCAACAGAACATGAGACTCTCCACATTTACAAACACACCTTGTGTCTTTGCAATCAAAGAACATATAGGATCCTATACCATACCTTGTGAGGTCAATCCTGAAAAATTTCTACATATAAATGCAAGTTTAGATGAGAGTCGGCAAAAACAATTACTAAAAGTTCTTAAGAGCCAAACTGGAGCATTTGCATGGGAATACACCGATATGAAGGGTATACACCCAGATACTTGTATTCACCACATTTACACAGATACAAACATACCTCCTGTCAGGCATCCCCAAAGAAGAATGAATCCATCCCTAAAGGATATATTTAAAGATGAATTACAAAAAATCCTCAATGCTGGTTTCATCTACCCAATTTCTAACAGTAAGTGGGTGTCTCCTCAGGTAGTAGTTTCAAAGACATTTACAAGGAAATGGTGTATCTGTGTTGACTTTCGAGAATTAAACAAGGCCACTCTTAAGGATTATTTCCCTTTACCATTCATTGACCAAGTGTTAGATACCTTATCTAGGAAACAATACTTTTCTTTCCTCGATGGGTATAGTGGATACAACCAAATATTAATAGCACCTGAGGATCAAGACAAGACCGCCTTTACTTGTTCTTGGGGGACATATTCCTATAGAGTTTTTCTATTTGTTCTATGTAATGCACTTACCACTTTCTAGTGTGCAGTCTTAGGAGTTTTTGTTGACCTTATACATGACTGTGTAGAAGTTTACATGGATGATTTCACAGTATATGGTAATACCTTTCAAGAATCCCTTAATAACCTTGAAACAGTTCTTATTCGGTGCCAAGAAACAAACTTAGCCCTTAGTCATGAAAAATACAAGATGTTACTAACCGAGGGTATAGTTTTGGGACATCATGTCTCTCTTCAAGGAATCAAGGTGGATCCTTCCAAGATAGAAATAATTGTTAATCTTCCTCCTCCAAAAACTCAGAAGGAGGTAAGGAGCTTTCTTGGCCATGCAGGCTATTACAGACATTTTATTGAAAATTTTACCAAGATAGTTGCACCTATGTTCAAATTACTCATGAAAGATACAGATTTTCAATGGACTGAACCTTGTCAACATGCCTTTGAAACTTTAAAGGCAAAGCTATCAATGGCACCAATACTTAAGGGCCCCAATTGCTCCCTTCCATTCCACATATCGATTGATGCTTCGGACATGGATATAGGAGGATTCTTAGGTCAAAAGGAAGGACAAGCATCATATGCTGTCTATTTTGCTAGAAAAAATTTGTCTGCTGCAGAATCAAAATACACTGTTACTAAAAAAGAGTTTCTAGTAGTAGTCTATGCTATTAACAAGTTTCGTCACTATATCACAGGATACGAAATTTTTGTACACACAGACCACTCTGCTATTAGATTTTTAATGAACAAACCAATCACCAATGGCAGGGTGACTCGATGGCTTCTTTTATTACAAGAGTTTAACATAACTGTTGTTGATCGTCCCGGTCAAGAGAATGTGGTAGCATATTTTCTCTCTCATATTCAAATTGACAATAGTGCCAATCTTGTCGATAATAGATTTCCTTATGAACATTTGTTTGATGTGTCTGTTCGAAACCCTTGGTTTGCAGACAGCCAATTATTTAGCAACTGGGAAGCTACCAAACCATCTCTCCCCATCCGAGAAACGTAGGATTATAGTCCAAAGTTCTAATTATTCTTGGCTTGATAATGATATTTTTCATACTGGTCTTGATCTTATTATTAGATGATGTGTATGAGAGGATGCGATGGCAGAGATCCTCCATGCATGTCATGGTGGACCATGTGGTGGGCACTTTTCTGATAAGAGAAAAACATACAAAGTGTTGCACTCAGGATATTACTAGCCAAGCATTTTCAAAGATGTTTCCAAGTATGTCAAGGGATGTGACAGTTTTCAAAGAATGGGTAGACCTATGCCATCCGATGAGATGCCCTTACAGACCTAGGTTATGATTGAGCCTTTTGGAAAATGGGCTCTAGATTTTGTAGGGCCAATTTCCCCTATGTCTCACAAAAAGAAGTATATCCTAGTCTATACAGACTATGCCACTAAATGGGTGGAAGCTAAAGCTTTATTCCGAGTCACAGAAAAATCTATGGTAGATTTTATATATGAAGATATATTTACCCGATTTGGTGTACCTAGGGAAATTGTAACTAATCAAGGATCTCAGTTTACCTCCAAGTTAATGAAAGAGCTTACTGAAAAATATGGTATTATACATTGTAAATCTTCACCATATCTCCCACAAGCCAATGGTCAAGTAGAGTCTACAAACAAGGTATTAGAAGCCATCCTAACCAAGCTATCCAGTTACACCACAAAGACTAGGCAGATAGTCTTCCAGAAGCCTTATGGGCTTATCGAATAACGTGGAGGAATACCACTGGCCACACACCTTATGAACTTGTTTATGGAAAACAATTTCTTCTACCCATTGAATTTCAAGTAATAACCTTTTGTATGACTGCACAATTAGGAATGGATTTAGAAGAAGCACCGAAACAACGGATCTTGCAAATAAATGAACTAGACTAGATAAGACAAGATGCCATTCAACACACAATTCTGGTACAGAACCAACGCAAAAAGTGGCATGACAAATACATCAAACAAGAAAATTCAAGACTGGAGACTAGGCATTACTGTTTGATTCGATGTATAAAAATTTTAAAGGGAAGTTGACTACCCGTTGGATGGGTCCATATGAAATTGTTATAGCTTTCGATAATGGATCTGTTGAAATTAAAACAATCAATGATTCAAAAATTTCCTTTGTTGTAAATGGACATAGACTAAGACTTTATCATCAACCAATATCTAAACAAGACTTTGTGTAGAATATCTCACAGGAAAAGGAGATGGAGCTGGTTGAAGGGGAAGTCCCTCCTTCTCCTAGTTCTTGACTTATTTTTGGGTTATCTTCATTTGTACATATGTAAATATATTTATGTTCTTTGAATAAATAAGAGTCATTTTTTACAGTTGGTATGTATTTACATAGATATTTCACTCTTATGATGAGCTCATAAGACTTCATCAATTAAGAAGGGAAGACTCTTTTATTTTTCCTAGCTTTTGATAAAATTCCATATAGTTTCTCTTTGTACATATGTTTTTGTTTTGAATAAATTTGAATCATCTAACAAGTGGTTTTGCAATTTGATTACAAGAACCTTATCTCTATAATCAACTCATAAAAATCTTATATGAGAAAGGGAAGTACTCTAAACATTCATCACACATTTTGATCCCCTTTCCTCCTGATTATTTTAAGAATTGAAAATTTACATTGAAAAGTTAGAATGTTCTTGTATCATCTTTTGCCACGTACTTAACATGATTCTTGCATCTCTTCTAATAAGACTTTCAGATATCTTATGTCAGTGATCCTATCTTTATAAAGAAATTTATACCTAAAATTTTTTCTCCATCTGAAGCCCAGAGGCTCTCAGTACATTTTAACCTTGTTGTTCAGTTAGTAAGTAGACCAATATTTTCTGAATAGCAACATGAAGGGAATCTTGGGGATCTTCCTTTTGAGAAACACCGTTGTAATCTTTTGAAGAAGGAAAATTGGACTAGAGAGGTCTTCTTTCTATTATCTTTTGGCTCCATCCACTACACATTTATACAATCAACCATATGTATCTTTGATTTGACAAGACTTTTTATTTTGGTTTATATAAGAACAATTGTCTTCCAACCCATATATCATCCCATTCCATAGCATGGTTTTCAGAACTGCTCCCCCATCCACTCACTTTTAGGAAATTCATTGCTGAATATCTATAGAGGGTGGAAACACTGGGACAAGAGCCTCTGATGCAAAAAGGGTTCAAGAGGTTAACCCGTCGGAGTATTGAATAGGCTTGTTGGAAGCGGGTACCGACCTATGGTATGACCATGTAAACTCGACGGGGTACTGAACAGGCTCGACTGATAGAGGGGAATCTACCTGGGGAAGACATCTTGTTTAAAAAAATAATAATAATGTCTAAAAAAAAACCTTTTATATGTTAAATTGTTGAAAGTCTAATCGGAAAGAAGTATGTATGGTTGAGCTAAGGAAATGAACTTCATCAATTGGCCAAGGGAGAATAGTTTCAAGATTTTCTTAAGACCGATTACCTTTCCTTCATGAGATTAAAGATTTCTTATCTTGTTAGGTGGGGCCATATACTTAATATTTCAAGGGACCTGAATGTGAAATTCGATAGGATTGCTCTATGTACTGTGATTCTGGGGCTCTTGGGAAATTTGACTGAGTTCCTATGAGCAGCTTTGATGAGGAAATCTGATTAAGTTTGATATTCTCTTAATTTTATACAAGGGTCACTATAATTTTATCTGAAAAATATTTGACGAAGAAAGGCATATTTTCTTTTGTACAAACTGAAATATATTGAATGACTATCTGTATGGATCATTTTTATAGTTAGTTAATGTTTCCTTTTTGTCTAATAACATCAACATTCTAGAGTTCTTTGTTAAACTGGTAATTGGAAATATGTGAATACCAATCAATTTTATTTGATGGCTTGAGGACATGCCATATTTTTAATTTGGGGGAGGATCAGAATTGTCTTTATTTTATGATTATTTATAAAAACTTCATTTATCTCTGATAAAATTATATATGTTTCAGGAATAATGCAAGTAGTGGAAGAAAGACTGTTCTGTTCCATGTTAAACAAAGGAAGAACACGACTGAGGTTTCAGAAAAGCAGGTTTACATCGTCCTTTTGTGTGCTGGAAGCATCAGAAATTCTCTGCATAATCAACAATAGTCAGATCCAACAAAGCACATCTTGTACAAATAAAGATCTGTATGAAGGGTCAAATGACGATCCGAATGAAGTGACGAATGAATGAGATGTCGAATGAAGTGTCGAATGATGATTCAAATGAAACCATAACTTTATAACAGCATGATAAAATATGCTAAGGTATCTGATTTTTGAATTTTTATTATAAACAAGAAATCTAACCATATCAGGAAATATCAAATGTCATCTTTGCACGATCTCATTCTTCAACCCATCTCGACTTCACCAAACGAAGCGACTAATCTTGCATCAATGCAATTTTCAGAATTTTTGACTATCATATGGGTTTAATTCTTCATTAAGTTATATGTAAAAATCATCATGCGAGCTGTCATGTTATTAATCAAGGTCATCATGATTTTTCAATACACCATATGATTATAATTCCATGATGAAAATTTCATTCAACCTGTCCAAAGTTTACTTTGGACATGGTTGAATATTTCACAACCATACAAATTCATTAATGCTCACATCTTTATTAGGGCACACAATTCAAAGTTATGAATGATTGCGTGATCATTTAACCGTGCCAAATATCCATCTCACGATCGCTCAAATGTTCAAATGGACCACAATTTAAACCAATGCCTCTGTGATTTTTACCTTCATTTTGCTCATTCTCGTCTTCTCTGAGTCCATCCAGTCACATTCCTCACATTCCTTGCATTCCCTACAATCACCTATATCCCTTGCATCCATCTACCTCTGTCTAACAATGCCGATCCACCATAATCCTGGGAGCTACTAGGATTTGCTCCGTATCCCTGAATTCAAAGCATGCGATGAAATTTTTCTTTGAGCAGGATGGGGTTCGTTCCTCTGTCTTCTCAAGGGATACGATCATGAGATCTCACTCCTATTTTCTAAGGGATTCGACAGAAAAATGGCTAAGGTTGGCCACCTTACGTTTCCTGTGACGGAAGAATCTATTGCGTTGGCTACAAAGCTTCCACGGTAGGGTGCTCATTAGCACAAGCACCTCTTCCTCCCTCGGACGGCTCATGAATTTGCTCTCAGGGCCGACTATCAACACGTTGCAGGAACAAAAGGGTTCCACCGGGAGTGGATTAAGCAAGAATATCTCGAGCCCTTAGCCGTCAACATCCGGTTGATAACCCATGAGGGTAATTTCACCATCTTCAAAGCCTATCATCTCAAGCTATTATCTCATTTTGTTAATGACCAAGCTCTCAATTTCCCAATTTATTTCCTGAAGAGCCTTGAGAAAATGTCGAACCAGGTGAGGAAAAACGTAGTTAACCCCACTGGTAGTTTATATCACCACTGTCTCATTAAAATCCTGATCATTCACCAGTTGAGGGAAAAGGGGAAAACATGGTAAAGTTTTGTGTTTGAAGTATTGAACCCCCATTTGGTCAAGAATCCCCTTGTTAAAGCTTCTACTTCGCGGAAGCGTCATCGATTTCAAACTCATGCTGATGAGCCTGCTCAAACCTCTGCCCAAGCAAAAAGAGACACTAAGTCTGTGCGGTTGATGAGGGTACCTCGGGAGAAATGCACCTTGTCCATTCATCCTCCTCTCTTGATCTTGTCCATGAGGACACGGCCATGAAACCCCCACTCTTTTCACCAATACCCACTAAATCTAGAAGGTCAAATCATGATTAGTCTGTCAACCAGACCGTCGTCCAGTCTGTCGTTCATCCTATCATTTAGCCAGTTCATTCAGATAGCCTTAATGTCCATCCGAACGACCCTATTCCTAAAATGTCCCTTCTTACATTAGCCGATGTCTCTGCTCACTTACTTGAAGTCCATGTCCTCGAACTTACTCCTGCAATCACTGAAGGAAAGGCTTCTGAAAATCAAAACACCTATGTTGATCCCGGAACATGTCTAAATGGATCGAGCCCTCACAAAGATCATGAGTATTTTGGAGAACCATCCACCCCAATCCATCAAACCATGGATAGATTGACCCAGGATGTAGCACGATTAACAAGCCAGAATGAGAAATATGTTGAAATAATTTTTGAGCTTTGCCAAGAGAATAAGGAACTACGTCTACAAGTGAAGAGTGTTGAAGATCTAAACAGAGCCATAACATCTTCCCATGACTCTCTCCGGACAAGGCATGATACCTTGAGGGCCCAAGCCAGGAAGTTTAAGCCTAAATCTACTTCCTCTTCTAAGTCGAAGGCAGCTGCTGCCGCAGCTATGCCTTCTTCCTGACTTCTTCTCTACTTTGCTCAATGGGACCTGACATATCTCCGGTTTGGGGGAGTGTTGCTGTCCAATTTTGTCATCACTTTTGATCATTAAACGTGCTCTGTTGGAGTTATTTTTACCATTTTTGATATGATAAATAATATTTATTTCCATTCAGACCACCATCCGAACTCAGATATGAACTTGTTTTAATATCGCATGAATCTTCATTGATTATCATCATTTTGTGGTTTATTAACGTTAATTTAACATTTCTCGACATGCTGGGAACATAGACTTCGTTCTGTAGGTTATAGTTTTCAAATGGACTCTCATGCAAACACGCGTTCACATTCAAGACGCCTAGTCGCATTCGGACCATTGTTCAGGCCTCCGTTCGCACCCTTAGATTCATTGGTTAGCATATTCCGGGGTATTAAAAGCAAAAACCACGAAGTGGGTTCTGTTGGTGACGCGACCCTTTTGGTTTGTGAGCCCTTATTCGAGAAGATATGCATCCTCACACGCCCAGCTTTCCAACGCACCAACTGCTCACGTGAAGGGAACCAACACGCACGGAATCAGGGAGACGACCTGTGCGTTGTAATGAACCGTTGTTACAGCAGTAAAAGACTCTCTGTTTTTAGAGCGACCGACCACTGAAAGGGTCGACCTGCTCTCTCTTTGTAAAAGATATATAAAGACGTCTCAGGTTTAGAATGCAATTAGCAATAGTTAGAGACATAGACATAGAGAAACGTTGTACAAGCTCTACTTCAGTTTAATAAAAAAACTCTGTTTCAGCTGGTGATGATCATTTTCTATTAATGACTGGTGACTGAGTAGCTTAGGAGATAAACCCCTATTGCTGGGAAGGACCCCTCAACAATCAGAGGTTCCATTTGTGTATATTTAGCAGTTACTTTTTTCATTTGCAGCTAAGTCATTTCGTTTTTGCATGTATCTATTATGTTTTCCTGTAAGTCATTTCGTTTCTGCAAGCAAGTAGTTCGTTTTCCTGTAGGTGACACTTTGTTGTTTATAACATATAATTTCCTGCTTTTTTATGCAATTTATGCCTTCAGAATCCATTCGGCCGGCCATTCGCACCATCCGTTCAGACTGCCTTTCAGATATTCTTTCAACCTTTCATTCACATTTAGATAGAATTTTCCAGAATTGCTAGTATTTCATTTTATGCAGAGATAGTTAGCTAGGATATAGGTTGATTCTCCAGTACTTCATCACATTCTGTAGCTAGTTTGGGATTCGAATCCACCCTTAACATTTCATATCTCATTTTACATTTGCACATAGGTTAACCATTTCAGTTTTATTAATGATGAAATTCATTTACATTCAGCATATGTTTTACTGTTCAAATAAGAAATAGTTTTGGTTTAAGTAGAAGCAGTATAAATGTCTTTTGCTTATGATTTAGGTAGTTTATGAGTTACTTTCACTTACTTTCATGCCTAGGACCTAGATTAGCTTAAACTTGTTTACAATGTTATCATAGACTTTGTTAAATCTCAGTTTGTCTTATTTCTGAATTAGTTCAGTATTTCATTTCCAGTTTGCATTCAAGTTCCTAATTAGTCTTTCACTTTTATTTACATAGTGTTCTTATTTGGTTTAATTTCATTGTTTCAAGTTCTTTCATTTCTTCAGATAGAATAGACTAGGAACTAGTCTCAATCCAAGTTTAATAAGTTCATGTGTGTTTAATATAGATGCATTAATCTTCAATATCTAAGAGTTTTCATAACTTAGTTTAAAATAGGTTTTCTTCTCGAGTTATAGATCAGCTTTATTGCACTTTCATAGTTGTCTTAGAAGATAGTTTGATTTGCAGTAGAGGTAGTGTAAGAACATCTTGTTTTTCTACTATAGATTTTGATTATAAGTTAATATTGATTTCAGTCATTTAAGTTCTTGTCTTGTACTTAGTTTAGTTTTCTTTTCTTGTAGTTAATGTTTTATAAACTAGTTTGAAGTATTGATAGGTATCATTTGATGTTAATAGGCATTTGCATGAGCTAGATAGGCATTTCCAAGTAGTCGTTAGATATCAAATAACTTAGGATTTGTACTGTTGTTAATCAGCATTTCATTTCAAGTATTATATCTAGTTTTTGAATGTCATTTGCTTATGGATAAAGAATAGATTACAATGTTTAAAATCAGTTGTAATTGGTCACTTTGTAGATTACATCTCTTTGTAGAGGTTAAATTAGATTTACTTCCATTTTGTTTCTCTATCACATTTGAAAGTCATTTCGATACGTTTTCTCCAGTTCCTATAACATTTGACACATTTCCTCAAAATCCTTAAGGAAAATGGAATTGGGTAGCTTAGATTAGTTTTGAGTATTTGTTAAATACATGAGTAGTTTAACTGTTGAATTTCTTAGGTTCACTAAGTAGTTGTAACCTTGCTTAAGATAGTATAGTTTCTTGTCTTTATATAGTTAGTTGTAAACTGAATCATTTCATAGATAGGTTTATGAACTTGTTCATAGTTATCACATGGTAGCTTGTCTTTCTAATTCCTAGATTAGAGTCTGAATAATTGATCAATAGTTTCCATTTTCATAAGAGTGGTTTGCTTTTGATCAAGTCTTGTTTCCTAGAATAGTATTGTTTTTATCTTTTCAATTATTGCTCATAGAGTAGAGTAGTATAGATTGATACTATTCTGATCTATTGGTTTGGTTAGGTCTAATCAGCTTAATATTTGTATTCCTGAAGTTTGACTCGGTTTTTCATTTTGAAAAATATTTTGATCTTTTCATTATTAAACATTTCTAAGGTCGATCGAGCTGATGTCTTAGGTATCCTTCTACCTCAGCATATACTTTGCCAAAACTCTAAGATTACCAACCCCAATAGATAATTAAATATTTGGTGATTCATTAAGACAATAAAACACCCAACAACAACAATTTTGTGAATCGGTCGACGGGTTTGAGCCCATTCCAGATTATTCAAGGATGAAGCCCACTTGGAGTGGTATATTTGGTCGAGTTCCCAACAGAAATAAAAAAAAGCACGGATGCAGAATCATTCACATAACATATGAAGGAAGTGCATGAAGATGTGTGAAAGAGCATAGAAAGGAGTAATGCGGCATACAAGTTGAGAGCCGACAGGAAGAAGAGGTTGCAGTCATTCAGCGAAGGAGACTTAATCTATGCACATTTATAGAAGGAGATATTTCCGATAGGAACATATAACAAGTTGATGCTGAAGAAGATTGGACCATGGAAGATTCTGAGGAAGATTTCGGACAACGCTTATGTGTTGGAGCTGCCGAAAGACTTGAGCATATCACCAACGTTCAATGTCTCAGATCTGTACAAGTTCGAAGAAGGTTCAACTAGCGTAGGTGTGGAAGTGTCGAACATCGACTGGACAGTGCAGATTCCAGATCGACAAAATAAGAAATTACTGAAGTAATAGAGGAACGTGAAGTCATGCGTATGCGCAGTTTGCAAAAGAAAGAATAATTAGTGCAACGGAAAGATGATGAGTTGCAGGAGGCAACATGGATTTCCGAAGAAGAATTCAGGAGACTGATGGAGCAGTCGAGTTCTTTTTCACTTGGGGAGTCTGATGCAGGATCATCGGGCCTAGAAAAAATAGTCAGAGTTGATCGACATAAGAAGCCGACCAAAGGGATTGCCAACAACCACTGGTGCGAAGGAAGACTAGCTATCGAAGGTCGATAAGTCGAGCAGGAGCTGTCAAAGTGCGTCGACAGAAGGAGAATTTTGAGAGTCGACATGTCTAAAGTCGACAGATTACAGAGTTGCAACGAAGAGGTCGAGTGTCGACAGGTTGTCAAATAGAGACACCCAGAGGTTTGAGGCAGAATCCAAGTGAGGATGAAAGGGTGGACTAGCGAATCCATATATGCGAAGGAAGCCGACAGATAAGTCGAAAGATGATGGAAGACAGTATGGTGAAGGTTAGTGATGGGACCGACTACTGTAGTAGAGTCAGAGAAGTTAAGAAGTCAAGGCGAAGTACTTGGTAGTCATTCGGTGTTGCTAAGGAAGTTATGAGCAGTTAAGAAAGTGGTTGGGATCAGGACAGATGTCACCATGGGCAGAGGTTTTGTAGCATGGTCAGAAGGCACTAAAAACTGCAAGTCTGTAGGATTGGGAGTATACGGTGGACAGAGAAAGAGTGGGCCTCGGGATGAGCAGCAGCCGGGTAGAAGACCAATGCGCAGGAACAGAGTTGGGGGTGATCAACAAAGGATCAAGGAGAGAAGAGATCGTTCATCCATAGCTCAATGAGCGCTTACATTCAGCATATGCCATGAGAGGGACAAGATCACACATAGAGATAGAAAACACTTACTTCTGTATATTGTAAATGCTAAGGCCGAGTAGTTAGTTGTTTAAATTTCCTTGCATTCAACAATGTAACTATTTAATTGATTGAAGTAATAGAATCCAGCTTCTGGCATCCTATTTACACCAAGTCTATCTAAGCGTCATGTGTCATGTGTATTGTTAAGCAAGAAGGTCCGAATGACCCGACTTGCGTCAATTATATACCCAACTTAAAATTTATTCAAATTGATGTTTTTTGTATATTTATTGAGGTATTTGAAACATAATATAAACACCATACCAACTAATACTTTGCTCTTGTCCTCCAAAATAAAATTATAGAAAACCCTAGTTACATCCAAAATTAGGGCTTAGGAGTGGAAGTTATGTTTGTATACAAATTAGCAAGTCGGCCTAGGTATGTTGCTATTTTTCCTTAATGATTCAACCAAAATAGAAAAGGATTTAGTAAGACCGCAACACAACTAGGAATGCAAACTGATATCCATGCTCTGTTGTAGTATCCAGGAATAAAAACGAAATTAATATTTTACCCCATAAAATGCTTCCATGTTACTTTGATGTTCATTTACCCACATAATAGCTAAAATTCACCATACAAACTGAGTTGGAGAAAAACCAGGAACCTATGTAGCACCTTCTCCTGTTTTACATTGCTAGTGTTGCAAACCTGTCACTTTCGTAACTTCTGTAGCATTTTCACTATTTTTGTATGGTCGACGCTACAAAAGTTCTGAAAACTGCATTTTTCTGGACAATGTCATTTAATTATTTCCAAAACATCTCCTAAGCGTACAAGATTTATTTTAAGTACCCTTTGGTCTAATATTGTCCAGTTCAATAAATGCTTTGGAAATGACCCTTAAATTCCCTCCAATAATCTCCTCTTTGAGTGCTTGTACTTCTTTTTTGAAAGTTCCATTTTCTTTCTAAAGAGACCTTTTTTTCTTATATAAACTCCAAACTTGTCAATGTAGAGGCAATATTCTCCCTAGCATTGATTTATATTCCATCATCGCTATTTCATATATGTCTAAGATTTCATTTACTTCTATTTTGTGCCTTCTGTCTTCTTCCTTTAACTGGGAAATCATTGGTTGTGCTTCCTTCAATTGTAATTTCAAACTTTTCATTTCTGGATCTTCATCTTGTGATTGTACATTCGGTTAGATCTCGGGAAGCTCTTCCTCATTCTGTTGAATAGGAATTTCAAGTGGGGTTGTTGATGCTTCTTTTTCTACATGAGATGACTTCCTGGCAGTTGACCTAGTTTTGGGTTTCTTGGCCTCCATTTTCGCTCTGAAAATTCCAATTTTCTTCCTTTCATATTCTTTTTACTTTTATGGTTTTCTAGGTTGTCTTCAATGTCTAAAATAACCATAGGATTTTGATCCATGGGATCCTTACCTTTACTCTGCTCTCCATTCCTGTATTTTTCTCCATCATGTCCTTTCTTACCCTAGGAGTTGTTTTCTCTTTCGAGATTAGATTACTTCTCCTTGCTGAAGGAGTGCCTACCACCTCAGGATCATAACCATCCAGGAAAAGAAATGTGTTCCAATCCCTGTTCAATTTCTTAATCTCTTCAAGCACCAGCATTTTGATAAATCCAAAATGAAAAATGTAGTGTTCTACGTTTTCAGGCTTCGACTACACCTTATCTGCCATCTTGCCCAGACTTCTCTGCAAATAGAAAGGAATATCTAAAAACTTCTTTCCAGTGAAATGTAGGAGCAATTTGAAATGGAACTAATAAACGGTGTCAAATATCCCTTCATAGGTGAAGAATTTTCTGATAGGAAAAAGTAGTCTTTCATATCGCTTAGACAGCCAGTTTTTAGGTGTACCATGTGTTAAATCGGCTCCCTTATGTTCCTCTTTCAAAAATTGATCACACTTCGTCAATTAGAATTCATAACATTGAACCATTGTTTGCCATGACTTGGTATTTCAGTTGCAACAACCGATAGAATCTTTCAATGCTTTGAACTCCAAAGGACCTACCTTAGTTTTTCTCCCATCAAAGTTGAGCACAAAATCCTTGGCTATTTGTTTATGATATCCCTGTAGCTTCTCGCAGAATCTGAGGCATCCATCACGCTGGGAAAAATGCTTAATGTTTGGGTTTGAACTTAATAATGATGTATTCTGGGGCTCAAAACGGACCACGACGCCTCCCTTCTTTTGTCTCTTCTACACTCTCTCGGATTCCATGATGTATTATACGCCACGCAGCTAAAAAAATTGACACATGTAACAGTAGAAAAGACTCCTAGGGTATGGATGTAGTGGAGGGAATACTTGACTCACATGCATTAGCAAGATGGAGAGTTATTTTAAACCGACTCTAGCAACCCAAAACCGATTAATGGTAATCATGAGACCTTAAGACATGTCATTCAAACCCTGGAAAAAAATTTCAAAATAAAAAATATGATTTGACACTTCTGCAACAACCATAATGCAAATTTGGATTGTATCACTACAAAGGTTTTAGGGACTTCGGTAGCACTACTAGTTTGAAAATGACCAACGACGCTACAAATTTTGACAAGTGTAATAAAATGACAGGGGATAGCATATAAGGGACGGAAAATCTTGGCTATGGTTTTAAACATGATTGTATTTATATTTTAACACCACTGCTTCCATCTTAGACATAATCATGACCTCTAAAACTCGACTCAACACTATATGACTCATCAAAGACATGATGTTACCTTGAAAACCTTGACCCGAGGAATCCAAATATGACCAAAATATGGAAAATTAAGAGTAAATTGATCTTATCCCTGTGAACTTTACAAGTGCTAACATTTGGCTCCAACTGGATATGCTAACCTCCTTGTGAGATAGAAAAGAACCATGTAGACCAGTGTCTTCTCCGAAACAAAATTTCTTCACACATCTTTTGTATATGTACAGCAAAATTTGACAATTTTTCTAAAAATAACCAAAATAATGACATTCTCGAACTTTAGGGCCTTCACAGCAGGATTCAAGTTTTTCAAAATGTCATTCAGACCTACAACCTGTAAATGGTAAACTAAATGGATATATACAATGATTATTTACACCAATCTTATTTATTCCTCTAAGAAAGATAATGTTTCAGGAATCTCCCGTTTACTAGGCTTCTCCCAACAAACTCCCCATTCTGATCTTTCAAAATGAATGTAGTGTTCCCCTATTGAGCATCAATTATGTAAGGTCCCTTCCATAAATGTTTAAATTTCTTGGCTTTATATTCATTTATGGCATCCCACTTCAAAACTAAATTATTTACCTGGAAATCATCAACTTTAATCTTTCTATAAAATGTTTTCTTCATTTTTTCTTGATGAAGTTGATATTGTCATAAACTTCTTCCCTCATATGATGGACTTTAATCAGCTAATTCATTCTCCTCTGCACATGATTAGGTTATTTTTCCTCTTCTTGCAGAAATTTCATAACCGACATCCCTAAAGAAGGAGGAAAAACAACCTCTATCACATAAACCAATTCAAAGGGTGAAGTGCCGATAGATATTTTAGTACTGATTATGTCCACCCAGAGTGCATATTTTAATTTAGTGTGCCATGCCTTCTTATTATCCTGTAACAACCTTTAGATAATTATGACCAAACTTTTATTCGATGATTCTGCTAACCCATTCCCTTAAGGATAATAGGAAGTAGAGTGATTCAAACTAATATGATAATCATGGAAAAAATTAATCATCTTTTTGGATTTAAAATTTGGGGCATTATCTGTGATAATCCTTCTTGGACATTTGAATCTAGAAAGAGTATTTTCCTCAAAAAAATCTAATGATAATAGTGTTTGTAGCTTGTCTGGTAGGCACAACTTCTATCCATTTTGTGAAGTAATCTGTGGCAGTCAAAATCCATCTATGTTGTCCTGAAGATGTGGGATTGATTTCTCCAATGAAATCAATCCCCCACTGCTGGAAAGGAGTTTCTACTGAGATAGTTTTTAAAGGAAAGGGTAACAATTTTTTCTTTCCATAAAAAATATGGCATTTGTGACAAGATGAAACCTTTTTATATACATCTGAAAACATAGTTGGCGAATAAAAACCAGCCCTTAGAATTTTGTTCAGAGTGGCTTTCCAGAAATGATGACCCCCACAAACACCTTGATGGAAATCCTTCATGATTTTTGTAGCTTCATTTTCCAGCAATCAATTCAACAGCACCCCTCCTATATCCTTCCAATATAGATAGTCATTCATGATGTAGAATTTTGTTGCATGTAGTTTCACTGCTCTTGCTCTAGTTTTGCTTAGTTCTGGTGGTGATTGAATATTTTGCAAAACATACACAATATTACTGTACCAAGGAGACAAAGAAAATTCTTGTGATACCTGCACTTATGGAGGTGATTGACTTGTCATGCTGCAAATAAAATTAATCCCTAAAGAATCATAATTGGACTCGGTCATTAACTTTTCTAGCCCATGTCCTGTAATCAACTTTGTTGGTTTGATTTCCATGTCATATTCCAATAAAGCAGCAATCCACTTTTCCCATTTCCCTTCTGGATATGGTTGGGTCAAAATGTATTTCACCATGGTAGTAGGAACAAAGGCCACCATGTGAGAATGTAGAATATAAACCTTGAAATCCTTTAATGACTTGACCAAAGCATATGCTTGTTTCTCCGCAATATTATATTTTAATTCTGCATCTCTTAAAATCTTGCTGAAGAAAGGCAATAGGGTGTTCTGCATTGTCTTGGTTTTCTGTAATAATACTCCACCAATGGTGTGCTCTAGAGAAAAAGAGAAAACCATGAAATATTTTATAAAATACGGACTGCTTAAGACTGGTGCTTCTGTCAATGCCCTTTTGATACCATTGAAATATTTATTTTCTTCTATTGTCCATTTGACCTCACTTTTTTCCCTTAGCATGTTAGTAATAAACCTTAAAATCTCAGCAAAGGTTGGAACAAACCTCCTCAAAAAATTTACCCTACCAATAAATGACTAAATCTCCTTTTTATTTCTTGGGATACCAATCTTTTGAATTACAAAAACCCTATGAGGATCTATTTTGATACCATCTTTTGATATTATGTGTCCCAATAGTTTTCCTTCCCGTATAGAAAAATTAGATTTCTTTGAGTTAATGGAAATACCAAATCTTCTACATTTCAGAAAAACTTGTTTTAGATGTTTTAAATGGTCCTTATCAGATTTAGAAAACAATGTTATATCATCCATATATACAACAACAAACCTGTCCTTTTCCTCTGCAAATGCTATTTCCATTTCCCTCTGGAATGTAGCCCCTGCATTCATCAACCCAAAAGGCATTTTTGCATACATAAAGGCTCCCCAAGGTGTAGTAAAAGTTGTTTTTTCCTGATCTTATGGGTGAACTTTAATCTAGTTATAACCCGAAAAACAATCCAACATTGACATTCTTTTAGCCCCAACAACTTTCTGCAAAATGTGGTCCATTTTCGGGAGGGGATAATTGTCTTTCAAAGATACTTTATTCAGATTTATGAAGTCCAAACAAAGTCGGATTTCCCCATTTTTTCCTCAGAGAGACTAAATTAGCTACCCATCTAGAATATCTAAGAGAAACAATTATTTTTGCATCAAAGATTCTCTTTACTTCTTTTTCTATGAGAGGCATCAATTTAGGATTTATCCTCCTTAGTTTCTGTCTGAATGGATTTTCATTAGGTTTTATGGGAATAGTATGTTGAATAATGGTTGTATCATATTCCTTCACATCCTCATAACTCCATGCAAATATGTCATGTACACAATCCCCTCAGTGCCCTTTGAGTGATGTGGGAACAAGCCTGATAATTTTTTTTATTTTTAACTTATCCACAACTATGCCTTTTCACACAGCCGTAATGGCTTCGGTTCGCAATTCCGCAATCCACAATCCACAATCCACAATTGACGATTCAAAAATTAGAACTCCAATTACACGACATCAAAGAACACCTTCTCGACTTCTGCAATCTACAATGCGGGATTTGGAAATCGGAACATCAATTATGTGGTGTTGAAGAACACCTTCCCGACTTTCACAATGCGAGATTCAGAAATCGGAACGCCAATTACGTGACATCGAAGAACACCTTCCTGACTTCCGCAATATGCAATCCACAATGCGGGATTCAAAAATCGGAATGCCAATTACGCGGCGTCGAAGAACACCTTCCCAAATTCCACAACCTGCAATCCAAAATGTGGGATTCAAAAATCGAAACGCCAATTACGCGGCATTGAAGAACACCTTCCTAACTTCCGCAATCCGCAATCTGCAATGGGGGATTCGGAAATCGGAACGCCAATATCCAATTCGTGAAATTACTTATCCGAATTCTGAAATATGTGTTGTGTAATTCGGAATTCGGGACTTCAAATTCAAGATTCCGGGAAAATCACTCGTCCGACTTCCACAATCTACAATCCACGTTGTGGAAGTCAGAAGTCGGAAACTCAGTTCACCACACCGGGGAAAAATCACCTGCTGACTTCCGCAATCCGCAATCCGCCTTGAGGATTCAGAAATTTGGGTCCACAACGTATAAATATGAAGGTTTGACCCTCCGACCTCTGTAATCCGCATTGTGGGTTCAGAATGTCAGGATCACATATCCCTGCTACTGCCAACTTCCCAAGTGGATAACTTCTTCATCCTTAAACCATTTTGGGAAAACTCAGTACCATTGGAAATCTCTTGGAGATATCTATGAAATGGTGTGGACCCCTGGCACACCTGAGGACTCCAAACTTTCCCCCTTTCCAACCAGAAAATTGTCCCGATGTCCATCAAAACCTCTTTACCCTTCTTCAAGGAGTTCTGTTTGCATTATGTCATGGATTCCCCCCTCATTTGACTCAAAGAGGGATCATGAAACACAACAGGGGTTGCCTAATTTCTCTCTCCAAGTCCAAGTGATGCAATGCCATCCATTTAGAGTTAGGTGCAATGCATGACAAACATGTACAATGGAACTAAATTTGGCCCATGCATCTACAACGTGCAAGATTAGCAGCACATTTAACACAAGTAAATGGTGAAGGGATCATACATGAATCAGCCTCATACTCAGGCTTATACACAGAATTTCTATTGGTTAATTACATATGCTCAATCCATTCAAATTAACTTGAAATAACAAATGAACACAACATAGGAATTAGTATCATTGAGAACCACATAAAACACTTATCTTGTAAGATGAAACTATCCAGGCAACTGGCTATGTAAGAGCAACGTTCCAGCCAACCATAGGTCTCTTTCCATCCTACACTCTTTCAGTTGAGAGACCACCCCCAATTTGGGTTGTGTATCCACTAAGGAGGGATAAACAAGCTCACTCACAACCATGGCTTCACACAAACAGTCATGCTAAGCCAACATACAGTTGGGTTTATCAAGCATGCAAGGGACAAGGAGGAGGATGCTAAGCCAGTGAGCTCAACCACAAAGCTACATGCCTCTCAATTCACACTGAGATAGTCTTGGAACCCACAATACCTACCACACTCAACACAAGGAAGTATTCCCTTCACTACTACATAGTCCCTCGGGCCATACCTTCCCTCCAGTGCTCTTCAGGGTGGGCATAGAAAGGTCCAAGCTGTTGGATCCTTGAGACTCTAGCTTTCACTGGGTTTATCAAGAAACCATACCTTATGTCCTATTCTTCTCTCTCATTTCCACTTGGGTTTTCTCACTTTATATGACCAAATGACTTTGTCCTGTAGTTGGGTTCTCGGCCATCAACACAGGGTTTCTTCACAGTTTTCTGAGATGATACCGCTCTGTCAATTTTCCCTAGGGTTCAGTCGACAGATCCCTTGTTGGATTGAATCTCCCACATGAATTTCTGGGCAAGTTCGACACTCAAAAATCGGGGTTTCTCATAATCATGATTTTTCTTCCCTTCGTTGCTCGGCTCCCTGTTCTACATTCAAAATCCAGTTGCTTCTGCCTAATGTAATGGGGATCATGGAATATGAATTCCCATGAGATATAGTGGCTTGTGAGACAAGTAAACAGAGTCCCATGAACAGTTTCTTCAACCACCTTACACAATAGAATTAAATGTCAGCAAGGGAGTTCAAAAGGGTTATAAGGGTGACATTTGGCAATCTATGGTCCAATCCCACAACCCCCTCACCTCTCCCTAGTGGATACACATGGCCCTCCCTCATTAGTTTCCTCCATAGCCAGTTTCTTTGGTATTTTATTGCAATTTTAATATTTACATAATTTACAATGTCCCATTGCTTAATAGCACATGGATAACAGAATATAAATTACTTTCCTTTACATAAAAACCTAGCATCCACTAGCGAGGCCTTGTCCTTGAGCTCCATGCTAGAAAAACATACATCGCATGTATACAATATTTACATTGAAATCCAAATATGTCCTAAGGGTCAAAATGGGGTATTACAAAATACATATGAAAATTATTTCATTAATTCAACATACTTCTCTCTCTCTTCTTGGGATAGGGACTTGGACAATTTCACCATCTTTGTCTTTTTTTCTGTTCCAATATTGCAATCTTGGATCTCATTTCTATTTGGGTTTCTTGGCTACATCATTTCCATCAAACAGTTTTTATAATGGGACTAACCCTTTGGGAATTCAATTGTTCTTTAACTGAATAATTTCCTTACCTCCAATAGTATTGAACAACTGTTGGGGATCAGGATCCCAATCTTCAATATCACCTTTTTTTCATATTTTCCTTCATCTTGGTTTCCATCATCAATCCTGGTATTAGAACACTCATATGTTACTTCCAAAGACCTGTTACTTCCAAAGACCTATTAATTTGTTGATCATCCTCAAAAACCTACCAATACTTAAGATTATCTCATATCGAGGGCCTATGCCTTACTTCAATTTCATACTTTATGTTGGGGTAAATTGGGATTTCAAAAGCACTAGCAGAAGTAGCTAAAGTGTTAGCAATATTGTTGTGTTCTCTTGGGATCAAAGAAATTTGATGTTTTGTGAAGAAATTCCCAAATAAATGCCACACTTCGTTCATGTATGCCCTCATTCTTGGATTTTTAGTTCGGTAGGTTCCATTAACATGATTAACTACTAACTCAGAGTCTCCATGTACATCAATTCTTTTGGCTTTCAAGTCTTTCAAGATGTTCAGTCCCATGATTAAGGCTTCATATTCAACATCATTGTTCATACATTCAAAAGCCAATTTAAAGGAGTGAAGTGTAGATTCATTACTTGGAGACATTATCCATATACCAACACGAACCCCTCCCTTGCTAATAGCTCCATCAAACTCCATATTCCACAAACCTTCAGCATCAAGTTCCTTTTTCAAATTATGTTCTTTTTCAGACCTTAAATGAGTGTTTTGTTCAAAAATTTCAGAATTATCAAGTCTGATTTTCCAGGACATATATCATAATAAAAAATATAAGAGCCAATATATGTATCAAGGGCACATATAGGATGATTTTCTAGCTATTTTTGGTTGCTGACCACATATGCTAATTGTCTTTCTCTAGATAACCTCCTTTGATCACCAAACACATGGATATTAGCATATGACATATCCATCTGTAAAGTTCCTTTTAACCTAGATGCCCAATACCTAGACAATAACATCCCAAATTTGGGTGGGATGTCTCTAACTACCACATCCATAACCATACTCTTAGCAGGAATTTGAGTTAATGATACCACCAAGTCTTTAATAATCCCTAAACACCTTACTTTCCTTGAATCAAAAGAGGACAAATCTTTATAAGGCCTAATAATGTCTAATGCCAGACTTTCCACAACAGCCTTTACCATAATATTATGGGATGCTCCTAAATCCAGCATAGCATTGTGAAGGATCATGTCATGAATATTCAAGCTAGCATAGAATGGAGGTACATAATCACTGGTATCTTCAATATTTGGGCCAAAAACAATAGTGGGATCATCATTGTGAAGTTCCAAAGTATCAAGTTGATGCTCATCTTCTCCTTTCACCATTTTGAATATTTGATTCTTGTACTCGGTGTTTTTTAAGAGTTCATTGAAGGGAATTGAGATTTTAATTTTGGATATTTCATTTTCAAGGCTAAAGGATGACTGAGGTTTTTATGCTTCTTTTACATTGGCATCTTTCTTCCCTTTCGGATCTTTTTTGGGGGTATCACTCTTTGGATCATTTTTTGTATGGGATTCTTGATTTTGTTGACTTGCAAAAGGCTACTCAGCAGGGGATTTATTTTCATTTACACCAACATTCTTGTTTCTGAGATTATATCTCCTTTGAAAATCAACCACTGCATTCTGATATCCCCTTTGGTACTTCTCTGACTTTGACTCCATGGATAGCATATCAAAATATGGTTCTTGAACAAACTTATCATACTCTTCCTTTGTCAAATAAAAGTGAGGTTCAGAGTGATCAAACAGATGGATCTGATCATCAGGTAATTCTGCATCTTCTTCAAAAACATAATTTTCAGGAAAAGGAGGTCTGATTTGTTGTTCATCTTGGTTTCTCTGGTCTGCTAGATTTATTTGGTCTCTCTATCTTATTTGAGGAATAGGAGGCCTCCTAAAATTGGGATTTCTAATTTGTGGCTCTAGTTGTTCTCTAATAATAGGCACATTTTCTAGGGAGAATCGATCTACCAACATTTCCATTGTTCTCATCATCATATAAAACTTAACATCCACGGATTGGGAAGTAGAAGGGTGACCTTATTTAACTTTCTTCTTATGATCAATTTCCACCTTTTGTTTCATCTTTCCTAATGCCATAATATCTGCTTCTACCTCCACAACATATTTCAACGTGTCAGGAAGGGTTGCATACTTCCTTTCCCTTAACAACCATGCAAAATCACTATCAAAGGCATCAACATAATGTAATTTTGGAACTCCAACAGGGGGTTTGATATCAACTGGAATTGAGTTATAAACCTTCATGAATCTAATGGAAAAATCTTGGACTAACTTTGCATTACTCTTTTTCAGACTGTTGTATTTTGGGTTAAAATATGCAAAGGGATTTTCTTGTCTTCCCACCTTCCAAGGAAAGTTGTCTCAAAATCATCATAATTGCGTATACTCCCTGCTACAAGTCCTTTGAACCATTTCTTAACCTCTCCAGAAAAAATTTGTGCCAGCAACTTCATCTTAACATCATCATGATAAACTTCTTCTAAATCTATGAATTCACTAAACCTATCCAAATGTTGTTGTGCAATAATATTTCCCTCCCCATCATACAATACAATTATATGAGCATAATTTTGAGGAAGTTCATGTAAACCAGCAGGTAAGGAAAGGGGAGCAAACCTAGCTGCCATCACTCTAGGGGATACTTGAGGAAGGTTTTGAACTTGTGGAGTAACAATAGGTATCTGGGGAGAACTTTTAACTTGTGATCCTTGAACTCCCTTGTTCTTTTTATCAATTTGACTTTCTCTAAACACAAGAAAAGGATATTTTTATTCTGGACTCTATAAATTTTCCCAAAGGGATGCTAACATATAGGTTCGAAATTTTTCCCCATCAAGAATAGTTTTAGCTAGGTCTGTTTCGGATTTTGTTCTCAAGAATGATTTTTCAAATTGCTACTCAAAAGGAATGCTTTCAAAGCTAGTAATTTTTTCTTTTGGTAAAGATAAGGACCTTTGAATTTGAAAAGTACCTGCTTGTAGTTTTCCTATCCTTTTCTGAGGATCTTTTCTGAATCTTGAATAAAATCTGGTGGGTCATGATCTGTATTTCTTCTTGTTTGTACTCTTCTTGAAGCCATGGTTTCCAGTGGAGTCACCTTTCTCTATTGAACAATGAATTCGCCATAGAACAATGCAGCCAATTGTTGTATCTGGATTTTTGTTTTCTCTCAGAAATCATATTTTCTTATCTTTTTCGTTCTTTCCCAAGGAAAAAAATTTCTCCTTCGTTCCCCGACAATGGCGCCAAAATGTTATCACTCATATTTTCCTCTGGTTGTGGGAGGAAAGTCTTGAGGTAACCACAAACATACTTTAGTATAGAATCTAACCTTTCCAACCAGAGAGGGCTCTCTCAATACTTTTACTACTAATGATAATTCAAATAAATATTTAAAACTAAACACAGTGGTCAGGTCTGCAGATAATGATAGGTTTTTTTAAAGGATTTAAAGCCAGTATGTTCAGAGGAGGACCATTGTGTTGATGTAATTGTAACTTCGGAATGTATTTCACCTATGTATATTGTATTCCTATAGAGATGTTATTATTCCTATATACGGAAGTGTTTGTATTCCTATAGAGATGTTATTATTCCTCTATACGGAAGTGTCGTCATTTATATTGTAAGTGTCGTAACTTAGACTTGATGGGTTATTAGACCACCTTAATGGGGTCATCCCTGTATGAGTCATGTGGGTAAAAGGGTTATTAGAACACCCTAGTGGGGGTCGGCCCTGTCAGCATTATGTTATGTGGTTAAGTTAAGGCCGACCTAGTAAAGGTTATTAGGTAATTCAAGTCAAGTATAAATAGAGTGCGGGAGGCACTCTATTTGATCATTCTATTATTCTCTCACACACTCATTGGAGAGTGGCACACATGTGAGGAAGGATGAGTAGCTGCTAGGAGAAGACTATCTCTAATGCTTGGGTTGTTGATGTATATGTAACTTCGGAATGTATTTCGCATATATGTATATTGTATTCCTATAGAGATGGTTTTATTCCTCTATAAGGAAGTGTCGTCACTTATATTGTAAGTGTCATAACTTATACTTGATGGGTTATTAGACCACCTTATTTGGGGTCGGCCCTGTATAAGTCATGTGGGTCAAAGGGTTATTAGACCACTCTACTGGGGGTCGGCCATGTGGGTCAAAGGGTTATTAGACCACCCTATTGGGGGTCGGCCCACTCAACATTATGTTATGTGGTAAAGTTCGAGCCTACATGAGTTAGGTAAAAAGGCAAGTCAAGTCAAGTATAAATAGAGTGCGGGAGGCACTCTATTTGCTCACACTCACTTCTCACACATGCACTCAAGGAGGAGTGGCGCACTTATGGAGGAGGAGGATCTGCTGCTAGGTTATGGCTATCTCTCTTGGTTGGTTGTATCATTGCTCTATCTATCTCTGAGGAAGTTATTGGGGTTTTTCACCTTTATGGTTTTCCCCAAATAAATCTTTGTGTCTCTTGTGTGCTTGCATTATTGTCTCCATGATTGATATGCTGTAGATATGTTGTACATGTTGTTCTCTCAGTTAATATCCTAGATCAGATTGAAGTAAATTCTGAAAATTTAACATGGTATCAGAGCTAGCCTGAAAGAAGGCATGATATGGCATGTATGACACTTGTTGCACTTACGATGCTAGGGCTTGATATAGCAAAAACCAGTCATCGTAGCACTTTCGCTATAAATCCGTTTTGGCAAAGTTTTCGGATCTGAAATTGTTACAAGACGAAGCTAAGATCTCCAGGTACCTTGTGTCCAAAGGACAACCTCTAATTCGTTGTACTTTGTGATTTATGATCTGTACAATATAGGGTTTCTGTCTCTTCCAGATCTGAGTCAAAATCAGGTGACCTTGGGAAAAAGGTCATATCTTGGGCTAGGAAGCTCCAAATGAAATTTCGTAAACAGTGACAGGTAGTACACACTCTGTACTATCTCAGAAAATGTTTTTAGAGGCTGAAGTTGAACCAGTGACACGTGGTACGTCGTACAAGTTCGCTCTCCTGTATTATCCGATAAACAGGTCACGTTGCGACATTTGGCATAACTCTCTCTCAGAGATTCCAATTGAGGTCAGACCTGTCAGGATGGAAAGGTAACAGGCCGAGCTATCTCAAGAAACTTTTTTAGAGGCCGAAGTTAAAACAGTGACACGTGGCATGCCATACAAGTTCGCTCTCCTGTTTTATCCCAAAACAGGTCACGTTACGACATTTGGCATAACTCTCTCTCAGAGAATCCAATTGAGGTCATACCTATCAGGATGGAAAGATAACAGGTCAGGCTATCTCAGGAAACTTTTTCAGACCCTGTGGATCAAAAATTTCAGAGTTACACCAGAAACAATCAGGTACATATTTCTGTCAAAACAGAATTATTTTTTGGTACATTCATTCATGGCTTCCGGAATTTAGGGCTTTGGAGAAAGTTGGAATTTTTGTAATCGGAGACCACGGCTGGATGCTACTCATCAAAATAGAAATTTAGAGACCAAGATCAGAATTTTTGGTTGAGCAGAAGGCCGGGCTTGATTAGACCCTAGTTCGGGACTTTGATCAGAAAAGTGGAAAATTAGGGCTTCTGTAAAAATGGGAATTTTTTGAAATCTGTGACCACGGCTGGAAGCTCCTCAGAAAAATAGAAGCTTAGAGCTTTGGATCAAACATTTTGATTGGGAAGAAGAGTGGGCTTCATCAAACCCCAGTTCAGGGTCGCGTCCAGTGAATCCAGAAGTTTCAAAAGCAAAATTGAGGAGTGAAACTTTGCAGTTTTCAAATTCTGAATATACCAACTTGATCAGCTCATCAAGGCACATATTTCTATCCTGTCAGAAGTTTGAAATTCAAAGTTTGAATTTTTGGGGTTTCTCTGACAAACCCATATCCAGCTCAAGGTCCAGTTCTTGCAAATCAAGTGGATTGGGTTAATCCTAGAAGAAGATGGATTGATCATCTGCATGAGTGAAGAAGTTCCTGTTTCAAAGGGAGATGAGGCTAAGGCCTTATATAAGAAGATTACAAGCGATCTCGACAGGTATGACTCATCGAGGTATGTTTCGATATTTTTCCATGATTAAGTTTATGGTATGTTTGTCTTCATGTTATTACGGTTAGTACAATTTTGATTTTAGATTTGTCGTATCACCTTAACAAAATTATGAATGCATGATAGAAGATATTCATTGGTTAGGGTGTTGACACTTATGATTGTACTAATGCATTATGGTGTTGTATGAGATTTATGTTGTCTACTAATATGAAAGGTACACCAAGAAAGACAAATCATGTTCTGGTCCAAGAACATATGATCATGATAACATGAGGACAAAGATTCATCCATTGTCATGGATCTCATAGAAGATCCATTTACGAGGTATGTATAACTTGGTTTTGTAATAGTTAACCTATGAGATATACAGGTTACTAGCACAAGTCATTGAAGAAGAACAAGAAGACATCATGTGAGTATGTTAGACATAAATAGCTAGCATGCTAATCCAGGTATGTTTTTCCTATATCAAGATAGAATCCTACCTTGTGTTAGGATCTTATACTGTTGTTGATAATGATTATTCATGAAGTCATAGGTTTGAATAATCATGATTGTATGCATATTATGTTTCTTACCTTAATTGATGATATGACTAACCAGAAGAATCATGAAGGTATAGGTTTGAATAATCACAGGTTTTATGCATAATATATCTCTTATATTGATTGATGATTCAAATAACCTGAAGAGTCATAGGTTTGAGTAATTACAGGTTTAGACATGTTATGTTTTTTTATGATTTGACTAACCTTAAGAATTCTACATAAACCTTGAATGCTAATGCTTATTATTTTCTGTTTGAAATGATCATGACTATACATGCTTGAGATTATTGTGTTTTAATAGTATACTAATGAATGTATGATTTTATATGAGATCACAAGGATAACACATTCATGATACTAATAAGCATGCATAGGGACCAAGGATGAATATGAGATTCAAGAACAGGTAATCCAGGAAGCAAAGATCAAGAGGGAGTACACTCCAGTGGTTTATGCAAGGATGCAAATATTCAGAGGGAGTTGACCATCTCTCTACATCCCACAACAGAAAGGTGTAGAAGAAGCTACTTCAGATTAGGATTGCAACAGCTCCTGTAAGGAAGCAAAGACTCAGAGGGAGTCCACCCAATGAACAAACAAAGATAAGTATTTTAATTTCTTGCATATTTGTTTGTTTAAATAAAATTGTTCAATGATGTATATGCTCATGTTCCTAGATTTAGGATATGTATTGTGCATAGTAGAATAGTTGCATTAATGAAGAGTATACTACTAATATACATGGGTAAGTGGCCTATGGCACTGTACAACATTCCATTGCTACTTATCTAGAATGAAACCTCTTTGCTGACATGTTGAGAGTTGTGCACACTCTGAACAATGTTCTGGTAGAGATTGGAAGGCATCTAGAAAGTTACGGAATATGGATAAATGTTGTATTGAAGCATTGGCTAAGATAATTGCATGACTGTATGACATATTTCTTTATGTGTAAGAATTTGTTCTGAAATTATGAGATGTTTCTAATCATGCAATTTAACCTGTTTTGTAGGAAAGACCGTATATCTTCACCTACAAAAGGACTACAACATTTGTTCCAGCAACAAAGATATCTATTGAAGATATTGAAGATATTGAAGTTCCCAGGATCTGGGATGAAGAAATGAAATGCCATGATCCGTCGATCATGAAGAATGATGTTTGGGATGTAATCCCAAGACATGAAAGGAAGTTTGCTATGACTTCCAAACGGAACTATCAGATCAAGCATGTTGCAGATGGCAGCATTGAGAAATATAAAAGTGATGAAATAGAAGATACACCAGATGGATTCAAGACAGCTTCCTTGAATGGTGTAGTTGAAGAAGAAGTGTATGTAGGGCAGCCACTTGGTTCTGAGACACATGATAGGAAATCATATATGTGCAGAACTTGGTATGGTGAAGATAGATTGATTGCCGACACGTAGCGGAAGCTTACTACCGAGTTCGAGATGAAGAACTTGGGGATGATGCACTATTTGTTTTTGGCATAGAGGTGTGGCAGAGTGCAGATAGAATCTTCCTTGGACAAGGGAAGTATGCAGTAGAGATCCCAAAGAGGTTCGGGATGATGGATTGCAAGGCCATGGCCACACCTATGGCATCAAATCTGAAGCTTCTATGTGATGCTTCATATGAGCCGATTTGTAATATCCCTTTTTCAAATTTTATTAAAATGCCAATTTTTCAACTTTTTCCCCAATTTCGACCTTTGACTAGTTTAACTGTTTTGACCTCCAAATCATCCCAAATGCTCCCAAATCTTCTGTATGAGTGTATTAATGGTATTTAGACTTGAATATCAAGTTCAGGGATGTTTTATGGACCTCCAAATACTGCTGCAAACTTGATTTGTATTCTGATCAATATAGGTAATTTTGACTAGTAATTTGTGCATCAAATCCCCCCGGGGTAACACTGAAAATGGCCTTCCAAATGCCTCCAAAGTCCCCCAAATTTATGAACAGAGGTATATAATGTGTTAAGTATGTTATTGAGGTCTCATATGCACCATTAATTGATTTTTAATACTGTTATAACTCTCTCACATTCAACAGCAAAAACCCCCAATTCGACCCTTGGGGAAATGGCACTATTTCATCTCCCAATACAACTAAACTGAGTAAAAATGCTTCAAATGCTCAAGTACAGTACATGAAACTTGTAGAAGAAATCCATGGCATTATATTGATCACAAATATATCAGAGAATCATCCATCCATTCGAAATAATCAACATTATAGTGTCATACATCAATGCATTGGGGAAATGGACATTGTTTGCTCATTAATCAATAGTTTTGCATACAACCAGTGGGTATTTCGACCTGAGACTTTCTGAATATGAATAACAGAGGATATGAAGCTATTACAATCATAAATATATAATGAGAAGCTCTCTCAAGAAGCACAAGTGCTCACCAAAAACGCCCTCCCTCAAGGAGCATGAATATGCCTTCAAAACTGGAAACGGTGGAGAGAAAGTGCTGCACTAAACCAAACCATGAAACTTCCTGTAGCTGATACCTGCAAATACAAACTCCATTAAAGCACCATGAAAGACCTGAGTGGCCTCTCCAAACACCAACTTGGATGGGAATCTTTCACCCTCGAAATTGGCTAAGGCAAGAAACTAGTCATCCACTAGCTCTCTCTTCACAAATGCAATTTTTCTCAAATCATCAAAAGCCATTCTCATACTTGATTTCTACATTTTATAACCAACATTAGCCTTCAAGGGGTCGAAATCCTCTCAATAGATTCAATAATTTTCCATTTAGGAAATATTCCTCATTTGCCACTTGTCTCCTAGTTCCAACCTTCCATCTTCTCCCAAATTCGAATTTGAGTCTCTTTGGATTCCTCCAACTCCATGAGCACCTTCCTTGAGCCTATTTTTGGGGCTGACATGTCATAATGGTCAGGTGTAAGAAGTCAGGTCTGAATTTTGTCATAAATGTCATAGATGCTTCATTATTGTTGTCATAAAACTAGGGAATCTAGCCCAAGTGTCCACTAGTCTCCAATTTGACTCTTCCTCTCCCATGGATGTTACTATTCCATCCCATTTCGACCTAAGATGCTCAATGCCATGTGTTATGACTTACCAACTCACCCAAGAGTGTTCACCTTCCCATGAATTCGAATTGGCAAGAGAGAGCTGCCATGTGTCATTGAAAAATCAAGCTAGTGTGGGTCCCACCACCTCCATATGTCTCCAAAACCACTTGCCACCTAGAATTTCTCTTGAATTTATTTATTCATCATATTTATTAAATACTTGAACCCTTCTAATGTCTAAATATCATTTATTAGCTTCCTTATTACCATCCCACATGTTCCCATCCAACCTAGGAAACTAGTAGGATTGATGGGATTGTCTTACTATGCACTTATTTGAATGGGGACATTACAGTCCTCCCCACCCAAGATTGCTTGTCCTCAAGCAATTTCAAATTTGGATGCTGCAAAATCTTCTCCTCTTCCCATGTGGCATCTTCATTTGGTAAGTCCTTCCATTGCACTAAATATTCTTTGATGATTCTACTCCTCAACCTTCTTTCCCGTGTCTTCAAAATCTTTTCCGGAACAAGTGTGAGCTGACCTTCATCATCCAAAGGAGGAAGTATTTCTGAAGTGATGATTTGCTGACCAAGAGCTTTCTTAAGACAAGAAACATGAAATACATTGTGGATTTTACTCCCTTCCGGAAGTTCTAGTTCATATGCTACTTCTCCAACCTTCCGCACTACCTTGTATGGCCCATAGTACCTTGGTTTTAATTTTTCTGCTCCATTCTTTTTGAGAGATGTTTGTTTATAGGGCTGCAACCTTAAATACACTAAATCATTGACTTGAAAGGTTCTCTCTTCTCTATGTCTATCAGCATATTGTTTTTGCTGATTTTGAGCAACCTGCAAATTGTCTTTCAAGAGCTTTAAAATTTCTTGGCTCTCTTCCACCCAACCTTTAGCCTTTGGGGCTCTACTATCACCAAATATAATGTCAGCAAATGTAAGTGCATCATAACCATATAATGCTTTGAAAGGAGACATTCCTATTGACATATGATAAGTGGTGTTGTAGCAAAACTCACCCAAGTGTAGCCATTTTGCCCATGCTTTTTGCTGCCCTCCCACATAGTTTCTTAGGTATCCTTCTAACCATTGGTTTACCCTCTCTGTTTTTCCATCAGTTTGTGGATGATAGCTGGTACTTGGAGTCAATTGAGTGCCTACCAATCTAAAAATTTCTTTCCAAAAAGCACCCATGAATCTACTATCTCTATCACTGACAATGCTCTTGGGAAGCCCATGCAATCTGAAGATTTCTTTGAAAAAAATATCAGCCACTTGTGCAGCACTAAAAGATGATGTAACAGCAAAAAAATGAGCAAATTTTGTCAACCTATCAACTACCACATAGATACAATCCTTACCCAAGGATTTAGGCAATCCGGTGATGAAATCCATGGAAATACTGTCCCATTTTTGCTCCGGAATGGGCAATGGTTGTAATAGGCCGGCTGGACATGTAAGTTCTGATTTGTTTTGTTGACATGCTTTACATTCATTCACATACTTCTGAACATCTTCCTTCAGCCCCTTCCAAAAAAATCTTTGCCTCAACTGTCTATAAGTTTTGAAGATCCCAGGATGGCCCGCTAGTGGGGAATCATGTGCTTCTTGCAAAATTCGGTACTTGAGCTTGGAGTTATGAACTAAATAAATTCTTCCCTTATGATATATCAGCCCATTCAAAATCCTATAATTATCATCCCCTTTGATTCCATCCAACACATCACAAGCAAATTTGTCTTTGGCATATTCAACTAGTAGCATGTTTTTCCAATCCTTGGCAATATCCATGAGAGAAAAAGAAGGCCTTCTTGACAAAGCATCTGCTACTATATTATTCTTTCCTTTGACATATTCAATATCAAAATCATAAGCTTGAATCTTGCTTACCCACTTTTGTTGCCTTTCATTTAGATCTTTTTGGGTGAGAAAGTGTCTTAGACTATTGTGGTCAGTTTTCACCACAAACTTGCTGCCCACCAAGTATTGTCTGAATTTGGCCAATGCATGCATAATGGCCAGCATTTCTTTATCATAAATGGAGTAAAGTTTTTCATGAGGCTGCAACTTTCTGCTCTCAAAGGCTATGGGGTGTTGGCCTTGCTTTAGGACAGCCCCTATTCCTCCACCTGAAGCATCACATTCCACAACAAAAGGTTTAGTAAAATCAGGAAGTGCAAGTATGGGACAACTACTCATTACCTCTTTCATTTTTTGGAAGGCCTTTTCAGCCTCTTCATCCCACTTGAAAGCATCCTTCTTAGTCAAATCAGTGAGTGGAGAAGTCAACTTGGAGAATCCTTTCACAAATTTTCTGTAGTAGGTGCATATGCCAATAAAGCCTCTCAATTCGGTAATATTTTTTGGTGATGGCCATTCCAAGATAGCCCTGATTTTTTCCATGTGTACCTTCACTCCTTCTTGCCCAATAATGTGCCCAAGATACAGTAGTTCTTTCATTCCAAATTCACATTTTGATAATTTAGCAAATAAGGACTCTTCTTGCAAGATTTTCAACACAATCTCTAACTGCTGCAAATGCTCTTCCCATGTTTTACTGTAAATGAGAATATCATCAAAGAAAACCAAAACAAACCTTCTTAGTTGCTTGCAAAATATCCTATTCATACATGCTTGAAAGGTGGCTGGAGCATTTGTTAACCCAAAAGGCATGACAAGAAATTCAAAGTGGCCAAAATGACATCGAAAAGCGGTCTTTTGCACATCTTCATCTTTCATTCGAATTTGGTGATACCCTGATCTAAGGTCAATTTTTGAGAAGTATTTGGCCCCATGCAGCTCATCCATGAGCTCATCAATCCTAGGAATAGGATACCTATTCTTTATAGTCTTTTTGTTCAAGGCTCTAAAATCTATGCACATTCTCAATGTTCCATCTTTTTTCTTCACTAGCACAACTGAAGAAGCATAAGGGCTAGAGCTTGGTCTAATGAGTCCCAACTCTAGGAGTTCTTGGATAGCTTTTTCAATCTCATCTCTAAACCTTTTAGGATGTCTATAAGGTGGTATCTGAATGGGTGAAGTACCCTCCTCCAAAACAATACTGTGCTCAACCCCCCTATCCGGTGGCCTACCATGTGGAAGGTCTCTAAAAACCTTTTCATATTTTTGCAAGAGTCTCTCTATCTCCTTTGGGTGTTTGACAATATTTATAGTTGGCTTGGGAGATGTAATATGACATTCAGCAGCCCATTCTATATCCCCATGCCTCAATATAGATCTCATGCTATTGCAAGTCACTACTTGATTTGGATAAGTGTGTTGCCCTCTCACAACTCTTTGTACTCCTTTTGAATCTTGGAATTTCATTTCGGGAATTTGATAATTTACTGTATGCTCTCCTATTGAATACAACCATTACACTCCCAAAACCACATTAGTATCAGCAACATCAACCACATAAAAACTATCAACAAAAGTATAGTTACCTACGGTGACTTGCAGCTTTGGAACCCATGTTTTGCATTGCATTGTGTTGTGACCGGGAATGACAACTGTGAAGCCATCAAATGGTTCAATAGGTATCTTTCTTTTCTCTACCATCTCTGCATCAATGAAGTTATGAGTGGCTCCTCCATCTACCAAAACTGAAGTTCTTTGTCCTTGTACCACACCTTTGCAGCGGATAGTATGATAGCGAGGTACTGCTGAAAGCACTGCCATTCTTGCTTTGTCCGGTGAAGGCTGATTTTCTTCTTGTCTTTCCTCTTCTACTGCTGTCTCATATGCCTCTTCTTGATCTGAAATATGTCCATCTTCATCCATGCCCCCATCATACCCCTCATTATCAGAAAATACTTCTATGTATTGAGCCTTTCCTTTGGTACATTTGTGCCCCGGTGTCCATGGTTGGAAGCATGTGAAGCATAGTTTCTTTTTTCTAAGTTCATCCCTGTTTAGTCCCTCTTTTTTATTCCTCTCAAATGACTCTCTTTGCCAAGGTTTCTTATCATATCCATCCCTTTGCCAATGTTTCTTTTCAAATTTATAGCTAGGCTTAGGAGGAAATCTCGTTCTAGGAAGCACATTCTGGAGATCCCTAGTCAAGCTCATTGCATCTTTTAATGTAGTTGGCTTGTGGGCTTTGACCAAACCTCTTAAGGGTTCAGCCAAACCTTCAGTGAACAACAATACTAATCTTCCCATAGATACATCAGCCACCTTGACTGATAATTTTTGAAAGTCCAACATATATTCAGTAGGGGACCCAGTTTGCTTCAATTGAGCTAGTTCTTTGAAAGGCAATTCTGGATCTTTTTGTTCAAATCTTTCTAGTACCCTGTCAACAAATTCTCCATATGTTTTAACCTGATTATGACCCAAGGTTTTCATCCCATGAAACCACCATTCATTGGCATCTCCTTCCAAATGCAAAATGGCCATTTTTAATGCATCCTCTTCCAACATAGGATTCAGCTGAAAATATACATCCAATTTTTGCACCCAAGTGTTAGCAGAATTTTGAGAAGAACCATCAAAAGTAGGAAGTGACATTTTTCCAATAGCACTATTTAATTCTTTGTTTTGGAATGGACTCCTATTGTCTCCCTTCCTATTAATCTTTTGCATAGCATCAATGTAGTCACTGAGTGGTACACCTCTTTTACACTCTTCATTCAAATCATTCCAATCATTTACTAGTTTCTTGTAATCCAATGCAAGATTGGGCTCTTCTTTGGGTGTGAGAAATTTAGGTGCAGTATGCCTTTGTGTGCTTTGAAATTCATTAGGTCTATTATGAGGTCCTGTACTTGAGAAAATATGCTCATTCCCTTTCATCTTTTCCCCTGAGTGTGAACCGCTATTATCTCCTATTATCCCTTTGCTTTGAAGCTGGCTAATCAACAATTCAAATCCTTGCAACAATTTATCACCTATCCTATCCATGTTTGCTGAAAGTTTAGAGAAACATGGATCTAAGGTTGCAATAAGTTCCTCCTTATGTTTTAATTTGTCATCCTCCTCTCTACCCATGGTTTCAGCAAAAGACTCCTCTTCTTCTACTACCTCTTCTTCAACAAAAACCTCTTCAACTATTGGTTCAAAGGGTGGTGGATTATTCTTTTGACTTCTTGTTAGGACCATCAGGTGCCAAGAACATGCTCTGATACCACTTGTAATATCCCTTTTTCAAATTTTATTAAAATGCCAATTTTTCAACTTTTTCCCCAATTTCGACCTTTGACTAGTTTAACTGTTTTGACCTCCAAATCATCCCAAATGCTCCCAAATCTTCTGTATGAGTGTATTAATGGTATTTAGACTTGAATATAAAGTTCAGGGATGTTTTATGGACCTCCAAATACTGCTGCAAACTTGATTTGTATTCTGATCAATATAGGTAATTTTGACTAGTAATTTGTGCATCAAATCCCCCCGGGGTAACACTGAAAATGGCCTTCCAAATGCCTCCAAAGTCCCCCAAATTTATGAACAGAGGTATATAATGTGTTAAGTATGTTATTGAGGTCTCATATGCACCATTAATTGATTTTTAATACTGTTATAACTCTCTCACATTCAACAGCAAAAACCCCCAATTCGACCCTTGGGGAAATGGCACTATTTCATCTCCCAATACAACTAAACTGAGTAAAAATGCTTCAAATGCTCAAGTACAGTACATGAAACTTGTAGAAGAAATCCATGGCATTATATTGATCACAAATATATCAGAGAATCATCCATCCATTCGAAATAATCAACATTATAGTGTCATACATCAATGCATTGGGGAAATGGACATTGTTTGCTCATTAATCAATAGTTTTGCATACAACCAGTGGGTATTTCGACCTGAGACTTTCTGAATATGAATAACAGAGGATATGAAGCTATTACAATCATAAATATATAATGAGAAGCTCTCTCAAGAAGCACAAGTGCTCACCAAAAACGCCCTCCCTCAAGGAGCATGAATATGCCTTCAAAACTGGAAACGGTGGAGAGAAAGTGCTGCACTAAACCAAACCATGAAACTTCCTGTAGCTGATACCTGCAAATACAAACTCCATTAAAGCACCATGAAAGACCTGAGTGGCCTCTCCAAACACCAACTTGGATGGGAATCTTTCACCCTCGAAATTGGCTAAGGCAAGAAACTAGTCATCCACTAGCTCTCTCTTCACAAATGCAATTTTTCTCAAATCATCAAAAGCCATTCTCATACTTGATTTCTACATTTTATAACCAACATTAGCCTTCAAGGGGTCGAAATCCTCTCAATAGATTCAATAATTTTCCATTTAGGAAATATTCCTCATTTGCCACTTGTCTCCTAGTTCCAACCTTCCATCTTCTCCCAAATTCGAATTTGAGTCTCTTTGGATTCCTCCAACTCCATGAGCACCTTCCTTGAGCCTATTTTTGGGGCTGACATGTCATAATGGTCAGGTGTAAGAAGTCAGGTCTGAATTTTGTCATAAATGTCATAGATGCTTCATTATTGTTGTCATAAAACTAGGGAATCTAGCCCAAGTGTCCACTAGTCTCCAATTTGACTCTTCCTCTCCCATGGATGTTACTATTCCATCCCATTTCGACCTAAGATGCTCAATGCCATGTGTTATGACTTACCAACTCACCCAAGAGTGTTCACCTTCCCATGAATTCGAATTGGCAAGAGAGAGCTGCCATGTGTCATTGAAAAATCAAGCTAGTGTGGGTCCCACCACCTCCATATGTCTCCAAAACCACTTGCCACCTAGAATTTCTCTTGAATTTATTTATTCATCATATTTATTAAATACTTGAACCCTTCTAATGTCTAAATATCATTTATTAGCTTCCTTATTACCATCCCACATGTTCCCATCCAACCTAGGAAACTAGTAGGATTGATGGGATTGTCTTACTATGCACTTATTTGAATGGGGACATTACACGATTGATGTCTCTATGTATCGCCAGATGATTGGGTCCTTGATGTACCTGACGAACACGAGACCAGACATTTGCTTTGCTGTGAACACATTGAGCCAGTTCCTGACGGATCCGAGGAGTGTTCACCTGGTTGCTGTAAAGCATATTCTGAGGTACCTGAAGGGTACAGTGGATTATGGGCTCAGGTATGAGGCGAATCAAAAGTTTAACCTGCAGGGTTATATTGATTCAGATTGGGCTGGCAGTGCTGCAGACAGGAAGAGCACATCTGGGTGCTGCTTCAGTATGGGATCAGGTGTGATATCTTGGTTTAGCACGAAGCAGTCCTGTGTAGCACTAAGTACAGCTGAGGCAGAGTATGTTGCAGCCTGTTCAGCTAGTTGTGAGGCAGTATGGCTACGGAAGCTACTGTCTGAGTTATTTGATCTCCTGTTGGAGGCTATTGGTATCTTCTGTGATAACCAGAGTTGTGTGAAGCTGTCCGAGAACCCAGTGTTTCATGACAGGTCGAAACACATAGAGATCAAATATCACTATATCAGGGATATGGTGCAGAGAGGAGCTGTGAAGCTCCTGTATGTTGCGACAAACGAGCAGATTGCAGATGTGCTGACGAAGCCACTAGCCAGGGTGAAGTTCGAGTACTTCAGAGAGAGGCTTGGCGTTCTTCAGATCGAGGACACTTCGAGGAAGAAGTGATGGACACATTTGCTGAAGCCATTCCAAGCATGTTGGAAGGAGGATCCTTCACATGGCTGTGGATGTAAGCACTGGATGATGAGCATCAGGATGATGTTCTGGTTTCTGCTTGGATATGATCAGTTGGATCATTTTTATGTATGTATGTACGCATCATGTGGATGCTGGATATGATCAGTTGGATCATTTTATGTATGTATGTACGCATCATGTGGATGCTGGATATGATCAGTTGGATCATTTTATGTATGTATGTATGCATCATGTTGGATGCTTGGACCATGTATCTGTATATGTATCAGGTGGATACATTGTGTGATCAGGTGGATCATGTATGGTGATATATATCATGTATTTGTATTTGTATCAGGTGGATACATTGATGATCAGGCGGATCATGTATGATGATATGTATCGGGTAGATACTTGGTATGCATCAAGTAGATGCATTAATGATCAGGATGATCTTAGATGACGAGCTTCAGGATGTTGCTCCAGATGACATGCAGCAGGATGTTGCAGTGATGATCAGGATGATCATAGATGACGAGCTTCAGGATGTTGCTCCAGATGACATGCAGCAGGATGTTGCAGTGATGATCAGGATGATCATAGATGACGAGCTTCAGGATGTTGCTCCAGATGACATGCAGCAGGATGTTGCAGTGATGATCAGGATGATCATAGATGACGAGCTTCAGGATGTTGCTCCAGATGACATGCAGCAGGACGTTGCATTGATGATGATCAGGACGATCATGAGTACATCAGGATGATGTGTGTTGAGTATCAGGTTGATACTCTGTGGCCGTGGATCAGGTTGTGCAGATGAGCATGTCTGGGAGATCCTATAGGTCGGAGTTGTGTACCCGTAACAGCCTGGGATGCTCTTTCGAGACATTGCTCTGGGAGGACATGTAATTTGTGCCCTGGGAGATTTCAGGTCGGAGTTGTGTACCCATAACATCCTGAGATGCTCTTGCGAGGTTTTGTCCTATGGCATGTAATTTGGGCCCTGGGAGATTTCAGGTCGGAGTTGTGTACCCGTAACATCCTGAGATGCTCTTTCGAGGTTTTGCCATGACCACATGTAATAGCGCCCTGGGAGATTTCAGGTTGGAGTTGTGTACCCGTAACATCCTGAGATGCTCTTGCGAGGTTTTATGGTGGACCACATGTAATTTGTGCCCTGGGAGATTTCAGGTCGGAGTTGTGTACCCGTAACATCCTGAGATGCTCTTTCGAGGTTTTGTGGTGGGGTCACATGTAATAGCGCCCTGGGAGATCCTACAGGTCAGATTTGTGTACCCGTAACATCCTGGGATGCTCTTTCGAGGTTTTGTGACGCACGTAATAAGTCCTGAGGATTCCACAGTATGGCCAGTGATGACGAAGACCTGCAAGTGGTGGGCCTACATCCAGTATGAAAAAGGACTGGCTCTGTAAAACTTCCTATGACGAGTAGATTCAGAGATTGATTGAGATAGCAGCAGCAGTGACGATGATGATGACTCAATGACGATTATCCAGTGACGATGATCCAGAGAAGATGACTTGTGCTAGAAGAACTGTGCTGAGAAATACCTTCCTAGTTAAGAGGGAGTGTTGATGTATATGTAACTTCGGAATGTATTTCGCATATATGTATATTGTATTCCTATAGAGATGGTTTTATTCCTCTATAAGGAAGTGTCGTCACTTATATTGTAAGTGTCATAACTTATACTTGATGGGTTATTAGACCACCTTATTTGGGGTCGGCCCTGTATAAGTCATGTGGGTCAAAGGGTTATTAGACCACTCTATTGGGGGTCGGCCATGTGGGTCAAAGGGTTATTAGACCACCCTATTGGGGGTCGGCCCACTCAGCATTATGTTATGTGGTAAAGTTTGAGCCTACATGAGTTAGGTAAAAAGGCAAGTCAAGTCAAGTATAAATAGAGTGCGGGAGGCAATCTATTTGCTCACACTCACTTCTCACACATGCACTCAAGGAGGAGTGGCGCACTTATGGAGGAGGAGGATCTGCTGCTAGGTTATGGCTATCTCTCTTGGTCGGTTGTATCATTGCTCTATCTATCTCTGAGGAAGTTATTGGGGTTTTTCACCTTTATGGTTTTCCCCAAATAAATCTTTGTGTCTCTTGTGTGCTTGCATTATTGTCTCCATGATTGATATGCTGTAGATATGCTGTACATGTTGTTCTCTCAGTTAAGATCCTAGATCAGATTGAAGTAAATTCTGAAAATTTAACATGGGTTGTATCATTGCTCTATCTATCTCTGAGGAAATTGCAGGGTTTTTCACCTTCTTGGTTTTCCCCGGTGAAACTCTGTGTCTCTTATGTGCTTGCATTATTGTGTCCATGATTGATATGCTGTAGATATGGTGTACATGTTATTCTCTCAGTTAAGATCCTAGATCAGATTGAAGTAAATTCTGAAAAACTAACATGGCATTAGAGCTAGCTTGAAAGAAGGCATGGTATGGCATTTATGACACTTGTTGCACTTGTGAAGCTAGGGCTTGATATAGCAAAAACCAGTCATCGTATCACTTTCACTATAAATACATTTTAGTGATATTTCGGGATCTGAAAATATTACAGGTCGAATATAAGATCCCCATGTACCTTGTGTCCAAAGGACAGCCTCTAATTCATTATACGTTGTGATTTATGATCAATACAAGTTAGGGTTTTTGCCTCTTCCAGATCTCAGTCATAAACAGGTGACCTAGGAAAAAAGGTCATAACTTGGGTTAGGAAGCTCCAAATGAAATTTTGTAAAAAGTTATAGGTAAGGCACGGACTGTAATTTCTCAGGTAAGTTTTTCGGAGGCCGAAACGAAACCAGTGACACGTGGCACTCCGTACAAGTTCACTATCTTGTTTTATCCCTAAACAGGTCACGTTGCAACACTTGGAATTAATCTCTCTCAAAGAATCCAATTGAGGTAAGACCTGTGGGGTTGGAAAGACAACAGGTTAGGATACCACAAGAAAAAATTTCAGACCCTTTAGATCTGAAATTTAGGAGTTACACTAGAAGCAATCAGGTGCATATTTCTGTCAAAACAGAATTGGATTTTGACCACCTTCATTCTTGGCTCCAGGAATTTAGGGTTTCGGAGAATGTTTGAATTTTTTGTATTAGAGACCACGGATGGATGCTCCTCATAAAAATAAAAATTTAGAGACCAATATCAAATTTTTTGGTTGGGCAGAAGGTCGGGCTTGATCAAACCCTAGTTCAGGATTTTGATCAGAAAGGTGGAAAATTAGGGCTTCTGCAAAAGTTGGAATTTCTGAAGTCTGTGACCACGGCTGGAAGCCCCTCAGAAAAATCAAAGTTTAGAGCTTTGGATCGAACCTTTTGGTTGGGAAGAAGGGTGGGCTTTATCAAACCCTAGTTCGGGATCCTGTCTAGAAGATCCAGAAGTTTCAAAGGCAATTTTGAGGGGTGAAACTTTGCAGTTTTCAAATTCTAAGTATACTAGCTTGATCAGCTCATCAAGGTGCATCTTTCTATCCTTTCAGAAGTTTGAAATTCAAAGATTGAATTTTTAGGGTTTCTCTAACAAACCCTAATTCAGCTCCAGATCCAGTTTCTACAAATCAAGTGGATTGGGTTAATCCTAGAAGAGAATGGAGTGGTCTCCCGCATAAGTGAAGAAGTTCCAATTTCAGAGGGAGATGAGGCTAAGGCCTTACATAAGAAGATTACAAGCAATCTCAACAGGTATGACTTATCCAGGTATGTTTCGAGATCTGTTTATGATTCAGTTTATGGTATGTTTGTCTTCATTAAGGTTAGTACAATCTTGATTAACTTTAGACTTGTCGTATCACCATAATAAAAATTATGAATGCAAATATTCATTGATTAGGGTTTTGACACTTAGATTGTACTAATGCATTGTGGTGTTGTATGAGGTTGATGTTGTCCGCTAACATGAAAGGTACATCAAGAAAGACAAATCATGTTCTAGTTCAAGAACATATGACCACGTTGACATGAAGACAAAGATTCATCCATTGTCATGGATCACATAGAAGATCTACTTATGAGGTATGTATAACTTGGTTCTATAATGATTAACCTATAAGATATTCAAGTTACTAGCACAAGTCATTGAAGAGAACAAGAAGACATTGCTATACATAACTAGCAAATATGATAACCAGGTATGTTTTCCTATATCAAGTTAGAATCCTACCTTGTGTTAGGATCTTATACTATTGTATGGTTAATAATGATTATTCATGAAGTTATAAATGTAAGTAATCAAGGGTTTATGCATATTATGTCTCTTACCTTGATTGATGATATGACTAACCAGAAAAGTCCTTTGGTCAAATAAAGAATATGCATGAGTAAAAGAAGTATTTCCTGAAACATTGAATGCTAATGCTTATTATCTGTGTTTGAAATGATCATGACTATACATGTTTAACATTATTGTGTTTTGATAGTATTGAGATTATACTAATGAATGTATGATTATGTATGAGATCTCGAGGGTAACACAATGAGGATACTAGTAAGCATGCATAGTGATTGAGGATGGATATAAGTTCAAGGACAGGTAATCCAGGAAGCAAAGATCAAGAGGGAGCATACTCCAGTAGTTCCTGCAAGGAAGCAAATATTGAGAGGGAGTCCACCCTACAACCAAACAAAGATAAGTATTTGAATTGTCATTTCTTGCATACTTGTTTGTTTAAATAATATTGTTCAATGATGCTCCTAGACATAGGGTGTCTATTATGCATATTAGAATAATTGCATTAATGAACAATATACTACTAATATGCATGTGATAGGTAAGTGGCCTATGGCACTGTACAACATTCCATTGCTACTTATCTAGAATGAAACTTCTTTGCTGACATGTTGGGAGTTGTGCACACTCTTAACAATGTTCTGGTAGAGATTGGAAGGCATCTAGAAAGTTACAGGATATGGATAAATGTTGTATTGAAGCATTGGCTAAAATAATTGCATCACTGTATGACATATTTCTTTATGTGTAAGAATTTGTTCTGAAAACTATGAGATGTTTATAATCATGCAATTTAACTTGCTTTGTAGGAAAGATCATATGCCATCACCTACAAAAGAAGGACTACAACATTTGTTCCAGCAACAAAGCTATCTATTGAAGATATTGAAGTTCCCAGGATCCGGGATGAAGTAATGGAAGAATACCATGATCCGTCGATCATGAAGAAAGATTTTTGGGATGTGCTCCCAAGACCAAATGGGAAGTCCGTTGTAACTTCCAAAGATCAAGCATGCTACAGATGGCAACATAGAGAAATACAAAGCGAGGTTTGTAGCTCGTGGATTCTCCCAGAAAGAGGGATTGACTATGAAGAGACTTTTGCACCTGTAGCCAAGTACACTTCCATCAGATCAGTACTTGCTCTGGCTGCAGTGATGAAATGGAAGATACACCAGATGGATGTCAAGACAGCTTTCTTGAATGGTGTAGTCGAAGAGGAAGTGTATGTGGAGAAGCCACTCAGGTTTGAGACACATGACCGAGAGTCACATGTGTGCAAACTGAAGAAAGCCCTGTATGGTTTGAAACAGGCACCCAGGACCTGGTATGGCAGTATAGATGGCTTCCTATCCAGTTTGGGTTTTACCAAGAGTAAAGCGGATTCCAACCTTTACTACAAGGTTGAGGAAGGCAATCCAGTGATAGTACTATTGTATGTTGATGACCTATTTGTAACAGGTGAGGATAGATTGATTGCTGACATGAAGAGGAAGCTTGCTGCCGAGTTCGAGATGGAGGACTTGGGTATGGTGCACTACTTTCTAGGTATGGAGGTGTGGTAGAGTGCAGATGGAATATTCCTTGGATAAGGGAAGTATTCAGTAGAGATCTTGAAGAGGTTTGGGATGATGGACTGCAAGGCCATGGCCACACCTATGGCATCGAACTTGAAGCTTCTGTGTGATGCTTCATCTGAGCCGGTTGATGTCACGATGTATCGTCAGATGATTGGATCCTTGGTGTACCTGACGAATACGAGACTAGATATTTGCATTGCAGTGAACACATTGAGCCAGTTCCTGACGGATCCCAGAAGTGTTCACCTGGTTGTTGTAAAGCATATTATGAGGTACCTGAAGGGTACAATTGATTATGGGCTCAAGTATGATGTGAATCAAAAGGTTAACTTGGAGGGTTATGTTGATTCAGATTGGGCAGGAAGTGCTGCAGATAGGAAGAGCACTTCAGGGTGCTGCTTCAGTATGGGATCAGGCATGATCTCTTGGTTTGGCAGGAAGCAGTACTGCGTAGCACTGAGTACAGCCGAAGCAAAGTATGTTGCAGCTTGTTTGGCTAGTTGTGAGGACGTATGGCTCCGGAAGCTACTGCCTGAGTTATTTGATCTCCCGCTGGAGGCTATTGGTTTCTTTTGTGACAACCAGATTTGTGTGAAGCTATCTAAGAACCCGGTGTTCCACGACAGGTTGAAGCACATTGAGATCAAATATCACTATATCAGGGATATGGTGCAGAGAGGAGCAATGAAGCTCCTGTATGTTGCGACAGATGAGAAGGTTGCAAATGTGTTGACGAAACCACTAACCAGAGTGAAGTTTGAGTGCTTCAGAGACAGGCTTGGTGTTCTTCAAATTGATGTCACTTCGAGGAAGAAGTGATGGACACATTTGCAAGAGCCATTCTAAGCATGGTAAGAGGAGGATTCTTCCCATGGCTGTGGATGTAAGCAATGGATGATGAGCATCAGGACGATGCTCCAGTTATTGCTCTGTATATGCATCATGTTGGATGCTGGATATGATCAGTTGGATCATGTATATGTATATGCATCATGTTGGATGCTTGATATGACCAGGAAGATCATGTATGTTGATATGTATCAAGTGGATACATTATATGATCAGGTAGATCATGTATGGTGATATGTATCAGGAGGATACATTGTATGAACAGGTAGATCATGTATGATGATATGTATCAGGTGGATACATTGTATGCATCAGGTGGATGCATTGATGATCAGGATGATCATGTTATGATGACATGCATCAGGTAGATGCTTTGACATGATCAGGTGGATCATGTGTGATGAGTCCGAAGACACAGATGCACAGAGCCTTTCCAGCATGGTGGTAGATGTGTTCTCCCATGTGCGTTGATGTAAGTGCAGAGCCTTTTCGACATGGTGGTAGATGTGTTCTCTCATGTGCGTTGATGTAAGTGCAGAGCCTTTCCGACATGGTGGTAGATGTGTTCTCCCATGTGCGTTGATGTGAGTGTGGAGCCTTTCCCAGATGGTCAGAGGAAATTCCTTCCATGCCAGTGAGTGTAAGTGTTGTGTTGTGTGCATCTGGACTGTGCTTCGTTGATGATGATCAGTATGATTATGAGTATCAGGATGATACTCCGTGGTCATGGACAGGTTGTGCAGTTACATGTAAAAGATCCTGGGAGATCCGATAAGTTGAGCAGTATGCTCGTAATCAGTCCCGGGATGCTCTTTCGAGGTAATCAGTCCTGAGGATTCCACAGTATGACCAGTGATGATGAAGACCTGCAGGTGGTGGGCCTGCATCTAGTATGAAAAAGGACTGGCTCTATAGAACTTCCTATGACGAGTAGATAGGAGATTGATTGAGATAGTATCAGCAGTGACGATGACGATGATTTGAGGACGATGATTCGCTGACAATGATCCAGAGAAGAAGACTTGTGCTAGAAGACCTGTGTCGAGAAATACCTTCCTAGTTAGGAGGGAGTGTTGATGTAATTGTAACTTCAAAATGTATTTCACCTATGTATATTGTATTCCTATAGAGATGTTATTATTCCTATATACGGAAGTGTTTGTATTCCTATAGAGATGTTATTATTCTTCTATACGGAAGTGTTGTCATTTATATTGTAAGTGTCGTAACTTAGACTCGATGGGTTATTAGACCACCTTGATGGGGTCGGCCCTGTATGATTCATGTGGGTAAAAGGGTTATTAGACCACCCTAGTGGGGGTCGGCCCTGTCAGCATTATGTTATGTGGTTAAGTTAAGGCCGACCTAGTAAAGGTTATTAGGTAAGTCAAGTCAAGTATAAATAGAGTGCGGGAGGAACTCTATTTTATCATTCTATTATTCTCTCACACACTCATTGGAGAGTGGCACACATGTGAGGAAGGAGGAGTAGCTGCTAGGAGAAGACTATCTCTAATGCTTGGGTTGTATCATTGCTCTATCTATCTATGAGGAAATTACGGGGTTTTTCACCTTCTTGGTTTTCCCCGGTGAAACTCTGTGTCTCTTGTGTGCTTGCATTATTGTGTCCATGATTGATATGCTGTAGATATGCTGTACATGTTATTCTCTCAGTTAAGATCCTAGATCAGATTGAAGTAAATTCTAAAAAACTAACACATTGGGCATGGAGTCAGGTTTTTGAAACTTCGGAGGATTTATCAATGACTTGGTAACATGATTCCCAATATACACAGGAAATATAGACAGTGTTTTTCAGTCTTAAATATTAATTAGAGATGATAGCAGAAATAGAAATACGGTCCATTACACTGAAGCATCTATTAAGGATGAATTTCAATGCAATTTTAGAAGAAAATTGGAGCATTTGATCCTATGTCCTTGGATCATTCAACATGGATGAATTCCAATACATTCACCTTGAATCAAACACTTAGAAGCATGAAACATAATATGAAATACTAAGAAGGGAACACATAAACATGATAAGAGAAATACAAACTGAAAACACAAAGGCAAATGAATCTCCGCAGATAGAAATCTGACTTATGATTAACGTTCTATTAACTTGAACAAATACCAGCACAACAAGCTCTTGTTTTTCCAATTCCAACCCTTTACAAGTGCTTCTTTAACCAATATATAAACCTATTACATCCTGCACCAAATATTTGAACCACCCAACTTTAGCCCAAAACAGAAATCAGTTACAAAAAAGAATGACACCTGTCAAAACTAATTTCTAATTTCCAGGGAATACTTACATCAAAATAGGAGTCTCAATACCTCCTTCATAATCCATAATAATAGTAGTTACAAAGTGGTGAAACATTAATACCAAATTCCTACAAACTAGGGTTTCAGTTGAAACTTTAAAGCTTTATACTATTCGAGCAAGAAAAGTCATATTTTGTAGGGGAAATCCTTATCTCCACATGTGTATCATCTTTGACCATGTTCCAATCCTTTGAAAAATAAAATTTGAGTTATTTGAGCAATCTTGGACTAAACTATGCATCTTCAAAACTTTCGTAGCATTGAACTCTATCTTTTCATTATGAGCGCTACAAAACTATGCAAAATTTTGAATTATATCCCCAACTAAAAATTAATTCAAATTGATGCTTGCTGTGTATCTATTGAGGTATTTGAGACATAATATAAGCCACCATACCAGCTTATTCTTTTCTCTTGTACTCCAAAATAAAATTATACCAAACTCTAGTTACATCCAAAATTAGGGCTTAGGAGCAGAAGCTATTTATGTATACAAATTAGCAAGTCGACCTAGGTATGCTGCTATTTTTCCTTGATGATTCAATCCACAATAGAAAAGGGTTTAGTAATACCTCAATACAACCGAGAATGCAAATTGATAGCCATGCTCTGTTCTAGTATCCAAGAACAAAAATGAAATTAATATTTTACCCCATACAATGATTCCATGTTACTTTAAGTTGATTTACCCACATAATAGCCAAAACTCACCATACAAACTAAGTTGGAGCAAAACCAAGAACTTTTGTAGCACTGTCTCCTAATTTACATTCCTGGTGTTGCAAAATTGTCACTTTCAAAACTTTTGTAGTGTTTTCAGTGTTTTTGTATGGCCGACTCTACAAAAGTTCTGAAAACTACATTTTTTAGGGATAATGTCATTGAATTATTTCGAAAACATCTCCTGAGATTGATTTTAAGTACCCTTTGGTCTAATATTGTCTAGTTCAATGGTTGCTTTGGTAAGGACCCTTAAATTCCCTCTAATAATATCCTCTTTGATTGCTTGTACTTCTTTTTTCAAAGCTCTATTTTCTACCTAAAGAGACCTATTTAGCTTATATAAACTCTGAACTTGTCGATGTAGAGTAATTCTTCTCCTTATCATTGCTTTAGCTTCCATTAGCGCCCTTTCATATATGTCTAATCTTTCATTTACTTCTATTATGTGCCTTATGTATTCTTCCTTTAACTTAGAAATCATTGACTGTGCTTCCTTTAGTTGTAATTTAAAACTTTTTATTTCTCGATCTTCATCTTGTGATTGTACATTAGGTTGGATCTCAGGAAACTCTTTCTCATTATGTTGAATAGGACTTTCAGGTGGGGTTGGAGAGGCTTCTTTTTCTACATGATATGACTTCCTAGCAGTTGACCTAGTTCTGGGTTTTTTAGCCTCCATTTTCGCTTCTGAAAATTCTAATTCTATTCCTTTCATATTCTTTTTACTTTTCTGGTTTTCTAGGTTTCCTTCGATGTCTATAATAACCCTAGGATTATGCTCCACAGGTTCCTTACCTTTACTCTGCTCTCCATTCATGTCTTTTTCTCCATCATGTCCTTTATTTGAAACCCTAGGAGTTGTTTTCTCTTTTGAGCTTAAAGTACTTCTACTTGCTGAAGGAGTGCATACCACCTTAGGATCATAACCAGCCAGGAAAAGAAATATGTTCCAAATCCTGTTCAATTTATTAAGCTCTTCAAGCACCAGCAGTTTGATCAAGCCAAAATGAAAAATGTAGTGTTATGCGTTTTCATGCTTTAACTACACCTTATCTACCATCTTGCCCATACTTCTGTACAAATAGAAAGGAATATCTAAAAACTTCTTTCCAGTGAAATGTAGGAGCAATTTGAAATGGAACCAATAAACTATGTCAAATATCCCTTCACAGGTGAAAAATTTTCTAATAGCAAATAGTAGTCTTTCATATCGCTAATATAGCCAGTTTTTAGGTATCCCATGTGTTAAATCGGATCCCTTACATTCCTCTTTCAAAAATTGATCATAGTTCATCAATTGGAACTTCATAACCTTGAACCATTGTTTACCATGACTTGGTATTTCAATTGCAGCGGCAATAGAATATGTCGAGACTTTGAACTCCAGAGGACCTACCTTAATTTTTCTCCCAACAAAGTTGAACACAAAATCCTTGGATATTTGTTATGATATACCTATAGCTTCTCGCAAAATCTGAGGCATCCAACATGCTGGAAAAAATGTTTAACGTCAGGGTTTGAGCTTAATAATTCTGCATTTTGGGGCTTAAAGCAGACCACGGCGCCTCCCTTCTTTCGTCTCTTCTGTGTTGTCTTGGATTCCATGATGTATTATACGCCACGCAGCTAACAAACTTGACACATGTAACAGTAGCAAAGACTCCTAGGGTATGGATGTCATGGAGGGAAGACTTGACTCACATGTATTAGCAAGATGGAGAGGTATGTTAAACCTACTCTAGCAACCCAAAAGAGATTAATGGTAATCATGAGACCTTAATACATGTCATTCAAACCCTAGAAACGTTTTTCAAAATTAAAAGTGTGATCTGACACTTCTCGAGTGACCATAATGCAAATTTGGATTGTAGCGCTACAAAGGTTTTAGGTACTTCGATAGCACTACTAGTTTGAAAATGACCACCGACACTACAAAAGTTTGACAAGTGTATTAAAATGATAGGGGATAGCATATAAGGGACAGAAAAGCTCGGTTATGGTTTTAAACATGAGTGCACTGATATTTTAACACCACTACTTCCATCTTAGACATAATCATGACCTCTACAACTCGACTCAACACTATATAAGTCATTAAATACATGATGTTACCTTGAAAAATTTGAACTGGGGAATCTAAATATGACCAAAATCTGGCAAATTAAGAGTAAATTGATCTTATCCCTGTGAACTTTATAAGTGCTAACAACATGCATTTATATTCTTGATGATTAGAATAAATTTATTAAGTTAAAAGACAAGGGCCACATCTTGTGTGGTGGTCAAGAAAATGTTCATTTTACTCTTAAAACTAATGCAAGAAAGAATTGATCACATGGAACATAGCTTCTCTTTACAACAATGGATCCCATTCATGATCTTTATATAGTTGCATCCCAATCTCTTTTTCAACATGCATCATCATTCTAAATTTCCATTGATTTCGAATGCACCAATCTAGTCCATGAATGATATTGTGTTCATCAAATTACCTATCTCATCAAAACAACATGAATGATATTGTGTTCATCAAATTACCCATCTCATCAAAACAACCTTGTTTTAATGAATGATATTGTGTTAATCAAATTACCTATCTCATCCAAACAGCTTTGTTTTAAAGAATGATATTGTGTTCATCAAGTTACCTATCTCATCAAAACAACCTGAATGATATTGTGTTCATCAAATTACCTGTCTCATCAAAACAAACAGAATGATATTGTGTTCATCAAATTACCTATCTCATCAAAACAACCTTGTTTTTTTTAATATTAGGGAAAAAATCAAAGTTAAGTTATTATCATAATAATAAATTTGATTATGTTGGAGTAATAAATTTCATTATTTTCAAAATTGTTCATAAAATATATGTACCTTATAAAGAGAATGAATAACAAAACACTATGTTTTTTTTAAACAAGATGTTACACATTATAATTTTACTCTACGTTTGTACACCTAAACTTAAAAACTTGATTTTTTTATTTAATAGTGAATTTTATTTTTCACATATGAATTTCTTTGAATTCACCAAATTGGATCAACCATACTAGTGTCCACTCCAAAAATGATGTCACAATCCAGATTATCAATCCAAGGTCTCACATCGACACACCCCAACAAAGGTGAGGAGACTTGATTGCTTGAATTAGGTGTTAAACAATAGGTTTAATAATGCATTAGGTTGTTTTATATATATATTCATGCATTCTTTCTTTATATATATATATATATATTCATGCATTTTTTCTTTCTCTTTTTTTATATATTTTTAGACATTAATTTTGTGTACATTTTTGTTTAGACAAAAACAAAATATTTATATATAAATGTGGTGTGTTTAAGTAATTAGAAGATCACAATACTTTTATTTTATCATTGAAAAGATGACTGTAAATAATAATTTACTTTTTACAAATTCACAAAAGTTTAGTGGTAAATATTAAAGCATTTAGAAACACAAATTAAACATTGTATTTGAATACAATGGATTGCGGGATTTGGTAGCGAAGGTTGAAACAAACCAAAAGGATGTGATATGAAAACAAGGGTCGATAAGAGATTAATGGCAAAAATAAAGATGCCATAACGTTGAAGCAAAATAGTTGCTTTCTCACTTGAAGAGGGAGATGAATGCTCATAATGTGTAGGAAGGATTGAATTGAATGTACTTGAAGAGGGAGATGAATGCTCATAATGTGTAGGAAGGATTGAATTGAATGTATGAGATGAAATGTTATTAGGGTCTTATAGTTAAGAAATCAATTGAATGACTTGAAGGGGAGTTCCTAACTAGATTAGGTTGAAGAATTTTAATTGGTCAAAAATATAGTGGAGTTTAAAGGTAATGAATTGCTTATCATTATTCTGAGTGGTTTAGCAAAGTTTTATAAGGTGTTGATTGCAACTCTAAATATCACCATGAAGACAATTTTGGTGTCATTAATTATAGTAGAGTTGAAAGGTGAGGAATTGGTTATCATCACTTTTACCGATCTACATGAAGGGACTTTTGACAAGGATTTGGCTGCAAATTAGAATAAGGATCACAACAAAGAAGAAGTGGTTTGACTAAGCATCATGGGGAATGTTGTAGGAGTTCATCTCAAAAAAAGGTTTTCTAATATTAATGGGAAGCGTGATAGTTCAAAAGAGGTTGCAAGAAAGGAAGAGGGACAATCCTCAAAGAAGAAGACCCATGAGCACAATTAGTGGAGGGTAAGGATACTTGTTTAAGGTAGTCTAAATAGATCAACATAAGGACAACAACAATGCACTTCATGAGTTTGGTACTTACTTGTTACAAGAACAAATGCACATTAAGTTTGATGATAATAAAAAGCGTTTTGACAAGGCTTTCAATGTAAAGTAGAATAAAAGATAAACAAAGAACAAGTGGTCCAACTAAGAAAGAGAATGTGGTAGTTCATCTTAAAGCAGGTTTGCTAATAGTATAGGTACTAGGATAGTTCAAAACAGATTGTAGGAAAAAAAAATATAAACCTCAAATAACAAGTCCCTTGAATTTATTGTCACAATGAGGATATGGCTTTATTTATCATAATGTTTGTTTATTAGATCTAGACTTTCTTGTATATGCTTATGAGTTCAAGGAAATTGGTGTGCTTTCTTATCAATCGATTTTTTTTTAGATTTTGTTATGAAAATGTTTCATTGGTTATAAGTAGATCAACACCACTTACAACCAACCACTTCAATATCGTGTATTTTCATTTGATGTCAATAGTTTATTTTTGGTTTTCTTTCTCTTCTTCCATTTATAGGAACTTAGATATAAATACAATCATACTCAAATATGTCCATATTGTTTATTAAAACTCTGCACAATTCATCATTGTTTTAAAAAAACAACAACTCCATTATAGTTTCCTCTTTTCAGCAAATTCACCCTCCAAAATTAACCCATAGACGTATCTTTACACCTATATTGTTCACTGGATACTGATGTCTATTGACGAGACTTACGTGGGGTGAATATGAAGGCGATCAATATCTAGCATGTTGAAGGTTATTTATTGTTGCGGAAGCAGTGTTGTTAGTCGTTGGATCTCAAGCTGCTTGAGATTCAGTCAACAGATCTAATGTCGCGGCATTAAATGCAACATAGCAAGCTAAATATTTTTTTCGAACAAAAACAAGTCACCACAAGTCGGCCAAAGATTCAATTGGTTGAAACACGGTAGTTGTTCACAAAGCCAGAGAAAGTGCTTTTCTTTACATATCACTAGCTCGCTAACACTTTATTCTTTTTGATCTGGACTTCCTTACAAATCTCTGCAGTTATACCCCATGGTTGAAGGCCTCTCATGGCTCTCTTTTCTTCCTTATGCTCGGAAGAAAGGTTTCACCCAGGTCACATGCCGATCGATGGTCTGAAGAAAAAAAATGTGTTGGGTGATCTCTTTCTTCTACGATTTTCGAAGTACAGGAGCACAACGATTCATTAAAATTAGGGCTTTAGGTGCGGGGTGCATTTATGTTGTTGAGATATGAATTGTTGGATCAAATTCAATGGTCAATGCAACAATTCAAAATCTCACAGTAGCAATAAATGCACTACTATCTAGTATTTATTAAAAGTCCATCTAAAGCAAGTGTTCAATTCATCCAGCATATCTGAAATGGTAAAGTATGGATTTTTTCCAAGATCATGACAGTGCACATGGGTTTCAATAAACTCTTCTTACCGCACGATAGTCAATAGACTCTTCTGTAGAAGCTGAAGATCACTTTCAGTGCACCGCTTTTCTACCATTGATCACTTCCTTTGTCCATGATGACTGGAAAAATAGAAATTATGGATGCAATTTGATATTACTGTGCGTACAGTGTAATTTGAGAAATGTATATTTTATGTTATAGTATTTAGGTTCCTGGTATTTATAGAAGAAACTATTAAAAATTTTGAGCAATTCCATTGTAAAGTGTTTAAGAAAACAATATTAACCGTAGTAGAAAAATGAAATTTAATAAATCTATTATGAGTGGTTTTCTCACAGGATGATTTAACCGAAGTTGATGTTGCTTGAAGCCTGCACCAAGGAACGCAATATAGGTGCTCTTCCTTATCTTTTTGCAAAAATGAATTTATTATTTTATTATTATGAATTTTAAAATTTTTTATGGAGCGTCTAAAATTTCTAAATGTGAGGCCGGTTTTTATATTTGCTGTGGAAAGGAGCTCACTCTAAAATTTCGTCTTGTATGTGGTTCAATATTTGGCGACTCGAAAAAATCTCCTTAAAGCCTTCTGAGCCAGTGCCAAAACCATGCCCTTCATAGTGCCAAAACTGAATGCAAAACTTAGTGCAAAACTGAGAGTGTGGGTGCCAATCCATATTATAGATATATATATCCATATAGATATACATATCTATATAGATATTGGTCATTGTAAATTGGGTCAACAATCATGCTCATCTTAAAAATGTTTAACTCTTTTATTGGTGCAATAAAGTAAAGTGGCTGATGGCATGCTTCTCAAATCTTACTATTGAGCATCTATATAGGGAAAACAATGATACTGCAGATGCACTTTCAAAAGAAGCGATTGATGGAGATCCTGGAGACCTATACTAAGGAGAATGGGTGGATGAACAGCTACTTCAATTTGGCTTTTGGCCTTTTTTTCTTTCTGAAGGATGACAGTTATTCTTCAGTTATAGTGTAGACTGTTCAGTTGTCTATGGTTTTTTGGAGAAAGGATAAACTTTCCAATTTTTTTGTAATATGACTGTGACTATCAAGTGATGAACTGTTTTGTGTTTTGAACAGCTGGTTTAAAGAGATCGGACCCCTCTCCCGATTAAGGCTATGTACTTTTTTATTTCTTTGAAATAACACAAATATGGTTTTTTTCTCTGAAAAAAAAAAGATAGGAAGAAAGTGCACATGATTACCTTTGAATTCTCTGGATACGTGGGAAGAGAAGATAAACACATGGTTAAGACCTATTTTCATATTTTATTGAAAAGAAATTAACACACTAAATGGGATATCCAGTTTTGTATGTTTTTTTCTTGAGTATTGGCGAAATGCTCTGGAATAGGGAACTGTATAAGGGCTAACCAAAACTTTGTCGATTCGTCGGAATCTGGATAGAGCAATTTTTACTAAAATCACAATTTAGAGAGCAATTTTTACCAAAATCACAATTTAGAATGCTCAGATCAGAATTTAGACGATTTGAGTAGTTTTAAAATTGGACAATTAATCTAAAACGAATTTGGACGATTTGAGTAGTTTTAAAATTGGACAATTAATCTAAAACCGGTAATCCCAATTACGAAAATTACAAAAATGCATAAAAAACAATTTCCAGCTAGAAGTTTGAACAGGTAAGATTGATATCAGAAGCACAATCGAATGAAAGGGCTACACAACGCCTATTCTGAGGAACACTGGCCAACTGACGGTCTTCACGTCCTGACCAGTTCCACCCCAAGCCTCCTTCAAACGGGCAACGATTTGCTCGTCCAGCACCTCGACTCCTGTGGCCTTCGCAGTCTGATAAGCAGACCACGATCTGATCAAAGACAGGTAGCCCTCAAACCCCATTTCTTTCTTCACCCAGAACTCTTCTTCTTCCGAGTCTTCCTGTTTAACGCTCCGGAACGGGAAGTAGAGTGTTGCGTACTTCTCGTCCACCATTTTACACGCCGGGTCTCGAAAGGGGTCCGATGCGCGTAACAACTGCTCGCATACGCCGTCTACGCTCGGGTTCACAACGGGCTCTCTGCTGTAACCCCACGCCGCAAATACACCACCGGGCTTCCCGAAGAACGTGCTTCACTTGCCCGTAAAAGGTATGGAGGTCGAACCAGTGAAGAGCCTGGGCCACGGTGACCAGATCCACGCTCCCCTCTGCTCCTACGGTGCTCTCCAACTCCTCCAACGACATCTCCCGGGGAGTCACCGCGTATGTTATGTTGGGACGCCTGGTAGCGTAGCCGATCTGCTGCTCGCTCACATCCGTGGCTATCACTCTCTCGTAGATCTCGGATAACTGTCAACAATAAAATCAAGAACGTTAAAATGAAATGTGATTGCAATTGAAGGAACAGAGATGAATAGTAAGTAGCTGTATGTGTTTTGTTACAGCGACTGCAGCTTGGCCGTTGCCGGTGGCGACGTCCCAAGCGAGACAACGCTGCGGAGTGTGTTTAGCGATGAATGAGTAGAGTTGAGGTGGGTATCGGGGCCTCGCAGTCGCATACTCCCATGCTTGTCTGTCAAATAATCCTGCCATCCTCTTAGATAATCTTTCCTTGAGCCTTTCTGCTTTGCCCTTCTCCCGTCTCTCTCACATACATAAACGAAGATGGGGCTTTAATGGATAGCATTCGCTGGAAGTAGGTATACCAACCATTTGTTAAGCAGCAAGTCCTGGACACAAGTTATTGTTCAATGAACCCAGCCCCTATGGTTGCCGGTTCCCGGTCAAAAGAGTCAATGATTTTATGTTGTTTGTGGGTCCATCAAGAGTTTGAGTTTTTGCATTTGTCACATGCCTCCCACCATGAACGTGTAATGTGTGCTGGAAGTTTAATAGATAAAGGATGTGTGCATTGACTTGATAGATTAAAGTAGGTTATTTCTGCATGTGAATTTGAATTTAGTGATTGATTTGATTCCCATGCATTTGAATTTAGTGATTGATTTGATTCTTTTATATATTTAAGCAGAAAAAAATATAATTTGATATTCAAAATGAATCAAAGTTACATTTTGTATATCAGAATATCTTGTAAGTCTTTTCCAAAAAATATCATCCTGCTCACCTCAATAGATACACATAATTATAAAAAGAAATTAAAAACATCATATCCTTACCCGAATTGCTCAAAATATCTGATGCCAAATTCCTTTGTCAATGATTATAATATCATCAACAAATTCCTCAAAATGTATGATATCATCCATTGGTCCCATAGCTTCTTTTGATAATCTATCAGCTTCACCATTGTATTCTATGTAAATGTGAGTGAAGGATAAAAAGGAGAAGAACTGTTTCATATCCAAAATCTTGTTCATCCACGAAGATAACTGTAGAATGTTAAGACCAGAAATTCCATTTACCCAATCTATAACTGTCTTTGAATCCCCTACAATTTGTAGATTTTGTAATCCATGCCTTTTTAGCATACCAAAGAAGGCCCCATAAAACTACCAACTCAACTCTGGTATTTGATCCTTCACCAATTGCAAATTTGAGTAGGTCGTTTTTTTAACGCCATCAAAGTGGCCCACCAATAATGATTCATCAAAATGTGGTTTATTGAGAACTCTAAATTTTGATTTCAAATTTGGCTTGTGGTATTCAAAATAAAGACGAATTGCCTAGATGCATACCTGAGAGAAAGGAGTTTTTTATTTTCAAAAATCAGCACATTCCTGCTTTTCCATATTTCCCAAATAATAAAAAACAGAAATTCCTTATGAGAAGGCTTCATCTTCAACAAATTTTGCAACTTTCTTGTAAACTATTTGTCTTCCAATTGACACCAATCCTTAATGCGTGTGAACACATCTCCCACACATTAGAGCAGAAATTGTTAAATTTTGAGCATTAATTCACAATACTCTAGGATCTTTACTGAGAGAATAACATATACAATATATCAATGCATGACAATCACAAAAAGTATGACAAGCATCACAAGAATCAAAAGCATAAGAGACAAGAGACACAGAGTTTCCATGGGGAAAACCCTAAGGTGAAAAACCCCACAACATCCTCAGATATAGAGAGAGCAATGGCTCAACCAAAGTACAGCCAAAATACACTGAGATAGTCTCCTAGTAGCAGATGATCCTCCTCCTCACTAATGCGCCACTTTCTGAGTGAGAGAGATGTGCTTTTCCGAATGATCTAAATAGAGATCACCTGATCTCTATTTATACTAACTTGTTTGCCCAGTGACCTTATGGGGCCGACTTGTCTAGCTAGGTACATCCACATTATAATATATATTTCAGGGCCGACCCCACACATGGTGGTCTAATAACCCATCAGCAAGTACACACACTTGCGACACTTGTCAATCCACATGACGACACTTCCTTATAGAGGAATAACACATCTCTTATAAGGGTACAATAAATATATATAAAATACACAGATGAAATACATTCCGAAGTTACATATACATCAACACTCCCTCTTAACTAGGAAGGTATTTCGTGACACAGATCTGCTAGACAAGTCTTCTTCTCGAGATCATTGTCATCATCATCATCATTGCTGCTGCTATCTCAACCAATCTTTGAATCTACTCGTCATAGGAAGTTCTACAGAGCCAGTCCTTTTTCATACTAGATGTAGGCCCACCACCTGCAGGTCTTCATCATCACTGGCCATACTGTGGAATTCTCAGGACTTATTACGTGCATCACAAAACCTGGCTGTAGCATCCCAGGCTATTACGAGCACACAGCTCTACCTGTAGGATCTCCCAGGAGCACATTACATGTGACCCATCACAAAACCTGGTTGAAGCATCCCAGGCTCTTACGAGCACACAGCTCTACCTGTCGGATCTCCCAGGAGCACATTACATGTGATCTCACCACAAAACCTGGCTGAAGCATCCCGGGCTGTTACAAGCACACAGCTCTACCTGTCGGATCTCCCAGGAGCACATTACATGTGGTCCACCACAAAACCTGGCTGAAGCATCTGAGGCCTTTTTCATCCTGTCCAGATCTCCCAGGAGCAAATTACATGTGGTCATGGAAAAACCTGGTTGAAGCATCTGAGGCCTTTTTCATCCTATCCAGATCTCCCAGGAGCAAATTACATGCGGTCATGGCAAAACCTGGCTGAAGCATCTGAGGCCTTTTTCATCCTATCCAGATCTCCCAGGAGCAAATTACATGCCATAGGACAAAACCTCGCAAGAGCATCTCAGGATGTTACGGGTACACAACTCCGACCTAAAGATATCCCAAGGCGCAAATTACATGTCCTCCCATAGCAATGTCTCGAAAGAGCATCCCAGGCTGTTATGGGTACACAACTTCGACCTATAGGATCTCCCAGACATGCTCATCTGCACAACCTGATCCACGGCCACAAAGTATCGTCTGATACTCATCATACCTCATCCTGATGTACACATGATCATCCTGATCATCATCACTGCAACATCCTGCCGCATGTCATCTGGAGAAGCTCGTCATCCACGATCACCCTGATCATGCAATGCATCCATCTGATGCACACCAAGTATCTACCTGATACATATCATCATACACAGTGTATCCATCTAATGCATAGATACATGATCCACACAATGTATCCATCAACATACATGATCTACTTGATCATACTTGATACATATCAATATACATGATCTACCTAATCATACAATGTATCCACCTGATACATATATAGATACATGGTCCAAGCATCCAACATGATGCATACATACATATAAATTATCCAACTGATCATATCCAGCATCCAACATGATGCGTACATACATATAAATGATCCAACTGATCATATCCAGCATCCAACATGATGCGTACATACATATACATATAATAATCCAACTGATCATACAAAGCAGAAACTAGAACATCATCCTGATGCTCATCATCCAGCGCTTACATCCACAGCCATGTGAAGGATCCTCCTTCCAACATGCTTGGAATGGCTTCAGCAAATGTGTCCATCACTTCTTCCTCGAAGTGTCCTCGATCTGAAGAAGACCAAGCCTCTCTCTGAAGTACTCGAACTTCACCCTGGCTAGTGGCTTCGTCAGCACATTTGCAATCTACTCGTCCATCGCAACATACAGGAGCTTCACAGCTCCTCTCTGCACCATATCCCTGATATAGTGATATTTGATCTCTATGTGTTTCGACCTGTCATGAAACACTGGATTCTCGGACAGCTTCACACAACTCTGGTTATCACAAAAGATACCAGTAGCATCCAACGGGAGATCAAATAACTCAAACAGTAGCTTCCGTAGCCATATTGCCTCACAACTAGCTGAACAGGCTGCAACATACTCTACCTCAGCTGTACTCAATGCTACGCAGGACTGCTTCCTGCTAAACTAAGAGATCACACCTGATCCCATACTGAAGCAGCACCCAGATGTGCTCTTCCTATTTGCAGCACTGCCAGCCCAATCTGAATCAACATAACCCTGCAGGTTAAACTTTTGATTTGCTTCATACTTGAGCCCATAATCCACTGTACCCTTCAGGTACCTCAGAACATGCTTTACAGCAACCAGGTGAACACTCCTCGGATTAGTCAGGAACTGGCTCAATGTGTTCACAGCAAAGCAAATATCCGGTCTCGTGTTCGTCAGGTACATCAAGGACCAAATCGTCTGACGATATATAGAGACATCAACCGGCTCAGATGAAGCATCTTATAGAAGCTTCAGATTCGATGCCATAGGTGTGGCCATGGCCTTGCAATCCATCATCCCGAATCTCTTCAAGATATCTATTGTGTACTTCCCTTGACCAAGGAAGATCCCATCTGCACTCTGCCACACCTCCATACCTAGGAAATAATGCATCATTCCCAAATCTTTCATATCGAACTCAGCAGCAAGCTTCCTCTTAGTATCTGCAATCAATCTGTCATCTCCTATTACAAATAAGTCATCCACATACAGGAGTAGAACCACAGGATTCCCTTCTTCAACCTTGTAGTAAAGGTTGGAATCCGCTTTACTCTTGGTAAAGCCCAAACTATATAGGAAACTGTCCATCCTACCATACCAGGTTCTAGGAGCTTGTTTCAAGCCATACAAGGCTTTCTTTAATCTGCACACATATGAATCCCTGTCATGTATTTCGAAACCGAGTGGCTGCTCCACATATACTTCCTCTTCAACTACACCATTCAAGAAAGCAGTCTTGACATCCATCTGGTGTATTTTCCATTTTATCGCTGCAGCCAGGGAAAGTACTATTCTGATGGAAGTATACCTGGCTACAGGTGCAAATGTTTCTTCATAATATATTCCCTCTTTCTGAGAGAAGCCACGAGCTACGAATCTTGCCTTGTATTTCTCCACACTGCCATCTGCAGCATGCTTGATTTTGTAAATCCATTTGGAAGTCACAACAGACTTCTCTTTAGGTCTTGGGACAACATCCCAAACATCATTCTTCATTATTGATTGATATTCCTCAACCATGGCATCCTTCCATTCTTTCTTTTCCGCTGCTTCTTCATAACTGGAAGGCTATTTGTTCATAATGTCACAGAGTAAAGCAACATAGCTGGTATGTGATCTGGTTCTCTTCTTTGCTCTGTGTTCCTCTTCAGGAATGCCAAATCTTTCTGCATCTTGAATGAGCTCTCTAGCCCATGCAGGTTTCCTCTTGTGAGAGTTATCCTCATGGGGTGGATCTACAGGTTCTTGCGGATCTTCAAACTCACGAACAACTTCTGGAACTGCTTCAGTCATGGTAGTGTCTTGAAATCTAGTTTACTTAGGTTATTCATAAACTTCGATCGGTGCCTTCCTTGATTTGATGAATGCTGAGTTTTCATCAAATGTCACATCCTTGCTGACATCAATCTTCTTTAACCCTGGAAATTATATTCTGTAATCCTTCGAGCTTTCACTGTAACCCACAAAGATACCCTTCTTTCCTGAAGGATCTAGTTTGGTCCTCTTTTCCTTTGGGACATGAGTGAATACTGGACAACCAAATATTCTGAGATGGTTGACTTCAGGTTTCTTACCAGAAAAGACCTCTTCTGGTGTCTTTTTGTCCAATATCTTGTGGGGTGTTTTGTTCTGCACATATACAGCTGTTCTAGCTGCTTTCGCCCATAGATGCATAGGTAGATCCTGGTCATGGAGCATTGCTCTTGCTACTTCCATGATTGTTCTGTTCTTCCTTTCTGCAACTCCATTCTGTTGTGGATTGTAAGGAGTAGTCAACTCCCTCTTAATCCCTAAATCACTGCAAAGCTTCTTGAAGTCACCTAAGGTGAATTCTCCACCATTGTCGGATCTGAATGTTTTGATCTTCTTGTCAATTTGATTCTCCATCAAGGTTTTGAATTCCTTAAACTCATCAAACACCTCATCTTCATTCTTCAAGAAGTATGCCCAAGTCTTCCTGGAGAAGTCATCAATAAATGAGACATAGTAAACATACCCACTTAGAGAACTGGATGACATAGGACCACATACATCGAAGTGGATGATTTCTAGGATGTCTTTTACCTTGCTTTCACTGCTTGGGAAAGCCTTCTTAATGTTCTTACCTTTTGCACATCCTTTGCAAACACCTTCATGTTTGGTCTTGATTTCAGGAAGACCCTCTACAGCCTTGCTTGCAATTGGAAGTGCCCTATAGTGCATATGAGCAAGTCTTCTATGCCAAAGTTCACTTGGCTCTATGGATTCATGTACCATGGCATGTTCAGGTTGTCCCTTCAATTTATACAAACCTCTCTCTTGCTCTCCAATCACTATTGCATCATCTATGTTCTTTCCCTTTGGCCACATTAGGACTTGGCCATCCACAAATGCAACCCTCATACCTTTTGCATCCAATGTAGATATGGAGAGTAAGTTCTTCTTGAGCCCAGGTACATAAAGAACTTCTTTCATCTTCAAAGATTTTCCAGAATCTAGGTTGTAGGAGGCTTCACCACTTCCTTTGATTGGGTATTGATAATCATCCCCAAGTTTCACCTTATGGGGTGATTCATGTTCAGATAGATTCACAAAAGATTCTTAAACCCAGTCATGTGTTTGGAAGCCCCACTATCAATCAACCAATCATTACAACCATGGGAGATGGTACCTGTGACAGCAGAGATTAGAACATACTCTTCTTCACTTGATGAGTTATCATCACTTTCTGCCCTAGCCTTCTTCTTGGGTGGTTCATCATCCTCGGCAACATGAGCATGAAACCTTCTTTTGCTGCCCTTCTTCTTCTTGTTGGAGTTGTTGTTGTCCTTCTTGTTCTTTCTTTGAAGTGATGTGAATATTTCTTGGAGTGAGATGGCTCTCTCTTGGACTTCCCTTTCTTGGTGTGAGCTATGAGAGCTTGATCTTCATTCCCCATCTTTTCTTCTCATGCCACAAGCCTTTCTTCTTCTTGTGAGCATTCTTCCTGTAGTCTACTGAAGGAAATCAACTTCTTTCTTGCACAGATTCCTTGAATGAAGGAGTCCCATGACCTAGGTAAGCCATTCAGAGTGGTCGTGACAACTTCACCATTCTCCACTGCTTCTAGTTGTTCCTTGATCTAGGAGACTCTTGAAAAATAAGATTGAATGGTTTCTCCATTCTGAAACTTTACTCCTTTCAATTGGTTCCGCAGGGTCATCTTCTGATTTATGTTCTTCCCTTCAAATAGCTTGGTCAAAGAGTCAAACATCTCTTTTGGTGTCTTTAGACAAGACACATGGGGTATGAGATGGTCTTTGATAGAATCAGCAATGATTCTCTTTGCCTTGACCAAGTTCTTCTTATGCAATACTTTAGCCTCTTCATCCTCTGGGATAGGGATGTCTTCTTTTATATATGAGTCCAACTCATTCTCTTCCAGGATTAACCCAATCCTATACTTCCAAGCTCGGAAGCTATCAGCCCCTTCAAGCTTATCCTCAAGCTTGGTGTGGTGAGACATCTTAAAGAGTACTTCAAATGGAAATAGAAAATATTTAGGTCTTACCACTTGAAATGCTGAAAACTGGATCTGGTCCTGGATTAAGGTTTGTCGGAAAAACCTTAAAAATTCAAAATGTGAATTTCAAATTTCTGAAAGGATAGAAAGATGCACCTTGATGATCTGATCAGCCTAGTACATTCAGAATTTGAGATCAGCAAAGTTTTACCCTTCAGATTTGTCTTTTTGTCCTCTCGGGTTCACTAGGGAGAGCCCTGAATTAGGGTTTGAGTTTCCCGGAGATCTACCCAGCCAAAAATCTCGATCCAAAGCTCTAAACTTCGATTTTTGCAAGGAGCTTCCAGCTATGTCTTCAGATTTCAGAAATTCCTATTTTTGTGGAAACCCTAATATTTAGGGCCAAATCTGAAAATGCTCGGAATTGAATTCTGATTGGACAGATAGATGTGCCTTGATGAGTAGAGTCAATCTATTATACTTCTTTTCCAAAATCTGTGGAGAGAAACCCAATAAACAAGAAACTCAAGTTTTCGTCACTACAAAATGTCTTCTTCTTAGGTTAGCTCTGATACCATGTTAAATTTTGAGCATTAATTCACAATACTCTAGGATCTTTACTGAGAGAATAACATATACAGTATATCAATGCATGACAATCACAATAAGTATGACAAGCATCACAAGAATCAAAAGCATAAGAGACAAGAGACACAGAGTTTCCGTGGGGAAAACCCTAAGGTGAAAAACCCCACAACTTCCTCAGAGATAGAGAGAGCAATGGCTCAACCAAAGTACAACCAAAATACACTGAGATAGTCTCCTAGTAGCAGATGATCCTCCTCCTCACTAGTGCGCCACTTTCTGAGTAAGAGAGATGTACTTTTCCGAATGATCTAAATAGAGATCACCTGATCTCTGTTTATACTAACTTGTTTTCCCAGTGACCTTATGGGGCCGACTTGTCTAGCTAGGTACATCCACATTATCATATATATTTCAAGGCTAACCCCACACATGGTGGTCTAATAACCCATCGGCAAGTACACACACTTGAGACACTTGTCAATCCACATGACGACACTTCCTTATAGAGGAACAACACATCTCTTATAAGAGTACAATAAATATATATAAAATACACAGTGAAATACATTCCGAAGTTACATATACATCAACAGAAATTGCATGTAACAAATAGATGTTTTACAGATTCATTATCAGATGTGTAGAGAGAACAGATACTAGGGCCTATAAATCCTCTTTTAATGATGTTATCCCATGTGAGGATACAATTTTCCAGACATAACTAGAGAAAAGATTTCCCTTTAACAGGAATCTACCTTTTCCAAATTTTCATTTCATACCACTTGGGAGTATCAACAATATTTTCAGAGATGATAAAATCATAATTTTTTTTGCAATAATGTCCCAGACCAATGCATTTGATTTATTTCATATTATAATGCCAACAGATATGAGGAAAAGCACAAAATTGTCCCATTCCTCTCCCAATCTACCATGTAGACCCAGATCAAAGGAATTAAACCAGTATGAAGCAAAATTTCTTGTATTAACCTCCCTTTTCACTTGAGCGAGCACCTGTATATTCATAGAATGAAGCTAAATAATGAGATCATGGGATAGAATATAATTTCCACCCAGACCAACAATAGGGTCGATTCCTATATATATTTGGATACTGCATCCAGTGTCCCAACATAATCTCTTATTTAAGATAGGTAGACTATGCAATAAACCTTTCTAAATTATAGAAGCATTGGAAGGAACTCAAGGATTACGTATCCAATCTGACAATTGACAATTTCTAATATATATGCCTTTCAGAACTTGACACCAAAGAGTGTTACCAAACAGACCCCTCCACAGAGACTTAACACTTAAAGCCTCACTGAACTAAAAAATGTGTTTCAATCCCAACCTCCAAACTTCTTTGGAAGAGAAATATCGTGCTAGGATGATAAATGAAATTTTGAAGATGAAAATTTGCCAGACCAAATGAACTGAAACATCCTTTTCCTTATATATCCTCCAATATAGATTTGGGTACCATAGCAAATGACACCCAATATACAAGTATACTTTGTAAAACTGAATTTGCAAGTACTAATCTCCCCCCAACAACAAAAATTTATAAGACCAATGACTGATCATTTTCTCAACCCTTTTAATTAGCCAATTCCAATCATCTTTTTTATAACCATTTGGTTTTAAAAAGAAACCTAAGTATTTAAAACCATCTTGCAATTTGACCATCTGGTATGGAAAGAGAGAGGAAATTTGATTACATAATACATGTTCATTTCCTTGATCTGTGCAATTGTAAAGAAACATAGACTTTTGAGGACTCACCCCCATACCAGAAGCACTGCAGAAAATTGTAATAATTTCCAAATAATGTCTCCATTCTTGAGCAGAACCCCTTCCGAAGACGAGAACATCGTCAACAAAAATTAAGTGAGTTACATGCAGGAGAGAAGTCACACGGATACTGTTTATTTGTTTCACCTTCTTTGCTGAATTAATGAGCAGACTTGGGCCTTCAATAGCAAGAATAACCAACAATGGTGATAGAGGACATCCTTGACAGAGTCCTCTATTCCCTTTGATGACAGACGAAGGCTGACCATTAATAAGAATAGCATAATTTTCACTTGTGATGCATTCCATTATCCAATCAATAATCTCAAGTGGAATACCCATTTGAACCAAGATCATAAGGAGAAAGGACCAATCCACTCTATCGTAAGCCTTAATTAAATCCATTTTTAACATGAAACCTTGTAACTTCTTGGATTCAATAGAGTGCATGCATTCTTGTGCCATCCCTATCGCATCTAGTATATGCATGTTGGATAAAATGTTGAATTGTTCTTGAGATACCATTTTCTCCATTATTCATTTTATCCAGTTAGAAATGACCTTTGTTATCAACTTATAGACCAAATTACATAAGGATATTGGCCTATAATCGTTGAATGAAGATGGATTGTCCTTTTTGGGGATAAGGGAAATGTAAGTTGAATTCAAATTATCAGGAATATGCCCAATCCCACGTGATTCCTCCACAATCTCAACTAAATCCAAACCCACCAAATCAAAAAAGTGGAGAAAAAATTCGACAATCCAACCAGCAAGGCACGAACTCTTAGCTTTTGTAAATGGGTTTAGAACAAACTTAACTTCCTCAACTGAAATAGGTGCTCGAATGAAATCATCATCCTCACTACTGAAAATTATCAGATATTGCTTGATAACTTAAAGTTTTTTCAGCAAGTTCAAAGATATATCATGTTTATACACCTCCTTGAAGAAAGAAACTGCACCATTTTCAAGAGAGAACTGATCTTCCATGAGGTCCCCATTTTGATCTTTTAGGTCCCATATGGAATTTGATATTCTTCTTTGATTAGTAAAATTTTGGAAAAAAAATGTATTTCTATCCCCACTCGAAAGCCACATTGCATGACTCTTAAGACGCCAAGCCAATTCATCTTGTATGAGGATTTTCCGTCTAGCAGCCTACAACACATAAAGTATCCTTTTTCTAGAATCAGAAAATAAGTCATTATCAATGGCCTTAGATACAGTGTTCATTTCTAACTCAATCTGTATTAAATCTGCTTCATTTTACTATTGCTTATTCTTTCCCCATTCAATAACATCGAATTTCAATTTCTTCAACTTATAAAGAAGAGACTGAGTTGTGGAATGGAAGACTTTTTTAGAATACACCTTCCATTTCTCAATAATCCTGTCACAAAAACTCTTCTCCTCAAGCCATGAATGATTGAACTTTAATGGATAGAAAAGCCTCATTTTATCCAAATCCAATTGCAAGACAACAAGCTTATGATCTGAAATCCCATATGATAAAGACCAAGTTCTATATCTGAAGATATCCCTGCAAAGACTTTCTGCCATAAGGAAATGGTCTATCCTTTTGGCTAATCCACCATTCCCAACCTGACCATTGTACCAAGTAGGTACCAGAACACTGGGAATGATATCAATAATATTTGCATCCTCAAAAGTTTTTCTGAAATAGTTAAATAGAGGGTATGGAATGCATCCCAAACACCAAACTTTAGTAGAAGAAAGTGTCAAATTCAAATCACCGGCAATGATAATACCAGGGTCATTTAGGAGACCAGATTGAATAACTTTATCCTAGTTTACTTCCCTATGGTTATAGGGTCCATATATGTTTAAGATCTTAATAATCTTATCCAGCCACATTAACAGTCTTATAGGAGGGAATTGAGCCCTTAACGGGTTCCATGCTATCAATAAACCACCCGAGAGACCGTTTGCATCTTGTCCACACACATTCCAAGAAAGAAACATCTTAAGAAAAATCTCACATGCCTAAAAACTAGAGGCTGTGGTCTCTTGAAGAAGGATAGCATCCAACTTTACATAGTTCATCACACTCCTAAAAGCAGTTCTTTTGGTTGCACTGCCAAACCCTCCGATATTGAAAGACATTATGATCATAGAGGAACCTTTGTCTGGGGAAAATCTTCTCTAAGGGCCCCAAAAGAGGTTTCAGAAGGAGAGGTGGAAGAAAGAGATTTTCCAATGGAAGTAATTTCATAAATTTTAGGATTGGAAAATCTAGGGATATTATCTTGGGAAAAGTCAGAAGGATTAAAGGACGGGTCTCGGATTAATGGATAGTAGTCGTTGGAAGTAGGTATACCAACCATTTGTTAAGCAGCAAGGCCTAGCCATAAGTTATTGTTCAATGAACCCAGCCCCCATATGGTTGGTGGTTCCGGGTCAACAACAAAAGAGTCAATGATTTTATGTTGTTTTGTGGAGCCATCAAGAATTTGAATAGCAACTTGTTTTTTGCATTTGGCAGATGCCTCCCACCATGAACGTGTAATGTGTACTGGAAGTTTGATAGATAAAGGATGTATGCATTCACTTGATAAAGTAAAGTAGGTGTCAAGTAGGTTTAGTGATTGATTTGATTCTTTTATATATGTCAAGTAGAAAATAACTTGATATTCAAAATGAATCAAAGTTACATCTTGCATATCATAATATCTTGTAATTTTTTTCCAAAAAATATCATACTACTCACCTCAATAGAGATAGCATCATTTTTCATAAAAGGGAGATCAACCATCAAATTATCTAGCTAGGAGTGATTCACAGAATTACAAAAAGAAAATAAAAACATCATATCCTGCATATACCCGAATTGCTCAAAATCTCTGATGCCAATAACTAAAAGATACACAAAATGCCTTTGTCAATGATTATAATATCATCAACAAATTCCTCAAAATGTATGATACCATCCATTGGTCCCACTGTGTCTTTTGATAATCTATCAGCTTCACCATTGTATTCTTTGTAAATGTGAGTGAGGTATAAAAAGGAGAAGAATTGTTTCATATCCAAAATCTTGTTCATCCTCAAAGATAACTGTAGAATGTTAAGACCAGAGATTCTATTTTCCCAATCTATAACTAACTACCTTTGAATCCCTCACAATTTGTAGATTTTGTAATCCACGCCTTTTAGCATACCAAAGATGGCCCCATAAAGCTACCAACTCAACTTTTGTATTTGATCCTTCACCAATTGCAAATTTGAGTAGGCCGTTTTTTTAGCGCCATCAAAGTGGCCCATCAATAATGATTCATCAAAATGTAGTTTATTGAGAACTCTAAATTTTGATTTCAAATTTGGCTTGCGGTATTCAAAATAAAGACAAATTGCCCAGTTGCATACCTAAGAGAAAGGAGTTTTTTATTTTCAAAAATCAACACATTCCTGCTTTTCCATATTTCCCAAATAATAAAAAACAGAAATTCCTTATGGAAGGCTTCATCTTCAACCAATTTTGCAGACTTTCTTGTAAACTATTTGTCTTCCAATTGACACCGATCCTTAATGTGTGTGAACATATCTCCCACACATTAGAGCAGAAATTGCATGTAACAGATAGATGTGTTACAGATTCATTATCGGATGTGTAGAGAGAACAAATACTGGGCCTATAAATCCTCTTTTAATGAGGTTATCCCATGTGAGGATACGATTTTCCAGACATAACTAGAGAAAATATTTCACTTTAACAGGAATCTACCATTTCCAAATTTTCAATGCATACCATTTGGGAGTATCAACAATATTTTCAGAGATGATAAAATCATAAGCTTTTTTTGCAGTAATGTTACCATCGGAACTTGACGAGTCCCAGACCAATGCATCTGATTTATTTGATATTATAATTCCAACAGATAGGAGTAAAAGCACAAAATTGTCCCATTCCTCTCCCAATCTGCCATGTAGACCTAGAGCAGAGGAGTTAAACCAATATGAAGCATAATTTCCTGTATTAACCTCCCTTTTCACTTGAGCGAGCACCTGTATATTCATAGAATGAAGTTGAATAATGAGATCATGGGATAGAATATAATTTTCACCTAGATGAACAATAAAGTCGATTCCTATATATATTTGGATACCCCATCCAGTGTCCCAACATAATATCTTCTTTAAGATAGGAAGACTATGCAATAAACCTTTATAAATGATAGAAGCATTGGAAGGAACTCTAGGATTACATATCCAATCTAACAATTGACAATTTCTAATATGTATGCCTTTCAAAACTTGACACCAAAGATTGTTACCAAATAGACCCATCTACAGAGACTTAGCACTTAAAGCCTCACTGACCAAAAAAATTGTTTCAATCCCCAACCTCCAAACTTCTTCGAAAGAGCAATATTGTGCCAGGATGATAAATGAAATTTTGAAGATGAAAAACTGCCACACCAAATGAACTAAAACATCCTTTTCCTTATAGCCTCCAATATAGATTTGGGTACCATAGCAAATGACACCCAATATACAAGTATACTTTGTAAAACTGAATTTGCAAGTACTAATCTTCCCCCCAACGACAGAAATTTATAAGACCAATGACTGATCATTTTCTTATCCCTTTTAATCATCCAATTCCAATCAACTTTTTTATAACCATTTGGTTTTAAAAAGAAACCTAAGTATTTAAAACCATCTTACAATTTGACCATTTGATATGGAAAGAGAGAGGAAATTTGATTACATAATACCTCTTCATTTCCTTGATCTGTGCAATTATAAAGAAACATAGAATTTTGAGGACTCGCCACAATACCAGAAGCACTGTAGAAAACTGTAATAATTTCCAAATAATGTCTCCATTCTTTAGCAAAACCCCTTCCGAAGATGAGAACATCGTCAACAAAAAGTAAGTGAGTTACATATAGGAGAGAAGTCACACGAATATTGTTTATTTGTTTCACCTTCTTTGTTGAATTGATGAGCAGACTTAGGCCTTCAATAACAAGAATAACCAACAATGGTGATAGAGGACATCCTTGACAGATTCCTCTATTCCCTTTGATGAAAGACGAAGGCTGACCATTAATAAGAATAGCATAATTTTCACTTGTGATGCATGCCATTATCCAATCAATAACCTCAAGTGGAAGACCAATTTGAACCAACATCATACGGAGAAAGGACCAATCCACTCTATTGTAAGCCTTAATTAAATCCATTTTTAAAATGAAAGCTTGTAACTTCTTGGATTCAATAGAGTGCACGCATTCTTGTGCCAGCCCTGTCGCATCCAGTATCTTCTTGTTGGATAAAAGTTGAATTGTTTTTTAGATAGCATTTTATCCATTATTCGTTTTATCCAGTTAGAAATGACCTTTGTTGTCAACTTACTGACCAAATTACATAAGGATATTGGCCTATAATCATTGAATGTGTTAGATTTTCATACATTCATAGCATAATAATTCAAATGCATAAATAGGATCACTAGAAGAAAGACAATGCACAAAAAAATAACACAAGAGTTTATCCTGGGAAACCCAAATGGGATAAAACCCAGCAACCTTCATATAGAGAAAATAATTCTGAGAACAGAGTACAATGATGAGAGAGAAAAGATGGAAATGATTTCCAAAGATAGAAACCCCAAAATAGTCTTCTCCTTCTGCAGGTGCGAACTTCTCTCTCCAAGTGATGCGAACTTGTGTGAAGTGGATGAGTGAATAATGAGGTGAACTTTACCTCTTATTTATACAAATGCCAAACTGGTAATTTCCCTAACTCGGCCGACTTGTCTAATTGACTAGGCCGACTTCTCGTGCGGGACAATTTAATCTTTTGTTTTGTTTTCTTTTCACCCCAAGTTTTACATTGATTATTTCAAGGGTTTACATAATTAATTACATCAAGTTCAACTCCCTTAGGAGGTACAATCAATTACAAGAAAATACAATAATAATATCTTCCGAAGTTGCACAAAATCCAACAATCCATCTCAACAAGGAAGGTATTCTTCAGTCTTCATCAACATCACGGTCATTTGGGTTTCATTTGTACATTTATACTGTCTCCATCATCTTTATGCATACTGAAGGTTTTCAACACAGTCTCAGTCCTTTGAGAAGTGTCATCATGCATCAACTCCACTAGTCCTTCGATGAGTCCAAGTGAGTCTCTCCATCCTACCTGGATGTCTAAGATATAGGCTTTACCTTATGTTATACCATCTGCTACCTGTTTGTCTCATCTGTTGATGGGATCCTCCCATACCTGGAAGAGAACATGGACGAGCAGAGGTGTGCACGAACATCTACTACCTATTCGTCTCATCTGCCGATGGGGTACTCCCATACCTGGCCAATAACCTGAACGAGTAGAGGTACCTGTGCAATCATCACACGGACACCTACTGCCTATTTGTCTCATCTACCGATGGGATTTCTCCCATACCTAACTGAGAACCTGGATGAGTAGAGGCACCTATGTGAACCCAACCATCTATTTCTTGTCCGACTCATCTACCAATGGGATTTCTCCCATACCTGGCTGAGCACATGGACGAGTAGAGGCACCTGGGTGAACCCGGCCATCTACTGCTTATCTGACTCATCTACCAATGGGATTTATCCCATACCTGGATGAGAACTTGGATGAGTAGAGGCACGTGGGTGAAAGCAAAGTAAGCATCTCTATGTCATCTCTCCCTCTCAAGAAGGGACATGTTCTTTTCTACTCCAAGTATTTTGCGAAAGTATTCTAACTTCATCCTGGAAAGAGGCTTGGTGAGAACATCTGTAGTCTGGCCATCTATCGGAATATATTGTAACTCGACCGCACCTTTCTGCACCATATCACAAATGAAGTGATATCGAATATTTATATGCTTCGACCTGTCATGAAATATAGTATTCACTAACATCTGCACATAGCTCTGGTTATCACAGTGAATCACAGTTGGCTCTGTAATCTGGCCAAACAATCCTTACAGGAGTTTATGAAGCCATACTACTTCTCGAGTTGCTATACTAGCATCCATATACTCGGCCTCCGCAGTACTGAGTGATACTTCCTATTGCACCAGGAAATCACTGCAGAACCCAAACTAAAGCAACATCTGGGATTACTCTTCCTATCTGCAACACATCCGTCCCAATCTGAGTCTGTAAACCCCTACAATCTCAGGTCACATTTTGAAGAATATCTTAGGCCATATCCCACAGTGCCACGCAAGTATCTGAGCACATGTTTTGCAGCAATCCAGTGAATTTTCCTTGGCTCACACATAAACTAATTGAGAGAATTCACAACAAAACATATATTTGGTCTGGTTTTTTTCAGATACATTAAGGACCCAATCAGCTAGAGACACATAGTAGGATCAGTCAAATCTGAATCTGAAGCAGAATCTCTCAGCTTCTTCAAATTTGCATCCATCGGAGTAGCTATGGACTTGCAGTCCAACTTTATGAATCTCTTCAGAATATCTATGGTGTATTTTCCTTGACCTAGGAAAATCCCCTTATGCCTCTGCCATACTTCTCATCCCAAGAAGTAATGCATCAATCCAAGATCCTTAATTTTGAACTCAGAGGTGAGATTCTTCTTACACCATACGATAAGTTTCTCATTTCCAATGAGAAACATATCATCAACATATAGTACCAAAATCAGTGGCTCATCATCCACAACCTTGTAGTAAAGTTTGGGGTTTGCATCACTCTTGGTAAATCCAAAGCTCACCAGGAATCTGTCTATCCGTCCATACCAAGCACGGGGTGCTTGCTTGAGTCCATATAGTGCCTTTTTCAATTTGCATACGTGAGACTCCTTTCCGTGGACAATAAATGCTTCTAGCTGCTCAATGTATACTTCTACCTCAATAAAACCATTGAGAAATGTTGGCTTAACATCCATTTGATGCAACTTCCATCTCATAGCTGAAGCAATAGCAATGATCGATCTGATGGAAGTATATCGAGTCACATGAGCAAATGTTTCATCATAATAAGGCCCTGTTTCTGAAAGAAGCCTCTGGAAACAATGTTGACTCAAACCCAGTCGACAGGGGTTCCCATCGCTGTCGACACCAACCCACCACGATCTCCCTAAGCACCATCCTGGACAGGTTTTACCCTGTCCAGCAACACTTGCAGAGTAGATGAGGTCTCACCCGAGGCATTCAAGGGAGAGTGGACGAAACCATGTTTCCACAGAATGAAGGAGGATGTTTGCGGCACCAATTACTTAACTTATCGCAACATTCTAAACAGATCTATGCATTAAAAGTAACATCATTCATATTCATAGCATCATTCAATAGAAACATTCATCATGACAAGTATAACATTCAAAGTATTAACTGCAGCAAGAAACCATAGCATCATTCATGAATCGCAGCATGCATTACCATAAAACATACACAGGGAATTTCACCAAATAGTTTCGTCATGTCACATTACTTCAGCAAAACCCTAATACGACATCTCCGCAAAACCAGATCTCAACAATATCTCTTGATCTCAGATACAGACTCAAAGACGCACACAACAACATCCAAGGATCCGTACTAAGATGATTCAACACTTACAACTTATGTCTACATATAGGATTCCTCCTTTACAATGCTTGTCCACTTACTAACAACTTCCTAACCGACACTTAGACAAATGACCCAAAATCTAACTGACGCAATCCAAATGACCCAAAAACCCACCTACAGTGGTACAATTAACCCAAAATTACATATCGTATGGTCCAATGACCCAAAAACCCGCATTCTGCGGTACAATCGACTCAAAAATACATAAAATAATCCATCTTTCTGCCTTCTGCGACCTCTTCTAATGTGTCGCAGCATCGACGATGCTGCAATTCTTCCTTACCAAACCACCTACCAACAGGCCCCCAACACAATCTTGTGGCTCGCCCTCGAGCCACGTCAACTGGACATGGTGTATTCACTGGTCTTGACTCTGTTATCACTGAACTATATTGCTGCAACTGTTCTTGCTATCTGGATCGTGCGGTGTTGTCCTGCTCCTTCTACTACACTGATCATCTGCTCGTTGTCATGTACTTCTCACCCAAAAGTGGTCATTTCCTGGCTTGCTGTCATGGACCTTGCAAACTCATCCTCCAGTCTCGAGAGACCGATTGCAGACAGAGAGGAAGTTGAGGAGCAACGCCGAGGTGCAAAACAAGCCAACGGTTCTGGCACATCTGTTTCGCACTAGTAAGCTCATGTTACAGGGACCTGGGGGCTTCCACCCCCATCCTTTGTGTGGTCACAGGGACCACGAGACTTCAAACCATCACCAACTTCCTAGACATCGCAGACAAGACTTCATGCTTATAACCCCTGATTGTCTGAGGTGCGGCTTATGTACACTCATCATTCGGGCCCTCAGCGCACCTGGTGTGCTACCACATGAAATGAAATGGATCATTTCCACAACCTTCTTGGAATTCCTAACTTAGCTAGATGCCTGACCCTCTCGCAGCATAACCCCTCTCAATTGGAACAACCTCGGTGCTCTTACTATCCTCTAGTTCCTACATTTATACATCGCATTCGGTTGGTCGTCTACCTCAGCAATCATTTACACCACTTGCTCACGCTCAAGGTGAATCATAACATTCCACTGCTCCGTTTGAGTATGAGCTGGACTTCTAATGTGTGCATACCAATCATACTTCCAACTGTTTCCCTGCGTGCCAAAGTGTGCGAATCATCATCACCCGGATCCTTCGGCCATGCTGCCATGGTGGATTCCTCATGCAAACCATCACTCCAGGTGTCGTCGGCCATGCTACCTCGATGTACTCCTCATGCCAAATGTGCATGCTTCTAGCACAATCTGAATCGACTATCAATCATATCTGCCCAAAAGGAAAAAGTTTCGTCTGCATAATGATGTCTGATTTGACCTAGTCACAACGCTGCCACTTGTCGCGGACCGCTCCTAACTTGTGGCCCAAGCCTCCCTACCTGCGCATTCTAATATCTGTTGGTGCACCATCTTGCCACCAATCAACCTGCATTTTTTTTTCCGATGCGACTCAGGCATCGCGTTGTTCGAAGCCCAGCTGATAGGGATTCAACCTGCTACCGTTAATCAACTTTGGGAGCATCACTCCGTCTAACTGTTGCAACTATACCGTGCCTCCTGAAGTGATGCTACTGATGCGATACGGACCAAGCCAATGCATCTGCAATTTTCCTGGATGTTTCATAAACTTGCTGTCATACAACAGCACCAAGTCACCCTACTGAAACTTCCTGTTTTTGATGTGGCAATCATGCCAAGCCTTCTGACGATCCTTCTCCACCCCCTGGTGGAATCCTACGATAAAGCGATCTTCCTCCAGCTGGACTAATTGCGCTAGACATTCTTCTAATGTTGCTGCTTCATCCATACCTATCACTGCCGCTATGCGTAGACTCGGAACAATGTACTCCATTGGCATAATCGCTTCTTGTCCATACAATAACTTGAATGGTGTCTGACCCGTCAATCGTTTACATGTGGTGTGATAAGCCCACAATACTGTTGGGATCAGATCCCAGTCATCGCGGTTCGCATTGCACACCTTTGTCAATGCATGCTCCAATATCTTATTGAAAGCTTCCACCATGCCATTTTCCTGTGGATGATATGGTGTACACTTATTATGCTGTATCTGTAGTTCCTCCGTCAATGCACTGACGATGCAATTGAGAAAGTGGCTACCTTGATCACTCAGCAATATCTTGGGGCAGTCGAAGCGAGTGACAATGTTGTCAAACAAAAACCACAAAGCCATGGCTGCAGAACAATCAACAACTGGTGCCACCTCCGCCCATCTTGTTAAATACTCGGTCACGATAATAATGTATCTTGTACCAGTGCACTTCCTCGGTGGATTGATCGGTCCCAAAATATCCACTGCCCATTTGTCAAATGGATGCAGTGTTAGCTGAGGCATCAGCGGCATCTCATCCCTCCTAGATGGCTTCTCAGTTCTCTGACAAACATCGTAGGACTGCGCATAGGCTGTCGCATCATTATGCAGCGTGGGCCAGCAAAGCCCCGCACGAAGCACCTTCCTGGCAGTCGCCCGACCGCCATAGTTCCCTCCAGCCACTCCTCCATGTGCCTCCACTAAGATCTGCGCTTGCTCATGTGGCAAGACACATCGTCGCAATATTTCATCTGCACCCATCTTGTATAACTCTCCTACGATTAGCTGGAAGTCCACAGCTTTGACCACCAACTGCTTCTTTTGACTCGTGGTGAACTCCTCTGGTGTGGTACCTGTTTCCAAAAACTGAATGATTTCTTCAAAATAGCCATCGGCTACTTCCACTTTAAATAGTTGCGCATCAAGAAACCTGTCTTCAATGTTAGTTGGATCTTCTCTTGTTTCAATCCGTGATAGATGATCAAGGCCCGCATTCAACCTCCATGACTTCACAATTACTTCAAAATCAAACTCCTGAAAAAGAAGTAACCATCGGCAGATCTTCCCCCCCAACACAGGCTTATTGACCAGGTATTTCAACGCAGAGTGGTCTGTGAACATACTAAAATGGCCGCCCAATAAATAGTGTCGAAACTTCTGCAGTGCGTAGACCATCGCCAAGCCTTCCCTCTCGGTAGTAGTGTAGTTCCTTTCTGCAGATGACAGCTTCCGACTGGCGAAAGCAATAGGGTGATCAAGATCCCCCTCTCCAAGCTGCACTAGCACCACACCGAGTGCAATCGACGATGCATCAACATGGACATGGAATTCCTTACTCCAGTCCGGAAATACTAGTATCGATGCCGAAGCCATCTTAGCCTTCAGCTGCTCAAAACTATCCTGGCATTTAGTGCTCCAGTGAAATACTGCATCTTTCTTCAATAGCTTCTCCATAGGGGCGGTAATCACTGCATATCCCCTGATGAACTTGCGATAGTACCCAGTATGCCCCAAAGTCACCCTCAACTTCTTAACGGTGGTTGATGGTGTCAAGCTCAAACTGAGCGCAATCTTTGCTAAATCGACTAACAAACCTTTTTTGCACACAATGTGACCCAACAATATCCCAAACGGTGCGCAAAAAATGCACTTCTTCAAATTCAGCGATATCTGGTGTTATCGATACCGCTCCAACATCAACCACAGATTAGCCAGATGATCGTGGATTAAACCATAGACTGTCCAATCGTCCATGTATACCTGCAATAACTTCTGGATGAAATCCTTGAATGCGGCAATGACAACCCGCGAAAATATCGCAGGTGCATTCTTCAACCCAAACGGCATCACGGTATACTAAAAACATCCCCATTCTGCCACAAAAGTTGTCTTGTGGCGGTCTTCCTTTGCAATGCGAATCTAATGATAACCCGAGAACCCATCCGTGAAAGAATACATCTCTTGACCACCTACTCCTTCAAGTACTTCATCAGTAAACGAGGTCAGAAAGGGATCATGCAAGCAGGCATCATTCAACTTCCGCAAATCGACACAAATCCGCACCTTGCCGGTCTTCTTGTCCTGCACCATCATAGGACTGATCCACTATGATTCTTCAACCAGTTCAATGATACCAACATCCAACATGTGATCAAGTTCTACCTTGACCTTCTCCTTATGTCACGGATTTAGCCGATAAGGTCGCTGCTTGATCGGTTTAGCATCTGGTTTCAAGGGAATCTTCATCTCACCTAAATCACCCAAAATCCCTTTCATTTCAGAAAACTTTGTAGGAAAGAGGTCCTGGATTTCATGCAACAAGTCGGTCACCTTTCCCATCATTTCATCATCCCATTAATCCCCAACATTCATGAACTTGGGAGTGGCCTCCGTCCCAATATTGATCTTGTGAAGCTTCAAGGGCTGACTGAACGGATCACTTGGCGCATCAGGCAGTACCACATCGCGACTTCCTTCAAATTCTGGGATATTGACATTCCGTGGATCATCACCATCTTCAAGCCCCCCAGTGATATGATAACATTCCATTATGGATTGCATCTGGCAGTGCGTATGCAGATCTGCCGGGTATGCCATGGGAACAACCTTTAGAACCACATCACGGATGAGCTGCAGAGCGTTATGGACATCCGGGTTGGGATTAGAAAAACTGAACGTATGAGTAAAACATATTGTCAATTCCAACCAAGTAGTGATTTCTCCCCATAATTCAGCTGCAGTATACCATGACCACGACATTTCATCCAAGGTATGGATAAATGCATGGACCCACTCGTCTCTTGGTTGCGATGCCCATAGTGTCTGACACTCCATCAAATGGCCTCCAGGTTTGTTTCGACCATCATATTTACCTGTGTGGTAGACCTCGGTATCGCCGAAGCGAACCATCAAACCATCATCAATATTCTGCATTTCGACCATCCATCAATTGATGCCTTGTGTGTTTCCCACTAGCATGCTGGAGCAGCCTTCAGTGCTTCGTCCAATGCTAGCAATTGCTGTGGTTCATAAACTCTTTCCTCAAACTTTGTCAAAAAATCAGTCAAGTCAGGAATCCCTTCATATACTGGTAATGTGATTGTTTCATTCATGACGCGGCATAGTGATTGCATGATTAACCCACACTTACAGAGCGACACCTCATGCAAGCGGTTCTGCTAGTGTTCTAACGCATCGTCAGAGTCGGACGATGCAGAGCTCTCACTGCACCATCCCAGCTCAACGTTGCCAGTTGGATGAATATAGTCTTCAGAAATGTTGAATGCATGGTCCTATCGACTGGGATCTTCATCCTCATTGACTCAATGTAATGTCGTCCTTCAACCAAATCCAATGGGGCTATGACTCTGAGATCATGGTTTTCGAAAGTCATCATCCGCCGCTTGAAGTTGATTACCGCTCCACGGTCGTTAGCCCATCCAATCCCCAGCAATACGGGATACGAGCTTCCTCCTTCAACCACTTCGATGACATCGAAGTCAGCGTAGGTCTTCATGCCCTCAATTTCCACCACCAACACATGGGACTCTCCCAATCGGCGTCACTTTAGCTTGCTTAGCTAACCGGAGCTGTACAGAATACTAGCTCAATGGGGGGATCCCCATTTTCTGCCATTCCTGCTTGGTTAAGATGTTGACATCCGAACCAAGATCCAGGATGACTGAATCAACATCATAATCCCCGATTTGGATATTCATTCGCATCTCCTTACCTGTCTTCCGCCGCTGTAAGGAGTTTACCGCAAACTCCTGTCGTCTCCTAGCTGGGCGCTGCAATAACCCTTCAATATCAGCAAGGGATGCAGGATCTTTCGCCAACAATAAACAACTCTCAAGAAACTTCTGCAAGGTTCCAGACTGCGTTGATGGACCTGCCTCGGAAGTAGTATCAAATACAGGGGGCATATCGCAGATGACAGCTTTATTGCGATCTTGGTCCATCGCACGACATGCCTAAAAGAACATATCACACTCAAACTCAACATCAAATGATGCCTTCTTTTACCTGGCCTTTCAAATGTCCCCTCCTGTTGCTGGGCCTCCCCTTGTGATGACTACGACAGCTACATCTTGTGGTCTTGGCTCCGCATAAATTGTCGCAACATTCGCACCCTGATTCTGATTTGGTGCCGAATTCCCTTGTTGGTTCACATTTTGATTAGCATTCGGAATTAGACATTGGTTCTGGTTCTGCACCAGTTGCTGCACCTGATTCTGTACTGGCAATTGCGCCGGGTACTAATTCTGTAACTATGGAACATTCCTGTCTGCCATCGTGCAATCAACTGTGGGCAGTTCTCCACTATATATTCTGTAACAAAGCAAAATGTACACTGCAACTGCAATAATGGGAAATCACGCTGATAGTGTCCCCATACCACACATTGATAGCATTGCATAGGTCCGCGACCTCCTCGTCCTCCTCCACGACCAAATCCTCCACCGCGTCCACCCCGGAATCCTCCATGGAATCCACCGTGTTGTTGGTACTGTGGTTGGTTGTACTGCTGCTGCATTGGAATTGGTTGCATGCCCTTCCCTTGCTGCGCACATACTATGGCTGCTGAACATACTGTGGCTTCTATGGAGCCATTTGCATTAGGGCATAGTGCGACACAAATTGTTGTGGTTGCTGCTACGGTACAAACTATACCTACGGTTGAGGTAGCGATTGGGCTACCTGTGGCTATGGTTGTGGTTGTTGTACAGCACACTGGTCATCCTTTACGTAGAATGCATCGTATGTTCTCTCATGAAGCAACCCATATGCCCAGCAATCTTTATCATCATGTCCCACTAATTTATAGAAAGTGCAATATAGATTCATCGGTTTGGTGACCATTTTCTGCATGTATGGGCATTCCTCATGGCGGTGGCCAAATACCTGACAAACGTGACACCATGGCATGCCACCACCATTCAACGGGTTGGGTGCTCCCGAAACCAAATAGTTGCGGAAGTCAGGGCAATTGTCCTTAGTATGTCCTTGCCCTCGACATCGCATACACCATACTTCTTTGCGCTACTCCTTTCCCTTCTTCATATCTTGCAGCTATATGGTCAAGTTAGCCAGCTGCGTCTGTATATGCGACATCCCAGCTACATTTTCCCCAATTGGCGACGCCTCCAACCGCATTGCAATCTCCAAAGCTTCGTTGGGCTTCGAGATGTTATGTTGCATCAATGGTAGTCGAATGTGCGGTAGCAGTGCCGCAATGAACCACTCTTTGTGTTGGACAATGCTCATATCAAAACTAACCCTCACCATCAACGTCTTAAACCGCTGGTCAAAATCCCACACCATCTCATTGGGATACTGCTTAATTTCTTTCAATTCTATGATATATTGTGCTTCAGATTTGGGATTCCTGAATTCTACAATTAACCCATCCCTGATATCATCTAGTGACTTCTCCAGAGCTCCTGTAGGGACTAGAATAAACTTCGTAAACCAATATAAGGCGCGACCTCACAGAGTTGTCGCTAACTGTCCTTTCTTAGCGGCATCGTCAGTGATCTATTTTACGGTCCATACCGCTTCACACAAAAACCAATACTGCTCTGGGTTATCTGTCCCATTCCCATGGAACAATGGCAACTTAGCATCATAGCCCGCCATCCTGGGATTCCTTCCTACAGTCACTGAACTACTAGCAATTAAGTTTGTTGACCCAGTGGAGTCGAAGTGGTGTTTCTTACTGGTAAATAGATAGTGAGTGGAGGTGTGGGTGTTGGGTATGTTATATCTCTTCACATGGTCGCTGCGTGTACAACACGATTCCTACGGCACCAGTGATTCGCCTGCGCCGGGCGCGTCCGGAGGGGGGGGTTTAGAGGGGGGGGTAGCCCGACAGGGCCCACCCCCTTCGTTTCGGACCGTTAGGTTCCGAAACGACACGGAGGGGGCCGTTAGGCCCCCGGAGTCCGCGCGGAGCGCAAATTTTTTTGGGTTGCTTTTTGCTTTTTCGCGATTTTCGACCCATTGTACTCTAATCTAATTCCGGTAAAAGGAATTAGGGTTGTAACCTAATTCGGGTAAACGAATTAGGGTTTTAGATGCTGCAGAATACCATTTATTGTATTGTACATGTAAAATAAACATATAATGAAAAAGGAGCTATGCGGCTCTAAGTTTGGCTGGTTTTTTCCCGGTTAAGGGTTTCCAGGTGAAAATCTCTGTGTAATGTGTGTGCCATTGTGTACTTTCTGTTAATGCTTAAGAATCATATGAGTTTGTACTTCACTGTTAAGGTTAAAACTTACAGTGGGTACGTTGTTGCTGGGGTTTGGTCCTACCTCTATCCTGGGTGTAGCATGTGCGTCCTTGTTCGGACTGTGAGGTCGCTTCATCCCGTGTGGTCTTCCTTCGCAAACTCGTGGTTCGATTGCAGCAGGACCTTCTCCTATCCTCTGCCTCTTTTCTTGTCGAAACCTCGCTCCTCCCCTTGTAAGACCACTCTCTTCCTCGGCTTCACTCACAATTTCGTCATGACCTGCACCCATCTACCCCTTATCAGTCCATGTACCACCCCCCAGCCGTTGTGATACCCATGTCCTCCTCCCAACAGGCTTTTCACTGATCTATATGCATCTTCAATATACCCTTGTCGCAAATAAGCATCTTAATGTACAGTTGAAGTGACAGCATAAACCTTCCCTGGGGTTCGCAGAAGAAATATCTTTCAGCTTCACTATAGGACTTCTACATATCAACCGCGAATTCAGTGATATATCCTTCCAAGATGCTATCCAGCCACACTTCGACAACCCGCGACGCTTTGTTGTCGACCTCCTATAGTTCTTGGATCAACTCCGGGGTCCAAGTCGTCAGCTCACCACCTTGGTGGTTCCTCTTCTGAAATTTCAACTTCGCCAACCACTCGAACAAAAGGACCGAGAATTCACAGAAAAACCATTCATGCAGACCATCGTGAATATATCTATCCACCCACTAATCTACTATCAGTCGAGTGTTATGGCTTTCTTCTTTGGCAAACTCCTGCAACTTCTTATCAAACCAGCTCTGTATTTCCGGTTGCATCGGATGCCACAACATATCCTCCTTTCATTTCGCACACGATCCTGGCAACGAAACCATTTGTTGACTCAAACCCAGTCGAAAGGGGTTCCCATCGCTGTCAACACCAACCCACTGCCATCTCCCTGAGCACCATCCCGGACAGGTTTTACCCTGTCCAGCAACACCTGCAAAGCAGATGAGGTCTCACCCGAGGCGTTCAAGGGAGAGTGGACGGAACCATGTTTCCGTCGAATGAAGGAGGATGTTTGCGGCACCAATTACTTAAATTATTGCAACATTCAAGACAAATCTATGCATTCAAAGTAACATCATTCATATTCATAGCATCATTCAACATAAACATTCATCGCGACAAGTATAACATTTAAAGTATTAACTGCAGCAAGAAACCATAGCATCATTCATGAATCACAGCATGCATTATCATAAAACATACACAAGGAATTTCACCAAATAGCACTACAACAAAATAGCCCTTTAGGGGCGATTTTGGATTGCGGGGGTCTTGGTAAACCCCCCCTAAAAAAAATTTCAAACCTTTCGAGGCGGTCTTTTAAAACCGCCCCTAAAAGTCATGGAAATTGGACTATTGGGGGGGGGTTTTTTAAATCTGCCCCCAAAAGTCCTGAAATTTGAATTTTGGGGGTTGTTTTTTGAAACCCCCCCCCTAAAATCCCAATTCCAATAACTTTTGGGGGCGGTTTGTCAAAACCCCCCCTAAAAGTCATGAGAATTGAATTTTTGGAGGCATTTTTTTGGAACCCCCCTTAAAAGTCATGTGAATTGAACTTTTGGAGGCGGTTGTTTGAAAAACCACCTAAAATCACAATTCTCATAACTTTTGGGGGTGGTTTGTCAAACCCCCCCTAAAAGTCATGAGAAATGAACTTTGGGAGGCGGTTTGTTTGGAACCCCCCTTAAAAGTCATGAGAATTGAACTTTTGGAGGCGGTTGTTTGAAACCCCCCCCTAAAAGCCCAATTCTCATAACTTGTGGGGGTAGTTTGTCAAACCCCCCCCTAAAATTCATGAGAATTGAACTTTGGGAGATGGTTTGTTTGGAACCCCCCCTTAAAAGTCATGAGAATTGAACTTTTGGAGGCGGTTGTTTGAAAAGCCCCCCTAAAAGCCCAATTCTCATAACTTGTAGGAGCGGTTTGTCAAACCCCCACTAAAAGTCATGAGAATTGAACTTTTGGAGGCGTTTTTTTTTGGAACCCCCCCTAAAACTCATGATGTCAGAGTCTTTGATCTAAAACCTTGGTTATAAATAACCCAAGGTCAAATTTTATTGTGTTAGTGTGTTGATTTGGTGCAATAGGCATGTTAGTGATTGGGTTAGGGGCTAGTGGGTTAGGGTTAGAGGGACACTGACTTAAGGGGATATTTTCTACAATTTCATAATGTTATAGGCTTTGGGGAGTTTTTGGATTAGATGCGAAGCACCTAAGGGATCAGTGGGTTAGTGGGAAAGGGGTTATGGTTTTGTTGGTACTAGTGGTTAAGTGGTTTATAAGTTATCATGTTATTCGGTTTGGGTCTAGATGTTAAGGTTAGGTACGAGGTGAGGGGGTTAGAGGTTGAAGCTTCCTAGGTGCATGAATTCATTGCATGGATCAAGTGTGCCAAGTGCATGAGTCATTTACATGGGTTGGTTGTGTTAGGTTAGTTTCTAATTAGTGGCATTATTTATGGTGGCCATTTCAATATTTGTAACACAAAGGATGGTTCTCATGGCCTAGACTATGGCATGTGAACTAAATTTAAGGTCTAATGCCATATTAATTTTCCATGGGGTTGATGGTCCATTCATGTTAACCTAGATTACCACATAAGAATCTCTAGCCTACATGTGAGATCGTCATGATTATCATTGTCACCATCGTCGATGTCATTGTTTTTGTTATTTTTTCCATGGTTATGTAAACCAATAAACCAACCATGGTTTAATATTTATAGGTTATGTAAACCAATAATGGTTCTCATAACCTAAATAATGGTCCATGGTTAATAAATTTACTATATGATTCATGGTCCATGTGTAGGGCCCTACACATAATTACTTTACCTTACAAGTGAGATATTGTGGCCATTTCGATATTTGTAACATTGACGATGGTTCTCGTGGTCTATACCATGGCCTATAAACTAATTTTAGGGCCTAATACCATATTAATTTGCTATGGGATTGATGGTCCATGCATGTTAACCTAGACTACTACATATGACCTACATATGGAATATCTAGCCTATATGTAACAATTCCCTTTGTTGCTCTTGACTGATGATTAAGGCCTTGCGACATCACATAATCTCTGAAGAGTGAATCTAATTTCAACTACAAGTGGGATATGTTGGTAATTTTTAGATCTGTAACACCAAAAATGAAAATTTTCCTATCAATTTCAACATGCTAGTAATTTTCATTCCATCACCCTTTCTTCTCATTGTTTTCCCCTTTTTGTGAAGGGTGACTCAAGTCTCCACCTCCCATTCCACGTCTAACAAATACTCCATTCTTCCACATATACACAGCGAAATGGAGAAAGTCTCCATGCACTTCTAAAACAACAGAAAAACCCCAAAGAGACCCGAAAAGCTTCTATACTGGACGCATCCTCCATCGCTCCACTCAGTTCTAAAGTGAAATCATAATTATTTACTTAAATAATGTATTTAATAATTTATTGAATTTAGTAGCTTTCTTGCAAATCCATATAAATGTACTTTAATATGTGATGTGCCTAGCCTTGTACTAAATGTCTAATTAACTTTTTCATCATGGGAATGAAATCAAAATCAAAATAATGTTTAGAAATCCCATGCCATTTGGAATACTGGTTCCCGCCACTCCATTTTGTGATTTTTTTTAAGAAATTGTTTCAATCCCGCACGATTTGGACAGACTGGTTCTATGAGCACTTGGTATCATTCATCGATCGCACTCTGGGGCCGGCTCTCAAACCAGGGGATCATTCATACCAAGTGCTCGAACTACATTCAGATCTGAGACTGGCATTACCATAGACGCTAGCACTGGGGCCGGCTCTCAAACCAAGGGATCCATTCAATTGGCGTGGTAGAATTGAAGAACCTTAAAAGGGCAAGGTACATCCTCATATTTTCGTGCAGTCTTGTTTATTCTAATCTAGTTTTAATAATAAATGCCTTGTTGATATTTTCCTTTGGTGTTGTAAGTTAGAGTGAATCATTAGTGTTGTAAGGTAGAGTGAAAGAAAATTAAATAGAATATAATAAATAGACAACCAACAAACAAAGATTGATGTATTTTATTAGAATGAACAAACTACATGCCTGGAAATGACTTGATAAGATGCCCACTCTCCAAGTAGAAAAGGAACCCTCTTGTTGAAGATGATACCTGAATGTTTATTTGTTGTCCCTGTGTGCAATATCCTCCAATATGTTCTAGGAAAAACCAACAAACTATCTTAAAAATCAAGCCAAGGTTGTGATGTAATTTCTGAGTGAAATGGGGTTTTATCAATCCTGTATGCTTAAGGGAAAATGGCCGCTTCTTCCACAAAGGATATAGCATATGCCACTAGTAATGACAAGGATATGTAGCTAAGAATAGTAACCCATAAATTGCCTTAATCCAATCAACTTTAAGATCTAGATTAGAGATCCACAACTATCCTCCATACTCAGTCAAATAATGTAATATAGATCTGATATGAATATTGATGCCCAACATATTTCATAGATCTGATGAATATTTCATGCATCAATATTGTGAGCTGCTCCTTACACTAATTTCATGCACTTGTCAATGATTGTTGTAGCAGATCTATACCTTGTTCTCCCTTCCAACGCTTGTTGATATGACATTGTTTGACTGGCCAGATGCCACTAGATATTAATGCCAAATCATAGCTGAATAGGCCCCCTTTCCAGCCAAAGAAGGAGGTGGCAGATAGGGGTAGAATTCTTTCTCTGGGTTAGACTCTCTAATAGTTAAAAAGCATGGAGACCAGATATGTAGGGGTATATTCGAGAGTCTTACCCACACGGGTGTGATCATGGCTGGGGCAGACAAAGGATCAAACTCCGGGAACCAAATCTAAATATCTGGATCTATGTGGAATATCTGTCTTGATCAATTACTATTTGGATCTTAAGAAAATTTGGATTTGGTAAGCTTTGTGTTTATAAACTAGTCCAAACCTGTATTTCTCTCCCAATTAGGGACCACAAATGTCCTTTTGAAGATTGGGGAGGCTTGTGAAAACTTATGAAGTCTATTATTTGTTATAAAATTTCACAGGATTGTTATAAAATTGGAATTGAATATTGATATTTCATGTGGTTGATTAATGATACAAGCTTTTTTTTTGTTATTTAGGTTGTGTGAAAGTGCATACATGGAGGTAAGTGATTGTATGTACTTTAACTATATCATTCTTTTCATGACATTTCCATGTTCATGACATATTATCTTGTACTTTAATAATATTATAATAGGCTACATCCAAGTAATACTCTAATCCATTTGAGAAAACACAGGGAAAACAAATTATAACACGAAATCAAAGAAGTCTGATTATGGAATCTTTAAAAAGAACCTTTAAGAAGGATAAAGTGGGGAATCCAAGAACATGCACAAAAAATTGAAACAAGAAAAATGCTCACATGGGCCACTTATAGATAATCTTCTAATCAAATGGGGAAGTGTGTGGCATATAATGATATGCAATTAAAGTTGAGTAATAAAAAGGGTTGAAAATCGTACCATTGATTTCTTGTCAAATCATTCTTGAAAGATCGTCGAAGAGATCAGAGGAGGCATATGTGTATACCACACCTTTAGATCCCTATATCTCCTATGGAACCATATAGATGAATATACTATTCCACTCTATCTCTCAATGCATATATATATATATTCCAAATAGAAAATATCCATCACTCTAAATAAAGAGTGATCATGAACTGCCCTTGAAGGAATTTCGTATTATGTGCTTAAAAAACAAAGGTTACATCTCAAAATTTATGGCCCATAGACATTTTGGCTCAGAATGTTCTATTCTTCAGCTATCATTTCAAAAAAAGGATCTGAGTCATGAAACTCCCGACTATACATCGTGTTCTCCTTAATTGTCTTACAATTATAATTACATATTGCTCAAAACCTAAAACAATAACTACAATGTTCCTTAAAAAGAGTTGCCTCAGTATTCATCAAGCATAACTTGTTGCTAAATTTCTAGTTATGCAGACTGTGGGAGAGGAAACTTGAATTCCACTCTTATTTCTCCAGGTGGAATTAACAGCGCTTCCTTAGAAAGCACATCAGCTTCATTGTTAAGCTCCCTGTAGACACAACTGAAAGAGATCAAGTTGAAAAGAGAGATCAGATTCTGAATTTGAGCCAACAGATATTGAATATGCAGAGCTCTGATCTGTAGCCTTTGGTTTTCCCATTCAATTACTATTCTTGAATCTCCAAAAACTTGAAGATTCGTTATGTGATGGCTTATTGCAGTATGTAGTACTGCCCATAGCGCTGTTAATTCAACTTTTCTATTTGTGCCATGCCTAGTGCCATAGAGAATTGTAATTTTACAGTGATCATTTAAATATATGACCCCACCGGAGCCACCAAGTTGTGGATGGCCTTGACTTGCACCATCAAAATATGCCCAAGGAGCACTTTTGTCGATTGTAGGATGAATCAGAATTCTTGGTTTTTTCTGATTCTCTTCTTTTTTATGTTCCCTTGCCCACTGCACAATCAAGGCCGAAGTTACCTCAGCAGGGATGAAGTTTTCAAGAAAAATTACCGAGTTCCTTTCCCACCATAGACCATATATAAAAAAGGAGGGGAATGCATCGAAATTGCATACCAATGGATTCTTCCACCACATTTGACACCAACTTTCCGCGAAAAAATCCAAAGGGATATTATCAGTGTTGGCAATTTTCTTAGAGGCGTCCTTCCATGCTTCCTCTACATAAATACAAGAGGAAAATAAGTGAGATGAAGTTTCTTCGGAGGCTTGGCATAAAGGGCAACATCTGGGACCTATCCATCCGCGTTTCAGCAAATTGTCCCAAGTGAGAAGCTTGTCACTTATAAGAGTATCTTTGCTTTTAAGGTACCACCTGTTTTCCATACCACAGACCACCACCATTTTTTCTCACCAGTGAAAAGGTTTTTGTTAAAAGCTTCATATCCAAGTTTGGCTGTATAGTCTCCATTAGTGCTATTCAAAGTCCAGACTAGCTTGTCTTCTATGTCTTCGCTTGGATTTACAAAATTCAGCCTTAGGAGGGATATGAAATTTAACCATTCAGTGGCTTCTTCCTCAACTAGATCTAACTCTTTCACTGAGATCCATCTACGAGCTTGAATGCCATTCACCATAGCTTCAGCTAGTACTTGAATATTGGATCTTTTTAACTTCTGGATTAGACCTTCTGTAAGTCGAAAATAATCTACATCCCCCACCCATGGATCAGTGCTGATACGAACCTGTCTTCCATTGCCAATTCTCCAGGCTATCCAGTTCCCTATAAGAGGAAAAGAGAGAACTAATGCTTTCCACCCAATTGAGCCTCCTTTATGAGTTTTTTCTCTGCTTCTAAACCAGTCCACAATTGAGGCATTTGGGAAAAATTTGGACACTATACTTTTACTAGTTTCTTTGTCACTTATGTCAACAAGTAAATGCCTTCCATTTTGATAAACATAATAATTTCCATCAAAATTATGTTTACCTACTGTGTCTTCAATTCTTTGCTTTGTTTCTTCAATTTTATCAATGGCATGAGGGGTATCATTTCCCTCAAGTAATGTTAATTAATTAGTTGGACTTTGATTCAACATATGACTCAAGCCTCTTAGGTTTATCACTAGAAATTTCCCTTTAGATGAAGTTCCACTAGTATGTGTAGGAACCATATTATTTAAGGCATATCAAGTCAATTAATTCCAATAATGAACAAGACTAACTTGCTAACTAGCTACGCGAAGGTTCCCCTGCATGGATAGCTTCTTAGAAGGTTTTTAGCACTAAGGATGGGTTGCGGGACCATATAATATATGGATAAGAGATGAACCTAATCCTTAGTATCTAAAACAATATTTTAGGTAGCTTACTTCAAGAACAACACCTTGAACCATCGCACTTGATCTCCTGAGAGTATCATTTTCCTCCATGTTGGGATATGAGTAGGTAGGGCCAACAACATAGCGTTGAAACATCACACATGATCTCCCGAGGGTATCCGTGGCCACCAAGTGGAGATATGGGCACCATTAGGAGTTTTTGAGCACTAGTTTTAGGTGTTGAGGTATTAACCATGGTTGGTGTAGGAAGCTTATACATTAGGATGTATAGGAAAATTTTAGGCCTAAAGGTCTAACAATGATGTCTCCAACCATCAAAGCTAACCTCTCTAGGGGATATTTGTCCTTATAGTCGAAATATGGGCATTGTTAAGAAGTTTCTGAGCATTAGGTATGGGGCTTGGGGTCCTGGGCATGGTTAACGAATGGAAACTAGGCTTTACAACCTGAAGGAATCTTCTAGGTATCTATAACCAAGAAAGACATGTTGAACAACTACAATAGACCTTTCCATGGTATCTTTGGCCTCTACGTGGGTTTTTTTTGTGGCATGGAGAGAAAGTGTGCTTAGCATTTATAAAAATATGAATAAAAATAAATAATAAATCCAGAAAATAGAATAATATGGAAAAATGCAAGAATTCAACCCCTGGTTTTCTACTTTAATGGCTTTCACTCCATCCTTTATATTTCAAAGTTGAGAATAGATGAACCACCAGCTAGATAACTTCTTCAAGCTCCATTTATTTATTTTCCCATGGTAATTTGATTTTCACTTGGAAATAGTATCAAAACACAAATCAAAGTGATTAGACCCTAACATCATATATCTAGAGGAATGGTTCCATTGTGAACACTTTGGGTTAGTAAAATATGATCCAAATTGGGACACGGGCCATAGATGGTTTATCCCATCACTACACAATGTTTACATAGAGGACACCAATGATATGAGTGAGATATGGTAACTATTTTAATATTGGGACACCAAGGATGGTTCTTATGCATATTACATGTTCTAGGGCCAAAAGCTATGGTCTTAGGTAATAATATTTTCCTTTCTCCTTATTGTCCACGTGTTGGGTACGCTAGGGATGGTTCTTTGGAAGAAGGGTGTGGTTTGGGACCAAAATTATAAATCTAGAGGATTTTTCAATCAAGGAGTTAAGGACTTATCTATTGAGATACACATTCATGCATCATCAAGGCCATATGGCTTAAGGCACTTAGGAAACTCAACCTTTAACTCCGCTTTCTCCATAGAATGTTAGTGATTTGAGTGTAGTCAACCTTTAAACATAACCTTTAACTCCACTTTCTCCATTGAACTCTAGTGATTTGAATGTAGTCATGGGCATTTAGTGTTTTAAATTTTCATCATCCAATCAAGTAAGTATTACATCTCAACATTGAAGTGTGCAAAGTTTGTGATGGGTTCAAGGGATATAATTTTTAATGGCTACATCCAACCACATTTGCTAAAAAAACATTAGGTATACCAATTTTTATAATTTCTACACACACTTCATCACTTTGCATGTGCATACCTTAACAACAGGTGTTTATGCACTTATGACCAAGAATGTCAATTGTTAATAAAGATGTCATGAAAGTGTAAAGCATGCAAAATATCTAGAAGCATTTGTAACCCCCCAATGTTTTGAAGATCCAAATTTTTACATTTGGCATATCTACAATGGCCATTAGTCCCTATCATCAAGACTTTCCTAAACAAAATAAAAATCTTAACATTCCTTGAACCTTTGACCAACCCCAAAGGACAAATCTAAATATATAATAACATTATGAAATAACATACACTAATATGAGACTCATACATTTTGACAAATTTTTGGTCGAGGTTCACCACTCAGGTCGATGTTGTGGGTGGCACACCACAAGAACCTTGTAGTGTTGTATTTAAGAGAGTATATATGTCATAATATACATGATCAAGGTGTAACGAGTCGAATAATACATATCTTAACATATTCTAGACATGGAAAATTGTCAACGAGGTAAGTTATGAAAACTCAATAATATCAAATTTTGCACATCACAATGCCACATTGTGTTACATGTGCACACAACCCTTCACATGCCTTCATCAAAATTATAAGCCATCAACCCAAGCACACAAATTGGTGGATCATCAAAATGTTTCATTGCATTGTCAAACAAAACTTGGTGTCGATGCGATTCATTTGCCTCCTCTCATTTACACCTCTTTTGAATTTTTCTACTTGACTTGTAAATGTGGAATAGTCCACCAAGTCAAGGGTTTTTTCTCATCATGATCTCACCAAGAGCCACGTACACAAAAACCATGCATCATGTGCAAAATAAACATGCAAAATCCTTCAGGTCAATGCTTAATCAGTGATCTCCATCATGCATGATTCACTAAAGCATGATTCTCCTTACAATACATGCAAGAGCTAGTAACAACATTCAACATTGCCTTCACACAACCTCTATGACCTCTATTCCTTATGTAGCTCAGTCTCCATGCTTTATGCACTACGATCATAACAATCATATAAATTGTCTAATAATTCATAAACACATATGATCAATCATGACTACTCAATCCATCGTGATGTCGCATAAGTAAGAAAAAAATGAGACCAAGACTTCCTTGGGACAAAATGTTGTTGATTCATATCTTCAACCCCCCCATCTATTACAGTTATTCTTCACAGCTACAAAATCCCAACAATGACATAATAATTGGGAATCACATTCAACTCAAGCACATCATTAGTAGTACTTATTTGCAACTTTTCCATGATAATTCTTTCATAAAACATAATATTAGTAGCATCTTGTAGAATATTTCTCATTATATGGTGCATTGCATCAAACCAATAGACAATGACTACTATTTTGCAACAAATAACCTCCAAAAAACATAGAACCAATGACATCATAGAAAAACCATAGAACATAGAAACACACTATGTAACATAATTATCAATGAAAAATATACTTTATTATAGGTTAATCCTCTTATCCTACAAATGAAACTTCCCAATATTTTTGTTGCTTTCCGTTCTCTTGTGAGATTTATTAGAAAATATAGGGAGATGTTTTTCAACAAAATTCAATGCAATTGCACATTTATTACATGTATATGTACATTAAGGACATGTAACTACTTCCTTAACAAAAAGAGAAGTTGAGAGAAAATCTCTTAATAACTTAACACTCAACCTAAACACAAAAATATTATAAAAATTAATTATAAAAATAATCACCTAACACATACTTAGGTGAGAGAATATCTCAATTATATCAACATCCACTTAGTTAGGCTCATAACAACCACATCCACCCCGTGATACCTCATGTATACATCCACTTAACTTATGTGCACAAACTTCAACCATATATGAACCCATCATATAACACCTTGCTTAATCTAGTAGGTCAATCACTCATAATAACCGTGGAGTAATAGGTCATAGTATACATATGCAAAATTCTTCATATTTGCACTTGTATCCTCATTCATTAGCATACACCAAATATATGTGAAAACATTGCATTATCAACTTGTATAACCATGAGCGTCATGCACTAGTTCATAATAAAATATAAGTAAGAATTATATCTGTTATTATTTCAATTTCAAGATGCTTTCAATTCAAAATAATACTTTCTCACATGTTTTTTTTAATATAATCTCGTAATATTTTAATATACTTAATATTACTTTACATTAAAAAATACCTTACATATTAATAGTCGTAATACTATTAATAATACTTTTAACTCAGTCATAAATCATACCCATTCCCATTCAAGCTTGACCGTTCAATAATTATATAATCATCATATGCCCATTGTATTTACCCACCATTATCATGTTATCATTTATACTTGTCCTAATGGATGTCTCAACTATATCGTAACATGAGATAATTTTAATTATCAAACAATTGTTCATCACAATGGTGTGAAATCCCAGCTTGACTTGATATTCGTGGGACAATCGCATTGATGTATGGTCAACAACTTCTAATTTATTTGACTTATTTTGGTATTTTTGGCACACTTAAATCATTATGGGGAGTGGGAAAATAAAAATGAATTAAAAAACAATTAAGAAAAATTAAAAACAAATATCGGGAAAAACAAAAAACACACAGCTTGATCTATAATTTGTCCTCGTCTCTTAACAAGGTTTTTCAACATTCTCTTGCTTTAAATCTCAGCACAAAAACCACCTACATGGCTACTATCAGCGATTCGGTGTTTGATTCCCTTAGGGACAGAGAAATCCAACCCAACACAGGTAATGTCAATGCTTTTTCTGGATCTCGATACTCAGGTTTAAGACCATATAGGAGATTTTACAATAACAATTTATTTGACTCTGACCAATGGCAATGCAGTATGCAAGAATCCGAGGGAGGCGATGGCTATGGAATTCTAATGATGGAGCCCAATAACATATCTATGCCTGCTTTTTCAACATCATCTGCCAAGGTAAGGGTTTAGGGTTTTTCAGGAGCCTCTTATACCATGTGGATTGTACTTGTGACCTTACTGTTGTTTTTATTTGGGATATTAAAAAAATTTAATGTTTTGTTTGTACACAGATGGTGGCAGTCATACTTGCAGTTTCAGATGAAGAAGGGTTTTTTAGCCTATTTAATACACACTGCTAATTGCCTTCTTATTATTACCGTCAACTGGACACAGGTTGGTTGCACACTCTACTAAAATGGGGTTGTTTCTTAGGTTTTGGAATTGGTTCTTGATGGTTTGTTTGAAATTTTGCATGCAAACTAAATCTATGTTCTGAACAGGCTGGTATTGATGTTGAATTGTTCCCTTTTAGCTAGGTTTGATTGACCCCAAATCCTAGTTAACCCATACATCCATGCTACTTGTAAATTGACTCAAACTCAAGATTTAATATTGTGTAAATTGCTCCACAATCAGAGCAAAAGGCCCTGTGTCCACAAGGATTGAGTTTGATGCCCTTGAAGTGGAACTAATACCTACAGGATCTTCCCTGCAATCACACTTAACCCGTGATTTTGGAACTTGATGGAATGCAATAAATTATGACTGATCTATCCAACAATCATTGACAAGGGCGCTAGATTTATAAATGAATCATGCTTCAACAGATCATCATCTCTTTAGCGTTAAATTGATCCACAAACAGATTGGAGACCCATTTGTTTGACAACTGACTTATGGATTTTCACCTAGTGTGCCAAGGCAAGGATCCATAAATTGACATGAACCAACTATTTTCATGTCATTTTATAAATCTTCACAGTCATTTCATATTTCTCATGCTTGCAATATGCATATAGGAGCTCTATGTAAACATCGGCATTGAATTTCAAACTAAAATGGCTCCATCTTTTCCAAGATCATGTCAAGAACCAATCTGGTAGAATAAAATGGTGATAGTTGTGTTATCAGGACAAATTTTGTCATGTAGCATGCTTTGAAATAGTTTCAAAGCTTAATCATATAGGTGACAACTAGCAAGTCCCAGAGTCAAATTTGAGTATGTCATTAGATTTGGTTTCAAAACCGTGTCTCTAATAACACCTAAAGACACATGAGTTGTTCTGAATTTATTTTCTGTCGAAGTAAACCTGATGAGCTCATTGTATATTAGTAATGGTAGCTTAATACCTTCCTCCTTCATTTCATACAACAACTTCGTTGCGGGTGAAAATTTCTTTGACTTCATCAACCTCAAGGCAAGAGCAAAAGAAATGTGTTTATCATGCTTGAAACCTGAATTCTTCAACCAATAATAAAATTCAGATGCAATATGTGCATTCCTCACTAGCTTGATTGCCAACGCTACTTGGTGACTCTTCCAATCCATAGATGCAGCCTCTAGAGATGCAATAGTAACTGACATCCAAATCTGAAGTCTTTTTTTATTTATTTTAGAAATGCCAAATTTACCATGCTTATTATCTAGCTTCTAACGTTTGATTCCTGGAACATCCTTCAAGAATGATTCAAAATTCAGAAATTTAGCCCTGCTCTTCTCATTGGGCCAAAGTAACTTCGCAGTTACTGTGGATTCCTTCTCCTTACCTTCTTTGACCAAGTGGTATATTGAATTGGAATAAATATGACCAACTGAAAAGCCATATTCTGTGTGCCTAAGTCAACTCTCACACCTAGTGTGCCAAGGCAAGTATCCATGAACTGAGGGGTCAATCTACTATATGCTATGATTAATTCATGTGCAAAGTCATCAATATAGTCAATCAGATCCAATCAGATCTAGGAAGTAAGGTGACGACACTATCAAACAATCAATAACATGTGATCATGCCTCAACATAAGTGTCAACGAGAGGAAATCATGGCAACGCTCCTCCAAGAATGTTAATCATTCAAATCCAAACTAGATCCTTGTTGAGTCCGAGTTGATCCTTGGCTAAGTTCAAGTTGATCCTAGCTGAGTCCTAGTCGCACAATCCTGTGCCTTTCCTGCACATTCAGGTTTTTATTGTTATTGTATATAGTATTCATGTCAAAAGCAATAGCCTTCTACCAAAAATGAGATCTTCAAATGAAAGATAAAACTCTTTCAGAATTTCGCAATCTCCAGACTAATTTTATCAGTTTTGACAAAGACATCTTTCCCAAGGAGTTCGACAATTTAGATTATCCTCCCACTGCAAAACTTTGCGAGCTTTGGTCCTAATAGAAATAAAGTTGGATCAAATTCTCATATAAAAATTCTAATGCCTTTGAGTGTTTTGAATATGAAATAAGCTAATTGACAGATGGAAAATGCTTGCGTTGAGCAAATTTCTAGTCAAAACCCCAAAAATATCTGAAGAATACCAAGCTTTGTTATAGTTACTAAATCAGAAAAATCTCCACTAGGAGGATCTATACCATTGTCAAAACAGGATGGCGTGAAGTAGATTATAAGTCTGTCTATATACCCTTGTCCGATGTCCGAATAGTCTGTTCAGGTTGGTGAAGTCTGTCTGTAGTGGACCTTGTCTGAACACGTTCAGCAAGCTTTAATTGTGATAATTCATAGCAATATAAAGTTGAATAAATAAATAAAATAAGAAGGTTAGGAAAGAAGATCCCTCAACGGACTAAATGTGTATGGTTCTGGATGGTAGAACGTGGTGTACTCTCAAGACGTTGGTTCCTGGAAAATACTAGCTGCCTTACCATCGAAAAAAAGCCATAAATAGGGGTCTAGTACCGCTATTTCACTTCTTATAGTAGTTGAAACAAGACCAGGAATAAATCCATGTCATCTATCAGGAAATTCATTTCCCATTATTAGATACACCATCCATTGCATCGATAGATTATGTTTCCAAATTCCACTTCATTCCTTATGTGTATCTATACTAAGATTACTTCTTACTGCTGCAACTAGACTAGATAAATTTGACAAATCTGTTGTAGGTTGGGGTGCATAGGTTCCTTATTTTTAGAAATCGGCTAGTATGGCCTTTAAGGACCGTGATGGGCGACCTGGAGCAATTTGTATGTCATCCTCTTTCTGCTTCTTTTCCCGTGTTAAACTAGAAATTGGATTCGATAATGAACCATCTATTTATAGCTCTTCAACTAGTAATATGAGGGATGCAGTTGGCCAGCGTGCAGCTATAAGCAAGCAAGAAAATGGCTCTGTATTCCATCAATAGTCACTACTTGACAACATAATCATAAACCTCGCTATTAACTTGCAACATCCAATTGATGGCAGTCTTAGATCTTGAACCGATAGCAAATTCAACGGTGGACATAATAGAGTTATTCGGGTTCTTCAATTTATAATGGAGAATTAAACTATGGAGTAAATGTACTGAGAGCTAAAACAGAGGTTACATCATTAACTACTAATAACTAGTTTATTTTTGTCTACATAAATGCATCATAAATTACATGTCATGTTTGTAATCATACATTTGGCCATGCAAAATTAGGTTTATATTAAGCAATTAATGATTTCATAAATTACATGTCATGTTTTTTGGAATTGTAATCATACATTTGGCCATGCAAAATTAGGTTTATACTAACCAATTCATGATTTCACAGTATGGTTTTTAGTTTGGTTAAGACCTTCACCGTGGATTAAGGTCAATGTAGGGTACGCATGTTATGCCAGGATGTTCGTAGAGCCTTTTAGAGGATGATCATGTTTCGTCCATTTTATTAAGGGAAGTAGAGGTAGGTCTCCCACAGGGAAAATGCAATTTTAATGCCTAGGCAACCATTAACGCATATGCATAGTATCTTCCATTAAAACACAAGTAGCAATTTAAAATGAACAAGAGCACTATATCAGAATGAGAAGGCTCAAATTGTTGAGAACACATGCGAGAAGTGGCACCTGGGCGCAATTCTGTTTTTGTATTGAGAGGCATATCCCACATGTATGAGGAGTAACGTCCTCGTGTGTTTCCCTTCTCTATTTCTCTTGTAAACACCTTTGACGCTTGGTCACGACTTGCTCTTGTAAACACCTTTGACACTTGGTTAGACTTAAGATTAGACTTGGAATTGGCTTTGGATTCGGGTTGGGTATAAAGCTTAATTTTTTATCAAAATTAATAGAGTATAAAACTTAAGATTAGACTTGGAAAGACATAGCCTATTTTTTTTGATAAAATTTATCATTTAAATATAAATAATAATAAATAAAATATAACTTTTATCATTTAAATATAAAATTCTTTATAATAATTTTAAAATGATATAATTTTGATTTTTTTTGGGTAAAGTATCACGAATTGAAATTAGATTTGGATTTGGCTTGGGATTTGGGTAATTTTGATATTTGGGTAAAGTATCAAGACTTGAGATTAGACTTAGACTTGGCTTGGGATTTAGTTATAAAGTCTAGATTAAAATTAATAAAATATAAAATTTATTTTTAAATATAAAATCTTTTGCAATAATTTTAAAATGATATTTTTTTTAATAATTTTGATCTTTGGGATAAAGGACTACCTTAGCATTTTTATATAGAAATAAAAGAATAGTAAGATAGACCTTAACTTATTAAAATACAAGAATATATTGCAAAACTCCTCAAATTTGATGATGATGTAATCAAGGCATAGATGAATATATGGGCTAATGTAGCATTGGAATATTAAGCATCTTACTAGAGGTCAGTGAATTGCAAAAACACCAAATTTTTAATTAATTTTTATTTTTTTTAACATTATATAACGTTACGTGACAACATCTCCCCCATACTGGGTTGTAGAGAATCTCACTAAATTTGGTGCAAAGACCTAAGGGCCATTGATGTGCAAATTGAACATGAAAATCGAAACTTGAAGGAGAAAATATAGAGGTTTGACAAGAGGATAATTGACCTAGAAGAGGACCTTGAGAGTTGAGACTTCTAGAAAATTGCTGCTTGTTAAAGGAACCCGTGGTTAAAAGCTGAGACTATCTCACCACTGATATGGCCAACTGGAAGAAGAGCAATTTTCAACTCTACAATTGATCAAATAATTTGTTTGTTCAATAGTGCATGATTTCTAGTAAGGTGGTTGTCGTGTGGATATGGAGATGTTGAAAAGATGCATGCTGCAACCATGAAGGGTTTCCATAGGTGATGTTGCCATTAAATAAATCTAATATATTTGCTTGGTTTGACAAGGATTTATATCCATAATTGATCATAGAATCAAGAATTCAAACCTTTGTGGTATGAGATCTGCCCCGTCATCTTCATTGTGAACTTAATGCATGGAATAAATATTTACAAGGTTGGGGTTAGGCTCATATTTCAATTCTAGGGATTATTAATAAAACGCAATATAAACATCCATGAAGGGTTTGTTGTTTCAAAGAATTCCATGTCTTTCATTATGCTACCAAGACTGAGAATTGGTTACATAGTCATGAGGTGTAGGTAACTGCATCAAGATTTGAGGAATTCAATCATTTCCAGAAATCATAAAAAATAGTCATATTGTTGCCCTAATTAAGTGTGCTTGCATGTTGGTATATATGCTGAGTATTACACATTTTATTATTTTTCAAGGTTCCTTCCAAGCTTCTATAGGATTGTTCATTTATAGATATGAAAAGAGGGTATTTTGGATGGTTTTAAGTGATGGGAAATGGGTTGAAACCAGCCCATATTAAACTCTTAAACCTAACTAATTTTCTATCACAAACTATTGTACCAATTTATTTGGATTTATGTTCAAAGGTGGCCATATACTTTTCACAATCATTAATCCTACTGCTACTGTCATATGTCTGAGGAATCCTAAAAGACTGTTGACCAAAGCATGTTAATGCTGCTATAAGAAGCAGGGGATATGATCAGACTTTAGGCCAGATACTCATGCTCCAAACTTGTTCTTGTACAACTATAAGATCTGTCCCAAGTGATCTTCAATTCATCACCAATTTGTTGGTAAATTTCTGCTTAGGTTTGCATGATCAACCTCTCAATGCTACCTGAAAATGTTGGGGTTTGACACCTATAGATACCTAAAGGAATATACTGTTGCAAAATAGGAACGAAACTTTGAAGAATTGGAACGAAAAGAGTATTCAAGTTATAGTTGTCACTGATGGTGAACGCATTCTGGCACTTGGGGATCTTGGATGCCAGGTAAATTTCACAATTTCGTAGCGCTTGTTCATTGTGATTTTCCTGCTATCCATGGGTTTCCTTTGCCTTTACCCCTTTCCCTCTGGATTTATTATATAACAGCACAATCTTCCCTCTATCTATTACGATTTGTTCAACAATTCAACTTTTGTTGGCTTGCTATACAAGTTGGAATCAATTGTGTTTCACACATGTTACTAGGGGATCTCCCATCATGTCTCTCTTCATTTTTTACCTCATTTTCTTTTGTCATCCTTATATTGAGATACCTTTGAAAATAAGACAATTAATATTCAAAGAATGACAAGGGTCCATTTAGAAGGTAGAGTTGGTGAATGTGCCTTCTTTCTGTTGTGTTAGCCCCCATTTTGCATGGATGTCCACATGTGAAATTTTTCACACCTTTGGGAATGCTATTGATCTTGTTGCAAGCAATGATGATGATGAGAGTGAAATGCCTGCATTAATGGACATACTTGTAGATGCATTGCTTTCTTTTCTACCTCACTCCCCAACACCTGTACGTACGGCCATTGAGCAGGTAGCTAACATAATGAATGTTGAGTATGGAACTGGAACTTCTAATTTGTCTTATTTTTTAGGTTATTTTGACGAGATGAATTTTTATTCTTTGTTTTAATGCAGGTTTTAGATGTTTTTGTGACATTATAACAAATCTAGGACTAATGAATATGTTGCGAATTGTAAACAAGGATCTGAAACCATCTTGACACAAACCTGCAATTATTGAGGATAGTGACAAGGAATACCCTACAAACATGGTTATAAATAGTTCATTGCATGCATAATATATTTTTTTTATATCCCAGGTCTCAATAGTTCATGGGCTTGCAATGGGAGGAGGGCAAGTCTTGATGTTCCAACAAGTCTGTGACCATGACTAGCTTATCACAAAACTATTCCAGGTTTAGCTAGTTGAAGTGGAAATTCCTCTTCCAAAGAGCAACAATTCCAATGGATGTAGCAGACTTCTAGCATCTAAGAGTATTTACTACTGTCCAGTCATCATTTGCAAGGGAATATAAGAATGAAGACCAAGAACTCTTACCCAACTCCCTCTCTTCCTTAGCGGGGCCATGGCTAGGCTTGCATTTGCTAGTACTAGAGGTGGAAAAGGGAGTAGAGATCAATACTCTTTGGTTGTTAACAAAGCAACTAATCCTCCTAGGCTAATAAGACCTGCCCTGGTTGTCTAATTTGGATTTTTCCGAATCGCATCAGATATTTGGGGCTCCACAACCATTGCAGGTATGATCTAAATGTATTTATTTACTATACATCCATTTCCTTGTTGTCTTCCTTGCATACACGGAAATTATTAATACTTTCCCGTGGTCTAACTTTGACATTTTGTAGCCTCAACCTGGAATTTCACCATAGTCAAGGCAAAAATCTATGCCACCAGCAAGCCAACAGATTCACCTAGAAATTTTTTCCAATAGGCAAGGTACACTATAGACAACCGTGGGCATGTCTCCATCAGTTCAACTACAACTTGCATAGTATACTCCACAAGTTCATCAGTTTCCTCTTCTTCAAGGGCAACAACCACAAACTCCTTCTTCACAAGTGATTTATGTGCCCTTACCTCAACAGCCTCCACTAGCTTCTTTATCAAAAGTGTTTTTTACACCTTATCCTTAACAGCCTCTATCAACACCTTCATCATAGTTTCCTTCTGCATCCTATTCTCAGTAGCCTCAACCAACATCTTCATCACATGTGCTTTCTTTAACATATTCTTAGCAACCAAGACCTGTGATTAATGAGAATCTACCTTCCCAAACTGTCAATGTGCCTACTATTGCTGGTGTATGGGGTTTGAGAATGCCTCCATAGTCATCCTTTATGGTACAATTTATCTTTACTTTATGCAAACCAAAGTAGTTATTATGGGTGAGTTCTCTTTATTATTTTGTTGTAGCATGGTAGCTTTTAGCACTTATATTACATTCTTGACTAACTTGGAATTCCCCAATTTTGAAAGGGTTCTAGCTCAATGGAAGAGCACCTGCCTTCCAAGAAGGAGGTTGGTGGTTTGATTCCTCCATACCCTATTGATATTGCAAAATTGGTATTTTTAATAAAACATATTTTATTGATTTATTATGGCTAGATAGAGGGTTTCAAACCGCCTTTGTATGTTGCTACGAGGGGGGTTCTAAACCGCATTCATATGTCACTACGAGGGGGGTTCCAAACTGCCCTTATAGGAATCTACGAGGGGGGTTACCAACCGCCCCTATAGGCATCTACGAGTGGGGTCCCAAACCGCCCCTTTAGGCCTCTACGAGGGGGGTTCAAAGCTGCCCCTATAAGCCTCTATGAGGGGGGTTCTAAACTGCCCCTATAGGCCTCTACAAGGGGGGTTCCAAACCGCCACTATAGGACAATACGAGGGGGGTTCACAACCTCCCCTATAGGCCTCTATGAGGGGGGTTTGAAACCACCCCTATATTCCTCTACGAGGGGGGTTCCAAACCGCCCTTGTCTGTAGGTTTGTATGAGGGGGCTTATGAGGGGGGTTCATAACTGCTCTCGTAGGTCTCTATGAAGGGGGTTCAAAACTGCACCCATAGGTCTCTATGAAGGGGTCTATAAGGGGGGTTTAAAACCGCCTCCATAGACCTCTACGAGGGGGGTCACAAACCGCCCCCAAAAGTCACTTTTGGGGGTGGTTCCAATGTCGTCAAAAACCACCCTTAAAAGGAAAAACTTTTAACATTGGTGCCTTTAGGGAGCGGTTTTTCCAAAACCGCCCCCAAAGCCAAAACCCCCCCGTAGGTCACTTTTGGGGGCGGAAGACAACCCCCCCTTAAGGCCAAAAATGTAGTAGTGTAGTTTCGTCATGTCATATTACTTCAACAAAAGCCTGATACGACATCTCCGCAAAACCAGATCTCAGCAATATCTCTTGATCTCAGATACAGACTCAAAGACGCACACAACAACATCCAAGGATCCGTACTAAGATGATTCAACATTTACAATTTATGTCTACATATAGGCTTCCGCCTTTACAATGCTTGTCCACTTAATAACAACTTCCTAACCGACACTTGGACAAATGACCCAAAATCTAACTGACGTAGTCCAAATGACCCAAAAACCCGCCTACAGTGGTACAATTAACCCAAAATTACATATCGTATGGTCCAATGACCCCAAAACCCGCATTCTGCGGTACAATCGACTCAAAAATACATAAAATAATCCAACTTTCTGCCTTCCGTGACCTCTTCTGACGTGTTGCAGCATCAGCGATGCTGCGATTCTTCCTTACCAAACCGCTTGCCAACAAACAAATTTAACCTTTTATTTTTCAACACTCCCATCTGCTCCATGCTTGATTTTGTATAACCACTTAGAAGTTACTACTTAATTCTCCCCAGCTCTCGGCACAACCTCCCACACGTCGTTCTTCATGACGGATTGGTATTCTTCCACTATGGCATCCTCCCAAACTTGGTGTATGGATGCTTCTTCATAAGTGGTCGGTTTTGAGTCAATAATGTTACTCATCAATGCTACATAATTGGAGAACCTATGAGGTATTTTGCTTGATCTGAAAGCACCATGTGGAGCTTCATGCCCCTCTTCATCTTGCAAGGTCTGTTGTGCCCATCTAGGCCTTTTCCAGCCTACTACAATATATATGGGAATATCAACTGGATCAATAGGATCGATGGGTTCATCCTTTTCTGCTAACTTCCTCTTAACCGGAGGGGGAGATGATCTCATCTCCTTTGGTTCTAGCATTTCTTCATCATCGATCTCCATGTTTGATCCTCTTCCTTTCCTGACAACCATCTCTTCTTCAAAGGTCACATCCCTACTGAATTCAATCTGTCTGGATACTGGGATGTAGATTCTATAAGCATTTGAAGACTCACTGTATCCCATAAAATATCCCTTCTTGCCTAAAGGTTCTAACTTCATTCTTTTCTCCTTGGGCTCATGTATATAGACTGGATAGCTAAAGATCCGGAGGTGGCCCACTTCTGGTTTCACTCCTGTGAAAGATTCTTCCACGGGGGGTTCACTTAGTGAAATTTTTACATAGCACGATCGTTCGCATGATATTAAAGAATATCCCTAATTTCACTAAATATTGGAAAATTTCTCCTAAAATTTTATTGTTGAACTCCCCTCCCAATATGCCTTTCCAATTAATAAAACCCCTAGTTTCATCAGATATTGCATGTATCCATTTTTAATACTCCATTTATATCATATTATCAAGTTGTAACAAACAGGAGCCCTAACACATGTTAGTATAAGCAAACATTATGCTAAATAAAATAATAGTATAATGCTAATAATGATCCCACCATGATTGTAGGGGTGACTGATCAATTTATAGCTTTGGATAGTGGAAAACCTTAATGAAATAGTACTCGGAAGGAAAATGCATAAAAGGAAACCTAGTCAAGAGATCAACATAACAAAGAATGTAAAAGGATGATAGTCCAATAGTTAGTGCAATGTTTAGAAAATGTGAGATCTGCAGATGTTTCACACCACAAGATGCCAATATACCAATTTTATATTATGTTAATATAAGTATAGCCATAGAGAGCTCATGTTTTCTATAAGCTTAATAAATTAAACTCCATAAAAATTCCAAATTGAAACCCTTTCATGGATGGAATCCCCTACCTTCCTATCAAAACAAACATCACTGATATTTAAACCCAAATGAACATATCAAAATTTCTCTTGCTTTTCAATAACACCATATGATCATGTACATAGCTTGGATTTGGGTCACTCACAAGATGCAATGAATTTCCTCCACTTCCTCTACATTTATTCTTGCAATCAAGGGAATTAACAACATTTAGTTACCTTTTCTTGGGTTATATCTAGTTGTTTTTTATAATCTTTATAGGAGATGGAAAAATCTCCATTGGTAGGTTTCAAGGATGGAATAGTTATAAATATACACAGATGGTGAACCTCAAATGATACCATTTCATGGTAATGATAACACATAGGGTATGTAAATAATGATTTATATTTTCAATTGTGTTCATGTTAGTTCCAATACAATATTAAGATGGATGCCTTGCATATAAGAATGGAAATTACAATTATGAATGTGCCAAATATAACTCAATCTAACAAATATTCCTAACTGACAATGTGAAAATGTTAAAGAAGAATACAAAAAGTTGAAAGAAATAATTGGTCAAGAAAAATTGGTCTAACTCTTATTGCTTCCAATGAGCCAAGAAAGATTGATCTCACTTTTCTTGGTTTTCATGGAGCAAGGTTTGACTGAATCTCAAATGATACCCACCTAAACCCCAACCTAAGAAATGAAGAGTTAGATATATTATTCGAATGCCTACAAAAAATACAATACAATTGTTCAACTCCAGAACTCCCAATTAGCTACATCTCTTAACTTAAAGATGAAAAAAATATAACATCAATTCAAACCAAGCCTAAATAAGCCATTAAATGAGTAAGGATCAAGGCCAGTAATCTGAAGAGACTTCCATCGATATTATAATTGGTACACTATTATCATATTTATGCAAAACTTAGGATCATAAGTAATATCAAATAAAAATGGAGGGTCCTTAAGTTTTAGGTGGGTATGAATTGAGCCCATGATTTGGACGTATGAATCCATCCCACTATATAGAGGTTATTCCTCATCCCACCCAAATAAAATAACCCCAATATTTATATTACTATGTCAAATTAAAAACCCCCCTTGACCCCTAAATACGGGGCAATATATTTTTGAGGTTTTTAAGAGTATTCAAACCCCCAATATGAATGGACATGATATGATATTGCCTCTCTAGTGAACCCCCCGTGGATTCTTCCAGAGTCATGTTCTTCACTATCTTACGCGGGAATCTGTTTTATACAAATACAACTGTTATGGATGCTTCTACCCATAAGAACATAGGTAGACTCTGTTCATGTATCATGGCTTTAACTGCCTCCACAATTGTTCTATTCTTCCTTTCAGCAACCCCATTTTTTTTAGGGTTGTAGGGAACTGTGAGCTCCCTCTTAATTCCTGCTTCCTTGCATAAATCATTAAATTATGTAGAGGTGTATTGTCCACCATTATTTGATCTTGGGACCTTGATCCTCTTTCCCGACAAATTCTCGACTTGTGCTTTGAATTCTTTGAATTTGTTGAGTACTTCCTAGGATCCCTTCGACTTGAGAAAGTATATCCAAGTCTTTCATGAGTAGTCATCAATAAATGTCATGTAGTAATGATATCTGCCCAAAGAAGCAACTGTCACGGGTTCGCACAAGTCAGAGTGCACTAGATCCAAAATTCCTTTAGATCTACTCTCATTATCTGGAAAATATCTCTTGGCATTCTTGCCAAGTGCACATCCTCTACATGTTCCGTAATGGTCTACCTGAAGCACTGGTAAACCTGTCACTATATTCTTCAATGTTGGGAGAGTTCAATAGTTTAGATGAGCTAGTCTTATGTGCCATAGTTCATCCATGCTTGTAGAATCATGGACCAGGGCTTGGACTGGTGGAGTGTTCAATCGATACAAGCTCTCCTCTCTCACACCAATAACCTTGGATTTATCCATGCTTGAGTTCTTGTGCTAAGCAATTACTTTCCCTTTTGAGAATTCTACTTTATATCCCTTGTCCTCCAAGGCTGAGATGGAGACAAGGTTTCTTTTCATACCAGGTACATAGAGCACATCACTCAAGCGTAGTGTATCACTTGATTCTAGTTGAAGGGAGGTGGGCGTAGATCCCTTCACAGTGTAGTTAGCAAAATCTACAAGTACAACACGGAGATGAGAATCTTTCTCAACTAATTTTGAAAGATTTTATTTATAACCTGTCATGTGTTTAGAAGGACCACTATCAATGAGCCAAGTATCACTAGTGGTGGGGATAGTACTTGATAAAGCTGATATGAAGAATAATTTTGTACAATCTTCATTCCTTTGCTTCTTGTGATGATGGTACTCTTCTACATCAGTAGTTGAGGCTTCATGCTTCCTTTTGTTTGAGCTTCGACAATTATTGGCATAGTGACCATATGCCCTGCACCTATAGCATTGTATCTGAGATAATTCCTTCTTATTATTCTTATGATCTGGGGGTGGACTTGATCTCCTACCTTTGTGCTTGTTTTTGTGGAACTTCCTTCCCTTTCACTTACCTTTCTTGGCATGGGATATGAATGCTTGATTCTCCTCAGGTTGAGTGCCATGAACTCTTTGTCGTGCTATTCTTGTCTCTTCCTAAGTGCAATCTGCCATAGCTTATCAAAATTGGGTAGCTTGGATCTACCGCTTATAATTTGTATGAAGGACTCCAAAGATGGTGGGAGACCATTTATAGTAGTGATGACAAGCTCCTTATCATAAATGGGATCTCCACTGGTGTTGAACTTGTCCCTTAGTTCTGTGATCCTCATGAAATATGAGGCAATAGATTCTGACTTGGACATCTTCATATTTGATAGTTGATTTCTCAATGTAATGGATACATTGATGCTACTATGTTCAAACAGCTTCGTTATGGTTTTGAACATCTTTCTTGCAGTCTTCTTACTTGAGATTTGAGGTACCAAGTGGTCTCTAACTGAGTCCACCAAAATCCTTCTTGCTCTGGCATCATTCTCTCTCCAACAAGATTTGTCTTCTTCAGCTTCTGGTTCTGGAACCTTTTCATTGACAAACTACAAGAGATTATTTTCTTCTAGTAGAATAAGAACCCTAGAATTCCAAGAGATAAAGTTGGAAGCCCCTTCCAGACGATCTTCAACCTCCATTTCAATAATCTTAACTGCAAATCTAGACCAGAAACCCTTACAGGAGCTAGGTCAAAAATGAAATTTGGAATTTTGGAAAATTGACTCCACAGGTAGATGCGCCCTAGCAAGGTGAGTTGAGGTGAGGTAGGGTTGATCCAAAACTGTGGAGAAATTAGGTTAAAAACTGAAACCCTAATTTATGTTGCAGTTGCAGAATTAGGTCAAAAATTGAAAATTCTCAACATTGAATTATCTCTTCACCAAAAGATGCACCCTCCTTAGAGAGAAATTCCCAATGCTCTTTTTCTTCCAAAAAGTTGAGTGAAGACTTCAAAATATGAAACCCTAGTTCCGGCAGGGTTCCGGCAATGTTCCGCCAATGACTTCTTCTAGTACAACTCTGATACCATGTTAGATTTTCATACATTCATAGCATAATAATTCAAATGCATAAATAGGATCACTAGAAGAAAGAAAAAGCACAAAACAATAACACAAGAGTTTATCATGGGAAACCCAAATGGGAGAAAACCGAGCAACCTTCGTATAGAGATAATAATTCTAAGAACATAGTACAATGATGAGAGAGAAAAGATGGAAATGCTTTCCAAAGATAGAAACCCAAAAATAGTTTTATCCTTCTGCAGGTGTGAACTTCTCTCTCCAAGTGATGCGAACTTGTGTGAAGTGGATGAGTGAATAATGAGGTGAACTTTATCTCTTATTTACACAATTGCCAAACAGGCAATTTCCCTAACTAGGTCTACTTGTCTAATTGACTGGGCTGACTTCTCTCGGGGGACAATTTAATTTAATCTTTTGTTTTGTTTTCTTTCAACCCAAGGTTTACATTGATTCTTTCAAGGGTTTACATAATTAATTACATCAAGTTCAACTCCCTTAGGAGGTACAATCAAGTACAATAAAATACAATAATAATATCTTCTAAAGTTGCACAAAATCCAACAAAATGAAGATGGCTTGTCCTTTTTGGGGATAAGGGAAATGTAAGTTGAATTCAAATTATCAGGAATAAGCCCAGTCCTATGTGATTCCTCCACAATATCAACTAAATCCAAACCCACCAAATAAAAAAAGTGGAGAAAAAATTCGACAGTCCAACCATCAGGGACCAAACCCTTAGATTTTGTAAATTGGTTTAGAAAAAACTTAACTTCCTCAACTGAAATAGGTGCTCCAATGAAATCACCATCCTCACTATTGAACATTCTCAGATATTGCTTGATAACTTCAAGTTTGTTCAACAAGTTCAAAGATCTATCATGTTGATACACCTTCTTGAAGAAAGAAAATGCACCATTTTCAAGAGAGGACTAATATGCCATGAGGTCCCCATTTTGATCTTTTGGGTCCCATATGGAATTTGATATTCTTCTTTGATTAGCAAAATTTTGGAAAAAAATTGTATTTCTATCCCCACTAGAAAGCCACACCGCTTGACTCTTAAGACGCCAAGCCTCTTCATCTTATATGAGGATTTTCTGTCTAGCAGCCTGCAATTCTTAAAGTCTCCTTTTTCTAGAATAAAAAAATAAGTCATTATCAATGGCCTCATATATAGTGTTCATTTCTAACTCAATCTGTATTAAATCTGCTTCATTTTACTCTTTCTTATTCTTTCCCCATTCAATAACATCAAATTTCAATTTATTCAACTTATAAAGAAAAGACTGAGTTGTGGAATGGAAGACTTTTTTAGAATACACCTTCCATTTCTCAATAATCATGTCACATAAATTCTTATCCTAAATCCATGAATGATTGAACTTAAATGGATAGAAAAGCCTCCTTTTATCCAAATCCAATTGCAAGACAACAGGCTTATGATCCGAAATCCAGATGATAAATACCAAGTTCTATATCTGAAGATATCCCTGCAAATACTTTCTGCCATAAGGAAACGGTCTAGCCTTTTGGCTAATCCACCATTCCCAACCTGACCATTGTACCAAGTTGCTACTAGAACACTGGGAGTGATATCAATAAGATTTGCATCCTCAAAAAAATTTCTAAAATAATTAGACAGAGGGTCTCAAATGCAGCTCGAACCCCAGACTTCAGCAAAAGAAAGTGTCAAATTCAAATCACCGGCAATGATAATACCAAGGTCATTTAAGAGAACAGATTGAATCACTTTATCCTAATTTACTTCCCTATGGCTATAGGGTCTTAATAATCATATTCATCCACAATAACCTGCCTTCCAATAGAATCTCAGCCACATTCTTATAAGGGGGGAATTGAGCCTTTAACGAGTTCCATGCTATCAATAAACCACCCGACAGACCGTTTGCATGTTGTCCACACACATTCCAAGAAAGAAACATCCTAAGAAAAATCTCACATGCTTGAAAACTAGAGGTCGTGGTCTCTTGAAGAAGAATAACATCTGGTTTTACATGATTCATCAGCCTCCCAAAAGTAGTTCTTTTGGGTGAATTTTCAAACCCTCTAATATTGAAAGACATTATGATCATAGAGGAACCTCTGTCTGAGGAAAATCTGCTCTAAGGGCCCCAAAAGAGGTTTCAGAAGGAGAGGTGGAAGAAAGAGCTTTTCCAATGGAAGTAATTTCAGAAATTTTAGGATTGGGAAATATAGGGATATTATCTTGGGAAAATCCGGAAGGATTAAAGGACGGATCTCTTTTTCCCATCTTCTTCCTAGTAGTAAAACTCTGTAATCTAATAAATGAAATAGGAAGGACCGATTCAACCCAAGGTTCCCCAAAATAGGTAGGTATGACTTCTTTCACCCCAAACTCAAGCATCAAGGAAGAAGGATGAAAATTCTCTTTTGAAGAGTCTTTAGGGAGGATATCATTTATGGGAGTTGAAGGAGAAGTATCTAAGTTCTGAATAGGAATACATAAAGAACCCCTAGAGCGTTCCAACTGTTGATCGTCATAAATATGAATGTTAATATCAACCTCAACAAAAAGACACTTTTCAGCCCCCCAAAGAAACCAAGTGTCTAGGAGAAGAATTCCCCAAAACGCCCAAGTCAGGCAAAGTCAGACTATAGACTAGGGATAATGCAATATTATTTTGGGAAGGCATGCCTTCATTGTTTAATCCCCCAATGGTGGACAATAAAACCCTATCTAGTTCATTTTTGACAAAAAAATTCAAAATAACTGGAAGAGAATTTTGAAACTTACCCAATAATGATAAAGATGAGGTCCTATCCAAAGGGATGTTTTGCTACTAACACAAATCAGAATCCTTTGACTCACCCACCAAAGAAGACGATTCTAGAATGTCCTCTAGAACATCCAAAAGGCCCATACATCTATCTCACATATGCCCAACTTCATGGCAATAAAAACATCGAAAAGGCACCCTCCAATAATCAAGCCTTTGCGTAAAATTAACATCATGTTCCAAATAAACTCAACCTCGGCTGGAAGTCCCTTCGAAGAGTCAATTTCCACCAAAACCCTAGGGAGTCTTCTGTCAAAGGCTAACATCATCGATTCTTCCACAAGGATAAAGCAGCCAATGGAATTTGCAACCAACATAAAGCCCCTGAATGACTAGCATTGAAGTGGAAATCCCGGAAAAAGAACCCATAAATTCCTTTTAGTAAGCTTTTCCTTCCATGGATTAAAACCAGCATGCCACCGATGGAAAACCAACGAGCCTTCCCAAATGACCCAAAATCGTTTTGAGATGATCCGAAGACTTTCCTCAGTCGGAAAATGAAAACTAATCCATCCAATCACCAGAAGGTTAACCCTAGGCGTATAATTTATTAAGGGTTTCCAACATTTTGACATCCACTCAACTCTTTCAAGCCTCGACATCTTGATGTATTCAAATATCCCCAACAAAGTACGCTTAGAAAGCCTTGGAACCATGTCGAAAGTGACATATTTTCCCAGAACATAGAGTGATGGAATATGTTTACAAAATTGTTTTTTTAGATAAATGTCAATTATTAAAACTAATTATCAATATTTTTTTGTTATGTTGTTTGTAGATTCCATAATCAATGCACTGCAAGAACATCGCAATCAGCAATCAAATGAACGACAAAAGTTGTACAAACATCGCAAGAAGTGTTATGATGCTCCACATAAGTATATGGGTTTGATAATTGATGGCATGGATCCGAAAAAAACACTCTTTCCACATTTTGTCCGTGTTCCAAAGAATTTCAAGGAGAAAAATATTATTCAGTTTCACTTGGTTGGGTGTATGGTTTTTAATGGTGAAATGATTCCAAGGGTTTACTTTACAACTCCAAATATTCACAATGATGAAAATTTGACCATCACCATAATTCACCATGTTCTTACTCATTGGCCTGGTGATCTTCCTGAAGTTCTGTATCTACAATTGGACAACACAAACCGAGAAAAAAAATATCAGATCGTGTTTGGTTATCTAAGCATGCTTGTTGAATTATGAATTTTTAAAAAGGTAAAAGTTGTTTTCCTTATTGTTGGGAATGCGCATGATCATATTGATGAAATTTTCATCCATTTTGCAAGGACATTGAGGAGGAAGAAATTCGGGAGCCTACCATCATTGATTGAAATTATAGTAAAAGAGTACCATCCGGAGCCTATTGTACAGAAATTGGAAGAAACTATTGACATGCGAATATTTGTGTTTGGATCACATGGTTAAGAAAGGTGAATTGAAAAACTTAATGACATTTTATTTCAGCATCAATTTCATATAAAAAAGATTGATGGAAAAACATTATTGTGGGGAAAGAAGTACTCAACTAGAACAGAATGGGGGCCTTCATCAGGTTTGGCATTTCTAAAATTCATCCCAAATCATCAAATCTATGCTTCAAATTTATTGTTATTGCAATCATCTTCAGAGATTCATAAAGCAAGGCAAAATAGTAGAGATGCTGATTCTTCTCAATGCTTGGAAGAAATCAAAAATTCTATCGAAGATACATATGAGTACTTTGATGTTGTTGATTATGTTTGGTGGGAGTCTTTTTTCATGGAGCAGAGTGACATAATTTCAAACTCTAAAAATGGAGATATATATTTTCAAACTCTACAAATGGAGATATATATTTGAAGTCTCCATTTGCTTGGCCACAAAGTTTATCAAATGAAAACGAGGTAACAAATGTTGAACCTCGAGTTGTTGAGTTTTCTCAAGTAGAGGAAAGAGAAACGGTATATTGGCTCTAGAAGATCGCCTGCAAAGCATCAAGAGATGGAAGATCTTTACAGGGGCTCAGTACAAGATATCAAGGAGGGTTGCATGATTGCAGTTTTGTCTACAGATGATGCACGTCATTATCCATTCTAGATTGCAAAAGCTATGAAGGTCAATAAAGAAAATGAAGAAATAGTATCAGTAGAAGTACATTGGTATGCAACAGATACACACCCATTTGATGGTGTGTACAAGGCAGAGATGGTGGTTGAGAAAAAGGTTTTCAGAAAGAGAAAAAGAAAGGGTCAAAAAATAAATCGATGCCGCATTGACATCTTGAAATTAGAGGAAGTTGATATACTTGTCTATGATTTCAAGTTGAAAAAGAAAGACACTCTTCGCTCCAAGACTATAGATATTATCAAGAGGTTACTGCCAAAACAAGAAATTTGTGAGGAATTTGCAACAATTAATTAATGAAAATACATGAGATAGAAGTAATAACAGAACTCAGAATCACTTTATTGATCATAGGCCACTTCGAGCGGGCAACCTCCTTTAAGCAAGCTCAATACAAATAACTTCATGGTGCCTTCATTGGCATCAACACAAACTTATATACTAGTCTATGCGGCAATACTATGGGTCAATACCATGGGACATATAATACTACAGGATGACTTACAAAGCATATGCGTCCAATACTATGGGCTAATACAAACTATGGATCAACAAATACTACGGGACGTCTTACAAAGCATATGCGTCCAACAACAATATACTAACAAAGTAAAGACATGGGTTCCTAACATCCCCTCTCCCTTAGAAAAAACTTTGTCCTCAAAGCTTTAGATGTGGAAATTGATGTTGAATCTGAAGGAGTGGTGCCCATGTATCATCCTCTGGTTGCATGTTGTGCCACTGAATGAATACCTCTATGATAGAGCAAGAGAGAAGCGAACACCCTGTGAGTGTCAGAGAGGATTGATTGGAAGGCTGTAGACAAAGAAAAACCAAATCAACTGCTTGAAAATTGCGCTCAGAACGGTGCTAATCAGCTTGTTGTTTCATTCAAATTCTGGGCATGTGAAGAGTGTCTTGCAAAATGCGAAGAATCTAATCGCGCTTTCGAATAACTATGTCAATTTCCTGAACGGGTGCACTGGTGAGGGTGTATGGAAGAATAAATCGCTGTGCCTGACCATAGATTGCTTCATATGGAGTAATTTTAGATGCATTAGGGTACCACCATTCAGAGAGAAGGAGCCATTTTTCCCACTGAGGTTGTTGTTCGGAGGTGAAGCACCAAAGATAAGTTTCCAAACATTTATTGGTAATGTCAGTCTGCCCTCCAGATTTAGGGAGCCCTTAATGAATTCCAGAGACATATCTGTCCAGGTTCGTGTAGGGATGGGTACGGGTTCAAGCAATCCCGGAAGGAGCGAGAAAGTATCATATGCAACCACTATTTGTTGAATTGTCCTTTTCATTCCCTAACAAAAGAAGGTATGTTTTTCCCTCTCATACGTTTGGAGGAACCCGGAGTGCCTAACCAATGGAGACGCATGGAGTTCAGAGAAGATAGCCTGTTGAAGATCCGCTCTCTGGTGAAGCATGAGATGACCCTTGTATCTCAGGGAAGTGCCATCCCAAGAGTAATGCGGTACAGTAGAAGGGTTGTTGGAAAACCATTGGATGAGTTGAGATAAGGAGGATTCATTGACATAGCCTTGTTGAATAGATTGCAACCAATTTGGAACATGCATAGAAATAGTTGAAAGAGAAACTTGGTAATCAAATGTGCGAGAAAGAGCATCTGCCATGAAATTGTCCTGACCCGTCATGTAAGTGATATCATAGGCATAACCCAGGAGTTGGCGAACCCATTTCAGTTGTGCAAGTGAGGAGACCCGTTGTTCCAGGAAATATTGCAGACTCAGGTGAGCAGTATTGATGCAGAAATAATTCCCGAATAGGTATGGCTGCCATGTCTGTACTGCATGCAAAATAGCCATCATTTCCTTCACAGATGTAAAGGCGACTAAATTCTTACCTGAAAGGTCTCTTGAAGGCGGCAATCCCACTGGTTCAGCAAAGACACCTGCATATCTATCAAAAATTTGTTGGATATCCAAGGGAGTAGTGGAGACCATTGATGCATGCATCTAAATGGAATGGAGTTGAGCGATGACACCATGTGAATTCTTCTTAAAGAGATTTTCCAGGCGATGTGAACTGATGATGCGAAGAGACCTTGGTTGTAAGCCTGTAAATGTGTGTTTTTACCCATTGAGTGAAAACTGCATCCAAAGTTTATCAAAATACCATAAGATGGGTCCAAGTGTGCGTAACCATTGAACACCCAAAACCACATCACATCCGCCTAAGGCCAAGGCAAACATGTCAAAACGCAAGTTATAATATTCCATAGAGATACGCACATTGTGACACTTCTCCTTGCAAGGTAAGGTGCCCCCATTGGCAACCATGATTTCAATGTTGGAGCAAGGATGGACAAAACAATCAGCCTGTTTGGCGATCCGAGGGTCAATGAAGTTATGAGTGCTACAAAAATCAATGAATATGGTAAGAGGGAGCTTCTTGAAGTAAACCCTGACCCGCATTATTTGGGGGGTGGTGACGTTGGATAAAGCATGTAGAGATATCTTTGGTTGGTCGTCCTGAGATTGGGGGTCAACAAGCAGCTGTTGAATGTCGACCTGATCATCTATTGTATCTAGAGCGTATTCACCAAGTTCAAAGGCAGGAGAAGAATCCACATCCAAGAGATAGAGCTTTTGCTCAACACATCTATGCCTCTGAGTTAATTTCTCATCACAATTATAACAAAGCCCTTTTTCTCGGCGTGCTCGCATCTCTGCTTCAGACAAATGCTTGATAGGAGTTGGTCAAGGAGCTGGCATGGTGGGAGGTTGTTGGGAACCCATATTTCTGAAGGGAACAAAGGTGGGTTTGGATCGTTGTTGGGCTGCGATATTATCCTCTGCCAACTTAGCCAACCCTAGTACTTCCATCATTGTGTTATCACAGAACATTTTAACCTTTGAGCGGATTTCATCCTTGAGACCATTAATAAAACAACTCCTGTAGAATCCATTAGACAATCCTTCGATGTGATTGGCCTGTGTGAAGAACCTGCAATATTTAATTAATGAAAACACACAAGATAGCATAAATAATAGAAATCAGAATCACTTTTATATTGATCGCAGGCCACTTAGAGGGGGCAACTTCCTTTGGGCAAGCTCATAACTTCATGGTGCCTTCATTGGTCTCAACACAAACTTATATACTAAGTCTAGGCGCCAATACCATTGGTCAATACCATGTGTCAATACAAACCATGGGCCAATACAAAATATGGATCAACAATTACTACGAGACGACTTACAAAGCATATGCATCCAACAACAATAATATAAACTATGGATCAACAAATACTACAAGACGACTTACAAAGCATATGCGTCCAATAATAATATACTAACAAAGTAGATAGAAGGGTTGACATGGGTTTCTAACATCCCCTCTCCCTTAGAAAAAGCTTTGTCCTCAAAGCTTTAGATGTGGAAATTGATGCAAAATCTGAAGGAGTGGTTCCCCTGTAGCATCCTCGGGTTGCATTCCGGCCCATTGACACCTTTTGAGTTTCAGGTAGGATTGCTTGGAAGGCTGTAGACGAAGAAGGATCGGCATATCAGCTCCGTGAAAAGTGCGCTCAGAACGGTGTTGATCGGCTTGTTGTTTCAGTCGAATTCTTGCCATGTGAAGATTGTCCTGCAGAATGAGAAGAATTTGATCGCAGTTTGAAGAACAGAGTCAATTGCCTGAACTGGGGAGCTGCTGAGCATGTATGGAAGAAGAATTGGCGGTGCCTGTCCATAAACTGCTTCATATGGTGTCCTTTTAGATGTGGTATTGTACCACTGGAGCACTTCTAGGAAATCCATAGAAATAATTGTCCACATCTGTGTAGGGATGGGAAACGGTTCAAGCAGTCCCAAAGGGAGTGTCGTTTCACCCTTGTGGACCTGGAAAGTATCACACTCAGCCACCATCTGGTGAATTTTCATTTTCAGTCCCTGCCAAAAGAAGTTACATTGGTCCCAGTCATAGGTTTTGAGGAACCCAAAGTGCCCTGCCGATGAAGAATCATGGAGTTCATAGAAGAGATAGCCTTGTTGAACAGATTGCAACCAATTTGGAACAAGCAGAGAAATAGATGTAAGAGAAACTTGGTCGTCAAATTGGCGAGAAGGAGCATCTGCCACCATATTATCCTTACCCTTCTTGTAAGTGATCGCATAGTCATAACCCATGAGTTGGATAACCCATTTTCAATGTGCTGGTGAGGGGACCCGTTGTTCCAGAAAATGTTCCAGACTGTGGAGATCAGTCTTGATGCAGAAATAATTTCCTAATAGGGATGGTTTCAACTTCGGTACTGCATGCAAAATAGCCATCATTTCCTGCTGAGATGTAGATGCGGCTAAATTCTTACTGGAAAGGTCTCTTGAAGACGACAAACCCACTGGTTCAGCAAGGACACCTGCATATCTATCCAAGGAAGTAGGGGAGACCGTTGATGGGTGCATCTGAATGAAATGGAGTTGAGCAATGACACCATGTGAATTCTTCTTAAGGATCTTTTCTAGGCGATGTGAATAGATCAGGCGAAGAGACCCTTGTTGTAAGAACTTAAATTTGTGTTGTTTCCCATTGACTGAAAACTGCATCCAAAGTTCAACAAAATCCCATAAGATGGGGTCAAGTGTGCATAACCATTAAACGCTCAAAACCACATCACATCCACCTAGAGACAAGGAAAACATGTCAGAGCGCAGGTTATAATCTTCGAGAGAGAGACGCACATTGTGACACTTCCCCTTGCAAGGTAAGGTGCCCCCATTGGCAACCATGACTTCAAAGTTGGAGCGAGGATGGACAAAACAATCAGCATGTTTGGGGATCCGAGGGTCAATGAAGTTATGAGTGCTACCAGAATCAATGAGTGTTGTAAGAGGAAGCTTCTTGAAGTAACCCCTAACCCACATTGTTTGGGGGGTGGTGACGCCAGATAAAGCATGGAGAAATATCTCTGGTTGTTCATCCTGAGATGGGGGGTCAATAGGAGGCTCCTGAATGTCGACCTGATCATCCATTGTATCTGGAGCTTCTTCACCAATTTTTAGAGGCAGGCGGAGAATCCATATCCAAGAGATAGAACTTTTGTTAAACACATCTATGTCCCCGAGTGAATTTCTCATCACAATTATAACAAAGCCCTTTTTCCCTGCGTGCCTGCATCTTTGTTTCAGACAAATGCTTGAGAGGAGTTGGTTGAGGAGCTGGAGGGATGGGAGGTCATTGAGAACCCATATTTTGGAAGGGAACAAAAGTGGGTTTGGAGGGTTGTTGGGCTGCAATCTTGTCTTCTGCCAACTTAGCCAACCCTAGGACTTCCATCATTGTGTCGGGACAGAACATTTTAACCTCTGACCGGATTTCATCCTTAAGACCACTGATAAAACAACTCCTGTAGAATTCATCAGACAATCCTTCTGTGCGATTGGCTAGTTTCTCAAATTCTGTCTGATACTCTCTCAGAGTGCCACTTTGACGAAGTTTAGTGAGTGCTCCAGTGAAGTCATCAAAAGCACTAGGACCAAATCGTTGCAAAAGGAGTTGGCGAAAATCTGTCCATTTTGGCTCATCATGCGCTTGGATGTACCAACAATACCATTGAAGGGCTTCCTGTTCCAAATGAAAGGATGCAAGTGGAACTTTTTGGACATCAAAAGTATTATGCAGGCTGAAATACTGTTCTGCACGATAGATCCATCCAGTCGGATCAGTACCATTGAAGCAAGGAAATTCAAGCTTCGAACCACGGAAATTGTTGGAATAAGAGAACCCATTGGCTGCAGAAGATTCGTGCTGTCGGTTATTGCTCATGGTTGAATGCTGAAGATGGAGGCTGAGAAATTTTTCATCCAGATCTTGGAGTTTGGTTTGGATGGTTGCAAGTGCTTCTTCAATGGTTTTTGCTCTTGTGCGGGTGACAACCATAACGAGGAGGTTTTTTTTTGTTTTTTTTTTTAGGGGGGGGGGATGGATAGAAAAACACAAACAAAGGCTCATTTTGTAAAGAGAAATTTGGATTTGGGAAAAACTCGGATGGGTAATTGGGGTTTGAATAGGTTTTGGACACTTTCTGATGGATAGGGAAGTAGAAAATGAGGATTTCAGAAGCGGGGTGAAAGAATGAGAAAATTTGGTAGAGAGGGACAAAGAAGCAGAATTAGGAAAGGAACTCTGTGGTAAAATTTGAAGGCGATTGGGTGAAATCCGAAGAAGTTATGGCAAACCCTAAAAATATACAAATGTGGGATTTCGGGCTTTGGGGAGTGGAATTTGGGATAGGGTCCTCAGGAATGAAATATGCAGAATGAGATTATAGAGGTGTCAGGGAAGTTTCAAGGGAAATAGAGTGAAAACAAGGGAGATATGGCCAAAAAACAGAAAAAGAAAAAAAAAATTTCCAGAATGGATCTGCTACGGCACAGAAGGGAGTAGAAACAGATGGATCTGCAATGACGCGAAAGTGATCGGCAACAAATGGATCTGAAATGACGCCGAATGGATAAAAAATGACTCGATCTTAAACGACTTTTAGAATAGATCTGAAACGGCTGGATCTGGAACGACTTTAAAAATGGATCTGAAACGGCTGGATCTGAAATGGCACGGAAGTGATCGGCAACAGTTCAGCTGAAAATAGATATGGACCCTAGGTATGTGCAGCTTCCTAACAGTTCAGGGGTTTCACTCGGCCACCAATGCTGTCTGATGGCTTGCATATTGGGGCAGTACCCCTCACTCCACGGCTCAGGTAAAACTGATAACTGCTTTGCCACAAACGACAACTCTTGGTTTACCTCATGGGTGGGAACTAGTCAATCAGGTAGGGGTCGTTTCCATTTTCGCTGGCAGGTCCTCTCAATGGGCCAGCTACTTCGGGGTTCCTGTGGTACTCCTCACAATGAGTTTTAGGGCTTATGCTCAAGTACTTCCCACAGTTAAGCAGATAGGGATTATTACCAAATCCGAAGCTGCAACAGATGCGAAAAAAAAAATTGGGCATAAATTTCACCGAACGAGCCCAAGAAAGTGCTCTGATACCAAATGTGAAGAACCTGCAATATTTAATTAATGAAAACACACAAGATAGCAAAAATAACAGAACTCGGAATCACTTTTATATTGATCATAGGCCACTTCTAGGGGGCAACCTCCTTTGAGCAAGCGCAATACAAATAACTTCACGGTGCCTTCATTGGTCTCAACACAAACTTATATACTAAGTCTAGGCGCCAATACCATGGGTCAATACCATGTGTCAATACAAACCATGGGCCAATACAAAATATGGATCAACAATTACTACGGGATGACTTACAAAGCATATGCATCCAACAACAATAATATAAACTATGGATCAACAAATACTACAGGACGACTTACAAAGCATATGCGTCCAACAACAATATACTAACAAAGTAGATAGAAGGGTTGACACGGGTTCCTAACAGCCAGTTTCTCAAATTATGTCTGATACTCTCTAACAATGCCAATTTGGCAAAGTTTACTGAGTGCCCCTGTAAAGTCATCAAAAGCACTAGCACCAAATCATTGCAAAAGGAGTTGGCAAAGATCTATCCAGTTTGGCTCGTGATGAGCTCTGATATACCAACGATACCATTGAAGGGCTTCATGTTCCAAATGAAAGGATGCAAGTGGAACTTTGTGGACATCAAAATTATTATGCAGACTGAAATATTGGTCTGCCCGGTATATCCATCCAGTCGGATCAGTACCATTGAAGCGAGGAAATTCAAGCTTCGACCCACGAAAATTGTTGGAAGAAGAGAACCCAGTGGCTGCAAAAGATTATGGCGGTCGGTTATTGTTCATGGCTGAATGCTGAAGATGGAGGCTGAGAAATTTTTCATCCAGATCTTGGAGTTTGGTCTTGAGGGCTATAAGTTCTTCCTCAATGATTTGTGCTCCTGCACGGGTGACAACCATAACCAAGAGTTTTTTTTTTTTGAATGGGTAGAGAAACAAAAACAGAAAGTGTTTTAGTAAAGGAAAATTTGGATTGGGGAAAAACTCGGATGGGTAATTTGGGTTTGACTAGGTTTTGGACACTTTCTGATGGACAGGGAAGCAAAAAATGGGGATTTCAGAAGCGGGGTGAAAGAATGAGAAAATTTGGCAAAGAGGGACAAAGAAGCAGAAATAGGAAATGATCATTATGGTAAAATTTGAAGGCGAGTGGATGAAAATTGAAGAAGTTATGGCAAACCCTAAAAATAGACAAATGTGGGATTTATGGCTTTGGGAAGTGGAATTTGGGATATGGTCCTCAAGAATGAAATATGCAGAATGGGATTGCAGTAGTGTTAGGGAAGTTTCAATGGAAACGAAGTTAAAACAAGGGAGATATGGATCTGCAAGGGCGCGGAAGGGATCAGAAAGAAATGGATCTGCAATGGCACGGAAGGGATCGGCAACAAATGAATCTGAAACGGCATGGAAGGGATCAACAACAGATGGATCTAAAACGACACGGAAGTGATTGGCAACAGATAGATCTGAAACGGCATAGAAGTGATCGACAACAGTTCTGGACAGAGGAAATCTGCGATTTATCAACTGAAAATAGATATGGACCCCGTATGCTCGGCTTCCTAACGGTTCAGGGGATTCACTCGGCCACCAATGTCGTCTAGCGGCTTGCATATTGGGGAAGTAACCCTCACTCCACAGCTCAAGTAAAACCGATAACTGCTTTGCCACAAACGACAGCTCTTGGTTTACCTCACAGGTGTGAACTAGTAAATCAGGTAGGGGTCATTGCCCTTTTCACTGGCAGGTCCTCTCAATGGGCCAATGACTTTGGGGTTTTTGTGGTACTCCTCACAATGATTTTTAGGGCTTACGCCCAAGTACTTCCCACAGTTAAACGGATAGGGATTATTCCCAGATCCGAACCTGCAAAAGATGCAAAAAAAAATTGGCAGAAATTTCACCCAACGAGCCCAAGAAAGTGCTCTAATACCAGATGTGAAGAACCTGCAACAATTAATTAATGAAAATACTCGAGATAGCAGTAATAATAGAACTCATAATCACTTTATTGATCATAGGCCACTTCGAGGGGGCAACCTCCTTTGAGCAAGTTCAATATAAATAACTTCACGGTGCCTTCATTGGCATCAACACAAACTTATATACTAGTCTATGTGACAATACTATGGGTCAATACCATGGGACATATAATACTACGGGACAACTTACAAAGCATATGCGTCCAATACTATGGATCAATACTATGGGATAATACAAACTATGGATCAACAAATACTACGGGACGTCTTGCAAAGCATATGCATCCAACAACAATATACTAACAAAGTAACGACATGGGATCCTAACAAAGTTGCAAGATGGGAGTCTATTAAACCAAGTCGTAGATCCCGAAGTAATATGACATCTGAAATGATGGGCATAGATGTAGACTCAGATGGTGCACCCATTGATAATAAAGAAGAATATGGATCATCTACATCTTCATCTGCAAAAAATGTAGATTCTGATGGGGTGTCAAAATCCATGGATGAATTTGAATAATTTCACATGAATCATTTTAAATGTTTTTTATTAGTATGATGTTTGTAATTGAAACTCTAAAGGAGTTTTTGAATATTTATATGAATCATTTGTTCTTGTATGGTCTAATATATTATTTCATTATGAATCGCATCATAATTTATTTGTTTTTATATGGTTAGAGTGGTGAAATTATTTATGAATTTTTGTTTTTTGTTTAATATGCAAGTTTCAAAAAAGTTGTAATTTATCTCTTGAAAAATAAAAAAAAATCTCCAATTTAGGGGTTAATTGGGCTCTATTTTTTACCCTGAAAAAACAAACGTGTATACTGGTATCAACAATTTTCTATTTGGTGGGGTGTTTTGGGGGTTTTTTTTGCAAAAATCATTGTTTTTATGGCTAGAGTTCTCGTTCATACTATAAAGTTCTCGTTTCATAGTATATGTGGTTATTATTACTCTACATGCTCACAGTGGTCTGCATAAGTACTTAGATCACAAAGCCTTTCAGCTTGTTAAGAATGGATGCACTACTTCTACTGGAAACTTACAAGCTCTTCATGAATATTTGAGCTTTGTTACCAACCTAGATCCAAATCCTAGGCTCTATCAAGCGCCGAGAGGGATCAAATCTCCCGAGGTGCAAACCTCTCCTCGAAAAGCTCCTTGAGTGCAATACCTGAGCCGACGTTTGCACCTTGGGAGATTTGATCCCTCTCGGCGCTTGATAGAGCCTAGGATTTGGATCTAGGCTAGTTTTAGCCGTGGGTGGTGACACAAAACTGGAGTCTGATCAGCATTGTAAGGAACATATTAAGTTGAAAACACAAATACATTCACAAGGATTATCATAATGTAAGTAATAAGTATTAAGGATTGAGTAAATTGTTAAACTGGAAAAATAGAGACAATAATTTTGTAAGGATTAAATAAATGAAAATATGCTTCATATCGTGATCATTTTCAATCTATCTTCTTCTTCTTTTCTTATCTTCACACCTGGTATTTTTGACATCTTCTCATATCGATCATATGAGAATGGAGGTTGAAATCGTAGACCTTCCAAATATTTAACTCGAGATATTGTTGTAAATGTCATACCCTGCCTCTCTTGCTTTCCAATAATAATAGTAGCTTTCTCCAATGTCAATTCTTGTGATTTATGGATTGTTAAACCCCAAGCGAGTTTCAATGGAAGTTGTTTTTTATTACCTCTTTCGATAGGTGTAATAGGAACAACTTGAGGAAACGAATCATCCCATGGTCTCCGCACATAATTATCAAATTTCATTAAAACATATGTGGGTGGTTCTGGAGGAGAACTTCCAGGGTTATACACAATTTGGCGTATAACTCCAAGAACACCATTGACGAGTCCTGCACCAGTCCAGAGGTTTGATGTGAGCATTACCCTTGCTCCTATGGCTATAAGTAATTCAAGTTTCAACCCTTCTTCATCTCCTTCCATAGAATAGTTGCTTCTTACAGATGTAGCAATACTGGTCGCAATGGGACAGTTTAGGCTTCTTATTAAACGCTTGTTATGATAGTTTACATCATCATGTGTCGCAAACAAATGGATCACCTTATCGAAGGAATTTTTCATTGTATCATTTAAGGAAGTATCTGTACGAGTCATCAGTAATTTCCAATCCTCTATTTTTGGAATTGCATCTCTAATATTCATTAACACATTACGAAAGATATTTGTTCATTGCTTTGTCTATTCTGTCGAAACACAGTATCGAGGGTCACAACTGTTGTGAATGTGTTCCACAATTCTTTTGCAATACCTTTCGATGCATATACCGGCTTATCCAAGACAGGTGGCAATTGTCCCAAATCACCGACCAATATAATCGATCTTCCACCAAAAGGTATATTAGCATTTTCTGGGAAGGCTTCGCGAAGTCTTGAATCTATTTTGATTAATAGATTTTTTCCAATAAAACTCATTTCATCAATCAAAATATATCTAACATTCCTCGACTCTTCCTGTAAGTTAATTAAAGTCGATCCTCGTAAAGGCTTAATTTCTTTGATCAGTATATGAAGTGCAGAATGAACTGTTCTTGCGGATATGTTGAAAGCCGCCACCCCCATAGGAGCCAGAAGAAGTAATGGACTTTTCCCTGGATGAGAGAGATTTTCAAGTGTATTTTTAATGGCTCCAATCAAATATGACTTTCTGGTTGCTGCAGTTCCTTGGATTATCATGCGTAGTGGATCAACACCCATTCTATAATGCTCAAGGATAACATCATATGTTATTCTTTGCTTATCCCCCAAACTATCAATTGAGTAAGACTTTGTATGTTGATTAGTAGAAATCGTTTTCAATTTTCGCATATCAGAGATGAAATAAATTGCACGACTGGAGGTCTCTTCATCTACAAAAGTAGCGTTCCAATCATTCATACGATCAAGATCCCTATGTCCAAGCATCTCAAACTCATTATAATTTATAAATTGATTTTTATATAATCCACATATGATCTCCCATTCATGCTGCCTGGAATCTCTCTGTGGAATTGGATGTTCTTCTTCTTCGTTGCATTCAACTCGAGCATCTGTAGGCACAGGTTGGCGATCAACATGCCAATGCACATATTGCAAATTTTTCCAATTTTGTACTATTTCATCAGATGTGTGGCCTATATCTCTTCTAAAGTCATGAAATGTCTTGTACAAAACCAACTCGGACCAACAGAATTCGACAAACTTCTCATCTCTTCGATCAAGAATAGAGTTAAATCTAGGAAACACACGTACAATAGATGCACTACTTCGTGGTAACCATTCCCCCCACCGTCTATGTTTGTCATATGACCAATATTTTGTAACATCTATCAATGTAAGTTGCTCCATATTCTTCGGTCGCTTAGTATATGCATCAATCAAAGAATTATCGTTGTCGGCATTATATGTTTCAACTTATACTTATTTGAAAACCTTCATACCAACATTTAAAACCACAAAACGACGAATACATTCTGAAAGAGGAAGCTCTAGAAGCATATGGCATGTCTCCTGTGCACCAATGTCCCTATCAACAGTGGATTCACACAACAAACTTTTATATGCACGTGTTGCTGGTTCGTTCGGATTCTGGAGAGAAGAGACCCGCATCGACATATTGTGGAAAGTTTCAGATCCCTTTTATGATTTAGCATCGTATTTTGCTATGTAATTAGTAATGACACGCTTGGAGAGTACAGGCTTCCAATCTATATTATCCCTCCACATCATTAGTGTTTCACGATTGTGTGTATTCACTCTGTCATCATTTCGTCTAGGTTCATACTTTTTTTCTCCTTGTTCATCAATGTAAAGTTTTGATGAAAATGTTCGAAAACCTCTTCTCGAAACATTGTATGTCTCAAATGCATATAATGTGCCATGATGTGAGGATTATCAATTACATTTTGACGTCGCCATTTTCTCGCTTCATGTGGATCTGTAGGACTTGTGCCTGGCATTAATTTATCCAAATCAGTCCATTGCATATCCACTGCACTTAGTGTGAAGAATATTGTCAGGCATCCTATCTGTTGAATCAATTCAGATAACTCTTGATGACACTTGCTCCAATATGCACGTGTGCCTCTTAATACCATTCCAAATCTCATTAATCTTTCTCCCAGTCTAGAATCTGGAAGATTTTGTAAATGTTGTCGTAACTCTTCCATTGTTGTGGGTAGTTCACTAATATTTTTTTTGAAAAAAACTGTTGAGGAAGCTTGAGCACGATGTCTCATTATGATATTTAGTAAAAAATATCTGAAGCGAGGGTGCCTTCCAAATCTATTATCGTGTTATCTAAGAAGATGTTTTGCGTACTCATGAAGATGGACATTTCGCATTCGCGGTTGTAACCAATCAGCCTCTCCTTTAGGGAACAATGCTGGAAATGCCATATCAAATAATCCGACAACGTTATACTCGTTAATCGAAGATGAGCCAATGCTAGGCCAGTTAAGCACATCAGTCGATTCATCATTTGCGTTATTTTCATCCAGATTAGGATTATTTTCCCATGCTCTAATAATTTCTATCTCTCGTGGTGCACTTGGAAGCCTTGATGCAAAAGAAGTTGTTTGTAAACCATCTAACATGTCATCAACCCCTGGTATCCCTTCCATCATTGCAAATTCTGTGTCGTCGTCAATATCGGGAAGACTAACAGAATTAAGCATATGTGAGATATCTGTTGCATTTTCAGGTAAATCTTCTACTGCGTCATAATCAACGTGAACATCCCGATAATATGAATAATTTTGAATGTTATATAATAATGCATCCATAACTCTTTGTTTTCTAACAGTGAAATCATAATTGGATCCTTGTCGGCCTTTTTTCCGCACAACCACCATTAGATCCAAGTTGTTAATATGTCGTGGCAATTTCTTGGCAACATCTTTAATCTCCTGCAGAAAACTAATGGTGTGTCCTCGATATTTGTATTGTCCACCTATAGAATGCATCACCTACAAAATTGGACTTGCACGTGCTATCAACATCTCTTCCACTTGTGTGAGATCCTGAAGGACATGAGGTTGAGATCCTGGATCCATGTGGTTTCTAACTGAGAATCTGTGAGTAGATCCCTCTCTTAGACATTGCATGCACATGGGAACTGTACTTGTATTACGTACCTATATTCCAGCATATGACTCTTGGCAGACATGACACATTTGAAGTTGTTCCAATTGATCAATTTGTGAACAAATTTTTTTATGTCCAGTATACATTTCTTCAGATTGTATCGATATATTATCACCAATTTCAATCTCATATTTTGTCACCGTTAAGCGTTGAGCATCTGCCATAGTTGGTTCTACGTTATTATTGGTCGAATATTGTCTTTGTTGTTCTACATTTCGATTTCTTTGTTCCTCCAACTGCTTCTTGTTTCTCTCTCGATATGCTCTTTGTCGGTCAATGTTTCGTTTTCTTTGTTCTTCTCCTTTTTTTGTTGTCAATTCGTCTAACTTTCTTTTTCGATATTCCCTTTAACGATCTGCGTTTCGTTTCCTTTGTTCTTCTCGTTCTTCTGCTGTCATTTCGTCCAACTTTCTTTTTTGATATTCTTTTTTTTGTTCTGCTTTCCGTTTCAAGTCTTCTTCTCATTCTTCTATTGTCATTTCGTTTGATTTGTCTCATAGCATCTTCCGCATGCACATCTTCCATTTCTAGGTCAGACTCTATATAAAAAATGTCAAGCGTTAACATATACACTGAAATTTATACGAGGATAAAACTATATACGCTGAAATCAATGCAAGTCTAAAATTCAATTTACACGATAATGAAATTCACTAAATTTTCAAAAAATATATATATATATTTTCGAAAAAATTATGTGATCTAAGAGGATTGAACCTTGGACCTCACACCCATTATCCCAACACCCTTACCACTATATCACATGTAGTTCTTGTTTATATACTTAAAATAATGATTTATTTAACTATAATCCCTAAATTTTATTTAAATTATTTTATAATTTCCCAAAAAATAAGTAATCTATGAGGATCGAACCTTGGACCTCACATCCTTTATCTCAACACCCTTACCATTGAACCACATGTACTTCTTATTCATATACTTATAATATTAATATTTAAATATACTCCCCATACAAATTTTAAATTAGTATTTTTTATTTTAACATATTAAAAATAAATTCTATTTTTATTTTTGTAATTTGAACTTTAAAATATAGTTTAAATTATCTATATTAAACTATATGTTAAAATGGTGTGGATCGGCGCTTGTGTGTAGTTCACTAATATGTATTTATTATGTTAAAATAGAATTTTTTTAATATGTTAAAATATAATTTAATTTTAACATGTAAAACTTAAATTGTGGTGCACGTTGAATTAAATTATGGTGCAGGTTGAATTAATATAATATAATTTTAATATATTAAAATTAAATTATAATATATTTAATTTTATGGTACAGGTCGGCTGGGTGAAGGGAGGACGGGACAGAGCAGACGTGGAGGGAAGGCTGGAGGGGAGGGAGGCGATGTGGCGGGGGAATGGCGTATGAGGGAGGGCTGCAGGGATGGCGTGGGAGGGAAGGGAAGGCCGGAGGGGAGGGAGGTGACGTGGAGGGGGATGGCGCAGGAGGGACGGCTGCAAGCAAGGCGTAGGAGGGAAGGGAAGGCTGGAGGGGAGGGAGGCGACATGAAGGGGGGATGGAGCAGGAAGGAAAGAGCTCATGGAGGAGAGGTGTGCGGGGGGGGGGTGTGTGGAGGAGCTGCGTGGAGGGGAGCTCGCGCAGGAGGGGAGGAGCTGGGAGGACAGCACACGGAGGGGAGCAGAGGGGAGGATAGCACACGGAGAGGAGCTGCATGGACGAGCTAGGAGGGAAGCTCGCACAACATGACGACGAGGCAGAAACGAAAATTATTAAATCGAAAATTACTGTTCTAGTTGTTGGTTCCCTTCTTTTTTGCTGCAGTTTCTTCACAGTAATTGTTTTTGTTGTTGTTTGTTTTTGTCGGTTTCCTTCTCTTTGCGTCCATGTATTATAAATCCTAGGATTTAATTCAAACGAGAATACGCGTCCTTTTATTAATGGCTGACATAATATTAATTTTTTTATTATTATGTTAAAGACAAACTTTATTTACTATGGCCGACTATAAGGACAAACGCGAACAAATGTTACAGGATCTCCCTCATACTAGGTTGTAGAGCGCCTCTCGGCGCAATCACTCAAAATGGTAATTTCCTTATGGTGTGACATGTTATTTCGTTATGCTTTAAAAAAACATAAGACATAACTTCATGTGCTTTACAGCAAGCAATAGAAACAACCTTCCATTCTAATAAAACTTACTGCATGTCTTGATTTTCTCACTCTTGTCTATTTATTTCATATTTAGTTTTGTCAGTTGTGCTACCTGGAAACACACTTGTAGTTGCATATGTTGTTGTAAGTTTTTCCCACTCATACTTTTTTTCACTCATGATTTTTTGCATTACTATAGGACTTATAATACTTTCTATTTAAACATTACAAACTTCTTTATGGATAACAACATTGACCCTTGTATGACTATAAAAAATTCTTTGCATAATAAACTTCTTAGCAATAGTGCATAGCTGATAAATAGGAACATTCCTCACTTGCAAGTATTTTGCACTCTTTGTTAGTGGTCAAACGGATGAGAGACAAAGACCCCATTCGAGAAACTCGACATTTTCTAAACAAGCCACAGGATGTTTTTGTAATAGTTATAAGAGTTTCACTCTATTTTGACATGTTATACAACTTTACATGTTATGTTGGCATAAGTGCTCTTATATTTTTCCTATGGATTGACACTTTTATAAACCCATTGACATTTCATCATTTTACTTTCTTCTGCAAGGAATGATAGTCAACTTGTTGTACAATACCATTTGTACATGCTATGTATGAGAAGGGTAATGACATGTTTTAGTTGAACACTAGGCTTATTTTACATAAATTTGAAGGCATTATATCTTTAAAATAAATTCATTGTATTGTATTTAAAGCAATTATGGGGAAAGGATCTAATATCAAATCAAAACTATATGCACTATATGGTGGTTGTTTAAAATTGCAACAAAAAGAGGTATAACTAGTCTTTGGATATTGAGTGATTCCAAGATCAGTATATAATGACATACATAATTGTAGGTTGGAAAACTTATTATTGACTCCTATTATGGACGTAATCAATGAGATAAGGGTATAATTTGAAAATATCTATTTCTAGCACGTATACAAGAAACTAAATGAGAAAAAAATATGCTTTCCAAAGATTATTTATGATCGTATGAGAGTATGATGTATCTTGATGAAGAAGCTAAGGGAATTTCATTCATAGTCAAAATCCTTTTAGTTGACACTTAGATGAATAAAAATAGATGGAAACTATTGTAAGTAAGAAGATGAAAATCGCATGGACTTGTCAAGGAAAAAAATTGGTGGTTTTGTGGTATATAGGCATGACCATTTTAAGCTAAGTGCCAAGGGAAGGCTATATAAAACGAGTGAATCTTGTAGGTTTTTGTAATGGGATATAAGCTAAGTCATTGACTTGTTTAGGAGTGCTTGAATGGCACAAAAATACGGATATTTTGATTTCTACTTAAAATAATTTCATTTGCCTCTCTTTCCAGTCAAGTAAATGACTTGTTGTATGTGTAGATAACGAATCACACATAGTAAAAATGATAGAAAAATCAATAATATACAAACTCTAACAAATCAAAGAAAAAGAAGAAACCAAATAGAGATTATTGTTTTGAATGTACTTGTCAAAATTATTCTTGATGATGGACCAAAGTAGTCTGGTTTGAAATGTTGATTAAAAAATGGATGCGATAATTCCATAAATGCCCCCAAGCAATATATAGATAGTGTTTAGGGACCAACAAATCCAAAGCAAGGAGGTTTTATTAGTAGTTCATGGTCAAAGATGACTAAATTTATGATTGAATTACACTAGAAAGAGATTTCAACCTAAAATACGTTAAGCTAACATTGTGGTAGCATCTTTGATGCAGTTCAAAGTTGTTAGCACTCAGAATTTACCCTTTGAAGGATAATCCTAAGGTAACTATTTCAAGCCAACCTTTAAGAGGAAATCCGGTTTCTTTCCTACCAGAGAGGGCTCTCTCAAAAGATAAATACAATGACCAGGAATATTTTTACACAAACTTAAGTAAAGATTATAACGGTTGAAACAATATGTTTTCATTGGGAATGGAGTCATAAAATAAGATATAAAGGATACACAGGGCTTTCACAATATCAATCTTTTCACAGAGGCGGGATAGTTATTCATTCATGGTCAAGTTCTTAATTTGCTGGTGATAAAAGAAGAAAAATGAACAATCCATTAATATGGGCACAACATGGTGAATCCAATATTAACTTTAGATGAAAAATAGATTGTGGATACTTGAAATCAACAAATCAGAGCATAAAATATGAATTATGACTCATCATACACTTATTCAAGTATGAAAGAACACATAATGGGAAAGAGATAACCAGAAAAACATTCACATGAGAAAAGGAAAATACATACTATGAAAAGAATAACACGAGAATCTCTGCTTCAAAATTTCTTTCTTGGCTCTGCAACTCTTATTAATCTTAGAATTCAGTACAAAATGCCTTTCTTTCTCATAAGTTTCAACCCTCAATAGTTTACAAAAACTTGCTTAAATACATCAAAAAATGCTCCATGAGCTGTGAATAACAATTTACATTCTAAAAATAGAAACTTCATAACTGCTTATCATGTCTGTCAAAAGTAAAAATTGAAGCAAGTGAAAATATATAAAAGTGTTTTTAATCCACATTGTAGTGAATTCTTGATGCTTCTCCTGCCATAGTATTCTAGACACCTGTCTTCATGGATGTAGCTTGTACCTCATTCTTATGAATTTCTCCACTATCTTCCATTTCTCTACAGTTGGTGTCTCGTAGATGGTCATTTCTTTAACTAATACTCTCAATCCAACATGTTCCACATAGGATACTGGAGGCATTTCAGCAATTATCATCTTCAACCGATTATGAATTTCGAAATCAACGGCCAATTTGTCAATTATGACCTTTCCTGTTAGGGAATGAGTCATGTCTTCAAAAAATTTGTGATTCATTCTGGCTTTAATCAACAAGGCTTGATAATCGGATTGAGAAATTTGATTTCCATTTTTATCCCAAAATGAAGGGAGTCCTTTTTAAAACATTTCCGAAAACAAATTTTTAAAAGACTGAACTTGCTGTGACATCTGACTCACTTTAGCTTGGACAGTTTGAACATGACGGTGTTTTGCAATAATTCTCATTGCATGAGTTATTATTGTAATTCTATCTTTGATTCCCAGAGTTTTCATATCTTCTACAGTCAAAGAATTTAAGAAATCATTAGTACTTTGGGCAGTTTCTACTGGTCTTCTCTCCAAGGTTTCCATCATGACTGAGCAATTTTGTTGATCTATACCAATCACTGACTCTTTATCCATTATGAAGTTTAAATAAGGCCTCAAATTAACAAATTCAACCATGATCATATCTCAGATCAAATGTCTGGCTCCCTGCACAGGCAATTTCCCTGAAACTTTTTCAGTTGACTTCTCATTATGCTCCAATAATTTTCTATTCTCCCTTTCTAGGGATATTTTCTCTTCTTCTTTCTTTTTGACTTCTTCTTCTAAACTCGGATTCTCTGTCTTTAAACCTTTTATTTCTTCCTCTTTCAAACTAATATGTGACATTGCTTGAACAAGATATTATGTACCAATCTCTGCACTTGACTGACCTGCTTTTATTTGATTATTTGTTTCTAAAATCAATACACTCTCATTTAGAACATCAATTTTGGATAAAAGTGTAGCTCTTTCTCCTTCCCATCCACTTTGTTCTTCTGTAATATTCAACAATTTCACCTTAGTGTCAATTAATTCTTGAGATAAGTCTTCTTTCCTTTTTTCTAATTCTGTTAACTCAGAAGCCTGAATTAATTGAGTGGCTGGAATTTTGAGTTTTTTCTTTAATACTTGGATAGTGCTTTATTTTTCTTCCAATATCTTCTTTGTATCCTAACCTTTATCCGGTTCACTATCCATGGTCAATATATCACTCTGGAGTTTTTTAACCTGCTGCTAGTATGTTTTATTTTCCAATTTTTCTTGTTTCAATTGATTTTCCAACTTCATGATTGTAGATTGCAATTTCGAATTCTTCAAAGTTGTTTTCATCAAATATGTATATATAACTTCTCTAGTTTGCTTATGAAGGTGAATCTTATCAGGTATAGGTATCCTTTGTAAATTAAGTTTCATCTCTGAAACTCTGTCTTGGGTAGTCACTGCTAAATTTAGTGTATTTTTGACATGATCCCTTACAGTAACCAATGAGACATCCTTGTCTGAAATATCCCTTACCTTTGTATATAACTTTAAAACTTTATCTGAAGCAATGTGCCTCTCTTGTCCACATCTAGTATACAAATCACTTCTTGACTTAAATTTATCAGTAAGTCCACTATGTTACGCCTCTTCAAAACTATATTCCTGAACTTGAAAAATTGGTTCTTGGTCTTTTTCCTTTATTTCCCCAATACCTACTTCAACCATTTCTTCATTTGAGTCTATCTTTAGTCTTTTTGACATTTCTAGATCTTCATCCATGCTCTCATCACCTTCTGGAAAACTGCTTTTACCAGTGATGTCACTCTTGCTTTGAACTGGTATAATCATTGCAGATGATTTTATCACTGCTGAAGGATTAACCTGCAAAGTTTCTAAGATCTCCATATTTGGTTGATATTCCATTTAATTAGCTCTTTCAACTAAGACTTCTATTTCTTCATGATCATTTTTTTTTTTTGCCTTCTATCTAAGATAATGTGATAAGGATCATAATTAATTTTAGTAGCCTTTGCGAAATTCATATCTTGTAACAAGTCTTCAATGAGTGAAAGGGCAGCTTATTCTTCACAGTTAAGGGACCAATCTTCATGGGAAATTTAACTTCAGAAGCCTTCCTGAAACTTAATAAGTGTTCATTTTCTACAATCAACTTCTATCTGAAATATTCTAGAGTAAAAATCCTTGATGTTAGAAATGCAGGTAAGATGTATGGCTCATGAACAAAGCCATAAACTCTAATGATAGTATGATCTTTCAAAATAAACCAATCTCCAACTTTTGTATCTGCACTTAGCTGTAAAATTTCCTGCATCTCTGGTAACACTCTGGGTAATTATTTCTGAAATATTGATCTATACATTTCTGACATAATCAAGTTCATATAATTGAAGGTACTGTTCATGATCTCCAAGGTGAAAACAATCTCTGGGAACTGCAAATTTGCCTCATTAAAAAATAAGAACATTCTGACCAAATAGGACTAAAATCTGAAGTGTCTCGTCATGTGGAATATTACTAACTGAGAATGAATACTCTCAGCCAAAAAATCATCAAACTTAAGGCAAGGCAACTAACTATCAAAATGTTGCTTATCTATCCTAAACAACAGACTCAAAAGGGTTTCTAAGACAAACTTGTCGGTATCTAACCCTAAAAACTGATTCAACAAGGAAATGACCCACTGAGACTCTTCATTGAACAGGTCAATATCTAAGGGAAAGGGTTCATTCTCAACAGAAAGGTCCGGCTTTAGGATTTTAGAATAAAAAACTTGTTTTTCTTATACAGGGGCTTGTCTAAACTGTTCGACCAGGGTTTCTTCAAGAAAATCTTCCAAATTTTGAACCAAGGACTTGGGAACGTCTAAGGAGTCTCAGACTGTTTTGGAATTCACAAAACAAAGGATTTTAGACCTATTTGCATCCATTATCACACGTTCCAACTGAGAATAATTTGATGCACGCCATGCTACAAAATCCAGAAATTTAGGGTTTGCTTTGGATAGAAATGATGAAACAATGACCTTTGCATACCGTGCAAATCCATTCCCTATTCATCCAGGACCTTCAATTTATCTTTTACCTCCAGTATCAAACCAAAGGACACCACTGTGTCAAAATTGTCTCCATCCTTATCCTCAAAAATTTCTTCTAACCTAATAAACTCTTTGACCTGTTCTTCTACCCCTTCTTCCCTTTCCATTTTTAAACAACAATCAAACAGTTAAAAGGATCTCGAGACTTACCTGGTACACGACAGCTGAGAAGGAATATTTTAACCTAACTCTCGTTGATGTAGAAACGTTCCTCCTCCATGTACAGGACAAATGACTTATTCCCCGTGACTTTTCCCTTATAATATTCTTTTAAAATCATCGAAAGAAATCAACTGTTGATTTTGTCACGTGATTTTACCTACGCCATCAATTTCATCACCCTTTATCATCTAGGCAGTTTCAGGATCCTTGAAGGTTGTCTCCCCAAACCACCTTTCAATCCGTGGAATGCTCCGTCGTCTTATACGTGGTGAGCGGTATACTTTCCGTTGCTGCTCACCCCTCTCCTCTTCCACGCTACTTCTGGCTTTGGAATGAACCTCGATCATTGATTGGATCACTCTTTAATTCATAATCGTTGATTTATTTCATAAACTAGCGTATTCCTTAGCATTCGTTTCCTCTCTCCCTTCCGCCAATCTCCACCGTTGATCTCCGCTGCTCATTTCTTCGCCTTTGATCTAGGTTGAACTTTAGCACTCTTTTAGCATTTTGAAGTCTGTTATATGTTTAATCATCCTGTTATTTTAGAAGTCACCAACAACTTTAGTGACCCCACATCACTTAGTCCTTTTTAAATTTAGCAATTGGGCTAAATTTAAAATTTTATACACTTGTTTAGATGCTTAGCTAGACATAGGAATTTTTCCGTAATATTCTTTGTCACAATTTTTGGTCTCATTACAAACTCCCATCATATAAAAATCCAGTCATGTGTCAACAAAAGCAACAATCTTGTTGTGTAATGGATGTGTGCATACTACCATTATACTTTGGCATGCACCCAAGGACATACATGGACAACTTAGTTTGTGTAAGCACGTTGGAAAGGATGGACAACTAAATGAATGATTATGAATGGAAGCCCAATAATCATCATTCCAAAATTTTGCACACTATATTTTATTGTTGACATATGAACAATATGTGTTGTGAAATACTCTATACACACATAACAAGTTTATTTAGACACCTTTCTCATATTGCAATAGGTTGAGTGTAGTAGTACAATCAATTCAATTCATTTGAATTCATGGAACTAGTGATAGTGATAAATGTATTGTAGTTGTTAGTTTGTAAAGTTTTGTATTGTTCATATTATTGTTGTATAAACTTATTTCTTAATGAATCTTTAAGTTGAATTTTTTAGTTTGTATGCAACCATACAAAATTTGCAATTGTTGGTATGTATGTTCTTATTTACGTTAGGTGTAGTTTAGGATTGTGAGAGGTCCCAAATTCTTTGGAGGACAAGGAAGGTTATCAATGACATGTTTATTTCTATAGATGTCAGATGGAAGCTCAATTTATCAACTCTCAAAAGAGTTTAAATCATTGATTTGTGAGATGGGTGGAGTTCGTATAGAGATACACATTTGTGGTGAAGTATAAGGTGGAAAAATAACATTTATGTTTGATGTTCTAAGTAGAAGAGTGCTACTATTAGAAGTGAAAAATGAAAAATCAAATAATTGGATTTGAGTAGATCAAGGATTTAACATCGAGTTTGGATAGGTCACATGGATGTGTAGGTACTCAACATTGTAAGAGGTGAAAACACAATTAGATAATTGTATTATCTAGGATGGGTGTATATTCAAAGGATGGGAATTGTGTATGGACCCAAAGGATCAATGGCAGCAAATGATTTGAGGATTGGATAGCGACATTTTAGGAAGAAATTTTAGGTGCAACAAGGCATGGGTTTTACTAAAGGAAGTATATCATTGGTCCAATATGAATAAGAAGGTCAATAGGTTTGTGAAGCAATGTAAAATTTACTAAATGGAAACATATGTGAGTTGTTGGGACTGGCCCAAGTATGGAATTTTTGTCAAGCTGGTTTTGGGAAGCTGCGAAGTTACAGCGCAACGCAGTATCGGCAGGGTAGGAACCGCGCAGCTAAACACCAACTTCGCGAAGTGGTAGCACTGCGCAGTGCCAGCAGAGTTCCTATTTTGGGTAAAGGGTATAAGGGGAGGTCGAGCTGTGAAAGCGACCTGTTTCGAGTAAGCAACTCCAGGATTCCTGGGAATGGGTATGGAGAAGAATGAAGGCAGATGAAAGTGACCTGTCAAGAGAGTGGTGGAAAACAGTTAGAAGCTAAGTCACAAAGCCGACGGGGACAGGCGGGCCAGAGGGGCGGAAAGAGACACGTCACGATGCAGTATAACCGTTTTGTGAAGACTGCGGATGTCAGAAGGGTGTGCGAGCTGCGAGTGGTCCAGCAGAACATCCAGAAGCATGTGGAGCAGCTATCGACTATGACAGGACGAGTCAGCGGGTAACCGCGCCATTTTGAGTAACCTTAGGGTTTTTGAGCCCATCATGAATGTAAAGACGTGACCTAAGGGCACGGTCTATTAAAGGGCACATTTTGTAAGAAAAGGGTTAAGTAATCTTCTTTTGGTTAATGTTGAATATTGATCTCTGTTGAGAGACTCATTGTAAAAGGATCTGCAGCTGTGTGCGCAGCGGCCTACTGAGAGAGAAGAGAGTCTACAGCTAAGTGCGTAGACTGGAACTGTTGTACCCTTCCCATAAATAATATAAAAATAGTTCCTATGGACATAGATCCCATCCCAGGGGTGAACCACGTTAAATTCTGTGTTATGTGATTGATTATGCGGTTATATCTGTGTATTTGCTTATGTTGAATGGTTAAGATCTTGTTTATGAGTTCATGTGTTCTTGCTTTTATATGTATTCACCATAAGGATAAGGATGGGAATAATATGTTAAGTATCGACATGTGTGAATGAATGTTAAATGCACCAGTATTTCTAAGTCGGATGAATGCATAAGTTAATCGGGTAAACACTTAGCCAGCGAAGTATGTTTAGTGCGATTCCTTGAGCGCAGCACCGGAAGTGTGTAGTTACAGTGTTGTTGTTATAGTGTATAATTTTGTAAGGTTACAGTCTAAGATGCATGTTGAACGCATAAACTTACATTAAGTAAAGTCCATTGAAGTGGTTGAGTATCGAAGAGGAAGCACAATCTCAGTCGCGATGTCCTATTGTCGAAGAGCCATTCCGAGCCGCGGAGTCCACGAATGCGCTATTGTATAAGTATTACCCGTGAAGGAGATAAACTTCGCGTAGCCCCCCATTCCATTGAAGCGCGCATCACCCAGTTGTGGAAACCTGATTCTGCAACCTCCCCATAACTTCGCCTCGGGTGAGACCTTAGTCTGCTCGCAGACTGTTGCCGAAAGGGCCAGTGAAAAGGGTTTTGTTGGTTCCCTGAACCGCGCAAAACCTGGGTCAACTTAATTGAACTTAAAGAACACATCTAGAGCCAACAAATGGTTCTGTTGCCATGCTAAAGAACCGGTGATACGCGACATTGTTACGTGTTGAGACCGTGTAGATGGAAGTATAATGAACAAATGGTGTGCTTGAACTGGTAATGAGCACCGAATATTGGAATCCTGAGAAAACATAAATATGGAACTGGGTAGACAAGACAGAAAGAGGTTTTTCCATAAAGGAGAATAGACATCCACGTCTATCTGACGTAGAATGGTTAAACAAATACTTGTGGGCAGATATCCATGAAATTTTCTTCGCAACCTTTGGAAACAAGTTGCATGAGTGGTTATCAAGACTGGAAAAGCGAAAGAACTGTTTCCAAGAAGGAGCACCTATCGAGTGGAACCCAGAGCTTATTCAGAGGCTTAAAGAAGTAAATAGTCCACTCTCATGAGCAGTCTCCTTTTGGGTTGACAGTATTCTAGAAGGATTCATAACAGAGTTCACTATGGACACGTTGAAGTCCTACAGTGCAGCAGAAGCAAATTTTTTCAAAGGTTTCAGAGTTAAGTACCTCAACAATTTGAGTTTATACATCAAAATGCTTTTAGCTAAGAAATGAGTTTTAAGAATGCAGTGAGATTCATAGTTGTTTTGAGTTTGTAATGGTAGATAACACATATAGTGACTTTGACGAAGATACACACAATTTAAGAAGTGGTAAAAAATATAAGTATACCACCGGAAAGAACCCTAAAGAACCTGAACTCCGCATAGAAACTGATTTCCCAGTTGAGACTGATAGCCAGACAGCACCTCTATCTGCTACCTATCAGCCCATTACACCTCAGAACCCTCCAGTTGTGAATACTGCACCTCCTATTCCACAGAATCCATCAGTTCGGAATCCTCCAGTTGTTAATATTCCCAATCCTTAGAGCGTGAATACTAGTAATACCGCGGGAGTAAGTACCCAGAACATTCCACGCAGTAACATCCCTAACACCACTCAGACGACTACGCAGAACACTGTACCACCTAGAAGGAGAATGAATGATGATATTAAGCTGTTGATATTTAAAGGAATGGGTCTAGAAGACCCTGAGCAGCATTGGTTTCTATGTGAAGTCGTGTGGAGTGTAAAACAAGTACAGGATGATGTTGTCAAGCACGCGCAGCTCATCACTACATTTAGGGACAGAGAATTAACTTGGTTCATGAAATATTTTGTTGGACAGAATAGAACCCTACCAGATACAAAGGTTTCTCTATTAAGAGAGTTCAAGAAACCAAAATCTGAATCACAATGTATAACAAAGTTGTAAGAGATTAAACAGAAAACAATTGATTCGGTATGGGAATTCGACCAGAAGTTTAAGGCACTATTAGATCAAGTAAGATTTGAGATAGAACCGCACCAAGAGTGGTTCATAGATGCGATGCTGCCACATATCTATGAAAATCCTCACAGCAGATATAAGAGCTGATGTATACCTCACAAGAAAGATTAAGATTAAGCAGGAAAATAGAAGAAGAGTGGTCAATGCAGTGTAAAGGAGCAACAGAATTATGATACAACAGAACTCGGATAGAAGTAGAAAAACATCACACACTAATTCATTAATCACAATATGGACAAATAAAGAATACAATGGTGAGAGGATTCGAATGCCAAGGTGGCAATTCGAATTAGCCTTCATGGAGTGATCATCAGATCAATAGAGAGTCATCAAAGCAGAACTAGGAGTCCTCATCATCATCAGTGGAGTCATCAATGCACAAGTAACTGTCAACCAGATGTCAAACTGAGTCTAACTGAGTGCGGTAGGTGTAACTGGCACATGGAGGCACTAACTGAATGAAGGAGGCTCAGTGGAGGGCGCATGAGCAGCTAACTGGAGTCAGAATGGGTAGTCTAGTCCATCGGAGTGATACAGTCAGTTGAGAGTCAGTATAGCCTTAAATCAAGGAAATAACTAAAGATAACTCAACTAACTGAAGTGCAACTGAGTGGTAGGTGAGAGAGGGCAGCTGGGATGCATGAAATTGCATGCAGGGCGCACTAAGCACTAGGAGGGATAAAACTGATCATAAAGAATCTCCCAAGGCTAGGTGCTGGGACTGATGACTGGGATGCATGCAATTGCATGCATGCATGCAAAATCATAACCACATGCATGACTGAAAATGCAAAAATGGATAATGATGGTAGGACTAGGATGGAATATAGGAATATCCCAACAATATTAGATTGTCGTTGATGCAACAGAAGGTTGCATCGCAGACAAAAGCATTAGAGATCGCGATGAAGCTAGAAGCGTCGTCGATAGGAGAAACAAGTCAAGGAATGATCCAAATTCAGAACTAGTTAGCAACCTTAACGTTACAACTCCAGGACATTAAGAAAGGCAAGGAAGTTAGAGAAGAGATATGGTGTACAAAATGTAGAGCAGAGGGATACTCAAAAGAACATTGTCCAGTTTTTAAAGATTACATTGATAGTGGAGCACAAATCCACTAAATCACTAGCAACAAGGGCCATGGTGTGAAATATGTCGATGCAGAGGACATCGACCAGAGGATTGCTATTTGATCCAGAAATATGTGAGAACACCAAAGAACTTGTACTGCAGTTTATGTAAGTCAGTTGGACATGATGATTCCAACTCTAGAGCGTGCGACCTGATGATAGAAAGAAAACACGATGTTTACAGAGTTCAAGAAGAAACACCGCAACACCATGAGAATGCGCAGTATGATCAAGGCGCATATAGAGGTTGTGGTGGATTCCGCAGAAGAGGAAGAAACACAGGACAAGGACAAGGAAGAGGAAGAGGTCAGATGATTTGTTATTACTGCACTCTACCTGGCCATCTTTCTAGAGACTGTACAAACGCTACCACTACATGTAGATACTGTAAATCCTTTGACCATGTTATTGAAGCATGTCTGATATTACAAGCAAAGATGCAAGAAAGAAGGAAAGAAGCACCGAATCCAAATGTTCAGATGATCGCAGCAGAGAAAAGAGATCCAAATGTCAATGTTGTGACACGAAGTGGAGCTGTGACAGGAAAGGATAAAGAACTGGAAGCTTCGACTTTTGGAGAGCACCACACCAACCAGATACCTATTGAAGGGGTCTAGATAAGAAAAGCTATGGGGAAAACACCTGTTTTTGATCTGGCGAGAAACAAGGAAGTCTTTGAAGAGGTAAGGGAAAATTTCAAAGAACCAACACCTGTAAGTCGAAGAATCCCATTGTGAAGTGAAACGGCGCATATGGAAGATATGCCAGCAGCGTATGATCAAACAAGTACCGCAGCAGAAACAAGGACTTCTATTGCACAATTCCTACGGAGCTGCATGAAGCTGCTAAAGAGCGAACATGCCTTAGTAGAACTGCAAATTCTAGTAAAGCACTATGAACAACGAAGTTGCATGAATCATGTTCAGAGCGCAGTTCACCACATCAAAATCCATAAGAGAACAAGCCGAGAAATGAGGCTAAGTGCACAAATTGGAGATTATGAGATGGATGAGATTATCCTTGATTTAGGATCTGAAGTAAATGTCTTGACTAAGCAGACATGGATATAGATGGGGAAACCAAAGTTGTCATGGTCACCCATACAGTTGAGACTAGCGAATCAGCAGAAGCTCATACCCTTTGGAAGGCTAACCAATGTTCCTGTTGACATTGACGAAGTGCGAAGTCATGCAGACTTCGAGGTTATCAAAATTGTAGATGAAGGTCAACCTTATCCTACATTATTGGGATAGATTGGGCCATGGATAACCTCGCGATCATCGACTTGAAGAAAAAACAGATGATATTTGAAGGAGCAGATATCAAGGTCATCGCACCCTTGGACCCTTTACAAGGATCGAGGTACACTGAGCCAATCAGAGAAGAGTGTAGAGCTCATGATCTATATCACATCTATAAGATGACAGCTAACCATGCCGACTACATCAATCCTACAGCTGATGGAACACTTAGTTGGCGATGTGACAGTTCTTTCGTATCAAACTCCGACGCGGGACTGGAGAATTGGCAAGGCAGATTGCATGAAGTATCTGCAAGAAGATGCGCGCAGCTCACAAGATCACTTTGCTGGATTGGAACAGAGGTAAGTCCAATCCCCGCTTTTGATGGTTTAGCTTACATATATACATTTTTGAAAGAGTATACAGTATCAATTTCAGCTGAACACCGCATACCAGCATTGGATATAGCATTGTGCGCTACACCTGCCAAATGGTGAGCCGTGCATAAGGAGACTTTAACCACATGGGATCAGTGTAAACATATGATGCAAATCAGATTCACAGAGAAAGATGCACTAGCCATGGAAAAGTACAATGGACAAACAGATCCAAGTGATCACATAAAGACTTGTTCACAAGCATGGATAAACAGACCACAAACATAATGGGTTCATCTGTTTGTGCACACGCTAGAGCATATTCCAAAGAATTGGTACACATACACTAAGCTTTGCAGAGGAACCACATATTGGTCTATGTTGACTGCGAACTTCCAGAGAACCTTTAGCTTTGAAGATGACTATATAAGCATAAATGAATCTTTGCAGGTCATCAAAGAAAGAATATTCAGAGAAGAATTCCCAACTACAAACGAGGCATTAGAGGCAATCAAAGACAAGATAATTGCATATGTAAAAGTACCTCTGAACCTACAACCAGAATGGGTAAGAACAATAGAACATGCCCTTGAGTGTTACAACCTCGCTAAAGATGAAGAAGAAGATCCAGAGGAGACTGATGAGGGGGATCCGTACAATGTCAATATTCCAGAATCAGAAGGAGCGCACGATGTAGAGGGACCTCCGTTAGAAATTCCAGATATGAGCGGTCCTGTAAAAACAAGAAAGGTTAATATTGGCACAAGCGAGGATCCAAAGTTCGCATCCATTGGAGACTATTGGGATGATGAAACGGTCGCGCAGATCGCAGACCTTCTACATGAGTACCGGGATTTGTTTCCAACGAAGTTCGCCAAAATGAAAGGAATTTTGGGTGACTTGGGAGTCATGAAGATACCTCTCAAGCCAGGCGCAAAGCCCATTAAGCAAAGGCCTTATAGACTGAATCCCAGATACAAAGAAAAAGTTAAGGTAGAGATTGATAAGATGCTTTATGCAGGGATCATTGAACCAGTTGAAGAATCAGAATGGATAATCCCTATGGTTATCTAGACAAGAAGACCAAAGGAGAAATAAGAATTTACGTAGATCTGAGGAAGCTGAATGATGCTTCGCTACATGACCAATTTCCTACTCCATTTACAGATGAAGTATTAGATAATGTTGGAGGAAATGAGGCCTATTCTTTAACTGATGGATTTTCTGGATACCATCAAATCAGGATTGATGAAGCAAATAGGCATAAGACAACATTTTCTATTGAATGGGGATCATATCAATATACAGTTATGCCATTTGGGTTGAAAAATGCACCTGCCATATTTTCCAGAGTTGTTGTGGCTGCATTCAAGGACTTTATCCATAAGTTCTTAGAAGTCTATTTTGATGATTGGACTGTCTTTGGGTTGCTGTAGAACCATTATGAGAACCTAAGAATGATGTTAGCTAAGTGAAGACAACATCAAATCTCCATGAATTTGAATAAATGTATCTTTTGTGTGCCCTATGGAATTCTGTTGGGACACATTGTCTATAAATAGGGTTTGATGGTTGACCCTGCGAAGATCGCAGTTATTGTGAACCTGCAGCGCCGAATTCAGTAAAACAACTTCACACCACGTTGGGACATACAAGGTACTATAGAAAATTTATCAAGGGTTATGCGCAGATAACCGCGCCAATGGAGAATCTATTGAAGAAAGAAGCGCAGTTCATCTGGAATGCAGATTGCGAGAAGGGATTAGATACATTAAAGGAGAAAATGGTAACTGCGTTGATCCTTGTGTTTCCATATTGGAATAAGCCATTCCATGTACATGTTGATGCTTCATCTATAGCATTGGGAATTGTGCTCACCCAACCAGGTGAAGGGGGCATTGATCACCCCATTGCGTTTTCAAGCAGAAAGCAATCTTCAGCCGAAAAGAACTACACAACCACAGAAAGAGAAGGATTAGCTATGGTTTACGCACTCCAAAAATTCAAGCACTATTTGTTGGGTGTGCACTTATCCATGTACACTGACCATTCAGCTTTGAAGTACTTGGTCAATAAGCCAGTGTTAAGGGGAAGAATCTACAGATGGTTGTTACTTTTCCAAGAATATGACTTTGAGATCATTGTTAAGCCAGGCAGATTAAACCTAGGACCTGAGCATCTCTCGAGGTTTGAGCCAGGCGAATAACCCACCAATCTTGAAGACAATCTGCCTGATGCGCAGTTATTTGCCATACAGATTGCAGATGAGTATTACAAGGATATTGTAGACTTTTTTACTCTAGGATTGGCACCCACAGAGTTCACTACACAACAGAAGAAGCAGTTGGTAGTTAAAGCCGCGGATTTCACTATCATAGCAGGCCAGCTATACAAATTGAGACCATATGAAGTGCTGCATAGATGCATGTTAAAGCATGAGAAACCGTTTATTTTCACTGAGACACACTCAGGTGTCTCTGGAGGTCACTACGCAGGAAGAACTACTGCCCAGAAGATATTAAGAGCAGGGCTATGGTGGCCAACACTACACAAAGATTCAAAGGAACATTGCTAGAGTTGTGATGTATGTCTGAGAACGGGAAAGCCGTCACAAAGAGATGAAATGTCGTTAAAACCACAATTGACACTACAAGCATTTGGCAAATGGGCTATTTATTTCATGGGACCTATTAACCCACATGGAAAGAGAACTGGTGCGAGATATATTATCACCGTGACTGATTATCTCACTAGATGGGCAAAGGCTAAACCAGTGAAGGACTGTAGCGCAGTTATATCCGCGCAGTTCATCTTCGAGAACATCCTTACCAGATTTGGATGCCCAAAGATTTTAATGAGTGATCAAGGGACTCACTTTTTTAACATAACTATTGAGGCCCTTACTGAAGAATTCCACATTTATCATCAGAGGAGTACACCGTATCATCCTCAGGCTAATGGAACTGTTGAAGCTTTCAACAATGTATTAGAGAATGCGTTGACAAAGGTATGCAATGTAAACAGGGATGATTGGGATCTGCACATTCCAGCCGTATTATGGGCATATAGGACAATGTGCAAGAAGATGGCATGCCATACACCCTTCAGATTGGCCTATGGATAGGAAGATGTGATGCCAATGGAATACATTGTACCAAGCTTAAGGATTGTTGCATTCACATGCATGGAGGATGAAGAAACAATAGAATAAAGGCTTCTACACTTGGTTGGATTGGAAGAGGATCGCTTCATTGTAGGCTTTCACCAACAAATGTAGAAAAACAGAGAAAAAGCATGGCATGATCGCCACATCAACAACAAGTCCTTTTAGGTAGGTGACCTTTTCCTCCTATATGATAGCAAGTTCATGAAATTTCCTAGCAAATTTAAAATGCATTGGCTTGGCCTGTATACTGTTATGCATGTTACTAACAGTGGCGCAACTTAGTTAGCCACGTTAGCCGGAGACAGACCAAGTTTGGTTAATGGAAGTAGACTAAAGCCCTACAAGGATAGTCCTACTTCGCAAAGCCCTCAGTGATCAGAAGAGAAGGAGATTTCTAAGTGTCAAGTACAGTTGAAATTGGGCACTAGAAATTCAAAAGAGTCTGTACACAATTTTGGTCCAATATGCGGAGTTTGATGAAAAGAATGCATCGACCGCGTAGAACTAGTCGAGAAGTGAAGCTACGCATGAAAAAAAAATGAAAAGAAAAGAAAAAGTGCACAGTTGCGAAGCTCAAAATGTAGCTGCGCAGATCAAATAGAACAACAAAGGTACAAAGTTCATAACAAATAAGAAGGACACTGCGAAGTAACCGCACCGGGAATAGTGACAACCCACCACGCAGTGACAACTAGCCGTTATACAGTGATTTTGGCGACTATCGCTTGGGAATTTAACGCAAAAGTAGCCATTCTGAAGAAGTTAATGAAGGAAAGGACCTGAATCCTAGGCGTATTTGACCAACGGACATGATAATTAATGCTTTTCTAACCTTTGATGGGCGCGACTAAGGCTCAAATGCGCCTATAAATATCGCTATGTCTGGACTCGCGGGCGTTACCGAAGCTCTAAAATTTTTCCGCAAGCCATAGATTCCGTCTGTTTATAGTGAGTGCTAAGTAATCCCGTGAGTTTGCAGAGAGATTCCAGTGAATGTCTGACGATTCCACAGCTGAGCAAGAATCCACAGTTGAGCAGACTGTGAGGGATTTCAAACAAACCGGCCTTGAAGGGTTGATAAGAATCCCTGCCAAGAAGGTCGTCACAGAACAAGGCCAAGGTTCACGCCGCTCACCACGACACTCTGCACAAATGCAAAGCAAGGGTAAGGAACCCGTAGTTGAGAAAGTCAAGGTGAAGGTCATGGGATCCAAGATACTAGAAGTTCCACCAGGGGACAAAGAGCTACCATTAACCTTGACCCCAGACTATATTTCACCGCATGCAGCAGACACACCGGTGGTAGACCTCGCCGAAAACGCCAAGTACGAGATACCACTTCCGCCCATGTCCAAACATGTAAAACCAGAAGCAAATCTGTTGGGTAAGCTCGCAAACTGTAAGTTCAAGGACTACGATTTGTTGCAACAACAAAAGGATCCAGACGAGCCAAAATACCCACAATTTCAAATAGATAGATATATGTGCTGGAAGACGGACGTCAAGAACAACCCATTGTTGGTTGCGCAGAGCTGGCTATCTGAAGTTGTCGAATCGGGGTTGTTAAACCTGATGCAACTTCCACACTTCGACCGGAGCCCAGAAATTAACGTGGTGGTGCGCACACTCATATTGCACACACACCAAGGCTACCTTTGGTTGGACAGAAACAGCAACCTCAACATAGACTTGATCCATCGGATCACAGGGCTAAGCAAGCAAGGCGACGACCCAAAGAAGTTCTTTTTCAGAAAAACCAGAGACAAGGAGATCGTCGCGCAGATGAAGGAGACATATAACATTCCCAAAGGAAAAAGAGGATTTGTTACAGATGATCTAAAAGATGACGCTACAAGATTTGTAGTACAAATGATCGCAGGTAAAATCTTGCGGAATGCAAGACCAACAGAAGTACTAGCAGGAGAAATTCACCTCGGTGCGAAGGTAGCACAAGGAGGAAGATTTAACTGGTGTCAATATTTACTGAATGCGTTTCTGGAGGATGTTCGCGAAACTCAGGTCAATGGCATTGCTTTCCATTATAGTTGGTTGATGGTATTGATTTCCTTCGTAGGCTGGAAGGACCCAAGGCACTATGTTAGCCTCACCTCCCCCAGCAATGACTGTCGAGGACCCAGATATGCGAATCTCTGGGCGAATTTGATGCCAGAAAGACAGTGCACATCGAATGAAGTATTCTACACATACTATGAGCAGCTGTGCGATGTCATTGTTCGGACACCGCGCATCTCCAAAGAGGTAACATCTAAGTATATTCGCACTTTGAATTTTTGAGCTGACATGCATTCCATCTATATTTTAGCGAAGGCACAGAAAAAGAACCCAAAATCATTCCAAGGGAACTATCATATGGACGAAGCAGATATTGACCTCATTATGAAGGAATGGATAGATGAATGGAAAGTCGAAGGACCAATGGTCATCGATAGTGACTCCGACGAAAGTAATCCAATTCCAATAACGATTGTTGAAGAGTCACCAGCAGGAAAAAGAAAAGAACCTGAAAGCTCTGTACAGTAGAAAGTCCAGAAAAAGAAACAGAAAGTCGTAAGGGATCCATCAAAACCAAGGTTGCATGATGATGATCATGAGATCATCGCGTCCAGGGTTACTGCACATCTAGAAGACATGATGGCCCTCAAATATAGTAAGAATGAGGAAATTCAAGCAAGTCTACAACAAAATCTCACCACGCTGCAAGGCATAACAGCGAAGTTTGAGCAAGTCCAGTGCAACTTGACCTTGACTCAAGAATCAAAGTTGGAAGGAAGGTCAGGGGACACATTGCAACCAAAGAAAACACCTTTAGCCTTGACCATGGCACCAAAACCACACATCATGCGCATTGATCCGCTAAGTGTCATTTTACCGCGCGATGAAGTAGCTGCGGGTGCGTAGAGCATAGAGCATGTGGACATCGACATCGCGATGTTGCCACTAGAGGGACTACATAATCTACACTTGCAAGTTGTGGAGGAAATACATGATAGAGATATGGTCCTTATGAACCAACACCAGGACTTACCTACAAATTATAAACAGTTGCAGGAAGCAAGTGCAAACAGGGCTAAGGCACTTGAACGCAAACAAGAGCACCGAAGAAGAATAGAGCAGACTGTCGCTTCAGTTTGCGCAGATATACCAGAGTACGACGAGCAGCCAGAGCTCGTAGACACTATACTTAAGATCGGCTCGGTAGTCAGCGATCTTAAGTCTGAAATGGCAGACATGGAGATAGACTATAAAGCAAAGATTGCCTCCTTGGAAGCAGAGAATCAACCGAAGACACCACCAGATCAGGCAGAACTAAGAGCAGCAGAAGTGAAAGCAGCAGCAGAGAGCATAGCCAGCGAAGCAGCTAAGTGTCAAAACTTGCTAGACGAAGCAATAAGAGTGTTTACTACTCTGCAAGAGGACCCTCAGCTACTCGAGGTCCAAACTAGTTTGCAGGAAAAACAGGCACAGTTAGATACACTGAATGCAGAGATAAAAGCCCTACTACCAAAAGATAGACTCTATTGATTTCCGAAAGTCAAGGAATTGAAAAGGGAACTCATAGTTTTACAAGAAAGGGGGGCTAACGCCGCAAAAAAGTCATAGCCCCTGCAGGAAGAAGCAAATGCAATCTCGCAAGAGATCGAAACAAAATTGCAAGAACCCCACAACGCACAAGTATCAGTACAAGAACAAACTCAGGAAGATGTAACACTCGATGTGTTGGAAACCATCAAAGCAGTTCAGCAAGATTCCAAGGATACAGTTGTGAAGTTGAGCGCAAATTACCAAGAATTGGCTGCGAAAATAGCTCCGCCAGAGGAAGAGCAAATCATGGATCCAGAAGTGGAAATTGGCTGGGGGACGAGCCACATGTAAGTGTCAGGGGCCTGTTGGTCCTGGCCCAAGTAAGGCATTTTTAACAAGACAATTTTGGGAAGCTGCGAAGTTATAGCATAGCGCAACGCAGTATCGGCAGGGTAGGAACCGCGTAGCTAAGCGCCAGCTCCGCGAAGTGGTAGCACTACGCAGTGCGAGTAGAGTACCTATTTTGGGTAAAGGGTATAAGGGGAGGTCGAGTTGTGAAAGCGACATGTTTCGAGTAAGCAACTCCAAGATTCCTGGGAATGGGTATGGAGTAGAATGAAGGCGGATGAAAGCACCCTGTCAAGAGAGTGGCGGAAAACAGTTAGAAGCTAAGCCATGAAGCCGACAGCGATAGGCAGGCCAAAGGGGTAGAAAGTGACACACCACGATGCAGTATAACCATTTTGTGAAGACTGCGGATGTCAAAAGGGCATGCGAGCTGTGAGTGGTCCAGTAGAACGGCCAGAAGCGTGTGGATCAGCTGTCGACTGCAACAGGTCGGGTCGGCGGGTAACCACACCATTTTGAGTAACCTTAGGGTTTTTTATCGCACCATGAATGTAAAGACGTGACCTAAGGGCAAGGTCTATAAAAGGGCACATTTTGTAAGGAAAAGGGTTAAATAATCTTCTTTTGGTTAATGGTGAATATTGATCTCTGTTGAGAGACTCATTTTAAAGGGCTCTGCAGCTGTGTGCGCAGTGACCTACTGAGAGAGAAGAGAGTCTGCAGCTGAGTGCGCAGACTAGAACTGTTGTACCCTTCCCATAAATAATATAACAACAGTTCATGTGGACATAGCTCCCATCCTGGGGGTGAACCACGTTAAATTCTATGTTATGTGATTGATTGTGCGGTTATATCTGTGTATTTGCTTATGTTGAATGGTTAAGATCTTGTTTATGAGTTCATGTGTTCTTGCTTTTATATGTATTCACCATAAGGATAAGGATGGGAATAATATGTTAAGTATCGACATGTGTGAATGAATGTTAAATGCACCAGTATTTCTAAGTCGGATGAATGCATAAGTTAATCGGGTAAACACTTAGCCAGTGAAGTCTGTATAGTGCGATTCCCTGAGCGCAGCACCAGAGGTGCGCAGTTACAGTGTTGTTGTTATAGTGTATAAGTTTGCAAGGTTACAGTCTAAGATGCATGTTGAACGCATAAACTTACATTAAGTAAAGTCCATTGAAGTGGTTAAGTACCGAAGAGGAAGCGTAGTCTCAATCCCGATGTCCTATTGTCGAAGAACCATTCCGAGCCGCGCAGTCCACGGATGCGCTATTCTATAAGTATTAACTGTGAAGGAGGTGAACTTCGCATAGCCCCCCATTCCATTTAAGCGTGCATCACCCGGTTGTGGAAACCTGATTCCGCAACCTCCCCATAACTCTGCCTCAGGTGAGACCTCAGTCTGCTAGCAGATTGTTGCCGAAAGGGCCAGTGAAAAGGGGTTTTGTTGGTTCCCTGAACCGCGCAAAACCTGGGTCAACCCCACTAAACTTAAAGAACACATCTAGATCCAACACGAGTTAGAATATATGATTGTACAGATCATTCTCCACACCAAAGATGTATGGGAAGATATTATCATGATCTTTGTTCTTTGCATTGATTGCTAAGAACAAAACTCATAAATGACTCAATATTTATTGAGGTTGATAGGTTTCTAAAGGTGACACACTTTTGCCTTGTATGAAGATTGGTGATGTGAGCTATTACATGAATCTACTCTTCAAGGAGATCATTGTAACATCCCGAAAATACAAAAATTTAAAAAAAAATTAAAATAGCAATAATTATCGAAGTTGTTAATGTGGAACATATAAAATAATTAAATTTCTTAACTAGGATAATTAATAAACGACGACACGTCATAATTCTCAAATAAAATATGATGTAACTGTATTGCTATTTCGGATTTAAATGGATGCTAATCTCCTTAACGAAAGATCTTTTTATGATTATGCACAAGGATACAATTTACAAATCTGCTTAAGTTCTACATGCGATTACATGCTATTCATAGGTTTGTATTATTATGATGTTCTTGATGATGTGCTGACAGTTTGTTTGTATGATGACGAAGGGGTCCTACGAGGTACCCTGGAGTTTACTTAGCTACGTTTAGCTAAGGCATTTGAATCTTGTTTCCATGTGCAGACAGCAGGTAAGAATTTATACGACAACATGTGTTAAGAGTACATGTGTCTTTCAATTCAACGTCAATGTAATATTAAAATGCTAAGAACTTCCTTGTGAAACAAGTTACTGGAGGTATGGATACTCGGTTCTAATTCTAGTTTATGTGCTGACTTACAAAACTCTTCAGTGTTATAATTTCATGTCGTCCAAGTGTTTTGTTATAATGCTACATTTATTATCATATGACTATTGTCATTATTATCAAAACAGTGATACCAATATCTATTGATAATGCTATTAGAAAGCTTGTAGAAATAGTGTTTATACTTTTGAACTATCATTTCGTTTTTCTTCTACAGAACTTAGACTATTCTAAGTCCCAAATTTATCATTAGTATTTGCAATACATGACTAACATATGAAATATATGGTGAAACATATAATGTACCTAGTATCTATGCTATAAACTAACATTATGCATAATTAAAATCCTAACTATATCTATGGTCTCCATTTATAAAATGATTAATAACTATAAGGCTAAGATATGAGACATATAAGCTTTATCCTATAAGATTGTACACGAACCATAGAAATGAAAAGTAAACTTTATAAAGTGACTAAACAATCACACAACACCTTGACATATAACACCATTGTTACGATGCCTATAATAATTCTTTGAACTATATAGAATGTGCACTAATATTGCAATGATATGATTCACAATATGCAACCCTAGCTAAACTTTGACATTATAAGATATTACCCTATGCAAACAATATCGTCGTTGGTAAGGATTGGATGGGTATTAAATTTACTATTGGTGTGAACTGGCGGGTTGAAAGTATCCCGTCCATGTATTAATGGTCCTGACCAAACTCCATAGTGGAAAGTGCTGCTGTCAAACCACGTAATCCACCCACGTGAAACTTGGTTGATAATACAACTATGAATCCTAGTTGTGCATGGTTACCATATCGACTCTCCTCCGACTTGTATACGGTGTTGTCCCTTGGTATGCGATGCTGGCATCGTCATGGTTGTTGTAATTAATGAGGTATAAATGTGATGGCTGCCCGACTTTCAACGTAGCTAGTTGGCACCTTCTTTCTCATTGATCTCACCAAATCTTGATCGTTGAAAGAGAAACCCTAAAACCTCGTTGTATGTAGTGATGGAGAGTTTCCCGGTCTTCATTTTTGCGTTAGAGTTGGAGTTGTGAGGCCGACAAGATGATAACATGTAGGATGTAGTGGTGTTCTGTGAGGAGGACTCCTTCCTTGATTTCGAACCTTGGACCTGTGGGAGGTAATTTTAAAATTTACAGGCTTAAGCTTTCTGCACTATAACCACGATATGCCAATGTAGTGATGGGGATTCTCCTATCAGTGTATTGAATGTGATTCGAACTGGGTTTGATCCTCCAGTTTGTGAGAATGGTCTCCTGTGTCTAGCTCGTGGTTGTTGTCAAATGCCGTCATGCTTCGTTATTTGTTGGTGTAGTGTGTCAAAGTTCGGAAGTATCGTTTCTAAGGGTAAGTGTTTTATGACAGTGAATGCACTACTGTGATACTTAACTTGATATTCTCATTTTCTTGTTTTAACCCTTCAAACTGTGTTTTTGGAAGGTACCCACTTCGTATGAGGTTGCTAAGCAAAAGTTTTTGGATTGGGGATGATGCATCTACTCCCTGGTAAGCTCTGGTGGTTCTTGAAACCTCATAGGTGCCTTTGGCATGGTTTTGATGGTGATTATTGTGTGCTGAGAGTTGGAATTGTTCGACCTTGTTTTGGTGATGGTCGAGTGTTAAGTTTTAAAGTCTTACTTTGTAAGTGTTGTATAGAAGATAACTTTCAGTTATTTAAGTTGCTATTCGGCTCTTTGGTGCCTAGCTACGTCGTTTGATAAGAACTTCGAACTCATGTTTGTACTGCTAAATGTTAAGGGTAAAACCCTATGTAGTTGTGGAACCTTGACCTCGTTTTGATGTTTTTGGTTGATAAAGGGTAAACCCTATGTACTGTTGGAACCTTGACAGGTCCGTAATGTAAACTCTGTTATAAATTTTGAATGGGAAAACAAGAATCGAGGGTTCTCTTCCACTTATAAACAATGGCTCGTTTTTGCAATGGAACGTTGTGTTCCAAGTAATGGTTGAGAATTTGTGAAAATAATTGTTAATATGGGTTGAACAACAATAGTTGTCTTCAGCCTAGAGTTATGGTTTGCATAACTGTAGATAGTTGTTTTCCTGTACTTCATTATCGTTGTTGATATTTATGTTTTGAAAATGTGATGAGATAAAGTTCGGCTATTATACGATTTCAAAATGGCTATGCCACAGTGTTCGATTTTGTTTAAAGAAATGAAACCCTACCTGTAGTTTTTCATTGGAAATATTATTGTACTTAGCCTTTGTATCCGAGACCGGACCTCAACCTGTGTATGAAATGGTTCCGCCACTATGTATTTTACTAGTTAGGGTTGTAAGTTATTGTTAGATATTGATACAAGAATCGTACTGTCTGCGAAATGAAGCTTATTGTCTTGTAGTAGTCTCTATATGTTTAAAAGATGGTATGGTTTTATAAAATGTTAGTTAGGGTTTGGAAATTTATAACTATTATAACCTTTAAAAATAAATGTCTAAGTTTTCCATGAATGGCTTGAGGAGAAAATTATGATTTGTGTAATCAAAATCTAGGGTCTGTGATATCTTAGGGTTTTGATTTTTACAATGATAGTAATTGTATTTCATAGTTGAAATCATATGTAATAGTTTGTAAATAAATAATATGTGTGTGCTTATAACAATCCTATATAGAACATAGTTTTTGCAGCTGCTATATTTCTTAGAATAAAAATACTTGAAAATATGAAATTTATGATATTGAAATGCATGTGATTACTATCTGAAACAAATAGGATTGAAAAGAAAAGTATAAATCTGTGCAGAAACAAAATGTGTTTTTCTTTTATTTAAGAATTAGATGAATGCTATGCAGCTGTTTATACTATACTGTAGTATATCCTGGTTTAAACATATGACAAAATTTAATCAAGAACACTACTGTATTCATCTTTTCAATCAATGGCATTCTGCCTATTACTCATATTTCTTAATTTACTTCTCTATACTGGAATACGATGCAGAAAACAGCATGGGGAAAAATATAGAGATGGTTATCGATTCAATCATTTCAAAAAGCTTTTTCATTCAGAATCATACTTAGATCAGAAAATAAAATAGATTCTTCTATATGATTGTAATTAATAATTCTATTATGCCGAAACATTTAACTGTAAACAAAAGTAAAAACAGTAAAACCTGGTTGACTATAGGAGGAACAAACAGCCCAAGGAACCTGTTCCACCCAACCTATTCTTGAAGGCAGCCAAGTTACTTGCCTTAGGACCCCCAAGCCTGTTCATTGAACCACCAGGAGGAAGATTCTGTAGAAGCCTTAGTACATCAACTTGCAATAGAATATAAATTATCCAGTCATAAAGACTCAGCAGTCAAAGAGACCTACACCAACACCTCTGGTTTTTCTTCTCAGTATAACTAGCAAACTCATAGTTGTACTCTCACACAGCCTCCCTATTCGAATCTCTCAGTGATCACTTGATGCCCTTGAGGAATATTTCTGCAGAAAATATTGTAGGAGCTGCCTGCTCAATTCGAATTGCCTTATCTAGGCTGCCTATGCCTTTTAGTGGTTAACTGGTCATTAATGAGCTGCCTGCTCTCTTCCTACCACCTGGGGGATAATGCCACAAATTTAGGGGTAGTTGTCCCATAACCAACAGCTAGTGGTGGAGTGCAAATCCTGCCATCTGTCTCATACCTTCTAACAGCTTCCATTCCTCCTAGTGGGTCGGTGAAAACTCATTTAACAGTTCCCTTGGGTGTTTGTCTCCTATTTCAATTTATTAAATAATAATAATCGGTAATTACAATCATCCTTGACCAAACTTGGTTATAATTACAAAAATTTGTAATTATAATTTAACATAAAGTATTTTGCAAATAAAATAATATTCTCAAAATTTGGGTAGGTGACATACACCCCCCCCTTAAGTCTCAACATCGTCCTCGATGTTGTTTAATCACTCTCTGAGTGTTCCTGAAACAGAGTTGGGTATGCTGCCCGCATACTACTCTCCAACTCCCAGGTTGCCTCTTCTGGTCTAAGGTGCTTCCATTGCAACTTTACCTGCCCAATGGTGCGATTTCGGAGTAGAGTTTCCCTCCTTTCGAGAATACAATCCGGTTCCACCTGAAAATCGTCGTCTTGTCCCACCTGTACATCATTCCAATTTACAACATGAGTAGCATCGTGTACATACTTATTTAAAAATGATATATGAAAAACATTATGTATCTTTAGATTTGGTGGCAAAGCCAATTGGTATGCCACTAGTCCAACCCTTGACAAAATTTCGAAAGGACCACAATACCTGGGTGACAACTTGGCACAGCTTCCCAATTTCAATGAACTCTTTTTCAGTCTTACCTTAAGAAAAACATGTTCACCATCCTGGAACTCTTTATGAGTCCTTATAAGATCTGCTTGACTCTTTTGTCTATCTTGGGCAGCTTTAAGATTTCTTTGTACCTGTTTCATAATTAGTTCTAATTTCTGCAACAATTCAGGTCCTAAAATAACTCTATTTACTGGGTCATTCCAAGAAACAGGTGTATCACATTTCCTACCATAAAGAATTTCAAAATGACTAAGCCTGGCTGATGCATGATAATGGTTATTATATGCAAATTCTGCTAAATGCAAGTAGTCTTCTCACTTACCAGGTTGATCCTTAACATACATTCTAAGCAAGTCTTCCAATACATGATTCACTCTTTCTATCTGTCCATCCGTTTGTGGATGAAATGTTGTACTGAAGTTTAAGGTTGTATTCAGCCCTTTAAACAAAGACCTCTAGAAGTTTCCAGTAAACTTAGAATCACGGTCTGAAATTATCACTTTTGGTATCCCATGTAATCGAAAAATCTGCTTCATGAAGATTTATGCAATGTCTGGAGCCTTATGAGTAGTCTTCACAGGTATAAAGAGTGCTGCCTTACTGAGTTTATCCACTACCACCATGATAGAGTCATTTTGTTTCTGATTTTTGGGTAGTCCGGTAATAAAATCTATGCTTATAACTTCCCATTTCCAGCTAGGTATAGGCAATGGCTGCAACAGTCCATCCGGATGTTGATGTTCAACCTTCACTTTTTTATAGTACAAACACTTAGCTATGTATTATGCTACTTCGTCCTTCATTCTAGGCCAATAGTACTCTTTCCGTAGCATAGTGATGGTTTTCTGATAACCTGGATGACCGGAGTAATGGCTTTTGTGCATCTCATCTAAAATCAAAATTTTTATTTCTAGTATGTTAGGTACCTACAACCTGTTTTTGTATAATAACAATCCATTTTCCTTTAAACTGTAATCTGCCATAGAATTTTCAGAATTGCTATTTGCTGTCTTTTCTTGTAATTTTCTATATTCTTCATCCGTTCCACTCTTTTCAAGGATCTGATTTTCTAAATCTGTTGAGTATGTACTGATGGCTGAAATAAAATTCAACTTTGCTTTACGACTTAATGCATCAACAACCGTGTTCTCTTTCCCTTTAATATGCTGAATTTCGAAATCATATTCACTTAGAAAAGTCAACCATCTAGCTTGTCTAGCGTTCAAATTTGTCTGATCTAATAAATACTTCAGATCCATGTTATCGGTCAACAAGGTAAATTTTCTACCAATAAGATGGTGACACCGCATTTTTAAAGCGTGAATTACTGCTAATAACTCTAAATCATAAGTAGAATAGTTCTTCTCATGTATTTTCAGCTTTCTAGACTCGTATGCAACAACATGTCCCTCTTATGTTAGGACTCCACCGAGTCCATCATTACATGCATCGGTACAAACTATAAAATCCTTATTAGGATCGGCTATCCTCAGAATAGGCGTTGTAGTTAGTAATTCTTTTAGCTTCTTAAAACTGTCTGAACATTTCTAATCCCACACAAACTTCTTCCCCTTCTTCTGTAAGGAGGTTATGGGGTTTGCAATCTTTGAAAAACCCTCTATAAATTTTCTGTAATATCCAGTATTACCCATAAAAGATTGTACATCCGACACATCCTTAGGAACCGGCCAATCATTAATGGATTTTATCTTATCGGGGTCAACCGAGATTCCTTCCTTAGAAATTATGTGTCCTAAATACTGAATCTTATCCTTATGAAAGTCACACTTACTAAACTTAGCATATAACTGATGATCTCTCAGAACTTGTGAGATAATTCGCAGATGTTTGTCATGTTCTTCTTTACTTTTAGAATACACTAGAATGTCGTCTATGAACATAATAGAAAATTTATCCAAGTATTTGTGTAGAATATTGTTCATTAAACACATAAACACAGCCAGAGCATTAGTCAATCCAAATGGCATGACTACGAACTCATAATGTCTTTATCGAGTTCTAAAGGTTGTTTTAAAAATATCCTCGTCCTTCACACGAACTTGGTGATATCCTGACCTTAAATCAATCTTTGAAAATATTGTTGATCCACGCAGCTGATCAAATAGATCGTCTATGCGGGGCAACAGATATCGATTCTTGATTGTCATCTTATTCAACTGGCGATAATCTATGCACAGTCTTAAAGTGCCATCTTTCTTTTTAAAAAATATAACAGGTGCTCCCCAAGGAGACACGCTGGGTCTTATATAGTTTTTATCAATCAGTTCCTTCAACTGTGATTTCAACTCATTTAATTCCAGTATATTCATCCTATATGGAGCTTTAGAATTTGGTACTATCCATGGTATTAACTCGATGGTAAAGTCTAAATCTCTCTTAGGGGGTAATCCTGGAATCTCCTCGGGAAAAAAATCTTTGAAATCTTTTAAAACAGGTATATCTTCTAGTTTCAGTTTGTCCTCTTTAGTAATCAACTCATCATTCACTACATTCACTGCAAACATTTGACATCATTTTCTAACTGCTCTCTTTACTTACATGGTTGAAATCTGCCTAAGGGATGTCTTTCTTGGAATACCTTTTACTTCTACAGTTTCTCCTTCATCATTTAAGCATGTAAAACTTTTCTCATAACAATTCAGAATGACATGATGGGCTTCTAACCAGTCCATTCCAATTATAATATCATAGGATCATAAAGGTAAAACATTCAACTTGGTTTGTGTCTTTAACTGATTCATAGATAAAAAACAACTTTCAATAAAATCAAATACTTTTCTTTTTGTTCTTGTTGCTAGTCTAACTAACCAGGATTCATTGAATTTTTCTGTTTTCAAATTAAAACTTTTTACAACATTTGGTGATATATAACTCGGGCTAGCACCTGGATCAATCAAAATAGTAACAGGATGGTTTTGTAGCATACCTTCAATCTCTACCATAGAGTCTTGATGATCTGCTTTCCTGTTGTCTAGTGCTGTATTAATTTTGGGCATCTCCCTTGCCAAGTCTCCAACAATAGGTTCAATCTGTATGGAATGAATATTGTTAGTTGTCTACTTCCTCTTGGGGCATTCTGATGCATAATGAGGACCTTGACACTCAAAACATTTGATAGGTGCCTTTTGGTCATTTGTTCTGGTAGCATTGAGAGTATTTCTAGGAGCTGTAAAATTCTGCTGTTGATTATTTCTGGGATTGTTTCCTTGAAAATTCTGATTTTGAAAATTTTTCTTTTGGAAACCAGGATTTCCTCTAAACCTGAAATTTTTCTTTTTCAGCTCAAAATTGTTGGGTTTATGATTTTCCAGTTTGATATCCCTTCTCTTTTTCGATTAGTGTCATAATAGAAAGTTGCTTTCCTCATGGCCTCTTCTAAGGTCTTTGGATTGTCATACTCAATTTTGTCCTTGATGTTGAAAGGTAGACAACTCAGGTATCTTTGAATGTTTGGTTTTTCTTCCACGAGGTATGGCACATACCTTAGTAAATTCAGAAATTTACTATTCATCTCTTTCATGTTCATACTTCCCAGCTTTAAATCATAGAACTCTTTTGATTTTTCTTCATAGTATTATTCAGATAAGAACTTTTTCTTGAAGTATCTTTTAAAAGTGCTCCAATTCACATCCTTGTATTTGATGCCCTTCACTCTTTTGACGTCCTACCACCAAATATCTGCCTTCCCAATCAAGTTCTATATTGCCATCTTTGCCTTCAATGATTCTGAATAATCATAAATTTGGAAGTACTTCTTCATGCCAGACAGCCATGCTTCTGCTGTCTCTCCTTTTTCAGTTTCACCATTGAAGGTTGGGGGTTTGATTTTCTTGAACTCCCCAGAAATCTATTCATACTGTTTGTGACTTTTTCTTTTGGGTTTGTAGTCTCCTTCGCTGCTATCACTTGAATAGTTTCGTTTCTTTTTCCATTTTTCATCGCAGCTTTTGATGATGTTGAAATGTTGTTTGCATCATCAGTTTTCATTTTCTTACTCCTGTCTTGATGAGGTAAATCTTCAATTTTGGAAGTATTTTCAATTTCTCTATTATGTTAATCAGTTGGGCATTGTTCGAACAGTACTGGATTAAGTTGCTCTTGTGCTTTCGGAATTTTCTCATCATTTTGTTTTACAGATCTGATTTCTGCAAGTCTTGAAATGCACGTAACAATTCTGATGAATTGTCATTTAATTCGCCATGGACTTCTTCTTCATAATGTTGTCCCGTGCTATGACTGTTGGGTCGAAATATGTCTCCTAAATGTTCTGCTGATCCTTCCATACTTGTAGCTTAAAAACAATTTATGTATGTTGATGTATATGTAACTTCGGAATGTATTTCACATATATGTATATTGTATTCCTATAGAGATGGTATTATTCCTCTATAAGGAAGTGTCGTCATTTATATTGTAAGTGTCGTAACTTATACTTGATGGGTTATTAGACCACCTTGTTTGGGGTCGGCCCTGTATAAGTCATGTGGGTCAAAGGGTTATTAGACCACCCTATTGGGGGTCGGCCATGTGGGTCAAAGGGTTATTAGACCACCCTATTGGGGGTCGGCCCACTCAGCATTATGTTATGTGGTTAAGTTAGAGCCGACATGAGTTAGGTAAAAAGGCAAGTCAAGTCAAGTATAAATAGAGTACGGGAGGCACTCTATTTACTCACTAACTTCTCATACATGGTCTCAAGGAGGAGAGGCGCACTTATGGAGGAGGAGGATTGCTGCTAGGTTATGGATATCTCTATTGGTTGGTTGTATCATTGCTCTATCTATCTCTGAGGAAGTTATTGGGGTTTTTCACCTTTATGGTTTTCCCCAAGTAAATCTTTGTGTCTCTTGTGTGCTTGCATTATTGTCTCCATGATTGATATGCTGTAGATATGCTGTACATGTTGTTCTCTCAGTGAAGATCCTAGATCATATTGAAGTAAATTCAGAAAATTTAACATGGTATCAGAGCTAGCCTGAAAGAAGGCATGATATGGCATGTATGACACTTGTTGCACTAACGATGCTAGGGCTTGATATAGCAAAAACCAGTCATCGTAGCACTTTCGCTATAAATCCGTTTTGGCGAAGTTTTCAGATCTGAAATTGTTACAGGCCGAAGCTAAGATCTCCAGGTATCTTGTGTCCAAAGGACAACCTCTAATTCGTTGTACTTTGTGATTTATGATCTGTACAATATAGGGTTTCTGCCTCTTCCAGATCTGAGTCAAAATCAGGTGACCTTGGGAAAAAGGTCATAACTTGGGCTAGGAAGCTCCAAATGAAATTTCGTGAAAAGTGACAGGTAGTACACAGGCCGAGCTATCCCAGAAAACTTTTTCAGAGGCCGAAGGTCAAACAGTGACACGTGGCACGCCGTACAAGTTCGCTCTCCTGTATTATCCCATAAACAGGTCACGTTGCGACACTTGGCATATCTCTCTCTCAGAGAATCCAATTGAGGTCATACCTGTCAGGATGGAAAGATAACAGGCCGAGCTATCTCATAAAACTTTTTCAGAGGCCGAAGGTCAAACAGTGACACGTGGCACGCCGTACAAGTTCGCTCTCCTGTATTTTCCCAAAACAGGTCACGTTGCGACATTTGGCATAACTCTCTCTCAGAGAATCCAATTGAGGTCAGACCTGTCAGGATGGAAAGATAACAGGTCAGGCTATCTCAGGAAACTTTTTCAGACCCTGTGGATCAAAATTTTTGGAGTTACACCAGAAACAATCAGGTACATATTTCTGTCAAAACAGAATTATTTTTTGGTACCTTCATTCATGGCTTCCGGAATTTAGGGCTTTGGAGAAAGTTGGAATTTTTGTAATCGGAGACCACGGCTGGATGCTACTCATCAAAATAGAAATTTAGAGACCAAGATCAGAATTTTTGGTTGGGCATAAGGCCGGGCTTGATTAGACCCTAGTTCGGGACTTTGATCAGAAAAGTGGAAAATTAAGGCTTCTGTAAAAATGGGAATTTTTGAAACCTGTGAACACGGCTGGAAGCTCCTCAGAAAAATAGAAGCTTAGAGATTTGGATCAAACATTTTGATGGGGCAAAAGAGTGGGCTTCATCAAACCCCAGTTCAGGGTCACGACCAGTGAATCCAGAAGTTTCAAAGGCAAAATTGAGGAGTGAAACTTTGCAGTTTTCAAATTCTGAATATACCAGTTTGATCAGTTCATCAAGGCGCATATTCCTATCCTTTCGGAAGTTTGAAATTCAAAGTTTGAATTTTTGGGGTCTCTCTGACAAACCCATATCCAACTCCAGGTCCAGTTCTTGCAAATCAAGTGGATTGGGTTGATCCTAGAAGAAGATGGATTGGTCACTTGCATAAGTGAAGAAGTTCCTATTTCAGAGGGAGATGAGGCTAAGGCCTTACATAAGAAGATTACAAGTGATCTCGACAGGTATGACTCATCGAGGTATGTTTTGAGATTTGTTCATAATTAAGTTTATGGTATGTTTGTCTTCATGTTATCACGGTTAGTACAATCTTGATTTTAGACTTATCATATCACCTTAATAAAATTATGAATGCATGATAGAAGTCATTCATTTATTAGGAGTATGAAACTTATGTTTGTACTAACACATTGTGATGTTGTATGAGTTTTATGTTGTCTATTAACATGAAAGGTACACCAAGAAGACAAATCATGTTCTGGTTCAAGAACATATGATCATGATGACATGAGGACAAAGATTCATCCATTGCCATGGATCTCATAAGAGATCCATTCTCGAGGTATGTATAACTTGGTTTTATAATGGTTAACTTATGAGACATGCAGGTTACTAGCACAAGTCACTAAAGAGAACCAGAAGACATTATGCGGGTATGTTAGACATAAATAGCTAGCATGCTAATCCAGGTATGTTTTTCCTATATCAAGATAGAATCCTACCTTGGGATAGAATCTTATACTATTGTTGATAATGATTATTCATGAAGTCATAGGTTTGAATAATCATGATTGTATGCATATTATGTTTCTTACCATAATTGATGATATGACTAACCAGAAGAATCATGATGGTATAGGTTTGAATAATCACAGGTTTTATGCATTTTATATCTCTTATCTTGATTGATGATTCAACTAACCTGAAGAGTCATAGGCTTGAGTAATTACAGGTTTAGACATGTTATGTTTCTTATGATTTGACTAACCATAAGAATCCTTGAATGCTAATGCTTATTATTTCTGTTTGAAATGATCATGACTATACATGCTTGAGATTATTGTGTTTTAATAGTATACTAATGAATGTATGATTTTATATGAGTTCACAAGGATAACACATTCATGATACTAATAAGCATGCATAGGGACCAAGGATGAATATGAGTTCAAGAACAGGTAATTCAGGAAGCAAAGATCAAGAGGGAGCACACTCTAGTTGTTCCTGTAAGAAAGCAAAGGAGAACACTTCAGTAGTTTCTACAAGGATGCAGATATTCAGAGGGATTTGATCATCTCTCTACATTTCACAACAGAAAGGTGTAGAAGAAGCTACCTCAGATTAGGACTCCAGCAGCTCCTGCAAGGAAGCAAAGACTCAGAGGGAGTCCACCCAACGAACAAAGAAAGATAAGTATTTTAATCATCATTTCTTGCATATTTGTTTGTTTAAATAAAATTGTTCAATAATGTATATACTGATGTTCCTAGAATTAGGTTGTGTATTATGCATATTAGAAAAATTGCATTGATGAACAGTATACTCCTAATATGCATGGGTAAGTGGCCTATGGCACTGTACAACATTCCATTGCTACTTATCTAGAATGAAACCTCTTTGCTGACATGTTGGGAGTTGTGCACACTCTTAACAATGTTCTGGTAGAGATTGGAAGGCATCTAGAAAGTTACGGGATATGGATAAATGTTGTATTGAAGCATTGGCTAAGATAATTGCATGACTGTATGACATATTTCTTTATGTGTAAGAATTTGTTCTGAAAATTATGAGATGTTTCTAATCATGCAATTTAACCTGTTTTGTAGGAAAGACCGTATATCTTCACCTACAGAAGAACTACAACATTTGTTCCAGCAACAAAGATATCTATTGAAGATATTGAAGTTCCCACGATCTGGGATGAAGAAATGAAATGCCATGATCCGTCGATCATGAAGAATGATGTTTGGGATGTAATCCCAAGACATGAAGGGAAGTTTGCTATGACTTCCAAATGGAACTATCAGATCAAGCATGTTACAGATGGCAGCATAGAGAAATATAAAAGTGACGAAACAGAAGATACACCAGATGGATTCAAGACAGCTTTCTTGAATGGTGTAGTTGAAGAAGAAGTGTATGAGGAGCAGCCACTTGGTTCTGAGACACATGATAGGAAATCATATATGTGCAGAACTTGGTATGGTGAAAATAGATTGATTGCCAACACGCAGCGGAAGCTTACTACCGAGTTCGAGATGAAGAACTTGGGGATGATGCACTATTTGTTTTTGGCATGGAGGTGTGGCAGAGTGCAGAAGGAATATTCCTTGGACAAGGGAAGTATGCATTAGAGATCCTGAAGAGGTTCGAGATGATGGATTGCAAGGCCATGGCCACACCTATGGCATCAAATCTGAAGCTTCTATGTGATGCTTCATCTGAGCCAGTTGATGTTTCTATGTATCGTCAGATTATTGGGTCCTTGATGTACTTGACGAACACGAGACCAGATATTTGCTTTGCTGTGAACACATTGAGCCAGTTCCTGACAGATCCGAGGAGTGTTCACCTGGTTGCTGTAAAGCATGTTCTGAGGTACCTGAAGGGTACAGTGGATTATGGGCTCAGATATGAGGCAAATCAAAAGTTTAACCTGCAGGGTTATGTTGATTCAGATTGGGCTGGCAGTGCTGCAGATAGGAAGAGCACATCTGGGTGTTGCTTCAGTATGGGATCAGGTGTGATCTCTTGGTTTAGCAGGAAGCAGTCCTGCGTAGCACTGAGTACAGCTGAGGCAGAGTATGTTGCAGCCTGTTCAGCTAGTTGTGAGGCAGTATGGATACGGAAGCTACTGTCTGAGTTATTTGATCTCCCGTTGGAAGCTACTGGTATCTTCTGTGATAACCAGAGTTGTGTGAAGCTGTCCGAGAACCCAGTGTTTCATGACAGGTCGAAACACATAGAGATCAAATATCACTATATCAGGGATATGGTGCAGAGAGGAGCGGTGAAGCTCCTGTATGTTGCGACGGACGAGCAGATTGCAGATGTGCTGACGAAGCCACTAGCCAGGGTGAAGTTCGAGTACTTCAGAGAGAGGCTTGGCGTTCTTCAGATCGAGGACACTTCGAGGAAGAAGTGATGGACACATTTGCTGAAGCCATTCCAAGCATGTTGGAAGGAGGATCCTTCACATGGCTGTGGATGTAAGCGCTGGATGATGAACATCAGGATGATGTTCTGGTTTCTGCTTGGATATGATCAGTTGGATCATTTTTATGTATGTATGTACGCATCATGTTGGATGCTTGGATATGATCAGTTGGATCATTTTTATGTATGTATGTACGCATCATGTTGGATGCTGGATATGATCAGTTGGATCATTTTTGTATGTACGCATCATGTTGATGCTGGATATGATCAGTTGGATCATGTATACGTATTTTGTATATGCATCATGTTGGATGCTTGGACCATGTATCTGTATATGTATCAGGTGGATACATTGTATGATCAGGTGGATCATGTATGGTGATATGTATCATGTATTTGTATTTGTATCAGGTGGATACATTGATGATCAGGAGGATCATGTATGATGATATGTATCAGGTAGATACTTGGTATGCATCAGGTAGATGCATTGATGATCAGGAGGATCATGTATGATGATATGTATCAGGTAGATACTTGGTATGCATCAGGTAGATGCATTGATGATCAGGATGATCATAGATGACGAGCTTCAGGATGTTGCTCCAGATGACATGCAGCAGGATGTTGCAGTGATGATCAGGATGATCATAGATGACGAGCTTCAGGATGTTGCTCCAGATGACATGCAGCAGGACGTTGCAGTGATGATGATCAGGATGATCATGGATACATCAGGATGATGTATGGTGAGTATCAGGTTGATACTCTGTGGCCGTGTATCAGGTTGTGCAGATGAGCATGTAATCCGGTGCCCTGGGAGATTTGCAGATGGTCTTTCGAGGTTTTGCCTATGGCATGTAATTCGGTGCCCTGGGACATCTGGCAAATGCTCTTTCGAGGTTTTGCTCTGGGAGGACATGTAATTCGGTGCCCTGGGAGATCTGCAGATAGTCTTTCGAGGTTTTGCCTATGGCATGTAATTCGGTTCCCTGGGATATCTGGCAGATGCTCTTTCGAGGTTTTTTCCTATGGCATGTAATTCAGTGCCCTGGGAGATCTGCAGATAGTCTTTCGAGGTTTTGCCTATGGCATGTAATTCGGTTCCCTGGGATATCTGGCAGATGCTCTTGTGAGGTTTTGCCATGACCACATGTAATTCGGTGCCCTGGGAGATCTGCAGATAGTCTTTCGAGGTTTTGCCTATGGCATGTAATTCGGTTCCCTGGGATATCTGGCAGATGCTCTTGCGAGGTTTTGTGGTGAGGTCACATGTAATTCGGTGCCCTGGGAGATCCTATAGGTAGAGCTGTGTGCTCGTAACAGCCTGGGATGCTCTTTCGAGGTTTTGTGACGCACGTAAAAGTCCTGAGGATTCCATAGTATGGCCAGTGATGATGAAGACCTGCAGGTGGTGGGCCTACATCCAGTATGAAAAAGGACTGGCTCTGTAGAACTTCCTATGACGAGTAGATTCAGAGATTGATTGAGATAGCAGCAGCAGTGACAATGATGATGACTCGATGACGATTATCTAGTGACGATGATCCAGAGAAGATGACTTGTGCTAGAAGAACTGTGCTGAGAAATACCTTCCTAGTTAAGAGGGAGTGTTGATGTATATGTAACTTCGGAATGTATTTCACATATATGTATATTGTATTCCTATAGAGATGGTATTATTCCTCTATAAGGAAGTGTCGTCATTTATATTGTAAGTGTCGTAACTTATACTTGATGGGTTATTAGACCACCTTGTTTGGGGTCGGCCCTGTATAAGTCATGTGGGTCAAAGGGTTATTAGACCACCCTATTGGGGGTCGGCCATGTGGGTCAAAGGGTTATTAGACCACCCTATTGGGGGTCGGCCCACTCAGCATTATGTTATGTGGTTAAGTTAGAGCCGACATGAGTTAGGTAAAAAGGCAAGTCAAGTCAAGTATAAATAGAGTACGGGAGGCACTCTATTTACTCACTAACTTCTCACACATGGTCTCAAGGAGGAGAGGCGCACTTATGGAGGAGGAGGATTGCTGCTAGGTTATGGCTATCTCTATTGGTTGGTTGTATCATTGCTCTATCTATCTCTGAGGAAGTTATTGGGGTTTTTCACCTTTATGGTTTTCCCCAAGTAAATCTTTGTGTCTCTTGTGTGCTTGCATTATTGTCTCCATGATTGATATGCTGTAGATATGTTGTACATGTTGTTCTCTCAGTTAAGATCCTAGATCATATTGAAGTAAATTCAGAAAATTTAACAATGTATAACACAAATAGTTTAAAATTTTAATTAGTAAGATTTCTACTGTAATAAATTTTTCTGATGCGTGTTTTTTGGACCTTCTCAGGCCTGGAGTTCAAATGTGAGCTCTGATACCACATGCAACATCCCGAAAATACCAAAATTTAAAAAAAAAATTAAAATAGCAATAATTATCGAAGTTGTTAATGTGGAACATATAAAATAATTAAATTTCTTAACTAGGATAATTAATAACGATGACACGTCATAATTCTCAAATAAAATATGATGTAACTGTATTGCTATTTTGGATTTAAATGGATGCTAATCTCCTTAACGAAAGATCTTTTTATGATTATGCACAAGGATACAATTTACAAATCTGCTTAAGTTCTACATGCGATTACATGCTATTCATAGGTTTGTATTATTATGATGTTCTTGATGATGTGTTGACAGTTTGTTTGTATGATGACGAAGGGGTCCTACGAGGTACCCTAGGGGTTACTTAGCTATGTTTAGCTAAGGCATTTGAATGATGTTTCCATGTGCAGACAGCAGGTAAGAATTTCTACGACAACGTGTTAAGAGTACATGTGTCTTTCAATTCAACGTCAATGTAATATTAAAATGCTAAGTACTTCCTTGCGAAACAAGTTACTGGAGGTATGGATACTCGGTTCTAATTCTAGTTTATGTGCTGACTTACAAAACTCTTCAGTGTTATAATTTCACGTCGTCCAAGTGTTTTTTTATAATGCTACATTTATTATCATATGACTATTGTCATTATTATCAAAACAATGATACCAATATCTATTGATAATGCTATTAGAAAGCTTGTAGAAATAGTGTTTATACTTTTGAACTATCATTACATTTTGCTTCTACAGAACTTAGACTATTCTAAGTCCCAAATTTATCATTAGTCTTTGCAATACATGGCTATCATATGAAATATATGGTGAAACATATAATGTACCTAGTATCTATGCTATAAACTGACATTATGCATAAATAAACTCCTAACTATATCTATGGTCTCCATTTATCAAATGATTAATAACTATAAGGCTAAGATATGAGACATATAAGCTTTATCCTATAAGATTGTACACGAACCATAGAAATGAAAAGTAAACTTTATAAAGAGACTAAACAATCACACAACACCTTGGCATATAACACCATTGTTACAATGCCTATAACAATTCTTTGAACTATATAGAATGTGCACTAATATTGCAATGATATGATTCACAATATGCAACCCTAGCTAAACTTTGGCATTATAAAATATTACCCTATGCAAACAATATTGTCGTTGGTAAGGATTGTATGGGTATTAAATTTACTATTGGTGTGCGCTGGCAGGTTGACAATGTCCCGTCCATGTATTAATGGTCCTGACCAAACTCCATAGTGGAAAGTGCTGCTGTCAAACCACGTAATCCACCCACGTGAAACTTGGATGATAATACAACTATGAATCCTAGCTGTGCATGGTTACCATATCGACTCTCCTCCGAGCTGTATATGGTGTTGTCCCTTGGTATGTGATGATGGCATCGTCGTGATTGTTGTAATTAATGAGGTATAAATGTGATGGTTTCCCGGCTTTCAACGTAGCTAGTTGGCACCTTCTTGCTCGTTGATCTCACTAGATCTTTATCGTTGAAAGAGAAACCCTAAAACCTCGTTGTATGTAGTGATGGAGAGTTTCCCGGTCTTCATTTTTACGTTAGAGTTGGAGTTGTGAAGCCGACAAGCTGCTAACATGTAGGATGTAGTGGAGTTCTGTGAGGAGGACTCCTTCCTCGGTTTCGAACCTTGGACCTGTGGGAGGTAGTTTTAAAAGTTACAGGCTTAAGCTTTATGAACTATAACCACGATACGCCAATGTAGTGATGGGGATTCTCCTGTCAGTGTATTGAATGTGATTCGAACTGGGTTTGATCCTCCAGTTTGTGAGAATGGCCTCCTATGTCTAGCTCGTGGTTGCTGTCAAATACCATCATGGTTCGTCGTTTGTTGGTGTAGTGTGTCAAAGTTCGGAAGTATCGTTTCTAAGGGTAAGTGTTTTATGACAGTGAATGCACTACTGTGATACTTAACTTTATATTCGCATTTTCTTGTTTTAACCCTTCAAACTGTGTTTTTGGCAGGTACCCACTTCATATGAGGTTGCTAAGCAAAAATTTTTGGATTGGGGATGATGCATCTACTCCCTGGTAAGCTCCGGTGGTTCTCGAAACCTCGTAGGTGCCTTTGGCATGGTTTTGATGGTGATTACTGTGTGCCGAGAGTTGGAACTGTTCGACCTTGTTTCGGTGATGGCCGAGTGTTAAGTTTTAAAGTCTTACTTTGATAAGTGTTGTATAGAAGATAACTTTCAGTTATTTAAGTTGTTATTTGGCTCTTTGGTGCCTGGATACGTCGTTTAATAAGAACTTCGAACTCGTGTTTGTACTGCTAAATGTTAAGGGTAAAACCCTGTGTAGTTGTGGAACCTTGACCTCGTTTTGATGTTTTTGGTTGATAAAGGGTCAACCCTGTGTACTGTTGGAACCTTGACATATTCGTAATGTAAACTCTGTTATAAATTTTGAATGGGAAAACAAGAACCGAGGGTTCTCTTGCACTTATAAACAATGGCTCGTTTACAATGGAACGTTGTGTTCCAAGTAATGGTTGAGAATTTGTGAAAATAATTGTTAATATGGGCTGAACAACGATAGTTCTCTTCAACCTAGAGTTATGGTTTGCATAACTGTAGATAGTTGTTTTCCTGTACTTCGTTATCATTGTTGATATTTATGTTTTGGAAATGTGATGAGATAAAGTTCGATTGTTATACGCTTTCGAAATGGCTATGCCACAGCGTTCAATTTTGTTTAAAGGAATGAAACCCTACCTGTAGTTTTTCGTTGGCAATCTTATTGTACTTAGCCTTTGTATCCGAGACCGGACCTCAACCTGTGTATGAAATGGTTTCGCCACTATGTATTTTACTAGTTAGGGTTGTAAGTTATTGTTAGATATTGATACGAGAATCGTACTGTCTGCAAAATGAAGCTTATTGTCTTGTGGTAGTCTCGATATGTTTAAAAGATAGTATGGTTATATAAAATGTTAGTTAGGGTTTGGAAATTTATAACTATTATAACCTTTAGAAATAAATGTCTAAGTTTGCCATGAATGGCTTGAGGGGAAAATTATGATTTGTGTAATCAAAATCTAGGGTCTGCGATATCTTAGGGTTTTGATTTTTACAATGACAGTAATTGTATTTCATAGTTGAAATCATATGTAATAGTTTGTAAATAAATAATATGTGTGTGCTTATAACAATCCTGTACAGAACATAGTTTTTGCAACTGCTATATTTCTTAGAATATAAATACTTGAAAATATGAAATTTATGATATTGAAATGCATGTGATTACTATCTGAAACAAATAGGGTTGAAAATAAAAGTATAAATCTGTGCAGAAACAAAATGTGTTTTTCTTTTATTTAAGAATTAGATGAATGCTATGCAACTGTTTATACTATACTGTAATATATCTTGGTTTAAACACATGACAGAATTTAATCAAGAACACTACTGTATTCATCTTTTCAATCAATGGCATTCTGCCTATTACTCATATTTCTTAATTTATTTCTCTATACTGGAATACGATGCAGAAAACAGCATGGTGAAAAATATAGAGATGGTTATCGATTCAATCATTTCAAAAAGCTTTTTCATTCAGAATCATACTTAGATCAGAAAATAATATAGATTCTTCTATATGATTGTAATTAATAATTATATTATGCAGAAACATTTAACTGTAAACAAAAGTAAGAACAGTAAAACCTGGTTGACTGTAAGAGGAACAAACAGCCCAAGGAACCTGTTCCACCCAACCTATTCCTGAAGACAGCCAAGTTACTTGCCTTAGGACCCCCGAGCCTATTCACGGAACCACCAGGAGGAAGATTTTGTAGAAGCCTTAGTACATCAACTTGCAGTAGAATATAAATTATCCAGTCATAGAGACTCAGCAGTCAAAGAGACCTGCACCAGCACCTCTAGTTTTCCTTCTCAATATAACTAGCAGACTCACAGTTGCACTCTCACATAGCCTCCCTATTCGAATCTCTCAGTGATCACCTGATGCGCTTGAGGAATATTTCTGCAGAAAATATTGTAGGAGTTGTCTACTCAATTCGAATTGCCTTATCTAGGTTGCCTAGGCCTTTTAGTGGTTAACTGGCCATTAATGAGCTGCCTGCTCTCTTACACCCACATGGGGGATAATGCCACAAATTTAGGGATAGTTGTCCCATAACCAACAGCGAGTGGTGGAGTGCAAATGCTGCCATAGTGAACACTCATTTAACAGTTCTCTTGGGTGTTAGTCTCCTATTTCAATTTATTAAATAATAATAATCAGTAATTACAATCATTCTTGACCATACTTGGTCATAATTACAAAACTTTGTAATTATAATTTAACATAAAGTATTTTGCAAATAAAATAATATTCTCAAAATTTGGGTAGGTGACAATCATAAGAATTCTTGGATTGTTAAAGAGGATCACTTTAGACATGGATACCAAATTTTTATGTCATTTTTTATAGAAGTTGTGGAAGTAGAGAGGCCTGTAGGAAATCTTTTTAAATGAGCCTAGTATGTACGCCAAAGCGCTTGCCAAATTTGTTATTACTTCTTTAGTTGTTTATAATTTTATATTTCATCGTGTTGTATATCATTATCCTTCCTTACACTCATGTTCCATTGGACGTTCCTTTTTCCCTTCATGGGTAATTGCTAGTTTATTTTATTGTTAAATTTATATTTAATTGATAGATAATAATTTAAATTTATCAAATGAACTTAAAATATATATAAATGAACAAAATTTGACAAAATTAATGAATGTAAATATGTAAATAAATAAATTTAACTAAGTTAATACATATCTAAGTAGAAATAACTTTATAAATTAAGATATTTATTATATTTATTCACATTCACTTAAAAATATCTCAACCAATCACCATCCATAATATGTAGGAAATCTTTTTAAATGGGTCTTTAAATGGGCCTTTAAATGGGCCTAGTATATAAGCCAAAGGCGTTGCCAAATTTGTTATTACTTCTTTATTTGTTTATAATAAGTTCCAGTAGCGTTCCTTTTGCCCCTCATGGGTACTTGCTAGTTTATTTTATTGTTAAATTTATATTTAATTGATAGATAATAATTTAAATTTATCAAATGAACTTAAAATATATGTAAATGAACAAAATTTGACAAAATTAATGAATATAAATATGTAAATAAATAAATTTAACTAAGTTAACACATATCTAAGTAGAAATAACTTCATAAATTAAGATATTAATTATGTGTATTCACATTGGTGGTGAAACAGTAACTATCACTTAAAAATATCTCAATCAATCACCATCCATAATATGTATTACCTATTCTTATAAGTTGTTTTATTTTGTTTTTTATTTTTTTATTAAATTGTTTAATCACACTCCAATCACAAAACTTTACTTTACATTTGTGAGATTTTGTAATATTTTTTTATTAACAATGAACCATGTAAATTTTACATTAAGTAATCTTATATTTGGAAGGTCAATTTTTTCATTCACAAATAAGTTATTAAGTAATCATATATTTGGAAGTTCAATTTTTTCATTCACAAATAAATTATGTTATAATGGAAGTTCAATTTTTTCATTCACAAATATATTATGTTATAATGGAAGTTAAATTTTTTCATTCACAAATAAGTTATGTTATAATGTATATTGATTCACATATTGAAGTAATTTTATGTTTAGAGTTTTCTTTGATATTTAGCCATTTCCCAGAGGATGTTATCAATCACTTCACTTCCACATTTATCATCCACTTCTTAACTTTTACCACTGGATGATTCATTACACCAATATTATGTGCATAGATCATTATGGATCACCACTTTGTCATAACACACCAAACAACTTGCAAGCCTATGTTTCCATAATGTACAATGCAACATAGTTAACAATGGCCATAGCAGTGGCTATGTCCCTAACATTAATGGATGGAATTTGGAAATGTTCTGGAAAGCAGTGACTATATGTTATTGCCCTTACCTTATTGTGGTTTGGGTCACGGTTGTTATATGATTACAGCATTGCATAAACATTTATAAATAATTAAATCATTGCATTCTCAATATGGAACTTTGGGTAATGATATGATCATAGCACATTTGTTACTTTTTTCTTCACGGTAATGCATGTATTTTTTTTTTAAAGCAGATGGAACCAAGAAACACTCGGCTGCGTTGCATTAGACATGCACATTGCATAGCTCTCTCTATTCCAAGGAGGCAAATAACAAGCCTGCTTGCAAGTGCTGAAAAGGTCTAGTTACAGGACTTCCTTTCAAGATCACCACCATTCCCAACCGCTCAGAGATTTACCTGCTAAAGTATATGTATATGTGATGTGCATATGCTTTTCTTTTTCCCATCTTCATTTTTGCATTTCTTGTCATTATCAGCATAGACTGATATCTTTTCCATATCATTGCCTGTCTTTACATTAAATTATCAGGTGAAAGTTGAGAGTATAGACATGATGTCTATGGAAGAACTGTATATCTAATTGATGTATTATGGAAGGCATGGAACAGCCTTTTAGAATCAGGGATTTTCTTGCAGTTTTACATTTATATTGAAAAAAATATTAGCTGAAGTTTTAACTAATAGGTTCAGTATTCAAAAGTTGGATTTTTCAAGTTTAACTTTATAATCACATTTCCGCTGTTAGAGGAGGATATTTTCAGAGCAATAGTAATCATTTCCAGAAATAACATACCATTTCATTCACCCTAACTCGGCCTTGATTGCCTGCCTTTTCTGCATCCAGAGGTAAATGTTCCAAAGTATCTGCAAATCTAAAGGGCAGAACATAATTGATAAGTTTCAATCATAAAAAACACAATGCAGAAGATATACTATAACTTCCAAGCTATTTTCAGTATCGTCTACATACTGATCAGCCTCAAGTATATTTCTCTATTGGCAAAGTCCATTTTAACCATTGATCTATTAAATATAAAGAGGGGTTGAAAAAAAAACAAGTGAAAATTTCTTGACACTCAATATTATGTATATACACACAAACACAGACACCAAGATCTCCCGGGGAATAGACTCTAGAGTATCTTGCTTTTCTTGCTGCATGAACAGTTTTTTAAGTTAGAGCCATGGCTTTCTGATTTTGATTATTGCCGCTATTTGTGACCAAAGAACATACTGGACGCCAATGCAAGAGTATAGTTGCATCAAAATAAATTATGTTAGCCTATTAGTTAAAATACATTGGGCAATTGAATCTTTAAAAACAAGATAGGCAATATACTACTTTGAGTTTACACATAAAATTACATAAGAAGATAATTACCTATTGCAAAAATCACAAGAGCTAAATTGACGGATGCAAGAACAGTACTTGCAACATTTCTGCAAAATAAATACATAAATAGTAATTTTATTATATAAAAATATACATCAAACCATTGGTTTCATTGAAAAGATTCAATTATTTCCCAGGGAAATACAAATCTAGAATACTTTTTTTTAAGCTAAGAGCAAAAGAATCTGGCAATAATCTTAAACCAAACCTATAAACCATTTGAAGCTGAGAGAAAAAGTATCTTACAAAATCCAGCAAGAACAAATCCAGAAGTAATACAATAGTTTCATTGCTGGTAATTAGCAATGAGAAAAGTACCTCTGCAGTTGAAACATATTCCCATGTACCTTAAACTTCTGAATAAACCATTAAAAGAAAATGCAAAGCAGTAAACCCCTCCTCTGACCCCTTCAAGTTAATTAAAAATATAAACATATCTCATTTTTAAAAAATATAAACATATCTCATTTTGATGTAAACAAGAGTTATACGACACACACTCTTCTCTAAGACATGGAAACTCTGTGAAAGCAACACTGTGAGGCACCTGCAACAATTACTTAATAAAAATATGCGAAATAGCAGAAATGACAGAACTCAGAATCATTTTTATATTGATCACAGGCCACTTCGAAGGGGCAACCTCCTATGAGCAAGCTCAATACAAATAACTTCACGGTGCCTTCGTAGGTCTCAACACACACTTATATACTAATTCTAGGCGCCAATACTATGGGTCAAAACCATGGGCTGTTACAAACTATGGATCAACAATACTACAGGCGACTTACAAAGCATATGCACCAACAACAATAACATAAACTATTGATCAACAAATACTACGAGACGACTTACAAAGCATATGCATCCAACAACAACATACTAACAAAGTAAAGACATGGGTTCCTAACATCCCTTCCCCCTTAAAAAAAGCTTTGTCCTCAAAGCTTTAGATGTGGAAATTGTTGTTGAATCTGAAGGAGTGGTTCCCATGTAGCATCCTCTGGTTGCATGTCGTGCCACTGAATTAAGACCTCTGTGATAGAGCAAGAGCGAAGCTGACGCGTGCGCCGATTGAGGATGGCCTCTGGCTCCAAAAGGATGGATCCTTCATTATCCAGTTCGGGTAAAATCGTTTGTCCACTGATGTTGGTGCCAAGAACTTTCTTCAAACAAGAGACATGAAAGACTGGATGAATGCGGGAAGAAGGATGAAGTTCCAATTTATAAGCAACAGACCCAATCTTCTGAAGGATCCGATATGGCCCATAGAACTTTGGAGCGAGCTTATGACGCCCTTTGAGTTTCAAGGATGATTGTTTGTACGGCTGGAGACGAAGAAAAACCATATCGCCGACTTGAAAAGTGCGCTAAGAACGGTGTTGATCAGCTTGTTGCTTCATGCGATTTCTTGCCATGTGAAGATTGTACCGCAAAATGCGAAGAATCTGATCGCGGTTTCGAAGGACCGTGTCAACTTCCTGAACTAGTGAACTGGTGGGGGTGTATGGAAGAAGAGCTGGAGGTGCCTGACCATAGACTGCTTCATATGGGGTCATTTTAGAGGTAGTGTGGTAAGAGGTATTGTACCACCATTCAGCAAGAGGGAGCCATTTTGCCCACTGATGTTGTTGTTCCAAGGTGAAGCAACGAAGATAAGTTTCCAAGCATTTATTGACCATTTCAGTCTGACCATCTGTTTGTGGGTGATACCCTGAACTCATCTTCAGTTTGGTGCCAGTTTGGCGAAATAGTTCTGTCCAAAAATGACTGGTGAAAGTCGCATCACGATCCGAGACAATGGAAGAAGGGATGCCATGAAGACGAAAGATCTGGTCCAGAAAAATTTGAGCGACGGAGAAGGCTGTATAGGGATGGCTGAGAGCACAAAAATGACTATATTTGGAGAGGCGATCAACCACAACGAGAATCACTGTCTTCCCGCCAGATTTAGGGAGCCCTTCAATGAAATCCATAGAAATATCTATCCAAATCCGTGTAGGTATAGGCAAGGGTTCAAGCAATCCTGGAAGGAGTGTTATTTCACCCTTATTGCGCTGGCAGGTATCACATTCGGCCACCATCTGTTGAATTGTCATTTTCATGCCCTGCCAAAAGAAGTTACGCCGTGCTCGTTCATACGTTTTGAGGAACCCAGAGTGCCCTGCCGATGGAGAAGCATGGAGTTCATAGAAGACAGCCTGTTGAAGATTTGTGCTCTGGGGAAGCACCAGACGACCCTTGTATCGCAGAGAAGCACCATCCCAAGAGTAATGTGGTACAGCAGAAGGGTTGTTGGTCAAGCGTTGGATGATTTGAGATAAGGAGGAGTCATTGACATAACCCTGTTGAACAGATTGCAACCAATTTGGAACAGGCATAGAAATAGCTGAAAGAGAACCTTGGGCCTCAAATGTGCGAGAAAGAGCATCTGCCACAATATTGTCTTTACCCTTCTTGTAAGTGATCTCATAGTCATAACCCATGAGTTTGCTAACCCATTTCTGTTGTGCCGAGGAGGAGACACGCTGGTCCAAGAAATATTTCAGACTCTGGTGATCAGTCTTAATGCAGAAATGATTCCCTAATAGGTATGGGCGCCACTTCTGTACTGCATGCAAAATAGCCATCATTTCCTTCTCATAGGTAGAGGTAGCTAGATTCTTACCTGAAAGGGCTTTGCTGGTGAACGCAATGGGGTGTTCATCTTGAAGGAGAACAGCACCAAGTCCATTGCCGCAAGCATCACTCTCAATAGTGAAGGGCTTGGAAAAATCGGGCATAGCTAGCACAAGTATAGTACACATAGCTTGTTTTAGTTTGTCAAATGCACACTAAGTAGCAGGTGTCCATGTGAAGGCATCATTTTTCAATAGAGCAATTAATGGAGCTGCAATCTTCCCATAATCCTTGACAAACTTGCGGTAGTAGCCAGTCAACCCCAAAAAACCATGAAGGCTCTTGAGTGTTTGAGGATGCGGCCAATTGTTCATGGCATCGATTTTGGCAGGATCCACGCGAACCCCTTGTGCTGAGATAATGTGCCCGAGATACTCAACTTCCTTCTATCCAAAAACACATTTAGACTGCTTGGCATGGAGATGATGGTCAGAGAAAAGTTGCATGACAAGATCCAAATGCTGGAGATGTTCATCCCATGTTTTACTGTAGATGAGGATATCATCAAAGAATACCAGAATGAATTTCCGCAAGTAGGGTCGAAATATTTTATTCATTAAGGCCTAGAATGTGGAAGGAGCATTAGTGAGGCCGAAGGGCATGACCAAAAACTCATAATGGCCATCATGTGTGCGGAAAGCTGTTTTAGGGATATCATCCTCATGAACCCGAATTTGATGATACCCAGAACGAAGATCCAACTTGGAGAAAAAGTGAGCCCCATGAAGCTCATCAACAATAGGAATTGGAAACTTATCCTTGATGGTGAGGTGATTAAGTGCTCGGAAGTCAATGCAGAGGCGCCATGACCCATCTTTTTTGCGGACAAGAATAACTGGAGAAGAAAAGGAACTAGTGCTTGGGCGAATAATACCTTGCTTCAATAAGTCCCGAACGAGCATTTCAATCTCCGTTTTTTGGTGAAATGGGTAGCGATAGGGCCTGATGTTGGGAGGAACGCTACGAGGAAGGAGCTGAATACGATGGTCTTCTGGCCTGGAAGGTGGCAATCCCACTGGTTCAGCAAAGACACCTGTATATCGATCCAGAATTTGTTGTAGATCCAAAGGAGTAGTGGAGACCGCTGATGGTTGCATCTGGATGGAATGGATCTGAGCGATGACACCATGTGAATTCTTCTTGAGGAGTTTTTCCATGCGATGTGAACTGATGATGCTGAGAGAACCTGGTTGTAATCCTGTCAATGTGTGTATGTGTCCATTGAGGGAAAACTGCATCCAAAGTTCAGCAAAATCCCATAAGATAGGGCCAAGTGTGCGTAGCCATTGAGCGCCCAAAACCACATCACATCCGCCTAAGGGCAAGGCAAACATGTCAGAGCGCAAGGTATAATCTCCCATAGAGATACGCACATTTCGACACTTCCCTTTGCAAGGTAAGGTGCCCCCATTGGCAACCATGACTTCAAAGTTGGAGCAAGGATGGATAAAACAATCAGCTTGTTTGGCGATCCGAGGGTCAATGAAATTATGAGTGCTACCAGAATCAATGAGTATTGTAAGAGGAAGCTTCTTGAAGTAACCCCTGACCCGCATTGTTTGGGGGGTGGTGATTCCAGCTAAAGCATGGAGAGATATCTCTGGCTGGTCATCCTGAGACGGAGGGTCAATAGGCGGTTCTTGAATGTCGACCGGAGCATCCAGTGTTTCTGGATCTTCGTCACCAATTTCAGAGGCAAGCGGAAACTCCACATCCAAGAGATAGAGCTTTTGCTGAACACATCTATGTCCCCGAGTGAATTTCTCATCACAATTATAGCAAAGCCCCTTTTCTCTGCGTGCTTGCATCTCTGTTTCAGACAAACGCTTGATAGGAGTCGGTCGAGGAGCCTGCGGTATAGGTGGTCGCTGAGAACCCATATTTTGGAAGGGAACAAAAGTGGGCTTGGAGCGTTGTTGGGCTGCAATCTTGTCTTCTGCCAACTTAGCCAACCCTAGTGCTTCCATCATTGTGTTGGGACAGAACATTTTGACCTCAGAGCGGATGGCATCTTTTAGACCACTGATAAAACAACTCCGGTAAAAGTCATCAGACAATCCTTCGGTGTGGTTGGCTAGATTCTCAAATTCGGTTTGATACTCTCTCACAGTGCCAGTTTGGCGAAGTTTAGTGAGGGCTCCTGTGAAGTCATCAAAAGCACTAGGACCAAATCGTTGCAAAAGGAGCTGACAAAAGTCTGGCCATTTGGGCTCTGGATGAGCCTTGATGTACCAACGGTACCATTGAAGAGCTTCCTGTTCCAAATGAAAGGATGCCAACGGAACTTTGTTGACATCAAAAGTATTATGCAGACTGAAATACTGTTCTGCACGATAGATCCATCCAGTTGGATCGGTACCATTGAAGCGAGGAAAATCAAGCTTCAAACCACGGAAATTGCTGGAAGAAGAGAACCCATTGTCTGCTGAAGACTCGGACTGCCGTTTGTTGTTCATAGTTGAATGTTCAAGATGGAGACCGAGAAATTTTTCATCCAGATCCTGGAGTTTGGCTTGGATGGCTGCAAGTGCGTCCTCCATGGTTTTTGCTCCTGCACGGGTGACAACCATAACCAGGATTTTTTTTTTTTTTTCTCGGTTGACTGGGAAGGAAAACAAAAACAGAAACTACTTCAGTAAAGGAAAATCTAGACTTGGGAAAAAATCAGAAGGGTAATTGGGGTTTGACTAGGTTTTGGACACTATTGGATAGACAGGGAAGCAAAAATGAGGATTTCAGAAGCGGGGTGAAAGAATGGGAAAATTTGGCAGAGGGGAACAAAGAAGCAGAATTCAGAAAGGAACTCTGTGGTAAAATTTGAAGGTGATTGGGTGAAATCTGAGGAAGTTATGGCAAACCCTAAAAATAGACAAATGTGGGATTTCGGGCTTTGGGAAGGGGAATTAGGGATAGGGTCCTCAGGACTGAAATATGCAGAATGGGATGACAAGAGCTCCCCGAAAATTTCAAGGGAAACAGAGTGAAAATAAGGGAGATATGGAGAAAAACTCTTTTTTTCTTTTTTTCTTTTTCTTTTTTTTTTTTTTTTTTTTTTTTTTTTTTTTTCAGACTTGAGCGGCTACGGCTCGAAAGGGATCTGGAACAGCGCCGAATGGATTGAAAACGGCTGAATCTGGAACAGCTTGCAAAATGGATCTGAAACGGCGCAGCAGTGATCGACAATAGTTCAGCTGAAAGTAGATATGGACCCCAAGTATGTGCGGCTTCCTAACAGTTCAGGGGGTTCACTCGGCCACCAATGTTGTCTGACGGCTTGCGTATTGGGGCAGTGCCCCTCACTCCACGGCTCAGGTAAAACTGATAACCGCTTTGCCACAAACGACAGCTCTTGGTTTACCTCACGAGGTAGAACTAGTCAATCAGGTAGGGGTCGTTGCCCTTTTCGCTGGCAGGTCCTCTCAATGGGTCAGCTACTTCGGGGTTCCTGTGGTACTCCTCACAATGAGTTTTAGGGCTTATGCCCAAGTACTTCCCACAGTTAAGCGGATAGGGATTATTCCCAAATCCGAACCTGCAACAGATGCGAAAAAAAAATTTGGTAGAAATTTCACCCAGCGAGCCCAAGAAAGTGCTCTGATACCAGATGTGAGGCACCTGCAACAATTACTTAATAAAAATATGTGAAATAGCAAAAATGACAGAACTCATAATCACTTTTATATTGATCACAGGCCACTTCGAGGGGGCAACCTCCTATGAGCAAGCTCAATACAAATAACTTCACGGTGCCTTCGTAGGTCTCAACACACACTTATATACTAATTCTAGGCGTCAATACTATGGGTCAAAACCATGGGCCGTTACAAACTATGGATCAACAATACTACGGGCGACTTATAAAGCATATGCGCCAACAACAATAACATAAACTATTGATTAACAAATACTACGGGACGACTTACAAAGCATATGCGTCCAACAACAACATACTAACAAAGTAAAGACATGGGTTCCTAACAAACACACAAGTCCTTCAAAAAGAGAAAAATGTTAAAATTGTGTGAAGCTTTAACTCTTTTGTAAGACATAATGCATTCATGTTGAAAAATGCAGAAACCTGAATCCCATCTCAATGTCCTGAAACTCCATTTAATGAATAGTCTTTCGACTAAACAACGAACACTAAAGTAAAGGAGTTAGGGGAAAGACAAGGCCTTTAACAACAGCTTAAGGTTGATCAGACATGCAAAACTTACATGGTAACTATGGTGAGGAGGATGAGAGCCCATAATGGCCATACATAGCACCGATGTGAATGGAGTTCATGTAGACCGTTCGTCGTCTTCCTATTGCAGCAGCAATATTGACAGAGGAAAATTCCATAAACCAGACCAACAATGATCCATGCAGCTGTAATAGCATATCCATATATGCCAGTGAAAACAGTTGGCTGCAATAATACAAGCATTGACATACAAAGATTATTTTCTATAGCACAGCAATTTAAGGGGAAGCCTATCTGCAAGTTTACAAACTCCTACAGGGCAACTGAAATCTCCAAGTAGTTAATGCTTGCTCTCAATGTTGTAACCACCCTTTATTAAAATGATCAAGAGGGTCAATTCTGCTTCTTGCAACCAAAGGCTTGTAGGCTTCATTTTAGTGACCTTCGCTTCTCTGATTGCTCTGTTCTTTCATCAGAATTCTGACAATCAAGTGAGTTAAAAATAAAAGAAGAGGACCAAAAATTAGGAAGTTTAATAGACAAACTCTGCAGGCTTCGGGTTCGCACGCAGAACCTCAGCAGGCTTCGGGTTCGATTCCAAGCCCCAGCAGAAGGAAAGAAAATTACAGCAATTGCGCTATTAGGTTCAATCCACAAAATTAAAACCTATTGGTTTCGTTTTCGAACTAAAGTTCGGAAAAAAGCTCAGCTGTCGGGGAATGGGTTCCAACCGAGTTTCACGAAATTAAAACCTATTGGGTTTTGCTAAAAAGCTAAGCTGTCGGGGAATGGGTTCCAACTTCCAACCGAGGTTCAGAATTAGCTTGGGGACGCCAATAAACTGCTGCGTAGCATGAACATGGACAAGTTCCTAAAGAACATTTGGACGGCAGAGGAGAGCCAGGTCATTTCAATGGCGATCGAGAACGGGCCCATGAACAGCGTTTCTCCTAAGTCTGCCCCTGCCAGCTCTGGTTTGCAGCCTCTAAACAACCTTACAATCCCCAAAAAGCTCAGTTGCTTAGGAGTATCCACACACTTGAAAGATGGTTCTATAATCTAGGTCAGCCCCAATGTTTGAATGGAAGATATCTACCCCGCCAGCTCTGGTTTGCAGCCTCTAAACAATCTTACAACCCCCAAAAAGCTCAGGTGCTTAGGAGTATCCACATACTTGAAATCTAGGTCAGCTCCAATGTTTGAATGGAAGATATCTAGGTCAGTCTCAATGTTTGAATGAAAGAATTATCTGTCCATCTAAAGATGCTAACATAACCTATTTTTCAGCTTACTGCACCTTGACCTTAAGTGAGTTAATAGTTAGCTAGCTGGAGAAGAGGATCAATCAAAAGCTTTCTTTAAGCTCAATGTCCTTTACTGTCACCAGGTTTGTGCAAAGATGAAAACCATCCTGGATGTTATTGGGCTATCTTGGATTCCCTCGGATTTATTTAATTCCCTTCAAGGTGGCTCTCACCCTTAACCTCAACCCCCTAAAAACAGAAATTAAACAAATAAAGTGTAATGACTTAACCTCCAAAAATTGAACAATAAAATGTAATGACTTAACCTCCACAATTACTAAATACACTACTGATTGAACAAATAAAGCTTTACATGCCCTCGAATCTAAAAGAATCAGGCATAGACATGGCATTTAGACTTTTTTTTCCCTCAAACAAAAAATGGCAATTTTATTTATAACAAGTAGCCTTAAAAAGTAGCAATTTGAATGTAACTACATCAACACAGACCATATACATCATATAGCCTCGGCTGAGAACCATAAATCATTGAACCTGGTTCTTACTCATCTCCTAAATTTTAAAAAACAAAACCTATAATAGATCACATAAAAACCTTCGCACATATATTCAAAGGTATTCAATACAGATTCTAGAAAACGCAAAGGTAAAAGCCATTAAGTCCATTTCAATCTCTAATTCAACAATCTGGATTATATTCAGCCAGATTGCCTTCTTGCTTTTTCTACGCATACCACAATTTGCAATCCTTATTTTGATAATGTGTGATATATCTGGTTCATTTCTTTGTAAATATGCATAAAAAAATATCAATTATTGCATTTATATTATTTAAGATATCTTTAAAAATGAATCTAAAAATATAATTTTACAATATTTTTTCAGTCGAACTATGATTAACAGCACTCATAGCTTGGATATACAAATTTAAATTTTATCAAAACAAACTATCAATATCGAAATTACAATTTTAGAATGTAAAAATTGTTGTTTTAACACAATAATCAATATCTCTTCCTTGAATCTAAAAATATGCAAAGAAAAATACTTCCGCATAGTAAGTTAATATGGATTGTTTAACTAAATAAGTAATAAGTTTCTTTTTTAGATGAAAACTCAAAACTTTGGTTGCAACTTAACTTGATTTGGGGTCTGTTTTCTGGACTAAGAGAAGGGCCAATATATTTCTATTTCTGTATATTTTTGTGAAGACAATATAAAGATCTAAATCTAACTTAAAAAAAAAGTTAATATGAAGTATTTAACATAATAAGTGGGAAATCCATCTACTTAATATTAATAAAACCATAATTGAGTGAAAAGAGGAGCTGCGTTAAACAGTTTCGAAGCCTGCAAGATTTTAAGGATGCCCGAAAAACCCATATATATAACCCCAGAGCCTAGTTATATATATGGGTTTCTCAAACATCCTTAAAACCTTATAGGCTTCAACTGTCTTCTCCTGATAATGATCCCAGAGTAGGATCGAAACGTCTAGAATTTCAAAACTGTTTAAAGCAGCTCCTCCTTTCACTCAAACTGATCCTGCTGCGTAATGACAATTTTCAAAACCATAATTACCAAAGTCAATAATTGCTTCCAATTTTGTTTTCTTCGGCACAAGGCCAAATGCAATTGAATACAATGAATGGGACAATAAGATTTGGATTAGAGGCGTAATCGAATCAAATACGATTGTAGTGTACTGAACAACGACTATTCTGAGATTTGGATGAGAGGCGTAATTGAATCAAACACACTAAACAACGCCTATTCTGAAGAACACAGGCCAACTCACGGTCTTCACGTCCTCATCGCTTCCACTCCAAGCCTCTTTCAAGCGGGCAACGATTTGCTCGCCCAGCAGCTCGACTCCCTTGCCCTTCGCAATCTGATAAGCAGACCACGATCTGATCAAAGACAGGTAGCCCTCAAATCCCAATTCTCTCTTCGCCCAGAATTTTATGGGGGCCGTTGTCAACTCCCCTTCTTCGCCCTCCAGGGTAACGCTACGGAAGGGAAAATCGATCGTTGCGTATTCATCGTCCACCAATTGCCGCGCTGGCGTCCAAAAGGGGTCGGATGCCCGGTACAGCTCCTGGAATACGCGGTCGACGCTTGGGTTCACAACCGCCTCTCTGCTGTAACACCACGCCGCAAACACCCCGCCGGGGTTCCGAAGCACATGTTTCACTTGCCCGTAAAAGGCCTGGAGGTCGAAAAAGTGAAGCGCCTGGGCCACGGTAACGAGATCCACGCTCCCCTCTGCTCCTACGGTGCTCTCCAACTCCTCCAACGACATCTCCCGGGGCGTCACCGCGTACGTTATGTTGGGGCGCCTGGGAGCGTAGCTGATCTGCTGCTCGCTCACATCCGTGGCTATCACTCTCTCGAATATCTCCGATAACTGTCAGCAGTAAAATCAAGAACATCAAAATGAAATTTGGTAGCATGAATTGAAGGAACAGAGATATGTTGAATAGTAATAAAAAGTATGTTACAGCGAGTGCAGCTTGACCGCTGCCGGTGCCGACGTCCCAAGCGAGGCGACGGTGCGGAGTATGTTTAGCGATGAGTGAGAAGAGTTGAGGCGGGTATTGGGGTCTGCCATTGGCATACTCCCTCGCTTGCTTGTCAAACAATCCAGCCATTCTGGCTATTCTTTCTTTCAGCCTCCCTGCCTTCCTTTAGATATAGATATAAATGAAATTGGATCTATCAATAGTATGATGGCTTTTTCTTTAAATGTGATTTGATTCTCAGATATAAATAAAAATTATTTAACAATTTTTTAATTAATCAAACACCTCAAAAGACAACAAAATGTATTTAATGTATAGATTTATTGTCATTTTATAAAACTATTTAATGAATAGATTCGTGTGTTCCTTATATCTTTGTTGTCTTTTAATGCATAGATTTGTTGTCATTTTATAAAACTATTTAATGTATAGATTCGTGTGTTCCTTATATCTTTGTTGTCTTTTATACTAATATCTAATGTATATATTCATTGTCATTTTATAAAACTATTTAATGTATAGATGCGTGTGTTCGTGTATATCAAGTTTTGTATTATAAATGTTTATGTGATGGGAGGAATTTTTTTAAATGGTAAAATTTAGTATATTTAAGTTGTTAAAGTAATGGTGAGGATAGTTGTTACTAGTTACTATCTCGTGTCATGCTCTTATTCTTCATAGTTGGTACAAATTTGTGTGGTCTCTAAACACTTCTCTTAAGTTGAAATGTTTTGTTTGGTTGGTGTTAGATAATAGGATTCTACTTTGGGATAATCTCCTAAAAAGAGGTGGTTGTGGCCGGAATAGATGTGCTATGTGTGGAAGTGGGGAAGAATCGGTCAATCACCTTTTCTTCACTTGTCCGTTTTCTCGGGTCATTTGGCAAGATTGTTGTTCCAAGGCAGGTGTTTCCTGCAAATGGTTGTGGTTTTCTTTTGCGGAAAACCTCAGTGATTGGTCATCTTCGCGGAGGTTTGTTTTAACTCTGCCTATTTTGCGGCCTGGGGCATTTGGAAGGCCCGTAATCGTTTAATCTTTGAAGGGTTGTCTTCTCAGCGCCACTGGCTTAGTAGCTGCATTATGGCCTCTTTATTTGAAGCGGTTGGGTCATCCATTCCAACTCGGTCGGCCCCACGCACGTCTCCACCTGCTAAGGAGGCTTGGCCCTGGGGTGCTTTTGATGGGGCCTCTCAACGGGACCTGCAGTTTTGTGGTGTGGGGGCGTTTATTCACCTAGCTGCCAACCGTTGTATAAAAACTTGGTTGAATTGTGGTATGGGATCGAATACTCGTAGTGAGCTCATTGCACTTTGGCTTCTCTTGTTTATTGCAAATGGTCAGAACATTCCTTTGATCCGTATTCTTGGAGACTCCCATGTGATCATTGGATGGGCACATGGTGTTTATTCACTCAAGGTTCTTCAACTCGACTACTGGCTTCGAGATCTGCATCGGTTGATCAATTGTTTTGGGAAGATCTCTTTTGCTCATATTTTTCGGGAATTTAATTCTCTGGCAGATGATCTCACCAAACAAGCTCTATCTTTTCTTGGAGGCACTATATTTGTGGAGGAATGGTGTGATGGTATCCTTATTGATCATTCCACTGTAACATTTCTTTGTTGTTGAGTGTGGCTCGTCATTTTCATGATCTTGGTATCTGTCATCTTGTAGGTGTCTAGTTCCTTTGCGGATTTCGGTCTTTGGGGTCGTTATGGTTCTGTGTGGTTCCTTTCACAGCCTTTGTGGGGGGTCTTTGGTTACTTCGGAGTTTTTTCCAGTGTTGGATGTGCACTATTTACTGCTCTTGTTGTTCTTATGTTTTGGTGACTTTGTGTTTCTTGTCCTGTGTGGACTCCTATGTCTGTTCCTGGAGTTTTTGGTTTGTATTTCATACTTTTTATGACAGTTGTTGGTTCTGGAACATTGTATCTCACTTTACTATTTTTAATATAAATGGTATGTCCTTTTTTCTTGTAAAAAAAAAATCTACAAATATAAGTTGACTTATTATGAGGAACATGGTTGCGGAAAACTACGAATGCAGAAACCCTAATGGCGAAGTGCGTTTTCGTTGTCTCAAAGGTAATGCTGATTATCTTTAGACATGGGGACAGGCTCTCTAAGCTCAGTACCAACCATGTATAAAAAAAGTGGGAAGCTGTGAAAGATATTCTATATGTTAGGGTTGTATGCCTTGCGTTTGTTAGTAGGCATGTCGTGTTGAAGTTTGCTCTGTCTCTCTTTGTCTTTATTGATTATCGGGCATCATGAACTAGGAGGTATTATTTCCCATCTTGTCGGGGCATTTGATAGAACCTGACGTGGGTGGTGGTAAACCGAGGAATCAGGTTTTCTTCTAGGATTATTTTTATGTTATTTTTGAAATGCATAATAAGTCTCACCTTGAGGATTTTGTAACTGTAAACCCTTATCTCTTTCAGGGGGCTGACACTGTTTCAGATAACGGGTACTCATTTCGGCATCAATCTCGATCAAAGGATTTTCATCCTAATGCTCAAAACTTGGGAAATATACACTATAGTCCACCAAATTGAAGTGCTTTGAAAGATTATCGAAATGTCATCTGCGATGCTTTTACGGGGCAAATCAAAGGTGTGGAGAGTCAGGTAAGAATAAGCCAACACGTAGATGGGGAAGTTGCAGGTTTTCCAAATAGCACGACTCCTTCCACACAACACCCTGGTAAGAAGGATGCATAGATTATGCAGAGTTTTGGCCCGGAACCATGTGATAAGGAAGACCTTCTCCTACCCTCTGACCGCCTTTTATCCAAGTTCCAAAATAAATGTATCAAGAGAAAATCTACTATCCTTAATCTAGCTTTAGGGGAAGATGTTGAAATGTTTGAGGTCTTCTCAATGTTTGAATATGCCCTGGTAGGGCGCTTCAAAGGATGCAATATGTCTCTGGATTCCTTTAGGGTTTGGGTGAATGAGAATTGGTTGTACCTTTTGGGATATTCTCCTTGTAGTATCTCTCTTGCTAAGAGGTGGTTGGGAATTTTTATGAATTCTCTGATGGGCGCCTCTAAGTTGCTTAATGGGGTTTGGCGAAAATATTTCACAGTTATAAACCTTCGTTGTTGGTGTCCATCATTTGATGCGAGACAACAAAAGACCTACATACATCCAACCTCGGTTAAGATGTCGAGGCTCCCGCCAAAAATATGGATTGAAGAAATCTTTAAGAAAATTGGGGATTCTCTTGGGGTTTATTTATGACGATGGCTAAAATCCTTGTTGATATTGACCTAAGGGATGGTATTTTACAATCTATGGTCATTTCAAAAGGAGATTTTTCTCATTCTCATAGGCTGGACTACATTGGAATCCCATTCCAATGTAACAGGTGTCATAAATATGGACACCTGCTCAAAGATTGTCCTCTACCTTTTACTAAATATTTATGGAGAGCTAAACCAACTGGGTCTTTAGACAATACTCACATGGCGGCCTCTTCTCATAATTTTGTCGCGGTTTCTCCCTCAAAGGAGGACATGATGGAGCTTACTTTTATGGAACGCCCGGAAGGAGGCTTGTGTCAAGTCTCTATTCAGGAGGAAGTACCAAGTGAATGCGATTTACAAGAACAGTTTCGCGAGCAGTGCTCTTTGGGTAAGCCATTGAAATCCTCCTCCCTTTTTTCCAGAAAATGTTATTAATTTGACCGATGGCTCCGAGTCATTTAGTATCTATTTTAGGATTTTTTCCGTTTTTTCCTTGTTGGGGGGGGGAGAATTTGAAACTACTAGAGTGAGTCTACAGGGTGGTAATCTCCTAACCTCCAAGCCTTCTGCTACAATTTATATATGCTCTGTAGTTTCTCTGAGGTTTTTGCTCCTTCTTTAGGGAGTGGGCTCTCTCTTGACCCATAGCCTATCTCCTCTAGGTTACGTGGGCATCAATCCATTATGGCTACTATGCGGCCGCAGTCAACTTTGGAAGTTCGAACTGGTAAACAAAGAGCCATTGTTGGAAACCTTAGAGCAAGAATTCCTAGTTCATTGGTTTTTTAATTTTAATTATTTCTTTGAATATCCGTGGGCTTGGGCACCCCTCAAAAAAGTTGGCCCTCAAAATATTGGTGGAAGCCAATCATCCTTAGATTATCATGATTCAAGAGACTTTGGTTGTAGGTGAGCATATCCTCCTGGAGATGATTTTACTTCTTCCCGGGTGGGATTTTTCCTTTCTTGATGTTATTGGGAGGTCTGGAGGTCTCCTTACTAGGTGGCAGAAGAATTATCTGCTCTGTATCAATAGTTGGTCTTTCTTTTCGGGAATGGGGAATGTTTTTTTATCTAGATATTTCGAAGTGACGTTCACTCGGATTAACATGTACGATCCAAATTCCCACAGACATGCATATTGGGAGAAGGTTTATGGTCTGGGACATCATAATGTTGATAAGGTCATCCTAGGGAGAGCCCTGAATTTATCTTTGGGGGATATGGAATCATGGGGGGTAAATAATCACTCTGATCCTCTAGATTGTTATTTTCTGAAGAAACTCGAAGAGGTTAATCTTTTTTACCTTCCACCTATTGTTCTTAGGCCTACCTGGAGGAATATGAGATCGGGTGACAATAGGATAGCTAAGAGGATCAATCGTTTTTTTATTAATGAAGGAGTCCTACATGGGGTTCCTATTATCAAACAATGGGTAGGGGAAGGGTGTGATTCAAACCATTTCCCCATTTTCATGGATTTACAGGGTGACCAACAAAATCCTCCCTTCCCATTTAAGTTTAATGCTTAGTGGCTAGAAAATTATGACTGTGTTCAGAGAGTCAAGAGGGATTGGAGGCCTTTTGATCCTAATAGATTATCCTCTATAATGGTTCAATTTATTAATAATTTAAAATTGATCAAATATTTGACCGTGGACTCGGAAAATGAGCATAGGAAGACACAGGACTCGGAGCTGACAAGAATAGAGGGTCTTCTGCAATCTTTTCATGCAGCTTATCCTAAGGGGTTCTTTTCTATTGATCAAAAAAGAGAGATTGGGGAGCTCGAAGCTAGAAAAAGGAATATTTTATCAAAGAAAGAATCATATATTAGATTGAAAAGTATAGCTATTTGGATCACACAAGGTGATGACAATACAAAATATTTTCATAAATTCTACATAAATTGAATCAACACCAACTCCTTATGGAATCTGGAGGATTCAGGAGGTCGACGAATTACAAGATTTAAGGATTTGGCTAATGCTGGAGTTAATCATTTTAGTCATTTATACAAAGAAGATGAGAGAGCCCCCATAGCAACAATGTTGAACATTATTATGCATTATCCTTCTTTTATAATGATGATCAGAACTTATCCATCAATAAACCTATAACTCTTAAAGAACTTAAAGAGGCCATTTGAACTATGCATAATGATAAGATTTTTGGGCCTGATGTCACGTCCCCTTCCATCAATCCAACATAAGGGAGGTAACGTGAACTAAATCTGGGTTTCCAATTTAGCCCCATCATCATTTAACAAATTCATAGAAAACGAAACATGTATGCATATGCATAATTCAATTAAACATGGCATAAATAAACTCTAAGCCACACATCTAACATGCAATTTCCAACATAATTATAACAAACACCAATTAAAATCATTGCATAATGAAATACAAGAGAATACTCATCTTGAAATGAAGTTGTCTCGAGCAACTAGCTATGCAACTACAACTATCCACCCAACCATAGGCCAAGTTTTCTCATCAATCTCTCAACCTAGCTGCCACCCCCAAGATGGGCATGATTTCCACAAGGAAAAGGGAACAACAAACACACACATAGCCAATTATATACCACATCTCATCCAATCCATTCCATAGCTGGGTTTATCAGGTTGTCAAAGCAGTAGACATAAAGGAATTGCTATGCTAGTGAGCTCAAACAATAGAGCTACCGGGACCTCTACAAGATTTAGCTAGCTTCGCACCCACAATACCTACACACCCAACACAAGGAATTATCCCCTTCACTGCTCCACAATCCCTCATGCCATACCTTCCCTTCTGGTGCTCTTCAGGGTGTGCATAGAAAAGTAGCGAAAGCCCTATCATCCTCGGTGAGGTTACACCCTTCACTAAGTTTATCGAGCCAATTCCAACTACCTATCTACTACTGGTTTCTTATACACAAGTTCAAGCCAAAACAAGGGATGCACATAACCCAAACCATAGATATATCTCAAACAAACTGCAAGGCACAATTGTTGGGCATAGAAAAAACGAAATTTGAGAGGGGAAATCGACCATTGGGGAAAAAAATGAGATTCCAACAGGTATATAGGAATTCAAATGGAAAACATGGCCTCTATGAATGCCCAACTCGAAATTCCATTCCTCCTAGTCATTCTACAACACCAAAAACGGATTTCCCAGCTAGAAAATGAAGGAACACACAGTAAATTTGTGAGGGAAAATGCCTAGCAAGCAAGCACTCCATGAGGGAGAAAAACTCATGGATGACTAATGGATTGGGAAGAAAATTTGTGGGTCTTTTCTTGCCGAGGAAGCCAAACACATTTTTCCAAAATGATGGTTTTCTCATAAACAAAGTTTGGACATACATGCTCTCCATTTCCCAAAACAATAACTACCTCAACCACCTCTTGGAAGAATTAAATGTTTGGGTGCATAAGTCAACATGGGTAGTTAATGGTCCATGGGTTCTCTCATTGACACTTGGCTTAACATTAATGGCTTCAAGGGTTTGAATATTTCCTTCCCTATTCCTTGTAAAAATCATGCCCGCGTACTCTTGTTTCCTTGCATAATTAGTTGTGGGTATTTTTTATTAAAATACATATTTATGATTTCCATCGTGCCATGCTAACACGCAATCCACATGCACCAATTTTTTATATTGTTGATACAAAAACGCTAAATCGATGGCAGGACCTTAGCCTTGGGATCCTCACCATGATTTTATAACAATATTACATCATTCACATGTTTATTGCAATGGGGTCAAAATCAGGATATTACACCTGATGGGTTCCAAATGGAATTTTTTTCTGGTTTTTGGATATTTTTCAGGAAGATATTTTGGCTGTGATTGGAGAATCAAGGGTTAAAGGCATAATCTTGGCAGCATTCAACACTACATTTATATATCTCATTCCCAAATAGGACAGTCCCACTTCTCTTGATCATTTTCATCCTATTTTGTTTGTAACTGCATATATAAGTTGTCAGCTAAAATCATTGCCAATAGAATTAGATGTATTTTATCCAAGACAGTGTCAGCAAAACAATTTGCTTTTTTGGAGAAAAGACAGATTCATGATGCAATAGGGATTACTCAAGATTTGGTTCACACGGTGAAGTTGAAGAGTCTCCCTGCGGCTATCATCAAAGTAGATTTATCCAAAGCATATGATAGGGTAAACTAGACTTTCCTCAAGTTGCTTCTGGTTCAAGTAGGATTTGATCTTCCTATTGTTAATTGGATGATGTCTTGTGTTCATTCTATTTCTTTTTTTGTCATCATAAATGGTTCTACTTCCACTTTTTTTAGACCTGAGATAGGACTAAGACAACAATGTCCATTAGCCCCTCTCGTATTCATTATGGTGGTTGAGGGGCTCGACATATCCATCCTTCCTGCAAGGGATAATGGAGGTCTTAAAGGTATTTTGATTGGTGGGTTTGTATATATTACTCACCTTCTCTTTGTTGATGATATCCTTCTCTTCTATGATGGTTCTAGGAGGGATATTATCAATATTAAATCCTTGTTGAACCTTTTTATGGAAGTGACTGGAATGGTTTGCAATGTTTCTAAATCTTCTATATGTTTCATGAATCTAGAGCAAGTGTCAATGGATTGGATATTCTCATAGTTCAACTTCACTCTCATTGATATAAACGACGGATTGAAATATCTTGGTTTTATCATTAATCCCAATGATTATATGAAAAAGGATTGGGCATGGATGGTAAGTAAGATTGAATGAAAACTAAATTTATGGTGTAATAAGTGGTTTTCTCGTGGAGGCAGGTTAATCATGATGACAACGGTCCTTGAAGCTATACATGTTTATTGAGCTTGTATTGATTATATTCCAGCAGATACTATGGATTTTATCATAAAGATTTTCTTTAATTTCCTGTGGAGGGGGAATGAGAATCACAGTGCCTTTCCATGGATTGCTTGGAGAAGGTCATCCCTACCCAAAGAGGTTGGTGGATGGGGTTTAAAGTATTATCCTTCCTTTTCCAGAGCCCTAGCTGCAAAAGGTATTTGGAAAATGATTGTTGACGAGGGACTGTGGGTAAAGGTTATCCACCAAAAATATATTCATCCTCTCACTATTGAACAATGGATCATATCTAGTACTAAGTTTTCGATAAATGTTTCCATCATCTGGAATGAAATGATAAAAGCATATGATATTATTGGTGACTGGTTGGCTTGGGATATAGGCAATGGAAAAAAACTTAGAGTTGGCCAGGATCCTTGCCCTGGTTTTTCTACTACATTACGTCTTCTTGAGGAGATGATTGACCACCTGAGGAGCCAGTGATTCCTATATATTTATCAAGTCCAAGACATTTCTAATACTTCCCAGCTAAATAAAAATTGGTTTTTTTCCGTTGTTCTTGGGTTTGTAAAGAATCACAGTATTTTATGGGATCAATATATTAAATATCTCCATCGAAGTCATATTCATATCAGTGATAAAGAGGATTCTCTTGTATGGACTAAAAATGTTTCTAGGGGATCATATTTGCCAAGCTTGGGATATTTGGTCACTACTTAAAAATAATATCATCCTGAACCAGAATGGTGGCACCAGACTATTTGGAAATTAAATTTTCCTTTGAAGGATAAATTATTCTTTTGGCTTGCCCTGAGTGGTAAAATACCTATATGGGAAATATTGATTTCTTTTCTTGGAATCAGGCCAAGCATATTCCCACTCTGTCAGGAAGCTACTAAGTCCATTGATCATCGTTTTCTTCATTGCCCTTATGTGACTGATATGTGGCATTATGCTACTCTTTATCATGGTGTTCAATTTATATGGCAGGGTGAAACTCTGATTGAAACATTTCAATCTTGGATTAATAATGGATTGTTCTCTCAATACATAGCTCTGCCATTCCTAATGACTTGGGGCATCTGGATTGCAAGGAACAAAGATATTTTTCGTAATATTAATATACCAATTATGATCTATGCTTCAAAAACTATGGCCATATTGGATATCTTTCCACAATCCCATGCTCCCAAAAAATAGAGAATTATTAGGGAGGAAGTAATTGATAAGTCGATCAGTTGGTGCTTCTTTGATGGTGCATCACAGGGAAGGCCAACGAAAGGAGGTGCAGGTGGTATTCTATTCGTCTCCGAGGATTGATGCTTCAAATTTGTAACTGGGATTGGTAGGGGTACAAATAACCTTATTGAGATGAAGGCTCTTAAACGTGTTCTTCAGTTGGCACTATCTAAGAGAATTCATCAGTTACGGGTTTTTTGGGGATTCCTTACTTGTAATTGACTGGTTCAGACTTAAAAGGCCTCCAAAAATAATTATGCTAAGGCCTCTTTTCAAAGATATCCTTAGATAAATGGGTATGGTCCAAGAGATTACTTTTCATTATGTCTTAAGAGAGAGAGAATATGACTGCAGATTCCCTATCAAAACTTGGAATACAAGTGCCTGTGAATATGTGGAGAACCTGGGATGGCCATGGAGTCAATGAGACAGAGAATGATTTGCAGCAACATCCAAATTTAGGGTAGTTTATGCATATTTTGAATATCTAGTATTGTTTTTGGTTAAGCATACATGATCATGTTTTGCAATTGCTTATAGCAATGTTTTGGAGTTGACTGATAGTCCTTATATATTATGATCATATCTTTGAAGGAATCTTTGAGTTGCCCATATTTGACAGGCTATAGACAATATGTATAATGTGATTCATTTAATGAAATGAATTGCGGTTTATTTTCCGTGGAAAAGAAAAAGATGACTTATTACGATCATATTTTCCGTGGAAACGAAAAAGATGACTTATTACGATCATACTTAAATAAATAAAAGATTTATTCAATAATTTTTTAATTAATCACACACCACAAAATACAATAAAATGTTGTCATTTTCATATGATAGGAATCAATGATCAAATCTAAAAAGTATATATTTATTCAATTTTTCAATGATAAAAATTTATAAAAAGAATTGTATATTAAAAATATATTAAATGTACACTTCAGAAACAAATTAATAAAATATTTTTCCATCACATTTTAACAAGGTTGAAAAACTTGTAATTTAGAATTTCCTACTAAAATTTAACAATATTAACACGCTTGAAAAACTTGTAATTTATAATTTTTTACCAAAATTTAATAATATTGGAATTTAAAAAAAAATCAATATGATATTTAATGAATAAATGCATTTCAAATTAAAATTAAAATTACCATTTTAAATTAATTAATAAAAAACTTAGTGCTACTTTAATAAACATTACTTAGACATTAATGATAAACTTATCTAGTACCTTTGGGTTCTACACCACATCTGACTGATAAACTTATGTAGTACCTATGGGTTCTACACTACATGCACACTCTCCCAAACCCCATCAATGCATAGCATTTGTAACAATTTATTCTAGCTATCATTATACATGAACATATTTAAAAATATATTATTTTACTAATAACAATAAAAACTTAGTGTTACTTCATATAAACCTTATTCAGACATTATTGATAAACTTATCTAGTACCTCTGGGTTCTACACTACATATGAACACACCCTCCCAAACCCCATCAATACATAAAATTTGCAACAATTTTTTCAAATGTCAAAATTATGTTTTAACATTACTATCTAGTGCACCAATATTTGATGTCTCTCCATTCATCACCATCCCTATAATCTATATTTAACTTACTATTCAAACAACCTTAGTTTCATCATACCATTTATGCTTAACTTACTATTTAAACATTCTAGTCTTGTTAAGAATATATCTTCTATACATATCTATTTTTAAAATGTTAATGTGTTATAAAAATATGCACTCTTCATTCACCTAAATGTTGAATAAATTAAAACTAATTTAGAACAATTTACAAATTGTAATATTAATTGGAGTTTAAGAGACTTAAATGTTTTAAAGCTAAAAGGTCATCAAAGAATTAAGAATAATACATAAGTGCAACTATATAACTAACTTTATCCAAAACCATAAATATATAAATAAATATAAAAAAAATATAACTATTTAAAAATATAAAAATATCAAACAAGAAAAAGTTGTGTTGCAGCATATCTTTACCAAAAAGACGTTGGAATAGAAAAAGATAAGTGGTGGGTTACGTAATGCCGAAGCAAAAAAAGATAAACCGTAAGCCACATATACAGTATAAATATTTTATGGTAGTATCCAAATCTTAATCTTTATATCTAGTACTAATAAGTATATCATTGGGTCTTAATGAATTTGATAGCAATGGGTCATTGTAATACGTAAAACATAAAAGAATTTTAAATAAAAGAATAAAAGATAACTTTGTATATCGTCAAATATAAAGGAATTGGATAAAAGAATAAAAGATAACTTTGTGAGTAATCTCAATATCCACTCGAAATGATAATATTTATTTTTAACTTTACCATGGCAATTATATATACAACAATAAAAGATAACTTTGTCAAATATTTGTGATTGAATACATACATTTTATGTTTTGATTAAGCATTCATATCAAGGCTATATATTCATATTGTTTATGAATAATTAAACAAATAATTTATATAAATAAATAATAAATCCCATATACTAGGATAATAAATAGCTTTGTCATAAATATAATTTATGTTTTGGATAATGTCGTATATCCATAAATAAAAGGTCACAAATTATATATTATACCTATCTGTACTCTGCACAAACAAATAAAAATTTTGAAGTTTATACTCAGAGATTTGAATGCCACACTGTACTAATGCATCGAAATTGCAACACTAATGCTCAGAGATTTCAATTGCAGCACTGACTGGCATTGAAACTGCACCATAGTGTCTTTCATGGGTGATTGGATTTACCATGTAGAAAATACTGCAATTATCTACAATCTTCTGCTATGGAGTTTTGCATGGAATCTTATGATTACAACATCTTAACCATGTTGCAACCATCCTTTGCTTATATTAAACATGTGGGACTCCCACGACACAATTATTAAATAGAAAGAGAGCAACACTGTTATTTCCGCGCAGCTGCCTCCTTAATATAAATGGATAACAAGGCATCCCCTAAACTCAAGAGGGGTCATGGTTCAGTAATTGATAGAATAGAAAGAAAGCTAGGATTTTATATTCTAATCACTTATATAAACATATAAGGAATTTAATTATTGAGAGGTTTTTGCAATCCAACATATAATATATCACTATTTTGGGATTATTTATCTAGAGTAAGTCATTAAGCTATGACCTAGATATCCTATGAGTATAGTTGCAGCTAACTAATTTCTCATGGTTTTAAATAGTCCACCACTTAACAGTCATTGTATTGGTTGATGTTAATGGGGTGAAGTGGGATTGAGACTAATGAAATGAATCACATAGCATCTATATTCACTTTTGATGCTTATACCCAAGCTCAAAAACCAAATAGATATCAAATTGTTTTATTGTTTCCCTTGAAAGAATATCAAAATGGTCTTGAAGAGGATTTTGATTAGCATTCATCTAGATATGGAAGCAATGCATAGGAAGCTGATTTGGAATTGTGAGGAAAAATTCAAAAGAATACAAGTAGAAGTGCTCAAAAATCAACACGTCATTATGTTATACGAAACACATTGTATTACAGCTAAGTACAAATTTTCAGATATAATAGAGTATAAATGCAATATGATCCAAGTCCAAAAGGGGATTGTATAAGCTAACACAAGTCTAGGGAAACATAACTAACATAAAAAATGATAACATCAGCCAATGTGCATATACTTTTATGTATTTATGCATGCTCAAAGTAGTTAGAGAGTTTCAAACACTTGCAATAATATTTGAATGTGTATGATGGTTTATATTTCAAGCCAAGCAAACGAATATGGAAGTTCTTATGTTGAGTCAAGGTCAAGAATCAAGTTTATGCCAAATCTCAAAATTCAATCAACAAGTTGAGGTCGATCAAGATCCATCAAGGATAGTAAAGAGATAGACGCTCTAAGCAAATGATCAACCCAAAACACCAAGTAAAATCCAAATCTTTTGGCTCATTAAGTGATAGAACTAAGGCATGAGGAATGATCCTAGGGAGATTGTTTGTAAATGAAATGTAACTTTTGACTAACCAAAACAAGCCATGCATAAAGAAAGTGATTTTGACAATAACAAATGATATCATCATATATAACCTCTCAAAGACATATTCACATGACTTGGACTTGGGACAACTCAACAAATCTAAACTGTAGGAGTATGACTCAGACTTGAGGACAACTTGACACAAAATTTCAAGCTACTACATGACTAATATAAATCTCAAGAAAAAGATGATTAACAAAACTAATAGAAATCTCAAAACACTGTCTGAATTCTTAATCTTCTCCAACTCCAAAAAAATGGTAACTTTTATAACTGTGCATGTATTGACATGCTTAAATCTTAGGAAGATAGTCAAAACTGAAATTTCCAGCAAGTTAAGATAAGAGTATACAAATGATTGAAGCCTGGGTTGATATTTTAATCATGCAACCACATATACTTGACTAATAACACATGAACCTATGTCACGTTATTGTATGATGATTATGTCACAGATATGTCACAATAAGTTTCTCTATAAATCTATCCAAGTAAAATAAGTAGATATAGAGAAAAATATAGAACTAAAGAAACAATGGGGTATTTTACCCATAAAATATTCTAAATGTACTTAGTCAAGGAATTCATAAACTGCCAAAGATTGCCAAATATATTCATTGTGCATTGCAGAATCCTCCTGCAACTCTCATGAAAACCGGAAAACAATCTTGGCTGAATTCTTATATACAACATGAGTTATGTGATTGATTATGATTCATTTTTCAAACTAATATTGTTTTCTTCCTTATAGAACAAAAAAATGTTTGGCACTTCCTATAGAAACCCAAAATTAAGTCAATTTCAATGCTTACCCACCAAATAGATAGTTTTGTAAAATTGTCTTCCTTATGGTACATGCAAAATATAAACAATGAAGGGCTTTCAAAAGATGCAAATTCATGTTTGTCATGCTGTTGTCTAATGACAAGTACCAGATCTTGTAAAAATTGCATCTGAAACCATATGAAAGACCCCGTGACCTTGATAGCCCAGGGGCACATCAAATTAAATATAAGCGGCTCAAATGTTCTTCTTAAAAAAAATGCAAACTGTTGTTTCAGTTCAATGGGTGTTTTTTTTGCTTTCCCACATATAGTGTAAACCGTGGAAGTTGGAACTTCTTCCGCTTAGACACAATTTGCTTATCTAAAGGCCTTTCATCCTTAAACTGGCTAGGAATGGACGATTTCATGCTCAACACCTGACCCAATGATGTTATTGGCATGACAAGAGTATTTGCGTGCTCATTACTATTGTCCACACTATTTGGATGGGAACATGGATGGTTTTGCAATCACTGACTCGGTTGTGTGGGGCACCATATCTCTTTGCCACAGTAGCTAAATCACCAAATTTTCTATGATGTCCATTTTGTGCTCTCCATTTTCTGAGCTGATCCTCAACTATCAACTTCCTACATGTTCCCTCTCTGCCTTCTGTGATGCAACTTGAAGAGCCTCCTTCCTTTCTATTATCTCTTTATTTGCTTCATCCAATCTCTTCAAGGTTTTCCATTCAGTGTCCTTTGCCCAATCTATTTGAGCTATAGCAATTGCCACCCACTTGTCAATGAGTTCCTCAAATTCATGTACCTAACTGTTCAGTGCGAAGTAATCCTTAAAGGAAAGCGCAATTGATAAAGGATTCGTAACCTCGGAATATCCAACAATAGAGTCACTCTGATTCAAAGCATCAATCCTAGCAAGAGTCATTACTTCTAATTCCCAAGCTGGTCGGATCCCCGTGACCAAGACAGCCATGAGCCATTACTTCTAATTCCCAAGCTGGTCGGATCCCCCGAGACCAAGACAGCCATGGCACTCACACTTCTTTGACGACTTCCGGTGTCCTTGTCGCCTGAGCTTAAAAAGTATGTACGTTCAGGCCATCGGAGGGCAGAGAAGTGGACTCAACCGTTGACTCCGCTTCTCTGCCCTCCGATGGCCTGCTCTTGAATGTTGATTTGGTGGGAAAAACGACCTGAAAGAGCGGCTGCAATATACAGAAAACATACCTCTGTCTGTGAGAGTTCTCAACGTAACTTGCATCACCACTACCTCAATACATGTGAAGAACTTCGTGGAGATTATTGGCACTGATTTTGAGTAAAGTGTCATTATTCATTGCAATTGTGAGGGCTTCACTTGAATTGGGCCGCTCTTCAATGCCACCATTTTCCATTTTAGAGGAGATAGTTGCATTGATACAGAAGTGTTACACGAGAAGTTAAATAGAGAGTGAGGCTATCGAGAATCTTTGAAGATAAGAAAGCTAGCGAGGCTGTAGAGAATCTTTCAAAATAACTGGTATGTGCTCTGATGACAATCTCATACAAAATATTTTAGAACACTATTAATGAGCAACAAACAAAAAAGGATCTCATGGGCTAGAATAACGGCTTACAAGGTTTGCTCGGTTGGTCGTTGTTTCAACGTTGATATCTTGGCGGCTTTGGATAAGGTAGTTGCAGATGCCGTGAATATCCAGGAAATGAGAGGGAATGTCAGGAGAGGACAAGACCGCATCAAACAAGACGGGATGGGACAGGTCACAGGTGACATTTTTTGGGTTTTTTTTTTAAATTTTATTTATTTATTTTTAAATTATGAAAATAAAAATTACTCGTGTGAGGATTTATGTCTCAGCGGAATAGTCCTCATTCAATTAAAAAATCAAAATTTTATATTTTAAAAATGGTTGAAATTATTTTTATTTTTCATAAAATCATGTTTAATATTAAAATTATTGAAAACATTATAAAACATAATAATAAAAAATTGTTTGAAAATAAAACTAATATAAGTGAAAAACTTTAAGTTTTTACTTCTAATAAAAAGTATATCCCTCGAATGAAAAGTAATAAGTATCCATTACTCAAACTAATATCCACAATATTAAAAAATATAAAATTTATTACAGCATTTATCCAATATCAAAAACATATTACTAACTATGATGATTCGTGTCATGAAATTCAATATGCTCATTCTGTAAAGGAAAATGACCATAATAAAGGCTTATTCAGTTAAAATCATATATATTTATATAAATTAAATTAAAATTATCAATATGAAATATAATAATTATTATAATATCATTAATAATAATATAATAATTAAATCAACACAGTAATATTTATAGTGAAAAGATGCATAGGTACCCGTTAAAATCTCTTAAGTTACAATATTAAAAAATTCACATTTTAATCCACTGAAAGCCATACGCCAGCAAAGGGGCCATTGCCAGGGAATTCTAAATAAAAGAGATCAAAGCTCAAATCGTTGGACGCATCAACTGAAACTCGGGCAGATGATAAATTCTCCAAAAATTCATTGCATTTGGATCTTCTCCCTTGACTGGATTGTTGGAATAATGTCGAAATCATAGGCATTGTATTAAAGATTGGATTGTTGTGTATCTTCTCAAGATAGATGAGTGGGTTGAGATCCATAGTTTTAGGATCTGAGGTTTGGGTTGTTGAGAATTATTTCTCTTATATATGTAATCACTTTCATTGAATTAATTGAATTGGTTTTACACCATTCCTGTGTGTGTGTGAGCCTTTGGCTATGCACTTCCTCCTCTCTAATTCTTAATTTGGTATCAAAGCCCATAGTGGCCTGTTGGTGTGAAGAGGCCTGTGTATTGTTACCTACATCGAAGAGAGAGGCTGTGTATTGAAGCTGTTGTGCATGGAGGCCATCGAAAGTCCGTTGTGAAGAGCCTGAGTGGCCGGTTGTGAGAGTCGTTGTTGAAATTATCCAGCCGCCACAGCAAGAGGGTGGCATTTGTGGAAGGAGTCCCGTGATTTGTCTATCGCTAAAGGAGACTGCAGATCCGTGTGATTGACCGTGTGATTGAGGATCGTAATGAGAGCGTTGCCATACACGTTGACGCTGAAGCTAGAACGTTGTTGCCATCGCCACTGGGATTGCTACCTATAATCGCTGATTGTTGAAGGAGTTGACTGCGTAGGAGATCCACTACCTATCTGCCAGTTGAATTACTGGAGATCGCTGCCAAATTGGAATCGTGATCTATGTGGTGGAGATCGCTGAAGTACTGGAGTATATCGTGAAGTTTCTCTCCGGAAGTTTCATAAAGATTCGTGTCATCAAGGAATACGGAAGCCAGAGGAGGCGCTGTAATACTGCACTACCGCGAGCCACAAGCCTGCTAGGGCGTGGTACCCATGCACTACCATGAGCCTCGAGTCTGCTAGGGCGCAGTACTTCAGCGCTGGTCTTACGCGATTTCCGTGGACGAGACTACCGTGGACAAGACTACCACGTGGGTGCTGGCTATCAACGTTGCCTGTGTAATATCTAGTCGTGTGAAGATTAGGTGAAATGGCTGCTGCCTCCCAACAATATCGAGTGTCTCCAGTTGCAGCTAAAGAACCTTTGCTAGAGGATCAGAATGCAAAAATAGACCAGATCAATGGAGAATTTGAAGAAATAGATGCAATATTGAAAAGATTAATGCTTGTTCTGCCATCTTTCTCAGGTAAATTTTTTGAAATTTGGGCAATTAAAATGGAAGGATTGCTTGGTTCAGTAGATCTATGGCAATATGTACAAGATGGTTTCGTTGATTCTCATGATAAGAGAAGAGGTGCACTAGCATTATATCTTATTCACTCAGCGCTTGATGAAAGTACTTTGTCCTATATTTTATATGAATTTGGTGAAGTACACAATGCAAAAATGTTTTGGGATATTCTAGAAATGGAGTTTGGTGTGAAGAGCAGATATATGGATGAGTCACAGCCTAACAAACCTGCAGAAGCAGAAGTTGGTGAACCTCACTATGTTGAATGCAACCCTTTAGTTGTTGCAGTACAATTTGAAACTGAAATCGAAAATGGACCGAGATATGATGAAGAAATTCTAACTGAACTTGAAAAGATTGCTATCAAGAATGAAATGAAATTTATTCTTGAAATGATGAATGGTGAAGAAGGTTCATTATCTGTTGAATGTAATAGGGATGTCAATGCTATAAACATTGTTGAAACACTGAACTCTAAGATTGCAGTTGAAAGCAACCATGTTGATGATGTAAGTGAAGAAGGGGACATCATTTATGTCTTGATACTGCTGACCCATGAGCCAATGTTGCAGAATTCCACTGCACGGAATACAGCCGATTGTAGACGAACCTGGATGACAATTACTAATTTTGCAGAATGTGTTGAACCTGAAGGAAGATCCAGGACAGCAGAGGCCCAATCAAATAATAGAATGCACTATACATCAATGTGTGAAGACTTCAAGCTCTCAAATTGGAAGAGCAGGAAACGGAAAAACATAAACAAATATTATCTGACAGCAACTAAGGTCAAAATGAAGAAGATGGAAGATTGTAGAGTTCAAAGGTTGGAGTCCCAGAAGATTAAATTGTTAAATTGCTTTGATGATTTGTAAGCCTAGAATTACAGGCATATTTTGATCTATTTCTCCATTAAGGGAGGATGTTGGAATAATGTCGAAATCATAGGCATTGTATTAAAGATTGGATTGTTGTGTATCTTCTCAAGATAGATGAGTGAGTTGAGATCCATAATTTTAGGATCTGAGGTTTGGGTTGTTGAGAATTATTTCTCTTATATATGTAATCACTTTCATTGAATTAATTGAATTGGTTTTACACCATTCCTATGTGTGTGCGAGCCTTTGGCTCTGCACTTCCTTCTCTCTATTCTTAATTTGGATAACTCTTCAGTGACCAACCCGTTCTGGCACCGTAAAGATCGTTTACGTTGTGCATTGTTGTGAGCATAAACACAGAATATCTCCGCCAGTTCAGCTGCATCACTTCCTAAGCTGTCAATAGAGAATCGATAATCCAAAGCCTTCTCGGCTGCCACAAAGAAACTTGAAGATTCCCTCGTACCTGCAAAATGCACATCAATCCAGAGGAAACATTTCTGTTCAAAATGGTCGAGTTTTGGGAAAAAACTGCTTTTTATTGGGTACTTAGTCGATTTCAAATCGATACTATAAAACATTTTGACGTAATAGAATTGTTTTCAACATTTATCACTAAAACGATTTTTATTAATGTTGAAAAGTGAATGAAAATCACAAAACAAAATTCCAGAAAACTGAATGTAAATACACAGCAAAAACTTTGGCTCATCCTCAAACTTTACAATAAAATAAATTAATGGTTTGAAATATAAACTCGCAGCGGTGGATATCATAAAATTTGAACATACTTTAGACAATCTCGTAGCCTCCTCATTCTTAGTGGAAAAAAATAGATGAAGCTGTGACTTGAAGGGCTCACCAGGCAGATTTGCAAGGCTGTTCGGGCGTTCAAAGCAATTTTCTGGAATGCCAAAGTAAATTTTATCAGTATTGAAATTATCAATAGTACTCTCGCATTCTTCAGTGCTACCCAAGTTTTCATGTTTTGTTAGTTCTTCTTGCGCATCCATTGGATTAGTTTTAGTATCCATCTGAATACATTTAACAAGCCTCGGAAGGGATATTTCTTTGTCTGAACAGTATCTGTGAGGACAGGACAGGACCAGACTGGACCGCACCGCAAAGGACAACATGATAGGACAGGACGGGACAAGTAGCATTTTTGGTTTTTTATTTTAAAAAATTATTTTTATTTATTTTTAAATTATGAAAATAAAAATTACTTTCACACGGATTATGTCCCATCCAAGTAGTCCTTATCCAATAACAAAATCAAAATTTTGTATTTTAAAAATTATTAAAATTATTTTATTTTTCCTAATATTATTTTTAATATTAAAATTATTCAAAACATTACAAAACATAATAAAAATATTTGTTTCAAAATAAAATTAATATAAGTCAACAAACTTTGACTTCTGAATGAAACGTATATCCTGCCTTGGCAAGGATAATAAAAATACAAAAATACAAGAACTTAAGATGTAGGAACTTGTCAAGATTGGGGAATAAATAAGCCATTACATGATCATTGAATATAAGGTATGAACCACTACCATATATTTACATTTTTAAAGAATGTCCATTTGCGCTCAAATATTGTGCAGCCTTTGTGTACTAGCGAATGGTTACTCTTCCAACTTGAATATTTTTTCTTCTATAACTATAAAAGTCTTATAGTTTTTTTTTTTCACTAAAACGTTTAATTTTATAAAAAAGAAAAACTTGAGGTCGCAGTCGTGGCTTAATACGATTTGATTACAATTTCTGAGTGTGCAACATCATGTTTGCTAAATTCTTTCTATCTACCATTTGTTTACAATTTTTGAATATGCAGCATCATCATTTTAAAATTAATTATTAAACTCTGTCAAGCTCTTGTGCTTAGCTTTGATGTCCTCTGCCTCTGCTATCCTACTTCATGATTAAAAATGTCAATGTTCTGCTCATTGCGTTCCTCTGCACTTAACAGCTCACTTTCTTCATCCTTGAATGCCAATTTACGGGTAAGAGAACCCACTTGTATTATATCACTATGCGCAGGACATTCGATTCTAATTCAGTTCACACTCATTATCTGCTCGATCCGAAGTGCCCGAAAATATCTGTTCATGCTGACAACTTTGTTTATGGAATTTTCTAAGTTTGGATATTGCACAAGGTCAAGTTGAGTAGGTTTGCAGGATCCGATTGATTACCGAATGCTTGAAAGTTATCATGGCCTTTGCTTATTGATAGATGTTCCTAAGCTAGACTGCATCCTAAATTTGCCCACTTTTCCGCTGCTTTATTTGAATCTCGTAGGATGTGGTAGAGATATGGTGCTTGGAGAATCTTAGTAGACTGTTTTGGATCCTTACGATGATCCTATTTAGCTTGAGATTTCCATATTGTTTCTTGATATTCAGATTGTTAATCAATATGTGAGAGTCGCCGAAGATTTGAACTTCATTGTGATCCTCTTTCAGAGCCAGCTGACAGCCTTTTAGAAGAGCAAGTGCTTATGCTTGGTTGTTAGAGCGTATGCCAAGCCCCCAGCTGAAATTGTCTTCTTGTTTTCCTCCAGGAGAAAATATCAGCCCACCAGCTCCAGCTACTCTTAGATTTCCTTTAGACTCTCCGTCGAAGAATATAATGGCTTTCTCTTGTGCCTTCCACCAATTCTGGAAGTCCTTGTCCAGTAATTTGATTATCCATGGAGGTGTGGTGGTCGGTCTTCTGCTTGTGGTCTCCCTTTGAATATAGTTGGGTTGTCCGATCCAATTTTTCTCAAGTGTAGTGAGAGATTGATCCATCTCCTTCACTTGGTTTCTTCTTGCTTCAATGAGGTGAGCCTTGGCTTTAGCGGCCACTTGATCCAGAGTTTGCTCCTGATTGTTGAATATTTTGTTGTTCCTAGCCAGCCAGATGTTCCGACAAATGAATTTGAGCAATGTTATCCAAATGTTTTTCCATACAAGATTTTTTGAGAAGGTAGTTGGATAGCGATTTTTCTAGGAGGAGAAGAGATAGTGATTGAAATCTATGATGGTGGAGGAATTCTCAATTTCTGAAGAGCAATGGTCCATACTGTATTCGCAAAGGGACAGTCTACAAACAGATGGTCTATATTTTTCGAGCTATTGCAACAAAGAGGACATCTATGCGGCCCAATAATTCCTCATTTTTCTAAATTTTCTCCTGTCATAATTTTCTTATGCATTAAGATCCAAACAAAGAAGTTGATTTTTGGAATGCCATATGTGTTCCAGAGTAGATTCCAGAGAGAAGGAATGTGCAGGGGTTTCTGAGTTTCCTGAATCTCTTTGAATCCTTGGGCAGTTGAGTAAGCTCCCGAATTTCCCCAACCCCACCTATCTTTTGTTAGCTTGTGGAGAGGGGCCAGCCCGGTGAGTCTGTGTAGTAGTGTTGCCTTTTGTATTGATAATATTTCTGGGACTTTTGGCAAGGACCAAGCCACCCAATTTCCATTATTATCCCAATAGGAGATGTATGCCAATGTAACTAGACCTCTTTGTGTGAACCAATCCCAAATGTATGATAGATATTCTGTACTTCCAAGAGGGGGATTGCCAATGATTTTATCTGTCCAAAGATATGTTTTAGTCCCATTTCCTAGGATGCGATAAATCTGATTTTGGAAGTATTTAATTCTAGCTCTGCATAAGTTCCAAATTGAAGTGCCTTTAGGGATGTTTTCAATGTGCAGATTACGAATAGATCCCCCTTTGAGATACTTTTTCCACAATAGTTTACTCACCGGGTGGGCATGATTAGAGAACAAATTCCAGAGGATTTTCCCACCCAGCGCTAGATTGACTAAGCGGGGATCTCTTACCTGGAGTCCTCCTTCCATCAATGGCCTTTTGACAATATCCCAGCTGACTATATGGAACTTATTTTTGTTTCCTTTCCCTCCTTTCCAGAGAAACTCTTTTATTAGTCGTGATATTTGATCTATAACTTACTTAGGCACCATGAGAATAGATGATTGGTAGATAGGGAGTGAGGATAGTACAGATTTTATGAGGATTAGCTTTCCTGCATGATTGAGCCATTGTCCCCCCTAGGCATGTATTTTTTCCTTGATCTTTATCGTTACTTCTATCCAAAGGGAGTTTTTTTTTATTCCAAGGATAGGGGTAAAACTAGATAAATGATTTTATCCCATGTAGTAGACCCCGAAAATCCCAAATGGTGAGATATTCTATCAATTGTGTGCCGGTTTACATTCCATCCGTAAATAGCACTTTTTATGTTATTTACCATCGCTCATGTTGCCTGACAGTAATTATGAATAATCTCTTTGAAGGCACTGGCAATTTTTAGTGATGCTCCTCCCAGGAAGAGAGAATCATCCGCAAAAAGAGCATGGTTTACGGAGGGAAGACCTTTAACCAGTCTTATTCATGGGATTTTTTCGGCTTCTCTTGTTGCCTCCAACTTTCGACTCATAGAGTACGCCATCAATATATAAAGAAAAGGGGATCATGGGCACCCTTGAAGAATTCCCCGTGTAGCTTGGAATAAATTTGTAGGTCTTTTGTTTATTAGACGAGCAATCCAAGGTTTGTCAATGCAGTATTTTACGAGATCTATGAAATTTTTACTGAAGCCAAAGGAGGACATGACTTTGTAAAGATACGAAAGTTTGACTCTATCAAAGGCGTTTTCCATGTCGATTTTTATGAGCATACCTTTTTCATTCCTGAGCTTGCTAGAGTGCATTGATTCCTGCACTAGGATTACGTTGTCCAAGATTTGTCTTCCTTTAATAAACCCTCCCTGATTGGAGGCGATTAGCCTACTGAGTAGTGTTTGATCCTATTGTCTAAATGTTTAGAAATAATTTGGTACGAGGCATTGCAGAGCGAGATAGGTTTGTATCTATCGAAGGACCCCATATTCACTTCTTTTGGTATAAGTGCAAGAAACGTGGAGTTAGTGTTACCTCCAATCTTATCTTTTTTGTGGAAACCTCTGATCATTCAAATGAGGTCTAGTTTGATAATGGGCCAACATGCTCTGAAAAAATGTATTGAAAACCCGTCTATCCCAGGGGCTTTATCCGGCTCCATTTTCAAGATCACGTTGACTATCTCTTCTTCGGTAAAAGGCTTTAACAGCATTTGGTTTTCAGCGTTGTTGATGATATTGGGAATGTGAGATAGGAATTCGGCTGTAATATCCTCATCCTAGTAGTCGTCCTCCTTAAACAAATCATGATAATGCATTTCTGCGGCCCTTTTGATATTTTTTAATCCTTTGATGATTTCTCCATCTACTAGTGTAATCTCTGAGATGTGATTTCGACTTTCTCTGGCTCTAGCTTATATGTGGAAGAAGGAGGTATTAAGGTCACCTGCCTGTAGCCACAAGCTGCGTGATTTCAATCTCCATAGCTCTTCCTCTTGGCGGAGTGTCCTGTATACATTCGCTTGAGCGTGTTTTTCCTTTATTAGATCTATGGGAGAGATATCATGATCATCCATCTCCATCTAGAGCGTAGACAACTCCCGAACAGATTCCTTCCTATCAGTCGATGGGCCCTTTATCGCATTCTTGATCCAATTTTTTAAAGCATATTTTGTATTTTTTTATTTCTTCTCCCATACAAAGATCAAGGAACCTGTGATGGGCATATCCCAGGATTTGGATACATGTTCCATGAATCCATCCTGCTTGATCCAGAGTGGGCTAAATCTGAAAGGAATTGGTCCTAGATCTTCTTCATCGTTCAATTGCAAGAGGATTGGTTTGTGATCAGATGCTAGCTTAGGGATTATACTAGAGAAAATAATTTTATTTTCGAGGAGGAGGGTTCTCTGTATTAAGAATCGATCGAGTTGAGCTGCAATATGTTGAGTTCCCGTCTGATTATTAGTCCAGGTGTATTTTCCTTTCTTAGGTTTGATATCAACCAGGTCCCATTGTTGTATCAAATCTTCTACCAAATGTAGCATGGGGTCTTTCAGATGTTTCCCCCTTTTTTTCCTTTGGACTCATAGTTATATTGAGATCCCCCTCCAAAATAATGTTCGAGGGTGTGTAGATTTACAGAAAGTCTGTTAGACTTTTCCAGCAATCTTTTTTCTCAAAATATTGAACTGGTACATATAAATTGAATAGTGCAAAGGTGAGCTTGGTTTGAATGTGATAAAGCTCAGTATAGATCCAGTTTTGCGTTGCAAAATATTTTTCCAGGATTAAATTCTCTTCGGATCATAGAGTAGTGAGCCCTCCAGAGGACCCTCTAGCGCTTCCTGCCATACCTGTGTTCTTCTTCCATTTGGATATGCTTATAGAGAGAAGAGCTTCCTTTTATATTTTGGTCTCTTGAAGCATAAGGATATATGTTGTTTCAATCTTAAGGAGATCTTGAACTTCATCTGATTTCGAAGGATTCCCCAATCCTCTACAGTTCCAAGAGACAAGATTCATTACTTACTAGTTGAAGGTGGTGGACCTCCTTTAGGGGTCCTGTATCTATTGTTTCTGTCATAGGCCATGTCCATGGTTCCTTGGATTCCTTGCATCTTATGTCTTTCAGCCTCCTCCTCTCTTATTTCTTTGTTTGATTTCCTCCCTGCTTTCTTTGAGGGCTCTCTGAGAAGTATTCTTCCAAGGATGAGATCGCTTTTGCGAGATTTCTTTTTGTCATTTCAGCATATGAGGGTGAAGAGGTAACCTCTTTCTATGGATTCGGTTGTTTTTATTCGCCTTCTACTTGTATCTCTCCCTCTTCCTTCTCTTCAGATGCAGTCTACTCGTCCGATGTGCTTAGGGCTTCAAAGTGATTTTGTGGAGCTTCTACCCTAGGGTGAGCATTTTCCTATTTTACTTTCTCTATTGGTGGATTCGATGTCCCAGTTGGATTCCCTTTTCCTTTAGTCTTGGATGTAGGTTTTATCAATGCTTGTTTCTAGACTTGTTTCCAATGATCTTCTTTGTATTTTTTTGTATCTTCCTCTGTTTTTTTCTGCAATGGCGAGCGAAGTGGCTGTATTCATGGAAATGTCTTCGTTTAAAAGGGATTTGTTCATAGCCTAACTCTTTTATATGGCACCAGTCTAATACGGTTATATTTATAGATTCTGGTAGTCCTACCTCAAGGTCCACTTCCACACATATCTGTGCACAGGTGTATTGATCTTTTTTTTCAACTTTGTCTATATAACGTCCTAGGGTGTTCCCTATGGCTTCAAGTGATTCCGGATTCCAACAATGGAGTGGGATATGTGGGAGCCTGACCCAGACAGGGACCGCCAAGGGAATATCCTGGGTAGGGTCAAAATCTGGAGTCCATTTGTTCAAGTACAAGCCTTGTAGTCCCATAAAATAGGGCCCATTTCGGAAGATGAGATCCCAATCCGCAGTGCTCTCGAAGATGAATACGAAATATCCCTTGCCTATTAGGTAGATTTTGATGTCTTCAGTGATATGTGGTTTCCAGTTCTGCTGCACCCATGATTCTATAGCTTTTGGAGATGGCCATAGTCCAGTGAACTGACCGATGAGGCCTCTCTCTGAAAGATTTAAAGCTGATCTGCAAGTTCGTTCAGTCGGAAGTTCCACAGTTGGAATCCCATCTAACTTTTTTTTTAAATTATGTTGAATCTTCGAGATTGGTCGCTTTCCTTGGGCTTCAATTAGTATCTTGAAGACTGCAAGCTCTGGAGGATCGGAGGTGGAGGAGGATCTGATCCTCCTCCTGGGGCCATGGTTGTCCGGATCACACGACCTCCACCTTGTTCTTATAAGCATTATATGTTCCCAACGCCACTGTCAAAGCAGAGGTAGAAGGGCCCCTCTATTCCAATCGGATTCCTTCTATTGCACGCAGCTAGTGCTCGATTCGGTCTTCTCAGGGAGCAGTGCCAAGGTCAGACCTGTTTCCAGAATCCAGATCTCCACGCAGCCAAGAAATCGGTGCAGAAAAAAATATTCGATACCATGTTGTAATTTCATTAGGCAAAGTGATTTTTGGAGTTAAGTATATAATTGTATCTAGTCTTATAGTCATTTTTAGCTCCCTAGGTTTTCATTCAATTTCAATCCCTTCTTGTCTTTTATGCAAGTAGATAATTTTTCTAGTTGAGAAGAAGAATTTCACAATGTTGTATTTCACTTAATCATTATGAGTGTTTGGGGGTGTTTCGAACCAATTATTAAATACTAGCAGTATCAAGGGAATAGTGAATTAGACCCATGGACACGAAAGTTACACATGGCTCGAAATAAACAATAGCAATGCAACTTCAATGGCACATAAATGGTTCACAAGTCCATATGATGTGAAAGTTAATTTATTCACTTTGTTTCTCTTTCTATGAAATAAATCTGTAATTTATTGCAAAATCAACCACTAATAAAATTGTCCCTCGTGGAAATATTTCACAAGAGTGTTTGCAATATAGTTATTTTCACCTAAATCTATCCAAATTATTTGAGTATTTATAAATCTCATTTTCTAACTTCTTCAAGAAATTTGTCACATGTGGATTTTATCCTCTCACAAATAATGTTTTTACAAGGAGCACTTGAAGAAGAAGAAGAAATATCAAGAGCGAGATATGCATATATCTTCCAATTGACTATTAGATTTGATAGTAATGGATCATTCATATCAATTAGGTACTTGGAATTGAATAAAACCAAATTTCCACAATGGTTGCATTTCTTTCCATCAACACATTTTCTTGGTAAGATAATTCATTACCTTCCCTTTCACATATAATTAAGATGTGCAAGCACGGATTATGGAAGTAGGACGTGAATTTGGTCAAATATTTTTACCAAAATCAAGGAAAGTGTTGTAATATAATTCAATCCACATGGTAATTACACCAACACGTATCACAAATAGTGATAGGTCTAACATACCATGGTTTAAGTTTCACAAATGTGCTTATTGAGATATCAATATTATGGTGTTCCTCCTTGAATTTGTTGAACAATTCTATTTGAGTTGCCTCCAATAAATGTTTGGCACGAGTTTAAGATTGACCTCATACTATTAATCATTGCACCACATCTCTTACATTTAGTTGAACATGAGAATTTGATATCCAAAAACCATGCACCATAGTTTTAACACCTTCTTGAAGTCTATCTTTGTAGGGTTACCTACAGATAATTTCCCTACAAACGAGTTCATCATTTGCATCTAATTGAATTCATGATTTTTTTATGCTTGTGCAATGTCTATGGTTCCCAAATTATTTTGACATGCATACCAATAAATGTTTTGATGTGGTCATTGGTTAAACAACAACTATTTGTTGGAGTATTAAAAACCCATTCATACCACTTTATACTTAGGATATAATTTATTAATCAATTTTGATTAATTTCCTAAGTGTTGACTAGGTAATTTGGCCTAGTTTTGTCTTTTATGGGACCACATGCCATCCTGAGACACTAGGGCGCACTTGAGGAGATTATGGATAAGATTTCCTGAGATTCTGTCTGATTTCTTTCCATTCTTGAGTTAGAAAGGCACCTTTCTGCTTTAGACAGCTTTATCCTGTTTTTTTTGCTTTCTAGTGGATAAGGTAAAGCTAGTTTGACTTGGAAACTATCTCTACTTGGACAATTCAACCTCCGCCTCTTTCTTCTCTCCAAAAGTCATCATCACATTCCATTTTCATCACTCATTAGCTTCCATACCATATTTAGCTAATTCGTGAACCTCTTGACTGATTTGGAAGTTGCTTTAGACACCTAAGGGGTTTTTATGCTTTTAGTAAGCCTTCCTTTTTTGTGTTTTATAGCTTGCCTTCAAGGCATTCTATTTTCTCTCCTGAGATGTATTATATATTGTATTCATATTATTGAACAAGATATAGATGATATTCTATCAATTGAGTCCTCTCTCTTATGTTTATGTTTCAATATTTCTTCTTATTCTTGCATATCTTTGAATAAATTCTTGTGAGGACTTCTTTGCTTCAATATCCTTGGCTATTAGAATTATTTCATGGTATTGAGCCTATTTATAATTCTCACATGGTATCATATATTGGGAGCTCTTGATTAAATTATTCTTCCAATATAAGTTTGTGAGAGAGTTTGTTTTGCAAGTACTGAAGATCAAATGGCATAAAACTATTGTTGAAGAAGAACTCAGATCTTTCCATCTCTCATCATTGTTCTCCTTTTACACTTCAGATATTGAGGATCCTTTTCCATTCAATGGTATCCAAGAAGGTGATCTATAGTTATTTAGAATTCCAGAATACAGTGTGAGGTTGTTGGTTGTGCCTTCACTTCCTTTTTCCATGCTCTTGCCAGTTCCTACATGATTGCTAGCACGTTTTTCAAGAAGTTGGAGACACCTATTAGTTCTCTCATATGTCTTCTGATTCGAATCATCAGCCAGTTGTTGCAACTCATACACACTTGGAACCTCTCCTTGAGTTGCTTTTTGGTGTGCTATTGGATGCTATAGAGGCCGAATTACAGTTTGGAGTGGCTAGTTTCGCTCTTACTGTCCTGCATCTGATCCACTGCATCATTATTGGCACCTATTTCACAGAAGATGAAGGACATCATCAAGTCTCATTTGGACTCGATCTCAGGAAGCTCAAATCTAGTGAGCACATTCCACTTCTTCCCAAGAAGAATATTCCTCCGAAAATTTGACCAAGTTCTCACCTGCTTGGAGTTTGGAGAGCCTTATGATGGTGTATTCCATGTTGATTTTGAGGGGAGGTTTTCTTCCCAAGTGGTTTTCCTTCTTCCCTCACCTACATGGACTAATAATTTTTTGTATTGGGGTGACCATAAACCTTGTTGCTTGGGCCCTATGTTTCTGATATGTAGCACATAAATTCAAGCTTAAGGGGTGGTGTTGGAGTATTACAAACCCATTCATACAACTTTAGACTTAGGATATAATTTATTAATCATTTTTTGTTAATTTCCTAAGTGTTGACTAGGTAATTTGGCCTAGTTTTGTCTTTTATGGGACCACATTCCATCTTGAGTCACTAGGGTGCACTTGAGGAGATTCTAGATAAGATTTCCTAAGATTCTGTCTGCTTTCTTTCCATTCCTGAGTTAGAAAGGCGCCTTCCTACTTTAGACAGCTTTATCTTGCTTTTTTTGCTTTCTAGTGGATAAGGTAAAGCTAGTTTGACTTGGAAACTGTCTCTACTTGGACAATTCAACCTCCACCTCTTTCTTCTCTTCAAAATTCATCATCACATTCAATTTTCATCACTCATTAGATTCCATACCATATTTAAAGTTAATTCATGATCCTCTTGACTAATTTGGAAGGTGCTTTTGACACCTAAGGGGTTTTTATGCTTTCAATAATCCTTCCTTTTTTGTTCTTTACAACTTGCCTTCAAGGCATTCTATTTTATCTCCTAATATGTATTATATATTGTATTAATATTATTGAATAATATAGAGAAGATATTTCCATCAATTGAGTCCTCTCTCTTATGTTTATGTTTCAATATTTCTTCTTATTCATGCATATATTTGAATAAATTGTTGTGAGGACTTCTTTGCTTCAACATCCTTGTCTATTAGAATTCTTTCATGGTATTGATCCTATTTAGAATTCTCACACGGTATTAGATATTGGGATCTCTTGATTATATTAGTCTTCGAGTATAAGTTTCAGAGAGTTTGTTTTGCAGGTACTGAAGATCAAATGGAAGAAAATTATGATTGAAGAAGAACTCGGATCTTTCCATCTCTCATCATTGTTCTCCTCTTACACTTCAGATATTGAGGATCCTTTTCTAGTCAATGGTATCCAAGAAGGTGATCTATAGTTATTTGGAAGTCCATAATACAGTGTGAGGTTGTTGGTTGCGCCTTCACTTCCTCTGTCCATGCTCTTGCCAGTTCCTACATGATTGCTAACACGTTTTTTAAGAAGTTGGAGACACATGTCATTTCTCTCATATGTCTTCTGATTCGAATCATCAGCCAGTTGTTGCAACTCATACACACTCAGAACCTCTCCTTGAGTTTCTTTTTGGTGTGTTATTGGATTCTATAGAGTCTGAATTACAGTTTGGAGTGCCTATTTTTGCTCTTACTGTCTTGATTCTGATCCACTGCATCATTATTGGCACCTATTGCATAGAAGATTAAGGACATCATCAAGTCTCATTTGGACCCGATCTCAGGAAGCTCAAGTCTAGTGAGCACATTCCACTTCTTCCCAAGAATAATATTCCTCCAGACATTTGAACAAGTTCTCACCTGCTTGGAGTTTGGAGAGCCTTATTATGGTGTATTCCATGTTGATTTTGAGGGGAGGTTTTCTTCCCAATTAGTTTTCCTTCTTCCCTCACCTACATGGAATAATAAATTTTTGTATTGGGGTGACCATAAGACTTGTTGCTTGGGCCCTATATTTCTGATATGTACCACATAAATTCAAGATTAAGGGGCGGTGTTAGAGTATTAAAAACCCATTCATACCACTTTAGACTTAGGATATAATTTATTAATATTTTTTTATTAATTTCCTAAGTGTTGACTAGGTAATTTGGCCTAGTTTTGTCTTTTATGGGACCACATGCCATCCTTAGTCACTACAACGCACTTGAGGAGATTCTGGATAAGATTTCCTGAGATGTTATCTGATTTCTTTGAATTTCTGAGTTAGAAAGGCGCCTTCCTACTTTAGACAACTTTATCCTGCTTTTTCTACTTTCTACTAGATAAGGTAAAGCTAGTTTGACTTGGAAACTATCTCTACTTGGACAATTCGAACTCCACCTCTTTCTTCTCTTCAACAGTCATCATCACATTCCATTTTCATCACTCATTAGCTTCCATACCATATTTATCTAATTCATGAGCCTCTTGACTAATTTAGAAGGTGCTTTTGACACCTAAGGGGTTTTTATGCTTTTAGTAAGCCTTCATTTTTTGTTCTTTACAACTTTCCTTCAAGGCATTCTATTTTCTCTCCTAATATGTATTATATATTGTATTCATATTATTGAATAATATAGAGATGATATTTCCATCAATTGAGTCCTCTCTCTTGTGTTTATGTTTCAATATTTCTTCTTATTCTTGCATATCTTTAAATAAATTGTTGTGAGGACTTCTTTGCTTCAAGATCCTTGGCTATTAGAATTATTTCATGGTATTGAGCCTATTTAGAATTCTCACACTATTTGTATTGCTCTATGTGCATCTCTAACGTCTTTTGATCATGATCTTCCAAAATGTTTTAATGCAGCAACTACTTTGTCAGATACATTTTGCTCCACCTTTGTCTCTTTTGTTAACTTATTAATACCCAATAATGAAACAATATTTTTTAACAAGTTGGACTTTATCAAATATTTCAAAATTTGAGCTTGTATTTCCACTATCTCATTTTTTAAATAAATTTTGAAAATCCTTTGAGGACAATATCTTACAACATGGTCCGATTTTTTCCCAAAAATTTATCGATATCAATGTTATCTAAGATTTCATCATCAATATTGATAACACCTGTAGATTTAAACTTAATTTAAGGACACCAAATTTACTAAATTATAACATAACAAAACATAGTTTATATTCATGTATTTCTAAACATAAAAAACTTACAATCAACTATAGATGTATACTAGGCTCGATTTCTTGTTCATTTTGGTCTTCAACATTAATATGCAAATATCTTATATTTGTTGTGAAGTATTTTCAAAATTATAATTATTTATAATCAAAATAATTTATTGAATTTTAAACATAAATTTGATTAACAAATTATAACATATACATACCTATGCTTGGTTTGACTTCTTAGTTTTGAATTTGGTCTTCAACGTCATCTTCATAAACATTAAGATGAGAATCCTTGTTTACATTATCAATATTCTCATTTTCAACTTTTAAACATTTTTCCATATAGATCTTATCCATAGCATTATGGAGAGCATCATCCAGAGTGTGATCATATTTCTTTTGGTATTCTTTTTATTCCCCATTATTATTCAATCTATAATAAGGAAAAACCACAGTTTTAAAATAAAAATGAGCTTAAATTTAAAAAAGATTATAAATATCTCAAACCTCAACAATTTTATAACTTAAAAGAAATTGTAAGTATAAATTCTATAGCCCAAAAGACTTTCAACTTTAAAATAAACTTTAAGCATAAATTCAATGACCCAAAAGACTTTTAACTCCAAGAGAAATTGCAAGTATAGTTTTGTAGCCTTTTACCTTTAAAAAATTGCAAGTATAATTTCAAGCTTGAAAATTATATAGTCCGAAAAACATCCACTTTATAAGATTGTGAAATGGTTTGAAAATATGAAATTAATATTTTCTGTGAATGTATAAATACCAATTTTGTGTGCAATGAAAGCGTTTTCTTTTTATTTTTCTTTCCAACCGACTATGTTATCACAAATATTTGTATTTATGTTTTTTATTGAACTTATTAACTTTTGGACGAAAAGTATCTGAAGGAAACAAACTGACTGATTTTGCTTGGGGGATTGGAAGGCAGGCGAATAATGACGCGGAGTGGCTCGCCTTGATCAAAGGTATTGATATAGCAAAGGAAAATAACATTCAGGACCTAGTAGCTACTGGTGATTAAAGAAGCTAGGGCCTTAGCTAAAAACAACCATAAACCCACCTCCAAGTACCATTTCCATTTCTTCCACAAGATAAAAGAACTTAGATCTATCTCTCTTTTCCACATACTGAGAAATAACAATCAACATGCTGACGCCATGGCAAATATCGGAGCTGGGTTAAACTGTGGTCTTGTGGCTAGAAATGGACAACATATGGAAAATGAATGGGTTCCTTAGTCTCATGGGTCACTCTAGACCACCTAGCACTCTTAATTTTCATTGAGCAAGAGTGAAGATGGACATTCTCAAAGTCTGCATCCAAATCTATTTGGGATCTCCTCACGAGTCCCTAAGGCATTCTCGACGGTGCTACCAACCTGATTCCACCTGTCTCGCATGCGAGACTTCAATGCGAGCAGGTGACAGGGTAATCAACGGCTATATCAAGGAGCAGGGTGACGGTTCCATCCTCATTCAAACTACTCCTCTCTGCATTGTCTGGTGTTTCTTTTTAATTCGCTTCAGCATGGATTGTGGGAACAATGGTAGCAATACTGGCCTCTGTCTCCCGACACTGCAATGTCGTCGTTGCAAGACCAATATTCAATTGAATTCGGGAGATGTTGGGTTGAAGCGTTACCTCTCTTCCCTTGAGGTGGTGCAGGGTCATGGAAACAGTGGAAATGAGGCTCAAGTCCCGCACAGTAACCAGGCAAAGCATGTTCGTGGAGAGCGTCCAAAAAACGTTGAGACTGGTAGAAGTTCGTTTTCGTGGGACGTTGGTCAGGGGCAGAACTTCAGGACCTCTACGAATGGTGTTCATATTAGTTCCGAGCAGGACTTTGGAAAGAACTGGCATCCAGTTGATGTGGGTATCTGTCAAAATCAGGGTGGCTCTCTGCAATAAGTGCATGGAAGCTCGGGGGAGATGGGTAACGGAAAACTCAGGAACCAGGCGAGGGAATTGGGGGGAATTGTGAATCTGGATTCTCCCATTGGACCTAATCGTCCCCCTCTTGGCGTGCTCTCTCACTTGCAAGATATTGAATCCCGGGTCTGTTGGTTGAGAGGGGAAAACGGGTACCTGAAAAAGGCCCTCTCCCACCTTGCCACCTTTGTCCAGATTTCGAATTCTAATCTCAAAAACAACAGCAGCGAGATGAAGGAATACTACGAAGGGTTGGTTGGAAAAATCAATTCTATGCACAACTGTCTCAAGATTGTGGAAGCTAAAGTGGACTGCATCAGAACCAACAAGAGTAATAGTCCAGCTGCAATCCTTGGCATGGAAGACAATGAGGACATGGTAGAGGGCAGCAAGGACAAGGCTCGCCACCCCAATGACAAGTGATTTCTGATATGGTTTACCCATGACGAACTTCTGCAGTTTCTTATATTATGTTTTATTTATGTAATCGGCAGTTATGGAAGTCTGTTTATTTTCTCTGTTTGCAAAAATCAGCTATGTATGAACAGCAAAGACTGGGTATGAGGTGCTTACAACCCTCTTTTTGTTGGGTATAGTCTTCCCAATCTTTTTGTAAGACCTTCCTTTTTTAATACAAAGCTCTTCAGCCGTTACTGTAAAAAAAAAACTTTTGGATGAAAAGTTGCTTTTCTGTTAAATCTAACTTTTGGCCAAAAAACAAAACCTGCTCAAACTACAAAATACAAACTAACATAGTTTTTTTCAAGTTTCTTCAATTTCGGAAGGGGTAGAACCCATGAAATATTACAAATTCATAGTTAGATATGGTACCATTATATCATTAGTTTCAACATTGAATCTATTTTCTACTCATACAATTTGTCTCTCATTTAGTTATAATTTGTTTTTTTTTAATGTATAAATGTTTCATTTTAATGTTGTCACTTATCATTCAAATGAAAGTTTAATATCTCCAAAATTAAACATTTGAAAATTTTGAAAAAAATTATGGTGTAGGAGATTGTGTTGTCATCTTCAAAAGGGTACTTTTAGATTTTAGGTATCCAACTGAAATATAGAGAAAAGTCGAGTTTACCAAACATGTTGGTTTTATGCAAAGTTTTCTTATTGGTCTATTTGTTTTTGGTAAGCTAGTACTCACGGAGTTTCGAACCAATGACCTAACGCAAGGAGTGCCATAACAGTACACCCATTCACCGTCTATTCTACACACGGTGGGCTCCATTGGTCTGTTTAAAAATAAATAATAAATAAAAACATTCATTAAATATAGAAAAATAAGAATACATTAGCAAAGCCTATATAGATTATAGTAGCATACTTTTTATTTCTTGTCCAAAATTAAAACTTTAACTTGGAAAGTTTTGAGATCATATCATGACTCATTATCAATTCTTGCATTTTTTAAGAACATACTATCAAAGAATGCTAAATTGATCTATTAAATGAAAATTCAAAAAATTCAAAAAAAATATTGAATACAAAATTAACAAAATTCCACACAAGTCAGGTTTTTATTGTAAAGTGGAATTCTAAATACAAATACAAGTTTTGATTGTTGGAAGTTGAAAAACTTGTGAAAATACAATTTTACTTTCTTAAAAAAACAAGCAAAATGTTAACCGAGGCTCATGTTTTCACCGTAAAGAAACAAGGATGGGATCCTTTTTTATTTGTTTTAAAAGAGAAAAATGTGCATACATCCCTAGTGCTTGCACGCATGGGAAGACACATTTTCCTAATGTGTAGATGTTTTTTTAATAAAATTATGACATGAAATTTTCTTATCCACGTAGCATATATTGTGTGGAGCTTCGATGGAGGCCACAACTATTTAAACAAGAATACATAATCACGCACATGTCCCTAAAATAAAAAGGGGAACCAAATTTGTACATCCACCTAGGTTTAAAGCTCGATTGGTCTGTGCCCCATGCTTGTGGATTGTGTAGGTACACCTATGGGTATAGGGGTAGCGAACGGGAATCAACCATGTGTCATGTGAGTAGAAGCACCACCCCAATTGTTGATTCCCCTAGATTAAAAAAAAAAGTATCACTAACACATGTACCCAAAATATATAAAATAGTCCAAAAATGAACATAATTATATATGCATAACTTCCTCCAAAAATCCAAAAAATGTACATTTAATAGTACATGTATTCATAAGTATCTAAGATGGTCCAAAAATGAATGTAATTCTATATATACATAAACTAACTCCATAAATCTATATTTAGAATCTATGGAAATCAAAGACAACATATAAAAATAACTATTTGCATGAACAAATATGTATAAAAGTCTATGTAGTATCTTGTCTATGTAGTTCTCTTCTTGAGTGACCTGGATGACCCATACACATGTTCGTGTACAAGAATTTCATTAAAATATTAAAGATGAAAATAACATTTTAGTCCTAAATTAAACATAAATGAAACTAAAATTAAAAATGATACACGCACATGTCTTAACTTGAGAAACAATTTTGGACCATTGGCTAAGTGGTGAGAGGAGCATTTTTAGTCAATTGACCAACATAAACGTAGTTCAAACTCCCACCACCACCATTTTATTGTCACACCTTCTCAAAACTTATTGTCTCAACTTCACAAAAATTCTTGTCATGGCTTCACAAAACTTCTTGTCACAACTTTTGAAAATTTAGTGTCACAACTTTCAGAAAGTTCTTATCGCACCTTCCTAAACATTCTTATTGCAACTTCACAAAACATCTTGTCACAACTTCACAAATCTTTCCAGAAATTCGTGTTGCAATTTATGAATGTTGGAATAGGGGGCCTTGCTAGTTCATCACACATCTGCATCTTTTGGAGAAAAACAATCACACAATTGATAATCAACTAGAAGAGTTGACTGAGTGGTCGACTTATGTTCCAACTAAGCTCTCGACTAGTCAGACTGACTAACCCATGGAGGTGTCAATTAACCCACCAATTGTCGAACAATTGAAACAAAACCATCAACTGTGGCACAAATTGGGCAGAAATCAAGGAGACCATTATGTGTTATGGCCCAAGTATGTGGACACATTATTCCTCACTTCAAGGGAGATGGTTATCATCAGAGAAAATTTGAGGTTTAAATTGGTCTCCTAGGGAAAATTAAAATAAAAAATTTATATATATATTTATGAATTTTGGAGGAAAAGAGAAAAAAACTACTTTTTTCTTCGTGTTTTCAACATATCTCCCTGTCGTTTTAATCAAATTTCAAGCGGGAGCACTCGTTGCATGCGGAATAAATGGGCCTCCTAAGGAAAATAATAAAATAATAGTTAAAATATAAAATAAAATAAAAATTATGAATTTTGGAGGAAAAGAGAAAAAAACTATTTTTTTTATTCGTGTTTACAACATATCTCCCTGTTGTTTTACTCAAATTTCAAGCAGGAGCACTCGTTAGATGCAGAATTTTTTATGCGAAATTTAATTCTGCATCCAACGAGTGCTCCCGCTCGAAATTTGAGTAAAACAACAGGGAGATGTTGAAAATACGAAATAAAAAGGTAGTTTTTTAATGTCAAATATGCCATGTCAACCATTATGGTTGACTCTTTTTTTGAAATTCTATTGGTTCTTGGATTCAATGGCTCTTTTTCTTATGAGGTGGCTCGTTTTCTTACGAGGTGGCTCGTATTCTTATAAGTCCCATTTTAGACCCCAAATTTTCTCTAATGATCTTGGCATTATAAAAGAAAACCATGATATTAAATCATGTGGTGAATTATAACGAAAAACAATGCATTTTGATGTATTATCAATTGTAATATGTTGTGCTTAAGTGTTCAAACAGTGTCTATTGACATCATGCAGAACTGACTTCAACAGGACCAATCTTCCCACTAAGTTTAAAGATCTGAATGTCCAGTTTGAGAGTTTTTTTCCCATATTCGCAAGCAAAGTTTCCTAGGACTGATGGCAATAAGCATTGACAATTAAAGAGGCTTTGAGGTATTTGGATGGAAGGGAGCTCCTATGGAAACCCATAATTCTAGAAATATGAGATTGAACAGCCAAGGGAGTGTTAAAAAGGAAAAATGGTGATTTACTTTGATTGATAGAAGTGTCAGATGCCTCATAAATTCCTTCAAGACCACCTAAAGAGATTTTTCTTAAGTTGATCGTGGGAACCCCCATTAGTATTATGCCATCCACGAACTAGAGATGAGAAGAAACTAGATAATTCGCATGAACTTCAATACCTGTGATCCTACCTTCTACCACATATGCCTTTAAGAAGCGACCAAGACCTTCAACCATCAAGATAAAGAGGAAGGGTGAGAGGCGATCCCCATTAGTATTGTGTCATCCATGAACTAGAGATGAGAAGAAACTAGATAATTCCCATGAACTTCAATACTTGTGATCCTACCTTCTACCACATATGCCTTTAAGAAGCGCCCAAGACCTTCAACCATCAAGATAAAGAGGAAGGGTGAGAGGCAATTCCCTTGTCTAATGCCCCTGGAAGGAGCAAAGGTTGTCAAGGGTGATCCATTGACTAAAATAGAAAAGAAGGCCAAGGATGTTAGGGCCATGACCCAACTTGTCTAGTGCTCTGAAAATCCAAAGGCTAATAGCATCTGATAGATGTATCATTAGTTGACTTTATCAAAATTCTTGGACATGTCTAATTTCACCAGCATGCCGACCTTTTTGGTGATTTTGAGAGAGTGTATGGTCTTATGCACAAGTATAATTTTGTCCAAGATTTGATTGCCTTCCACGTAACTCTTTTGTTCCTCCAAAATAAGGGATGGGAGAAGAGGTTTCAATTGGTTGACTATGACCTTTGTTATAATTTTATAAATAACATTGCAGAGGATATGGGAATGGAACTTATTGGGCACATTTGCATTGTCTTCCTTGGGAATAAGGGTAAGGAAGGCTGCACTCAAGGCTGGCATAACATTTAGCCTGCTTCTGTATTCCTTCACCACTTCCCAAACTTCATGTTTTACGATTGGCCAAGAAGAGTGGAAGAAGTCAATGGTGAAGCCATATGGCGCTGGAGATTTTCCTAGGGCCATCTCCATTATCATTTGCTCTACTTCCTATGGGGTGATTTTCCTTAAGAGACTTTGGTTTTGTTCCTCCATTTCCAAATGGAGATGTGTCTCATGATCTTATTGATGGCCTCCTCCCTGCTGCTTGGCGGTTCCTCTAAAAGGACCTTGTAAAAATTTATTAGTTGATTTTCCATGTATTCATGCTTAGTGAGAATGTTTCCTTGCTCATCCTGCAGATTAGTGATTCAATTGAGATTTCTTCGTTGGATCGTTGAGCAGTGGAAGAACTTTGTATTATTTTCACCTTCTATGAGCCATTGGATTCGCAATTTTTGTTGCCAAAGAGTTTCTTCCTACCTATTCCTCAAGTCCACTTGATCTTGTAGATCATTTTCTTCTAGGTCTGTGTGTTTAGTGTACCTTTCCAAGATGATTATATGTTGAAACTACTCCATTTTATCCTTCAGGGTGCATTTGGGTTCAAAGATGTTACCAAAGACGTCTTTGTTCCAAGCTTTAATTTTGTTCTTTAGGCTCTTTAATCCTTGCTAGATTTGATATATCTTCAAGATGTTGTAGGTAGTCATTTCCGCCCACCATCTGGTGATGTTATTTTGAAATTCTGGGTGTGCAATCTGAAAATCTTTCAAAACAAAATAGTCGATTTCCAAGCCAATCATCCCATTCTAGGTCCAAATAAATAGGCCAATGGTTGAAGCAAGAACAGGGGAGGATGGAAGCTTCGATGAGGCCTTAAGTAACCTAATTTTCAGAGACAATGAGTCTATCTAAGCATGAAGCTATTTGTTATGAGCCTCCTTGCTTATGGTTCCATGTGTGTAGTCCCTCCTAGCTTAGTGTTCCATGTGTGTAGTCCGATCCAAGGTTTAATGTCCACTAGGTTGAGGCTTTGAATAGTTTCTTTGAAAGCAAAACTTGTTGAATCAAATCTTCTAATTCCTCCTCTTTTTTCAAAAGGGAAGTTACCATGTTAAAGTCGCCCCCCACTATCCATGGCCAATTATTGAGCATCTCGGCAATCCCTTGCAACAAGTTAAGGAATCATGTTTTCTCATCATTAGTGGGAGGGGCATATACATTGGTGATATGGCCAATGTGTGCAGTGTTGATTAAACGAAATTTGGCCAAGATGGATCATGTTTTGGAGAAGTCTATCATTCCAATGACTCTTAGCTCCCAGAGTAATGTTGCTCCACCTGCCATGCCCCTGGCATCTACAATAATCAATTGGCATCCTTTCCAACAAAACCTAGCGATTTTAATGACTTTTGCCAAAGCATTTAGTTTCATGTAGCATAACAGTGGGTTTTTCTTGATTTATCTTGTTATGAAGAGTTCTTTGTTTGCTCTTCTTGTTCAGACCTCTTATATTCCAAGATATCAACTTCAAAATTAATGAGAGAGGTTGGAAAAGAACTTATTATTGACTAGGAAGTAATTACCTAATCCAATTAGTCGTTCCCCCAAGTCATTCAAGAGTTGATTAATTTTTCTCCCTCACTTGCGCTCATTGCGGAGGATATTCGCTTGTTGCTTTGGGGAGTTGGTTTTGATTTCCATTGAGCTCTGTGGCTGGGTCTTTCTTCCTTCCCCTTTTTCTGGCTCGTCTTTAATCCATTGCATGGATTCTTCGAGTTGTTGCAGTCGTTCTAGTATGGATTGAGTGTTCTCCCAGTTGCATCCCTCCAAAATACCATGAAGGTCCAGATCTCCCAAGTACATATCCTCCCCTGTTTTGGATTCCATTGGTTCATCCTCATCCCTATATTTTCTTCTATGTTGAATGGTGTAATACCCCTATTCTGACCCTTAGGGTTTATTGGATGCAATGTAAATAATGTATAAATGCAATGTGTGTTTTCCCTAGTGTGGAGCTCAAGGCCAAAGCCCCACTAGTGGATGATTAGGTTTAATTGCATAGGCAAGTATTTGGCAGTTTGATAATTATTAATTATTGCAATGAAATACCAAGAAAACTTGCTAAGGAGGCAACCAATGAGAAGGGGCCATGTGTATCCACTAGGGAGAGGTGAGGGGGTTATGGGATTGGAACCCATGCTGCCACATGTCAATTTGTGAACCCATTTGACTCCTCGAGCTAACATTAATGCTATTGTAAGAGGGTGGTTGGGAAAACCAATCCATGAATTCGATGGGTATGGAACGGCCCTGCAAACCGTATGGCAGGGTATGGCCCTATGTTTTACTTGCCCCTTAAGCTACTCTACCACCTGGGAACTCATACACTCGAACCCCTATCCCATTGTTGACCAACAACTGAAGTCATTCACACATTGGAGAGCCCAGCCGTGAAGAAGAAAAGAAGAAAACGCGATTATGTGTGGGTGCAAATGGATAGAATTGAATGCACTTAGAAAACCCTGCTTGGGAAGCAAAATGATGGGGTTATCCTTGGATCTTATTTTGTGGATGAATTACAGAGGGTGTGAATCCCATTGAATCCATGGAAACATTTAGATCTGTTTGCAAAGAACTGAGTTGCGGGGCAGAGCTTAGGTCGTGACCCTGTGAAGAACCCAACTTTAATAACAGAGAAGATGGTCAACTTAGGGTTGGATCTGCTTGATAAACCCAGTGAGGGCAATAGTCTCATGAAAACAACAGTTGGACCTTTCTATGCCCACCCTGAATACCACTGGAGGGAAGGGGCCTTGAGGGACTGTGTAGCAGAGAAGACGACCTTCCTCGTGTGGGGTGAGGTAGGTAATGAGGGTACAATGCTTGCTGAGTGATCTGAGATGCTTGTAGCTCTGTGGATGAGCTCACTGGCTTAGCAACATCCCCCTTGTGTTCCTTGTATGCTTGATAAACCCAACTTTAGGGTGGCTTATCATTGGGATGGAACCTTGACTGTGAGAGAGTCCATTAGCCCTCCTTAGTGGATACACAACCCAACTCGGGGGTGGTCTCTCAGCTGAAAGAGTATAGGCTGCACGGAGACCTAAGGTTAGGTGGAAAGTTGCTCTCACTTAACCAGTTGCCTTGGGCAACTTCATATCCAAGATAAGTGCTTATGTGGTGTAAGAATGATGTTAATTCTCTATGTTATGTGATGTTTGTTATGTTCAAGTTATTGAATGAATGAATGCATGAAATTGATCAATAGGGAGCCTGAGTATGAGGTTGAATTCATGTCTAAATGCTTCATCATTTGCTTGATTTAATAGGTTGCTAACCTTGCAGGTTATAGATGCATTGAATAGCTTTGGGTTTCATAGTATGTGTTTAGTATATGCATGCATCTATTTTCTTATGGAATGGTCCATTGATGAATAGGACTATAGGCCTATGCATTGTGCTAAGTCTGTTGTGTATGTTGTTCATCTTGCTTATGCATTGTTTTAACTAGTAATGATTGTTATGGTTGGTAGATGTGTGTTTTAATTACATTGCCCTTGCACCTTACATTCTTATCCTTATGTGATACTTATATGTACTCATGCTTGAGGGAAAAGACTAAGCCCCTACATGCTTTCCTCACTATGCCTAGGAGAAATATGTGCATGTATTCCATTCTATGGGTGTGGACCATGTTTCATCCCTGGTGTTCATGTAGTCAACTTATGCACATTTACAATCCCCCTTTGGTAATGCTTTTGAATTGTCCTTTGATGAATTAGGGATAAGTCTAGTAAATGTGCAGGACACTCCATCCTGGATTTGGGAAAAGAACAGGCACCCTTGTGGATCAGATGAAGGAAAGAAGACATGGCAGAAGTGGAGCAGAGTTTATTGCAAAAGGGTAAAGGCACAAAGGGGAAGATATGGCTAGAGTTTCAATTGGAAAAGGGACAATGTTAAAGTGCTCAGATGGGGTAGGGGGTCATACCTTTGGATATATCCCTTCAAGAGCTTTCCAACGATACCGGCGTTGTCCAATTTGGACCAAGGATGGAAGAGTTATCACCCTCAGAAGTTGGCAAGTGAAGTTGTTGCAGCAGGGGTCTGTCAGAACCCCAAAATTTCCAAAAATTTTAAAATTTTTAAAATAGCAAGTAATATTAATAAATGCATTCATTTATCTGTTTGATTAGCTTAAGTGATCATAAATGTGTCTGAATGATCTGTTGTTATACTTAGATTTTGATATGAGTTTCTTTACCGTTGTTGATTGTTTTCTGTTTTTCAACCACAAGGGGGAGTTGCCATAGCAGACTAGGCTTACTTAGCTTCCGAGCTAATGCATCAAAATGTCTTTCTCTTACAGATATACAGGTAATGTGCGGGTCGCTACATTTAAATCTTTGAAGTAATATAAATTAGTTAGCTGTACCAATTCATTCAGTAAAAAGTCTAAGCATGCTAGCCAGGTTATCAAGTGTTTAAAGGTAGAACCCTTCCTGTGATTTCTTATAATCTTACTGATAGAGAGTTAGAAGTTACTGGAGAATATGATAGCTATGTTTCTAGAGAACCAATAATTTAAATAACTCTGTGGAATATTTGTTCTTTGATGATTTTACTGTAATGCAAATATACTTCATAATTAGCACTGTAGAGTACAACTGGATGACAATTCTCAGACCAGTTTTTACTCATCCATTGTTATCGCATCATAATGAGTTTTAAAGTTAGAATATACTTTGATTTGCAACTACAATTGTAAAGGATCTGGAGTGGTCAATATATAATTTGCGTATTTCTAGCATTTACAAGATCTTCTGTCAGTTACAAGTCTCCTCTTAACAATTCAGGATTCGTACGGATTGAAAAGATATTTCTATTTCTAAGATTGTCCATGGATTAAAACTATAAGCTATCTTAATTAGACTTATGCGCCTTATAGATAACATGAGTCTACTTGTTATCACAAGAAGTCTGAACCAATTAAGAGATGGTTATTATATTGTAACAACTCGTGAAATGGATTAGAGTAACCCCAATCCAAAATTACAAATTATGTAACTTAATCCTACAAGTTAAAATCCCTAAAGAAGGAATGGCAAGTCCTAAACCATCTGTGTAAAATTATCGCAATTGGCGTTATAGTAATAGAATTGTAAGTAACTATTCATAACATTACTCCTTTATCTTATAGATTTGAAAGTATGATCTATGTTTTGTCACAGGAGCATAGAATGAATATAAAAAAATAGTGATAGGCTTTTACAATCAACATATAACTCACTTGAAAACTTCCTCCTGATATTTTTTATAATCATTATCAATTTCTTCATGTTTAAATAGACTTCATGACTCAATCTTGAACATTATTGACAATTTGCATGGTGATTTTGATTGTAGGGCAAAGTGTTAATGCTCACTATGCAAAGTTCGAAAGCATTGTTTTGAAATGGAATATATATGACAGGTTTAAACTATAGTGTCCCGACCCTAATGGAATATCCATGTTATCATTTTTATTTGGCAAACAATGATGGGAACCTCGTTGTAGAACTATAGATCGTCGACCCACTGCATGGGAAATATTAAAATGATACGTGTTCACTCCAGAACCACGCTTTTTATAATATAAAACTATTGACTAACCCTACTTTGTCATTTCTCCTCTGCCTTCGGGCTTGGTCGCTCTGCGAACCCTCCTGGTCCATTCTCTACTATTACTGTGTGCTAGCAGCTTCTATGCTGCTCCCAGCCTTCGTACTTGTCCATTGTATCGTTTGGGGAGTCATTATACCTTGCTTTTGGTATCTATGAGTTTATTAAACACCTAGGGTTTACCTGTGCTACCAATGCCGACCCTGTCATGGCGTGAGTGTATCCTTTGATTTGGTGTTTGTTAAGGCTTCCATCGTGGAAGACACTCGTTGCTTCTGCCATCTCATTCTTTCAGTGACAAGGGATGGGTTTACACCTCCTCTACTCGTGGTTGACAGGCTATCTACTGTGTGTGGAAACTTCTTTCAATTCGCGGGTAAGCTACAGGTTACTCCTTCGTTTTCCAGTTTAAAAGAAATGGTTTAACAAATTTAGTAACTGATGCCACTCTGTCGTTGTAGGTCCTGGCTACTCTTGAAGGTGTAAAAGACACAACCCTCGGCGCTTGGCACTACCTGGTAAGCCTGGTTTCACCATGGCTTTTCCTCCTTGCTGGTTTTTAGGGTGGTTAGGTTTTTGGCTAGAACAAAGTGACACAGTGATTACAGCAGCCTTGCTAAATCTTTTTACTGTATTTTTTATATGAAATGTTACAAGTTTAACCCTGGGTTGTATTAGGATGTTACGGCTTCGGTTGGTATTGTAGCTATTCATCCTCCTCTTGGCATATAGGTTTTCTACAGAAGATTTATTTTGTAAATGAAAAGAGAACAATGGTTTTAAACTTACCTGTAGATGAGGTTACAGTCTCGTCCTCTTGTTTTCTTTACTGTACTCCTAAATCATTTAGGGTTTTTACCAGGGTGTTGCAATAAGACTTTAAGATCAAGTTTTCCTGTGTAATTGAGCTTTGATAACTGACTTATTAACAGTCCTCCTGTATAAAGGGACTTTGTTTATCGCATGCGTTATAGTTTTTAAAGCTATGTACAGTTGTAAGTAAATTTTTAAGTTTTTAAACCACTTAGACTGTGATTTGTGACGCGGCTGTAGGTGAGGATATTGTCTTAACTATGTAGCATTGGTTTTGTTTGTTCAAACTGGGCTGGTAGGGTTTGACCCGAACTAGTTTACAGTTGTGATTTAAATTCGAATGCTAAAGCTATCAATTAAAATATGACTCTGTTGATATTTGTGAGCTGAATAAATGATAGGGCTCGATCCAAAATTTACAGTTGTGATTCAATTTGATTGCTTGTTCTGTCATTTCGATTATGACTCTGTGGGTAAAAAGAAAGTTTAAGGAAGGATAATGTTGTATCGTTTAGGCTCGATATCGAGCTAGATATTGTTCTGTTACTCTTCTGTTTTTAATACAATAACTAGTTTATTTAACTGTGAATAAATTCTTTATGATGATTCTCTGTTAGGGTTTCTGCACAATGTTTTGTTTGATAGGTAATGACTAGATAACTTGTTAACTAGGGTTTGTGTATTAATTTAATTAATAGATGGAGACTGGTTAACTTTTGACTAGGGTTTGTACCCTGATATAGCTTTTCTAATTATAGCTACAACCCTTCTGAATTGTTTCGATAATGATAACAATACTGTAATTTCATTGGTTGTGTTTTATTTCTATCTCCTATGGTTGTTTAATCGAGTTTGTAAACACAGAGAATAAATATTGTATACTTAGACCTTGCTTATCTATTCGTCCATTATAATTACTAGGTTTATAATTGTAATAATAAATTATTACTTACTGTGTTAGTTTTATATTGTCCACATTATAAACACAATATTAGTAATACCTTAACTACATTAATTCTTACTAAGATATGCTGAAAAACACAATAACTCTACCAAATCTAACTATTGTTATTCTGAGATACTAACTTTACTAACTAATTACTCTTCAGACATAAAGAAAATAAACACCACATACACTCATTCATCTTTAATAAACATAATGAAAGCAATGGCAGAACCTGTTTCTGTGGACAACAACAGCAATGGGAGGCTGTTCCTCCCTACCAACTCCTGGAGAGTGCCCAGACAACACTTCTCAGGACCCCCGAGCTTGCTCTAGTCTCCCTGGCTGGAACTAGGTGCAGCAAGTAATTCTCTCAGCCCAAACAGTTATAATGGAACCAAGTTACTGCAGCATTCCTCTCAAACAACTTCCTTACTGTATATTTCCCTCTTCCTCAATGGGACTCCTGAATAACATTCACCTGAATGCATTCTCCCTCCAGAACAATTCGAACCCTCAGCTCTGTTCATTGAGTACTATTTAAAAGATTGCCTAGGTCTTTGTTGGGTTAACTGTCATTAATGAGCCACCTACTCTGATTCCACTTCCTTGGGGAATCATGACCCCAAATATAGGGAAGTTGCCACCTGCAACTTAGGAAGTGTTTGAGGATGCTGCCACTTGTCTTTTGCCTTTCCACCTAGTTCCATCCACCAGTTTGACCAGTAACCTCTTTTTAACAGCTCTCCCATGTTGTTGTCTCCATAATTTATTTATTAATAATAAAATATTCTGAATTACATTCCATTTCTAGTGACTCTGCTGAGTCATCAATTCCTACTTAGCATTAAATTTAACATAATGTCTCAGGAATATAATAAAATAACTGCATAATTTTTACAAAATTGGGGTATGTGACAGGGTCTGTGGTCTCGACCTTTCCACATCCGCAAGGACCTTTCCACATTCGCATGCGTATTGCGGATTTCAGAGGTCGGGTACCAACCTTGGATTGGCGTGGTTAGCCTTCCACCTTTCCGCATCCTCAAAGCGGATTGCGAAATTCAGAAGGGCGAATTCCTCGGAAATGGCGCATTGGACTTCCACCTTTCCGCATCCGCAAGCGAGTTACGGATTGCGGGAGGTCGGATTCCATGGGGTTGGCGCATTTGGTTTCCGCATCCGCAAGCAGGTTGCGGGTTGCGGATTGCGGAGGGTGATTTCTCGGATTGGCGAGATGGGCGTTCTGATTTCTGAGTTACCCAAGGCGGACTGCGGATTGAGGAAATTGGAAAGGAGAATTCGTCGAAGCTGCGTATTTAGGCTTCCGCATTTCCGAATCCCGCATGCAGATTGCGAGATGTCGAAAGGGAAATTCTTCGGGGCGGCAATTTGACTTCCGACTTCCGACATTCGTAATGCGGATTGCAGAAGTCGGGAGGGCGATTACTGCGGAAGGATAATTTTGGCAATCTGACTTCTGAATTCCGATTGCGGGTTGCGGATCGGAGGTCATTGTGGAACTGTGGATTGCGGACCGATGATCATTGCGGGTTCAGAGTTGCGGAGCCTTTAAATTTCTTGGGAAAAAGAAGAAAAAAATTAGCAGGTGGCTCTAGGGTGGTCTCCCATTACCTCTAAAGGGCACTGAGGTGACCGGGGACGTCACAAATGGGTTGTCTTGCTGGGTGGTCCCCTCAATTCTCCTTTTGATTTGTTTTGGTTCTTCTTGATCCATATCTCAAGATGTCTGAGTCGATCCCTCTGGCTCATCAACCCTTCTTGGGACCCCCAAGGTCTCCTCATTTAGAACTTCAAAGCAATTAGAGGGAGGGTTTTTTGAGGTTGATCAAGAATGGCTAGTTTTTCTCCCCGCGTTATTTTGACGTATGACGAAGGTGAAACCTTCTAGATCTGAGGGTTCTTCCAAAGTGATCAACTTGGGGAGTATGTTAAGCTAACAATCTCGAAAGAGGTGGTTGTTAAATTTTGAGCATTAATTCAATATACTCTAGGATCTTTACTGAGAGAATAACATGTACAGTATATCAAGCATATCAATCACACCAAGCAATCACATGAGACAATAGACACACAGAGTTTCACTGGGGAAAACCATAAAGGTGAAAAACCCCACAACTTCCTCCGAGATAGAAAGAGCAATCATACAACCCAAGTACAAGAGATAGTCCTCCTAGCAGCTACTCCTCCTTCCTCACTTGTGCGCCACTTTCCGATGAGTGTAGAAGTGAATAATGAGATGATCAAATAGAGTGCCTCCCGCACTCTATTTATGCATGACCTGACATGCCTAATAAACTAGCAGGGCCAACTTGTCTAACTAAGTCTAATAACCCATGGTAATACTAATCAGGGCCGACCCCACACTTTGTGGTCTAATAACCCATCACATTCAAGTTGCAACACTTGCGACACTTGTCAATACAAATGACGACACTTCCGTATAGAGGAATAATAACATCTCTATAGGAGTACAATATAAATAGGTGAAATACATTCCGAAGTTACAATTACATCAACACTCCCTCTTAACTAGGAAGGTATTTCTCGACACAGATCTGCTAGCACAAGTCTTCTTCTCTGGATCATCGTCACTGGATCATCGTCACTAGATCATCGTCATCGAATCATCGTCATCGTCACTGCTGTTGCTATCTCAATCAATCTCCAATCTACTCGTCATAGGAAATTCTACAGAGCCAGTCCTTTTTCATACTGGATGTAGGCCCACCACCTGCAGGTCTTCATCATCACTGGCCATACTGTGGAATCCTCAGGACTTATTACATGTGTCACAATGCCTCGAAAGAGTATCCCAGGACCATTTATGTGCCGAAGCACTACGGGCAAGATCTCCCAGGTCTACTTATGTGTGACCCCCACCACAATGCCTCGAAAGAGCATCCCAAGACTTATTACGGGCACACAGCCCAACCTGTCGGATCTCCCCGGTCTACTTACATGTGGTCACCACAATGCCTCGAAAGAGCATCCCAGGACTTATTATGGGCACACAGCCCAACCTATCGGATCTCCCAGGTCTACTTACATGTGGTCATGGCAATGCCTCAAAAAAGAATCCCAGGACTTATTATGGGCACACAGCCCAACCTATAGGATCTCCCAGGTGTACTTATATGCCATAGGACAATGCCTCGAAAGAGCATCCCAGGACTTATTATGGGCACACATCCCAACCTATCAGATCTCCCAGGTCTACTTATATGTCCTCCCAGAGAAATGCCTCGAAAGAGAATCCTAGGACTGATTACGGGCACACATCCCAACCTATCGGATCTCCCAGGTCTACTTACATGCTCATTTGCACAACCTTTCCACGTCCACATAGTATGAACCTGATACTCACCATACATCATCCTGATGTACATCATCACATGATCATCCTAATCATCATAGCATCATCCTGATACATCTCATCTAGAGCAACATCCTAAAGCTCATCATCCATGATCATCCTAATCATACAGTGCATCCACCTGATGCATACCAAGTATCTACCTGATGCATAACATCATACATGATCTACCTGATCATACAATGTATCCTCCTGATACATACACAAATACATGATCCACCTGATCATACAATGTATCCACCTGATACATATACAAGTACACGATCCACCTTATCATACAATGTATCCACCTGATACATATACAAATACATGATCCATCTGATCATACAAGCATCCAACATGATGCATATACATATACATGATCCAACTGATCATATCAAGCATCCAACATGATGCATATACAAATACATGATCCAACTGATCATATCCTGCATCCAACATGATGCATATACAGAGCAGTAACTGGAGCATCATCCTAATGCTCATCAGCCAGTGCTTACATCCACAACCATGGGAAGGATCCTCCTCTCACCATGCTTGGAATGGCTCCAGCAAATGTGTCCATCACTTATTCCTCGAAGTGTCATCAATCTAAAGAACACCAAGCCTCTCTCTGAAGTACTCGAACTTCACTCTGGCTAGTGGTTTCATCAACACATCCGCAACCTGCTCATCCGTCGCAACATACAGGAGCTTCACTGCTCCTCTCTGCACCATATCCCTGATATAGTGATATTTGATCTCAATGTGCTTCGACCTGTCATGGAACACCGGGTTCTCAGACAGCTTCACACAACTCTGGTTGTCACAAAAGATACCAGTAGCCTCCAATGGGAGATCAAATAGCTCAGACAGTAGCTTCCGGAGCCATACTGCCTCACAACTAGCCAAACAAGCTGTAACATACTCTGCTTCAGTTGTACTCAGTGCTACGCAGGATTGCTTCCTGCTAAACTAGGAGATCACACCTGATCCCATACTGAAGCAGCACCTAGAAGTGCTCTTCCTATCTGCAGCACTGCCTACCCAATCCGAATCAACATAACCCTGTAGGTTAAACTTCTGATTCGCATCATACTTGAGCCCATAGTCAATTGTACCCTTCAGGTACCTTAGAATATGCTTTACAGCAATCAGGTGAACACCTCTGGGATCTGTCAGGAATTGGCTCAATGTGTTCACCGCAGAGAAAATATCTGGTCTTGTGTTCATCAGGTACATCAAAGACCCAATCATCTGACGATACACCGTGACATCAACCGGCTCAGATGAAGCATCACACAGAAGCTTCAGGTTCGATGCCATAGGTGTGGCCATGGCCTTGCATTCCATCATCCCGAACCTCTTCAGGATCTCTACTGCATACTTCCCTTGTCCAAGGGATATTCCATCTGCACTCTGCCACACCTCCATGCCTAGAAAATAGTGCATCATCCCCAAGTCCTTCATCTCGAACTCGGAAGCAAGCTTCCTCTTGGTATCGGCAATTAATCCATCCTCACCTGTAATAAACAGGTCATCCACATACAGAAGTAGTATCACATGATTGCCTTCTCCTCAATCTTGTAGTAAAGGTTGGAATCTGCTTTACTCTTGGTAAAGCCCAAACTAGATAGAAAGCTGTCTATCCTACCATACCAAGTCCTAGGAGCTTGCTTCAAGCCATACAAGGCTTTCTTCAACCTGCACACATATGACTCCCTATCATGTGTCTCAAAACCAAGTGGCTGCTCCACATACACTTCCTCCTCGACTACACCATTCAAGAAAGCTGTCTTGAAATCCATCTGGTGTATCTTCCATTTCATCACTGCAGCCAGAGCAAGTACTGATCTGTTGGAAGTGTACCTGGCTACAGGAGCAAAAGTTTCTTCATAGTCTATTCCCTCTTTCTGGGAGAAGCCACGAGCTACAAATCTCGATTTGTACTTTTCTATGTTGCCATCTGCAGCATGCTTGATCTTGTAGATCCACTTGGAAGTCACAACAGACTTCCCATTAGGTCTTGGGACTACATCCCAAACATCATTCTTCATGATCGATTGGTATTCCTCGACCATGGCATCCTTCCATTCTTTCTTTTCCGCTGCTTCTTCATAATTGGAAGGTTCTTTGTTCATAATATCACAGAGTAGGGCAACATAACTAGTATGTGATCTAGTGCTCTTCCTTTCTCTGTGTTCCTCTTCTGGAATGCCATATCTTTCTGCATCTTGAATGAGCTCTCTAGCCCATGCAGGTTTCCTCTTGTGAGAGTTCTTCTCACGAGGTGGACCTACAGGTTCTTGCGGATCTTCAACTTCACGAACTACTTCTGGAATTGATTCAGTCATGATGGTGTATTGGAATCTATTTTCCTTTAGTTCTTCATGATCTTCAACAGGTGCCTTTTTTTATTTGATGTATGCTAAGTCCTCATCAAATGTTACATCCATGCTGACATCAATCTTCTTGAACCCTAGAAAGTATATTCTGTAAGCCTTCGAGCTTTCACTGTACCCCACAAAGATGCCCTTCTTTCCTGAAGGATCTAGCTTTGTCCTCTTTTCCTTTGGAACATGAGTGTATACTGGACAACCAAATATTTTGAGATGGCTGACTTCAGGTTTCTTACCAGAGAATACCTCTTATGGTGTCTTGTTTTCCAATATCTTGTGAGGTGTTCTGTTCTGCACATATACAGTTGTCCTAGCTGCTTCTGCCCAAAGATGCATAGGCAGATCCTGGTCATGCAGCATTGCCCATGCTGCTTCCATGATTGTTCTATTCTTCCTTTCTGCAACTCCATTCTGTTGTGGATTTTAGGGAGCAGTCAACTCCCTCTTAATCCCTGAATCACTGCATAGCTTCTTGAAATCACCTGAAGTGAATTCTCCACCATTGTCGGATCTGAAGGTCTTGATCTTCTTATCAGTTTGATTTTCCATCAAGGCTTTGAATTCCTTGAACTTATCAAACACTTCATCTTTGTTCTTCAAGAAATAAACCCCAAGTCTTCCTAGAGAAATCATCAATGAAGGAGACATAGTATACATACCCACTCAGAGAACTGAATGACATCGGACCGCATACATCAGAGTGGATGATCTCCATGATTCCTTTTGGTTTGCTTTCACTGCTTGGAAATGCCTTCTTAATGTTCTTTCCTTTTGCACATCCTTTGCAAACACCTTCATGCTTTGTCTTGATTTCAAGAAGACCCTCTACAGCTTTGCTTGCAATTGGTAGTGCCCTATAGTGCATATGTGCAATCCTTCTATGCCAAAGTTCACTTGGCTCCATGGATTCATGTACCATGGCATGTTCAGGTTGTCCCTTCAGTTTGTACAATCCTCCCTCTTGCTCTCCAATCACTACTGCATCATCTATAGTTTTACCCTTTGGCCACATTAGGACTTGGCCATCTACAAATGCAACCCTCATGCCTTTTGCATCTAATGCAGAAATGGAGAGTAGGTTCTTTTTGAGCCCAGGTACATATAGAACATCTTTCATCTTCAAAGACTTCTCAGAGTCTAGATTGTAGGAGGCTTCACCACTTCCCTTGATGGGATATTGATAGTCATCCCCAAGTTTCACTTTATGGGGTGACTCGTGTTCAGATAGATTTATAAAAGATTCTTTAAACCCAATCATGTGTTTGGAAGCCCCACTATCAAGAAGCCAATCATTACATCCATGAGAGATAGTACCTGTGAGAGCAGATATTAAAACATATTCATCTTCACTTGATGAATCATCACTTTTTGCTCTAGCCTTCTTCTTGGGAGGTTCATCATCCTCAGCAGCATGAGCATGATATCTCTTCTTGTTATTCTTCTTCTTGTTGTTGTTGTTGTTGTCTTTCTTCTTCTTGGGACAATCTACAGCAAAGTGTCCCTTCTCATTGCAAGTGAAGCATCTGAGATCTTTCTTATGATGGTGGTGTGAAGGTCTTGTGTTATGAGATGACTCCTTCTTGAACTTACCTTTCTTGGTATGTGTTGTGAGAGATTGATCTTCATTCCCCATCTTTTCTTCTCGAGCCACAAGCCTAGCTTCTTGAAAGCATTCCTCCCACAGCCTACTGAAAGAAATCAGTTTTCTTCTTGCACAGATTCCTTGGATGAACAAGTCCCATGACCTAGGTAGGCCATTCAATGTTGTCATAACAACTTCACCATTATCCACTATTTCCTTCTATTACCTTCTCTCAATCTTCTATTACAAGTTGAAGAATAATGGACCATTATCTATTACCTTCTCTCAATCTTCTACACTAGAGAAGATAGCTCGATAGCTCTAAAAAGCCCTTGGATCCCAATTTCAAATCGATATGCCCTTTCAACCACCATTTATTCACTATCCATCATGCCATATCTTTCTCCATAAGCCATATTCCCATAAACTTTCTTATGATTGCATGGTCTTGCATATATTGCCAATTTGCCGCAATTCTATTTGATGTTACAACATACCATGACAACAAGACCAATTTGCCCTCAATTCTATTTGATGTTACAACATACCATGACAACAAGACCATTTTTGAGATGCAACTGCCAGTAAATCTTGATCCCTATTGCAAGCCTTTAACAATGTGTATATCTTCCTTGCACCTCCTACTCCCCTTCGATCCACTCTCCATTAATCGCACCCTTACCCTTACTCAAATCCAAGTTTCTACGATTTTGCAATGAATACAAGATTTCCTTGTAGGAAGGAGCCGTCTCTCCCCAAGGCTCCATTGAATACAAGATTTCCTTGCAAGAGGAAGCCGCCTTCCCCAAGCTCCATTGGAGCTGCCAATGTGAACTAGGCTAAAAACCCTAGCTATGTCAAAGGCTAAAAACCCTTAGTCCCGCCACATAATTAACCCTTATTCACCTTAAACTATATACTCATATATATTCATTTGACTTAAACCATTATTCATCTAAAATTTAATAAAAATAATATATTATCAAATTTAAAAAATTTAAAACTCTATTGTAAATATAAAAATTAATCAACCATTATTCATCTTAAAATGCATATTCATCCCATTCATCCTACAATTAATAAAAATAGCATATTATCAAATATATTAAATTAACAATTAATAAACATTATTAATTAAAAATCAAAAAACAAACAAACAAACCGAAAAAAACAAAGTTAATCAACCACTATTTATCCCAAAATACATATTCCTCAATCAACTATTATTTATCCCAAAATACATCTTCCTTAATTACTCAACCATGATATTCATCAATCAACTATTATCTATCCCAAAATACATCTTCTTAATTACTCAACCATGATATTCATCCAACAACAAACTGTAACGAACTCGATCAACCATTATTTATCCCCAAATACATATTCATTTATTATTCAGCCATGATATTTATCCAAAATACATCTTCCTTAATTACTCAACCACGATACTCATACAACAAACTGAAGGAATTTCTCAACCACGATACTCATCCAACAAACTTTAATGAACTCAATCAACCAATCAACCATTATTTATCCCAAAATACATATTCATTAATTATTCAACCATGATATTTATCCAACAAATTGTAATGAACTCATCAACCATGATATTCATCTGACAAATATGAGTGAACTCAATCAAGAGCGTTGGTGTACCGCAAGGTTCTTAACATATAATTTATGTTATAGTTTTATGTATTTGAAAGATTGTCCACAGTGGGCCTTCACCATATAATTTTGTTTATTAAAATTGCAGTAATACATTATCCAAAAACCGAATTATTCTGTCCATAACGGACTTGACATATAATTTATTGTCACTTGAAATTGCAGTACCACATTATCCAAAACCAATATATTTTATGTCAATTGAGATTCTACATTATCCAAAAACCAAATTTGAACCCGTAACTTCTCAGATCCCCTAACTTTTTAGAGATATCCTTGAAACTTCAACTCATCGGTTCAAGGCGATTAGGCTTAACACGTAGGATTTCCAAGAAACAGAACTTTCAGTAACATTTTTTTAAAAACTCCTGCCATACAGTTATAAATAATTACTGAAATTACATTTTCAGTAGACATGTTTTATAAAACCCCTGCCACCTAACTAGTTGTGCAGTCATGGAATGATTATACTTAATAAAAACGGAATCTTTTGATCCAGACATACATAATTACTGAAATCATATTTTCATAATGCAATTTTTATAAAATGCTTGCCATCTAACTAGCTGTGCAGTAATGGAAATTATACTTAATTGTGTTGATTCAGATGGTTTAAAGATCATATGTTTGACAGCCCTGTTATGGCACTGTGATATTGGATTGTATCTGTGTATGACAAAACATTTCGATGTATTTTCACTATACGCATTACTGTCGTGAATCATTTTGCTTAGGATAGCTAAAAACAATTATGCCAACGAAGTCTATTAATTTCACTGGTATTTTGACTAATTAACAATAGAAAGGAAGAGGAATTCAATCTTTACTAAATTATCTTTTGAAATTACTAGCCAAACATAAAATGGTACATAGGAACTGTGGAAACATGATTTACTTAATAAGATGAGAATAAACCAGAGGGATATATGAGGGCAAATCAAGCTATTGCACTTTTTAGGATCCCTCCGTAACATACTCAGATACAAGCAAAAGAAGACCATGAAACTAACTAAGAGCCTTTCTGCTCAACACAATGCAGAGAAGAGGGCAGTTAGCTTTCGCCTTCTTCCTCGATCTTAGGAGCCAGGTAAAACCTAACATAACCCATCTCTGCAATTTTGTACTCAACAACAACTGGCAACTCCGATGACATGCTTATGGTCACTGTGTTAGACAGGGGAGATGCCTTGGTGAATGAGTTCATGTATCTCAATGCAAATGTCAGTGATACAGGCTCCTGCATCTCAATAATTGTTGCCTCGTCCGGCTGCAAAAGGCAAAAACAAAAAGAGAAAAGAGACGAAACATCAGCATTATCTTTATTTAGATCATTCCAATGAATGAAGATTGTCATTGTTAAAACTTTTATCATGTTTCGAAGAGAAAGCGGGACCTATCTAATCCTGTTTGGCACAAACCCATCTTGGAAAAGAAGGATCTATGTAATCCAGGGTTTATCTAGGTCCCATATTAATAACAAGGGACCTGTCCAATCCAGGGCTTAGCACAGATCTATCTAAAATTGTAGAAACATTTCTAATTCAGGATTTAACACAGTCCCATCAAAAACATGACCTGTCTAATCCAGGGTTTAGCCCAGACAATTCAGGGCCTGTTGTGTATCTTGAGATTTGAACAAGTGGCCAACTATCAAGTAGTAAAACTCAAAGATAAATGGAACTTCCAAGTGCATCTGAATATCAAAGCTATGGGTTTGTGCTAACTTGATAAAAAAAAATGAAAATGATGAAATGTTGATAAGCCTACCTTATCAACAGAAGGGTTTTGTCTACACACAATATTAGCACTACCAATATCTCCCCTTGTTGAGAACTTCACTCCTTCCTTGCTCACGGAGATCACAACTGCACGCAACACAATATGCAAGGGGCACATTATTGAGCAAAGCATCCATTAAAACCCCCAACTGCACTGACTACTATATCGTTAACAGAATATTAACAAGATATGAACTTTACATCAAGAACAACATAACACTAACAATTTTAACGTAAAAGTAATTACAACAAAAAAAACTAGGTGCTCTGCAGCAAGGTTTGATCCGAGATCAGGATTGGGATGCATTTAATAGCTCAAACAGACATTGACAAGAAATGGATTACATCAAGAACTATAACACTAACAGAGTATGAATAAGAAATTGATTACATCAAGAGCAACTATAACACTAATAGAGTACTAACATGAAACTTATTACATCAAGAAAAAGACTAGCTGCTCTAATGTCAGATTGGGCATGGGATCAGACAACACATTGTATTGTACTAGTCTCTGATGCGTTTAATAGCTCGGACTCATCTCAGCCCCAGATTAACATGCATCTGACATGAGATTAGATGAGTCTGTGCTACTCAGGTGTGATATGCATCTGACCCCACTTTAGATGGGTCAATGCTTATAGCAGAGCATGCACTTCCCAAGGCCACCCCATGTTCTCTTTAAGGCCTGGCATTAAGCCAGTTGGGCTATGGTTCAGCAGAGCCAGTGTGTTCACATCAACTGGCCTAATTTCAATTCCCAAACAAAGCAAAACGATAGCTTCTATTAAAAAACACAGCAGTTTGATTATTGCTTACCAGTGTCCCCAATGGAGCTGAGATCCTTGCAAATACGAGCAAATTCCTGAGATGGCATTCTCACAATGGCATGGTACTCTGACTCCGGAATACCCAGATGCTCACTGTCGATGTCCATTAACTTCATTTCGAAGTCCGAAATCTTGTCCTGGTCTAAAACCCACCAAAACCAAAACCAGAGCCCATCCATTAAAAAAACAAAAAGGAAAACGAGAAACTGAAAGAAATGAGAAAGAGATGGCACACTGGGTATATTGAGGACACATTAACTTACTGGGGCTTTCGAACATGAAGGTAACGGTGTCGCCACCATCATCGGCCTTGATGGTAATGATGTCATCGTTGCCGGCACACTTGAGCATCTTGGCCATGTTGTTGAGGTTCATCCCCATAGACATGTTCCGATCGCAGCGATAGTGCTCGAAGCCTTCGGATCTGAGCAACAGGGAAACGAGGGCAACGTGGCTCGAGTCCATGGCCTGCAGGGAAAAGCCCGTGGCCGAGCAATCGAAGTTGGCATCGGTGACGAGGTCCTTGATGGACTCCAACACCTTCTTCAGAAGACTCCCCTGCACTAGCCTTAGTTCCAACATTGTGCAGCACAAGTTCCCTAATGAGGCGCTCGAACTGTGCAAGCGATTCCAAGATCAAACCACACAGATTACAGAGAGAAGAGGACTATGAAGGGAAAGACAGAGCTCGAGAGAAGATGCAATTCCTTCCAAGAGCAGAAAGATGAATTGCGAGCGAGTGTGGATGGGTGTTTGTAGACTGAAATGGCGGGAACGCAGCTCTGTCTTCCCGCCCAAATGAAAGCATTATATTATATTTGACTAAGGCTTCTACCAATGACAAATGCCAAGTCCTCTCTCTCTCTCGAGTTAAAGTTAGATAGGTGGGCATAGTGGAGGAGGCCTGCTATTTTTGGGTTAATTCTATGCATACACCTCATCCTATTCAAACCACATGGCGACCTCCCCTACATGAAAAGTTGGAACTAATTACATAGTGGGGTTATGCTTTTTGCCATAAAATATGTAATTTTGAAACTAAAACATTTTCATTTTGGGAAGGGGGGACAATGATCTGTGGTTGAGTTGCCAAAAGCGTAGAATGTTAGGTTATGTACCCTAGGTATAATTTTGTGGGAGGGATATATTTAGGTTTTAAGGATATATTTTGTGGGAGGGTAAACAAGCATAATGTATGTATCATGGGCATATTATGGATGGTGGTGATGGGATTACCAATCCTCTTAACCCTTACTATTGAGGTAATGGTCTTGGGTTGAGTTTCGAAGAGGGTGACATGTTAGGTGATGTATTTAAGTTCAATTTTTGAAGGAGGAGGGTAAATAAGTATAATGCATTTATATATTTATGGGCATTACTTTTGAGTATAGTGGTAATGGTCTTGGGTTGAGTTTCGAAGAGGGTGACATGTTAGGTGATGTATTTAAGTTCAATTTTTGAAGGAGGAGGGTAAATAAGTATAATGCATTTATATATTTATGGGCATAAAGATCATAGTATATGTTTTAAAAAATTATTTTTACTAATAAGTATAGTTGTCATGGTTTAATGATTGTCTATTTAGATTTTTATTTAAGTATCTTAGGTTGTGTGGCATTACCTTTCTTCGACCTCACGGACTTGACCAACATGTGTCTATTTGCAACTTGACTACGCCTCTTCGTGTTAATTTTTTATTTTAATGCGGAATTTAGTAGAATTGAAATCAAATGAATAATCAACAAGCATAAGCATTCACATGAGACACAGTATTTACTCTGGAAAACCTTCTAGTACTTGAGGGAGAAAACCCCTGCAAATTCTTCCTTAGAATATTGATAGATAGCGGAGAATGTCTTTACAATGAGAAAATTACATTAAGCACCCTTGGTGCATTATCATAGAGAAATACCAAGCACCCCTGGTGCAATCACAGAGCAAGAGAGAAGATGGAAGAATAGAACTCATAATAATATCCTGCACAAAACCAATTCATTGATTTTGGTCACATGCACAACGAATGCGAATTGCCTCAAGAGATAAGAGAATTCGCTCTCACATTGAATTCATCAATCTTGCATAACATATATATATCATACTTCTCACGCTTCGGCTTTTATTTTTATCTTCTGACTTCAGGATGAACTCGCCCTTCATCTGGATGCTAGGCCACTTAGTTAGGAGGCTAACTCAAGTGTCGTCATGCAAGTGTCATAACTTAAGTGTTGTAACTCAAGTGTCGCAACTCAAGTGTCGTAACTCAAGTGTTGTCTTTTAGTTCAACTTAAGTGTCGTCTTTTAGTTTAACTCAAGTGTTGACATGCAAAACAATTTAGTTAACTATATCTTCTTTATTAACACTTAGTTAACTCTTTTAACTGAAGTCCTTCTTGATAACATCACTGAAGTGAACAATTAGAATTCTCCTTTAATTAACTGAAGTCTTTCTTGTTAACATCACTGAAGATTAACAATTCGAGTTCTCTCTTCTTTAACTAAAGTCTTTATCATTATTGAGAAAATCGAGTTCTCTCTTATCTTATAGCATCTTATCTTTATCTCTTGTCTTATATGCATGGTCCACATGTGTCAACTTTAATTTATCTATCATATCAAATATACTAAGGAGATTTTTCCAATGATGTGATCATCTTGTTCTACTATCATTCCAAGTGGTCATGTGCTAAAGTAATTCACACTAGAAGTGGCCAGCCTCTAGAGGAGACTTAATAGCTCAACCATGTTTAGTAGTGTTAAATATACAGCTTTAGGAGACATTCTTCGAACCAATCTTGTGTAGCCAAGATTGATCCTCCTGTATAGAGGTGATCTCTTTGATTGCCTTCCGTGTAAAGGTTATTCAGGCTCCCGTATAGAGGTAATTGATCAAAGTAATGATGTTGTAAAGTCTTGTTGGACAAGGATCCGGACTTGTGTGTCAAGTCATGATTCTCATGTGAACCTTCCGTATAAAGGTATCCATGAGATGGACCTCTCATATAGAGGTGAACCTTCTATATAAAGGTATCCATGATATGGACCTCCCGTATAGAGGTGGACCTTCATTATAAAGGTCATGATTTACTTGTTAAAAGCAGTTAATGTTGTGTGATGTATTATTAACCATGATCACTAGTTGCTATTAAGTCTCCTTTAGAGATTGATCACCTCTAAAGTGAATTACTTTAGCATATGATCATTTGGTCCGGAATAATATAATATGATCACAACATCCAATAATTCTTCTTAGTATAATGTAATATGATGGATAATTAAATTTAGCACATGTTGACCATGCAGTAAGAGATAAATAAATAAAAGATAAATCATAGAGATCAAGAGAATTCAAAAGTGCCCATGCAGACACTTCAGCTAATTAAAGAGAACCCCAATTGTTAAAGTTTCAGTTAAGTATCAATGTATGCCTCAATCAATGCTTCAGTTAAAGGCATGCCTCAGTTAACTAAAGAACTCACGGTGGTCACTTCAAGTAAATCAATCAGCATGATCTCAATTAATCAAGTGTTAAATAAGAAGGACTGGTTAACTAAAGTGTTTTCACTCTAGTAAAACTAAAAGACGACACTTCAATAAATCAAGGAGAATCAGATAAAGAGAGTTAACTAAGTGACAACAAAGAAGATCTAGTTAACTAAGTGACGACACTTAAGTTAGTTGCCTAACTAAGTGGGCAAGGTTTCAATTAAGAGGCGAGTTCATCCTAAGTGACAGCTCGGTGAGATAAAGCATTGCATGAGAAGTGGGGCGCACTTCTACATGCAAGATTGATACATCCAGTTTGAGGGCGACTTCATCCTGAAGTTAGAAGATAAAAATAGAAGAGAAGAATGTATAAATATGTTATACAGGATTGATGAATTCAATGTGAAGCGAATTCTCTTCTCCTTTGAAGGCAAGGTGCTTCTCTTTGTGTGCAGGATATTATTATTGAAGGCGAGGTGTTTCTCTGAATGATCTCTCTTCTCTATTGCTTTTGTATCTTCACCAAGAGCGTATTGGTGATATCTTGTCTCCCGAAAGCAATCTGCTATGTTGGGGTTTTTGTTCTCGTAGTTTTGAGGATTTTCCCCGGGGTATATCTTGTGTTATGGTTGTATGAATTTCATGTGATTGAATTGTCTCATTGCTTCAAGTTTATGCATCCAAAAGAATTAAATATCAAAGCTCAACCAAATATTGACGAGTAGTACATCACACACCATTCATGCTTAGACATGCAAAGCATTACCTCAACACATGAGGCACCACCTCAACACACGAGGATCTGTCTTGACACACAAGACCTTAGTCTTGACAAAACAAGACTGTACAACACCATCACTTTGACATACAAAGCACTTACCTCCACACATGAGGCTAATTCATTCTTGAGTCCAACTCAAGGTTCTTCTCCAAGTTTCCAGGGTCCAACGCAAGCTCCTATAAAGCACTGCCTCGACACACGAGGCTCAATCTTGGCACACAAGATTGACTTGGAGAATGACTCATGATGTTGTAACTTTAACACTTTGTTTATATTATACCCATAAGTACACTCTAATCTACCATTGCTAGCACTTCAACATAGTTCACTAATAAACAAACCAGTGTCCAACCCTAGTGTTAAAACATCCTAGCAATTATACTCTTTAACACTTAGCTAAAATACATCAACCCTTGGCCAAACAAAACATTGTAAGGAATAATGTTATGAAGAATGTTATAACAACAAGAATACATGTTGGAGTTCAACCACTACTTGTGACTTTTTTTTACAAAAGTACAAATACATTGAATCGCACTTGCCTTAGTGCCACTCCACTTGCACAATCCAACCCTAAAAGCACTCACGGGTGGCCTCCTACGAATCTCGTTCTTCAATAACATTCTTAGTTCAACATTGCCATGCCTTAAACACAAGATCACCTTATAAACTACCCTAATAACTCCACCAATCTCAATTGCACCACTTAAGCACATAACCCTTGAAACTTCACTTGAATGACTCTCTACAACTAAATGACTTGAAAACTTCATGATACCCTAGAGTCTCACAGCCACCACTTTAGATAGGAGATTTGTGCAAGTCTTTTGCCACAACCAAGGTATCTTACCACCATCTCCAAGGTAAAGTGGACCCATAGCCCTCATGTTTCCCACTTGGTTGTTAGGAAATTCCACCCAACTACTTAAATGATGCCCAAGGTTATCTATTTCACTTCCTTGTTTGTCGATGTTCATGTCATTCTAATGTCCTTCCTACTTCATGGGTTGTACCCAACCCATAAATCATGGCACAATTTCCCAATGCTTTCTTCCTAACAACTTGTGCCCATGAACCAAGGAATGTCTGCCCCACTTGGTTTTCATTGTCACAAAAATGTGTCAACCATCCAAGTCATTCCGAGCCATCCTCGAGACTTGTACAAAGTCTATAAGAAGGTAGTTTCATGGAAGCAGTTAGTTGTTTTCCATGTTTTTCAAATGCTTCTATTAAGTCTCTCAACATTTAGATATACCTTTCCATCCAACAAGACTGCTTGAAGCTATTCTTATCTAATTATGTCACCTTCCATCACAGCCTACTACAATTTGCTTAGACTACCTGAACGATCAAGTGAAGGTGCCCATTTCCACCTTCAAGGCAAGGGCATTACATACTCTCCCACTTAAACTCTTATTGACCTCGACAAGGTCACTAACAATTCTACCCAAGGCTTCTTCATTTGTCAACTTGGAACTCCTTTCCTTGTAGCCAACGTTGTTGTTGTTGCAACTTAACTTCCACTAAGAAGGTCATTCCAATGTTGTTTCCACTACAACTTAACCTTCACCAAGAAGGTCACTCAGCTATCAAATGCTTCACTACTCCAAACTTACTATTGCCTTAGTACCTTAACCAATTCTACCATGTTTTCATAGATTGTTAATGCTCATGTTCTAAACTAGTTGGGTGATCAGTCCAATTGTCACACTCAAACCCATGATAATGCACTTCTTCATGCTTAAAGCGTTCAATTCCATCCACACTAAATTCTATTCTACAACTTCACTAAACAAGAAAAATGTTACCACCTTCGCCTCAAATCCTATCAAGTCACCACTTACAACTCAACAAACTTATTCCAAGTTTCCTCAAATTAGCACCATATGCCCACTTACCCACCCTTGGGTAGTGGGTTGCTTGAGAAGTCTTAAATGAGAAGAAGAGGACGACCAACATGAGTTGTTGTCGCCATGAATTTTATCATCACACTACAATAAACAACCTCCTTTATCCAATTCCTCAATAAGCTTCATATACCCATGCCTTATGTTCAAGTGCCTTGTGATTTGGTCAGAATTGTCTTGTTCACTACCAATTTCCTGTTGATTCATGCAATAACCAAGTTCATCTAACAAATATGACAACAACCAATAGTCTTCACCCTATAAATCCTTACAACACTATATGATTTGCCATGTCATTTGTTGGGGGATTCCTCCTCCTCTAACTCTTCATCTTCACTAAAGACTTCTAATTGATGTTATGCATCTACAACCACCAAAGGTTCCACAACCATCTTTTCCTTATTTAAATTGTTTCCTTTTGGCTCACATTTTAGTAGCCTTACTCAACCTCTTCGTAGAACTAGGTTGTCGAGACTTCTCAATGACCTCCATAGTTGTTTCTTCTCGACATTGAAATCTGTCTAAAACAACATCAATGGCACTCTCATCTTCTAGTCTTCACAATGCTTAAATATTATTTGCACAAGATTAATTTCACCAACTTTATCTTCAACCAATCCTCTATCTATCAATTGATATTTTTGTCAATTGAGTGCCTCCTTGCACTGCTTGGACCCAACACTTAGATCATATTTCAACAAATGAAAGGCATCCTCTAACACCACCTCTACTTGCACACTATATATAATGCAACATGGAGTACTCCAGTGAGAATCTATGGTCAACAATATTTTCAACCATTGTTGGTGCAAGCTTTGACTTGCCTCCAACTTCTTGCTTCTAATCACCCAAAGCACACAACACATTATTATTTTCTATGATTGTCCCCACCAAAGCCTCTGATATTGCCAACCTATTTTCCAAGTGGATGACTTTGTCCTTAGCACCCAAGGATTCTTTGCTCAAAACCATCTCTTCTTGCTATAATGCGATGACACAAGGCTTGTTTCAGGCTCAATGGCTACCTCAATCAACTTCACAACTGACGTTCTTTTCACCCTCCCCAACTTTCTTTAAGTCTTCATAGGGCACACCGCAAGTATTGGTCCCATTCAAGAACACTAAACAATTCTTATGATTCATGGATTTGCTTTGGCGAGTTTTAGAAACTGTTGTCCCAAGATGACCCTATGCTCATCCAATGGAAGAGTTCTAAAGGTCCAAAACACCAAATCGTTCCCCAACCTTCAAGGTGTTGAATGAACTACTCCTATAGAACTCTTCACTGTTGTGTTCGGTACCTTGAATGAGGCTTTGTTTCCCTCAAGCTTATGATGAACTCCCATAGCAATCAGTACACTTATAAAATTGTGGATCACACCTATGTCCACCAAGGCTACCACCTTCAATCCATTCACTATTGTGTTCACAAAACAAAGGTCATCCTTGCCTTCACCTTACAACTCATGTTCTTGACCTTCCATCACGAACTCACCTAGACCACCTATCAAGGCAACCAAAACTTGCAACTCTACCTCTAAAGTCTTTTGTGCTTGGACTTCTTCTAAGGCTGCCAACTTATTCTTCAAAGAACAAAACTTCAGATAATGATTATGGCTATAACAAATAACATGCAACAATCCTACCTTTACTCAGCATCAATTTTCTTATTGAGACTTCTTCCACTCCACTGCAAGACATCCTCTTAGCCTGCAACCACACCTCTACCTAGTCCATCATAGTTTGCAAGTGGAAAAGCAAGGAGTTGATCTCCATGTTGGCCTATTCCAATATTACTTTCTAGCAATGGACATCACCAATGGTATCCTTGACTAGTTGTCCTAAAGCCATGATCTACTCGAAAACCTTGTCTAAAACCTCCATGACTCTAACCCATCGCAACCTTCCAAAGGTTTGCAACAACTAGAGTCTATGATTTGTTTGAAAACTACCCAAGTTACTATGGCTAGGTTCCCCTTTGTTGTCTCAAATCCACTGCACCAAGCACTTCCTTCGAGACTAATTTCCTATAGCCAAACTTGCCACCCAACATTGCACAATTGAACTTACTTTAGTGTTGTTGCCTCTAAAAGTCTCAGAAAAATTATTCAATGTAGTTACAACTTGGTCAATGCAACCTAAAGCACAGAGGAAGGAATGCCATTGTTAAGCCATGTTGGAATGGTCTATTGTATCCTCCATCTTCTCCACTGGAACCTTATGCCACTGATGTGTTCTTTTAGGGGAGAAGAGTGTTCAAGGAACATTTGCTTTGGTTGGACACCAATTGTCAAACTTGTCCCCAACACCTCTTGTTTTGTCCAAGCCCTTGTGAAGAGCAGATCCGAAACCAACTTTCTCATAACAAAGTTGTGTCACTTGATGTCAATTGTCATGACCATGGGAATTTCCACTAAATTTGTCACTTAAGTACCCTAGGTTATGTGGAACTACCTTGCTTTGACCATAAGGTCTTAACCAACCTACACCTAATTGCTACCATATGTTAATGCTTAAATTTCACACACATGTGACATTTTATCTAATCTTGCAATAAGGCGTCATCAACATACAACATGCAGCTCACTAAAGACATCCTCATAAGATCCAAAAAGCAGTATGAGTCCAAAAATGCCAAAAAACAATCAAAAGAAGAGTCTGTGTGGTTAAATCCTTGTTCACCCGCGCTACAACGTGAGTTATTAGTTATGTGCCCACGCGAGCCTCACGCAGATTTTCCTTTAAAATCCGCGCAGCTGTCAAAACAATGGGATTTCAACTACCTACAACGCATTAAAGGATCATGAAACCTCCCTTAATAAAAAAAATTCGAATTTGACTCTTCACATGCTTAGAAGCATTGAATAGCCCCATTGTGTAACTTGGAGCTCGTTCATGAAGTGAAGGAGTTCACACTTGGATCTAGATGTTTCTTGGCCACCTTTTGGCCTATAAAAGGAGGCCATGGGCATGCATCTAAGGAGGGAAAATCATAGCAAGGTTATGCTGTTAGAATTGTGTTGATACTTCCTCATAGTTCACCTCTTCCTCCACCTTATATTGGCATTCCCCAAGCTCCCTTGCCACCTTCCCCCAAGGGGAAAGTGTTGTTCTCATTGTTATTCAAGTTGTTTAGCATTTAGTGTGGACAAAAAGGACCTCCGCAAGGGATATTTTTGGCTCCCCTTGAAGCTTGCACCTCCTAGGTGACACTACATGTAACAAACTTGACCATTGGGCAATATAACTTGGTTCTAGCATCGTGTTGTTGTTGTGGTTTGCATATCTTCACTCTCCTTGTTTACTTGTTTTTATTTTGTTTTTTTTTCTAACAAGAACTTACAAGATCAATTTGGAGTTACCTCTTTTTCTTTAGTAACCCAATATTGGGCGTTGGTAGCAACCTCTAAGGCTTTCACCCTTCAAGTGGGAAGAGTTGCACACCTTTGTGCTATTTTTCCCACAACAGTATTTATGGTGACTCCACTTCATTTTTGTTAATTTCTTATTAACTAGGTTGGTATCTGCTAAATAGATAATTTTGGGTTCTTATATTATGCATGAGACCAGGTTCATACCATCCATTCCAAAAATCTAGCCTCCTCTAGGCCGAGATTGTTGTTTACACAATCGTGCGGATTCCAGCACCTAGTGCATGCTACTCGCACAGATTTTATTTTGACAGTTGCGCTAATTGCACAGTTTATTGGATCTCTTCTTGTGCGGTAATTTGCTCTCTGCTCGTGTGGCCTTGTCGTGTTGTAACCATGTTATAGCGTGTCTGTTTTTGGAATACCCGCACTACTATCTTTTATTTTTCTTTTTACCTGCTTTGCATAAATCTTGCAGTCCCAATGACTGCTTACTAATGAACCAAAATTAAAATAACTTGCAATAGTTGTATTTTTCTCTAGTAATTGGCTCACTTACCCAAATATTAGGAAGTAAAGGCGTCTTCCCTCGAAAACTATTTAGGTAAAATACTTTGGGGCTTTCAACGAGCCTCATAGTTATCATTAGCGTTCAAGAGATCATGCTTTCCATTTCATAGAAGTTGTTAGTATAGACATATTATGTTATTTGCTTACTTCCCATGTTTTAGGCAAGGTAGTGTAGCTCACTTTTGCACACAAGCAAGGACCTAAAGACTCCAATCTCTCGAAGTATGCTCTTCACCTCACAGTTCTTGTGAACTTGGTCAACCAGAAAAGGGGGAGAAGTGTGAAATACCTCCATTGCACATTTTTTACTTCATAAGCATTGTTGATCAAATTGTTAGTTGCAAGCACCTTTAGTATCTTTTGAGATGAAGTTGAAATTACATGTGCATTTAATTTGATATTTTTAGTTAATTGCAACAATCAATTTCATTTGCTTATTACACACATGTGTCTCCACTAGCACACACTAAGAGGCCTAAAGACTCTCTTGCTTTAATTATGCTCTCCTCCCGCACCTTGTGTGACCTTGATGGATAAAAAAGTAGTATGATTGTGAAATACCTCTCTTACACTCCTTAATCGAATTTGGACCCTTAAAAAATCAACATTTGTAATTCTCAACCAACCAAATTCCTCCACACGAGGTCACAAGAAAATTTATAGTTTGGTTAGAATTGATTAGGCTAGGCATCCAAACAATGCCCGCCAGTCTTCTACATTTTGTATGAAACAATAGATTGTTGATTTATACTGTACTTTCAAATCCTGCTATCAGCAAGTGTCAAAAGACAACCCGAATAAGAAGGCGCAGTCCCCAAGAACATGAAAGCCAAGGTATAGTTGCCCTGCTCCCCGCAAAGAATCGCTTAATTTTTGTGTGGAGATGACACTATACCGCTCATGCAAACCACTTATCCACACTTGACGTGGATATCTTAGTGGCCAAACTTAGGATATCTCCAAGTTGCAATTGTGAGTGCAATTGACTCATGAAGTCGGATATTGTTGTTGGGAAATGTTTCCAGCCTTTCCGGAACATAGCCCCATCTTCTTTATAACTAACTCTTTGTTACCTTCACTAACCAATCCTTGGAAGGATCCCATTACCACCAACGGTTGTGCTTTTGGAAGGCCTAGTTACATTTAAGAGGAAGAGCGTTAGGTGTTTAGTGAATTTACATTTATTTTCTTTTTAAAATACAAGTTCACATAACTCATAATTAAAAGGAACCTACATGTGGGATCACTTGCACTAAATGACATAGCATATATCACTCACTTTGCACCATTTTGCATTAGTTGTGGTTGACATATTTTTGCATTTGTTCAATTTTGTGTCACGTCCCCTCCCATCAGATCAAGCAAGGGAGAGAACATCACTCAAATTCTGGGAAATCTAGCTCCATACTTAGTAAACAAACATTCATATAAAGAGAAGATGGACATATGGAAATGCATAAATATTTGAAAACACAATAGAATTAAATTCTATTACACATCCATCATACATTCAAGATATTCAAGTCATTCATCAAGTAAAACAATGCATAATTAGCACATGAGAGTACTTATCTTAAAACAAAGTAGTCCCTAAGCAACCAGCTATGCATCTGCAACGTTCCACCCAACCATAGGCTAGTTGTGCTTATCCATCCCTTGATACAACTGCCACCCTCGAGCTGGGCATGAATTCTACAAGGAACCAGGGAACAACAGACTCACACATAGCCAAACACACACCAAAATGAGCCAAGCCAATCTGCAATTGGGTTTATCAGGCTGCTAGGAAATGGAAAGGAAGAATTGCTAAGCTAGTGAGCTCAAGCACAGAGCCATGGATACCTCTACAAGATCTATCTAGCTTGGCACCCACAATGCCTACACACCCCACTCAAGGAAGTATTCCCTTCACCAATACACAGTCCCTCAGGCCATACCTTCCAATCTAGAGTGTCCAAGATGTGCATAGAAGAGTAGCCAGCTCTCTTGATCTTCTGGAGAGGTTATTTTCCCCACTAGGTTTATCAAGCCAATTCTGTCCACTACCACTCCAATACCATTCTGTCATAGGTTCCAACCAAAACAGGGATGCACATAACAACATAAATCACAATTGTTGGGCATGAAGAAAACATTTCTACAGTGGAATGCCTAGAATGGGGTTTCTATCAGTTTCAGAAAAACGTGGGCAACCAAAACGAAATGGAAAATGGGACGTCAACCCTAGAAGAGCAGAATCGTTTTCAGAAAACGATTATGGGAATTTCGTGGGCAGAAACGGCCTCCATAACCCCAAAAATCGTGGCTCTCTTCTTCCCAACCATTGTGCAATACAAAACGAGCTCCCAGGCATGGAAAAATGCAGGAAAATGATGAAAAACGTGATGGGGAAAGCCCAGCTAGCTCAGACTGCGTGAGAGAGTGAAGTCCATGGGTTCAGAATGGCTTGGGGAGGCAATTCGTGGGTGTTTTCTTGCCCAAGGAGACAAATTTCGATTTCCCAGGTTGATGGCTTGCCCATACACGAAATTGGCTGCCATACCTCTCCACTCCCAAGGCATTAACTGCCTCAACCAACTCTTGGAAGAATTTAATGATTGGTTGCATAAGCCAAAATGGGTAGTTGAGGGTTTATGGGTTTTCTCATTGACACATGGGTTAGCACCATTGGCTCAAGGGTTTGAATAATTTCCCTCCCTATTTCTTGTGAAATCATGCTCCCATCTCTTTGTTGCATTGCATAGCTAGTTGTGGGTATTTCATTAAAATTCGTATGTACATGATGTATTAATTTATATTGTGCGTGCCCAACAAAAGAACCATATGCATCTATTTTAATTGCTGATACATAAAACGATAAATCAATGGCGGGGCCTTGGCCTTGAGCTCCTCACCATGATTTAATAACGATATTTACATCATTTACAATTTTAATGCCACGGGGTCAAAATGGGGACGTGACATTCCCCTCCCCTTACATTAGCACTGTCCTCAGTGCTCATCAAAATTGAACAAAAATGGATATGCCACTCTCATGGCATCCTCCAGCTCCCATGTAGCCTCATCGGGACCGTAGTGCTTCCATTGCACCTTTACTTGTCTAATGGTTCGGTTCCGGATCAATGTTACCCTCTTGTCTAGGATGCACAATGGATCGGTTTGGAACTCTCCCTCGGGTTCCACCTGGATCACATCCCAATTAATCACATGGTTAGGATCATGTACATATTTCTTAAGCAAAGAGAGATGAAAAACATTATGAGCTCTAGTGCTAGCAGGCAATGAAATTCTATATGCAACTGGACCTATTCTTTCAAGCACTTCAAATGGCCCACAATATCTAGGTGATAGCTTGGCACAACTCCCAAGCTTCAAGGAACCCTTCCTTGGCCTCGCTCTAAGATACACATGATCCCCAACACTGAATTACCTATGCACCCTATGCTTTTCTGCATAGCTTTTGTGTCTATCTTGGGCTGCTTTTAAATTATGCCTGATCTTTGCAACCTCTTGTTCCATTTCCTTAAGCAATTATGGCCCAAGTACAATTCTGTTCATTGGATTGTCCCAAGTCATTGGTGTCCTACACCTTCTGTCATATAGAACCTCACATGGACTCATTCCCAATGATTCTTGCTGCCCATTGTTATATGCAAACTCTACCAGGTGTAGATAATCCTCCCACTTGGATGGTTTGTCCATTACATACATACGGAGCATGTCTTCAAGCACCTGATTTACTCTTTCCGTTTGCCCATTTGTTTGAGGATGGTATGCGGTACTAAAGTTCCACTGTGTACCCAAATCTGCGAAGAGACTTTTCCAAAAATTGGAAGTGAACTTGGTATCCCTGTCAAAAATTATTGCCTTAGGCAACCCATGTAATCTGAAAATTTCCTTCATGAAAATATTTGCAATGGCATCGGCTTTGTGTGTGGACTTAACCGATATAAAATGTGTTGCCTTCGTTAACTTGTCCACCACAACCATGATGGAATCATGTTGTCTCACATTCATTGGCAATCCTGTAATAAAATCCATGGAAATTACTTCCCATTTCCATTCTGGAATTGGCACTGGGTGCAATAAACCTACTGGGTGTTGGTGTTCAACCTTCACCTGCTGACATGTCATGCACTTAGAAATGTATTCAGCGATATCCTTCTTCATCCCTGGCCAGAAATAATATTTTCTTGCTGTAGCAATTGTTTTCTGATATCCTGGGTGACCGAAGTATGGAGCTTTATGGATTTCATCCATAACAATCCTCCTCAAATCTGCCACATTTGGAATATAGGCTCTATTATTATAGGTAAGGAGTCCGTCTTCTTCCAAATGTTAGCCTTCATACTTATTTCAAGGTTTTGCTGCTGCAATTTGTCCTTTATCTGCACATACACTTCATCCTCAGTAATATGGTTAACAATCTGCTGTCTCAAATCTGGTTGGCAAGTGCTAAGCACTACCACATGCATTTCATGTACTTTCCTGCTAAGTGCATCAACCACCTTATTTTCTTTCCCTTTTATGTGTTTGATCTCAAAATCAAATTCACACAAAAATTTAAACCATCTAGCTTGACTAGCATTTAAAGTTGGCTGATCAAATAAGTGTTTCAGACCACAATGGTCTATCCTTAACTCAAATTTCCTACCCATTAAGTATTGCCTCCACATCTTTAAAGCATGTACTATGGCTGCAAGTTCTAAATCATGAGTAGCATAGTTCTTCTCATGCTCCTTCAACTTTCTCGACTCATATCATACGACGTGGTTGTCTTGCATAAGAACTCCTCCAAGTCCTTAATTGCATGCATCGGTACACACCAAAAAGTCTTTTTTCTGGGTCTGCAATTTTCAAAATTGGTGCAATCGTAAGAAGATTCTTCAACCGTTGGAAACTTTCCTCACATCTTGGTGACCATTCAAACTTTATCCCCTTCTTTTGCAAAGAAGTGATCAGGTTTGTGACCTTGGAGAATCCTTCAATGAACCTCCTATAGTACCCAGCAAGGCCCATAAAAGATCTCACATCTATCACATTCCTTGGAGTTGGCCAATTCATAATGGCTTCAATCTTTTCAAGGTCCACAGATATTCCTTCGTCTGAGATAATGTGACCCAAATAATGAATTTTATCTTTATAAAAGTCACATTTGCTTAACTTTGCATACAACTTATGCTCCCTTAGCAATTGCAATGCCATTCTCAAATGTTCTTCATGCTCTTCTTCATTCTTAGAATAGATGAGAATGTCGTCCAGAAAAACAAGAACAAACTTGTCCAAATACTTGCTAAAAACACTATTCATGAGACACATGAATGTAGATGGTGCATTTGTGAAACCAAATGGTACCACTATAAACTCATAGTGTCCATACCTTGTTCTAAAGGTTGTATTATGAATATCTTCCTCTTTGATTCTTACCTGATGGTAACCAGACCTCAAGTCGATCTTTGAAAATACCTTTGCTCCTCTCATTTGATAAAAACGATCGTCAATTCAAGGCAATGGGTATTTGTTCTTCACAGTGACCTTGTTCAATTGCCTGTAGTCAATACATAACCTGAGTGTTCCATCTTTCTTTTTCACAAATAGAACAGGTACTCCCCATGGGGACACACTTGGCCTGATATATTTCTTTTCCAACAACTCTTGTAATTACATTTTCAATTCTAGCAATTCCAGAGTACTCATCCTGTACGGTGTCGTAGACACTGGTGCTGCTCCTGGCACAAGTTCAATTGTAAAATCAATGTCTCTCTTTGGAGGGAGTCCCGGAATCTCATCAGGAAAAACATCCATGAATTCCTGCAATACATGATAGTCCTCTAACATAGGAGTTTCATTTTCCGTTTCCTCCAAGACATGGGCTGCATACAATTGACAACCCTTTCTACAGAACTTCTTCAACTGCATGGCTGAAACCTGCCTAACAGAAGTCACCTTTGGAATGCCTTTTACAACCCTTGGGTTTCCTTCTTCGTCCATGCATTCAAAAGTTTTATTGTAGCAGTCAAGTTTAACCTTGTGCACTTTTAACCAATCCATTCCAATGAGAATATCATAGGAACCCAGTGGCAAAACATTCAGATTTGCATAAGTGAATAGCCCGTCCATCTCTAAGGGACATTCCTCTACAATTTCACTAACCTTTTTCTTGGTTCCAGTGGCTAGTTGAACTAACCATGATTGACTGTGCTTTGATTTCTTAAAAGCACAAGTCTCAACAATTTTAGGAGTGATATAACTGTGAGTAGAACTAGGATCAATCAAAATAGAAACAGATTGCTTAGCAATCTTACCTTCAAATTCAACAACAGTTGATTGATGATCTGCCTGGCGGTCGTCTAGTGCTGCATACTTTCTAGGAATTGTCCTCGCCACTTGACCCACAGTTCCAGCTCCTTGGATGTTGTGAACTTGATTTGCATTCCCATTCCGATGTGGACAGTTCCTAAGCATGTGGTCTCCTCCACAACCCCAACATTGAAGTGGTTCTCTTGGCTCCTTTAGATCTCTTGGCTTGTCTCCCATCATCCTAGTTGGCTTAGTCACAACCTGTGATGGCTGCCTTTGCTGATTTCTGGTATGAGGAGGTTTGAAACCTTTCTTCCTTTGGTCAAACTTCTCATTTTTCTTGTCCTTCCATGCCTTATGGAAATCATGTTTGCTTTTGTTTTGATCATAGCAATACTTATCCTTCCTTATTACCTCTTCTAGAGTTCGAGGCTCATCAAATTCAATCCTATATTTATATGACTGAGGTAGCCCACTTAGAAAACGCTGAATTTTCACCTTATCATCTCGAATATACTTGACATGCCGTAGCAGTTCCAAGAACTTGTTTGCATACTCTTCCATGGTCAATTGTCCCAATCTCAGCTCGTGGAACTCTTTGATATTGTCATCATAGTACCTATCAGATAGGTACTTCTGCTTGAAGTATTTCTTGAATTGATTCCACACAATCTTTCTTTCATTGATCTTCTTCACTTGCCTGATGTGTTCCCACCATATAGATGCTCGTCCATTCAAGTTGAAGATGGCGACCCTTGCCTTCATATTTCCAGAGTAGTCTTGGACTTGGAAATACTTTCTCATCCCAAGAAGCCAAGCTTCAGCTTCTTGACCAGACTTTACCTCTCCATCAAATGTAGGAGGTTTTGCCTTCTTAAATTCCCCGTGTGAATTGTTCTTGTAATGCCCCTTCCTCTTATTCTTGCCCCTTCCTCTTATTCTTGCGAGATGAAGAGCTTGAACCTTCAATGGATCCTTTAGATTTAGATGATCTACTAGAAGAGATTTCTGGAGTATATGTTCTGTCTCTAGAAACTCTTCTTGAGCTATTGGTCCTCTTGCGGGAATTCCTCCTTGAACTACTGCCACTCCTTTCTGGATTTGATGTATGATGCCCAGAGTTTATTTGCCTTTGGATATCTGTCAAACTCTGTTGCATGGCTGCATTTAACTGATTTTGTTCTTCCTGAGCTTTAATCATCCTTTCGTTATCTTCTCTACAGCTTTGCAACTCCACCCTTAGGCTCCTCATGGTGGCTGCAATATCTGGGGGAGTCTCTCGATTTCTTCTCCCATTGGATTTTGTTTCAACATTCTCAACATGTATATTTTCCCCCATGGCATCTGTCTCAGGCTCATAGGGATCCTGTGCATCATCCATGATGTTGATATTCTTGTCCCAACCAAGACCAGAACTTTCCAACTGCACTTATCTCGAATGCTGCTTTGATGTGACTATAAGTATGCAAAATGTGTTTATAAACACAACTATTAGCTTCATTATAATACTATAAATTATTTGCTTGTATGTGGAAAATCCCATATTGACAACTTTATCCAATCATAGACTTTCTCCCGTTGGCGCAAATGTTAAGGCTAAAATTGCCACCATTGCGCAGATGTTGAGGTTAAAATTGCCGGGGGTGGTGCGGCTCTTATCGCAAGCTTTGCCGCCATGTGCGTCGTAGGTATTATCGCTAATTCTGCCACTGCGCACGTAGAGTTATCGTTAATTCTATTGCCGCGCACGCAAAGTTATCGTTAATTATGCCGCCGCGCGCGCAAAACTTAACCTTAACTTCACCGACACAGCCTTCGGAAAAAATTTCAAAACACTTGGAAAAATTTGGAATTTTCTCTTCCCTTTTGGCGTAGAATTAGTAATATCTCCGCAAAATTACCGTTAAAATCTCCGACTGCCAACCCTGCAACCACCGACCGCTTTCCTTCGGCGCAGAGTTAACAACTATTTCGCCGCCGTGCGCGCAGAAAGGTAGTCTAACTTTCGCCGCCGCACGCGCAGAAAGTTAGCCTAACTTTCACCGCCACCACGACCCTTTAGGCAAAATTTTGAAAAAAAATTCTATCTTTCGGCGTCGAATTAACAATTATTTTGCCAACTAAATTTTCGCCACTGCGCGCGCAAAAATTAGTCTAACTTTCGCCATTGCCACAACCCTTTAGCATAAAACTTAGAAAACAGTTATAATTTTTTTTGCAATTTTCAAAGACAGATAGAAAAATTCAACATTTTTCCTTTCATTTCAAATTCAACAATCCAACCAATGGATTCACAATCAATCTTCAAGCACCCAACAAGCATGAGCAAGGAAAACTCATGAGCATAAGGGCATAATTCACAAGCTTTCCTTGCTTCCGAAAACCATCAATCGGCCACATAAATGTTGGTTCATTGTAATTAACAAACATCATTAAGATATGGGGCTGTAACAACCAACTGTTCAGGCTTTCAATCATGAAATTAGCACACAAAAACTCATACCAGCCATGCCCAACATTCAATTTCATGCATTCAAAGCATCATGGACATCCAAGGGACAAGGAGTCATAATTAATCAAGGCCTCAAGCACATGATACATTGCCTCATATGCACAACAATTAACAACAAACAACAACCAACACACAACAACATGCCCCATGCACAACACACAAAATCATATTTTCCTAATCTGTTGTGTGGATGTCGGCCCAACAACCTCAGTGTTGTAACCATGGGATTTGATACCATTCTGTCACGTCCCCTCCCATCAGACCAAGCAAGGGAGAGAACATCACTCAAATTCCGGGAAATCTAGCTCCATACTTAGTAAACAAACATTCATATAAAGAGAAGATGGACATATGGAAATGCATAAATATTTGAAAACACAGTAGAATTAAATTCTATTACACATCCATCATACATTCAAGATATTCAAGTCATTCATCAATTAAAACAATACATAATTAGCACATGAGAGTACTTATCTTAAAACAAAGTAGTCCCTGAGAAACCAGCTATGCATCTGCAACGTTCCACCCAACCATAGGGTAGTTGTGCTTATCAATCCCTTGATACAACTGCCACCCCCCGAGCTGGGCATGATTTCTACAAGGAACTAGGGAACAACAGACTCACACATAGCCAAACAAACACCAAAATGAGCCAAGCCAATCTGCAATTGGGTTTATCAAGCTGCTAGGAAATGGAAAGGAAGAATTGTTAAGCTAGTGAGCTCAAGCACAGAGCCATGGATACCTCTACAAGATCTATCTAGCTTGGAACCCACAATGCCTACACACCCCACTCAAGGAAGTATTCCCTTCACCAATACACAGTCCCTCAGGCCATACCTTCCAATCTAGAGTGTCCAAGGTGTGCATAGAAGAGTAGCCAGCTCTCTTGATCTTCTGGAGAGGTTATTTTCCCCACTAGGTTTATCAAGCCAATTCTGTCCACTACCACTCCAATACCATTCTATCACAGGTTCCAACCAAAACAGGGATGCACATAACAGTAGAAATCACAATTGCTGGGCATGAAGAAAACGTTTCTATAGTGGAATGCCCAAAATGGGGTTTCTATCAGTTTCATAAAAATGTGGGCAACCAAAATGAAATGGAAAATGGGAAGTCAACCCTAGAAGAGCAGAATCGTTTTCAAAAAATGATTATCGTTTTTCATACCTTCTACCAACAAAGATATGACAATTGATATAGGGTCTGAAGACTCCTTCTCTTTGGATGAAGATGTGTTAGAGGAATATTTCTTCTCCATGGATGAAGCAATAATGGAGGCCATGCACTTAGACGCAAGACTTTCATTGCAGGTATCATTCTGAAACTAGCATATAGGCAACATTTTCCCTTTGTTTACATTGCATTTACCAGTACTCCCATTGATAACCATAGGGTCCTAATTCCCGATAATGATGTGCCAATAACCATAGGGTCCTAATTCTCGGTAATGATGTGCCATCAATGTCCTTACCGAGAATAGCATGTTTCCCCCATGGGTGTGTGCACCATTGCATCCCCATCATAATTTGGCACCCATGATGTCGAACCACCACAAGTCCGTGGAATCTGATCAAGTTTGAAAAGATCAATCCATAATTCATCATTTTATAGTTGCGCATTTACTCCCCCACCTTCAACAATTAATGCCATAATATTCCTCGACACATGTTATGATCATGAATCACATTTAACCACTCATACCTCCATGAGTAATCTACCTTTTTCACTCTTCCTCGTATCATCACCCCCGCGAAGACAACAATGGGGCCCCCACCCTCCGAAGAAACCAATTCTATTAAGTTATTCCTGCAGAAACAAAATCTACATAGAATTGATTCATGGGGCACCTGTCTTTGCATTTGAAAAAAACCCTCACATCATCACGGAAAATTTTCCCCAACCCAATCAAAACCATGGGAACTCCACCCATCATCAAATTGATTCTTTGATTCACCCAAAACCGTGGGAATCCCACCCATCATCAAATTGATCCCTCGACACATTCAAAACCGTGGGGAGCCCACCAATTATTCTTTATGTACAAACAGTTTCTCAAGCCACACAAAACTATGGGAACCCTTGATTCTTTTGGCAGCAACCCCTGGTCGCTTTTGATCAATGTAGTTAAGTCTATATATCCCTAACATTGTCAATTTTTCCAATCACCATTACCCTTAGTGTCATGTCTCCAACAAAGCCCTTCATGTGCAGTTTGTCTCCCTCCATTACACTCTATAACTCTAATTTAAGAATGTTGTCATTAGTTACTCCCCAATTTTACATTGATCAAAGGAAGTTATGATCCCCACGCTTATCAACCAATCTTATGTCATGTTTGTCAGTCTTACAGTTGGTTACAAAATGATTTTGGTTCTCAAGATAAGACCCCCATATTATCATGTACTTTAGCTCTCATCGACATTAAATCACCATATTCTGAGAGTTGTAGTAGTTACAATTGCACCTTGGGGTCTCTTTCAATCAATATAAGGGATTGCCTCAAACTAAGTAGGGAGATTCATTAGTGCTCCCTAACTTAGTGGTCTCCCCTATGCACATTATACCTCTTCAACATATTATCCAAAGGGAAATGGATAGGCTAAGTCCACTAACAAAATCTAATCAAAATTATCAAGAAGATTACAAACAAAAATCCCTGTCAATGGCATACATTACTCATCTTTGCATTATGGGTTGATAGAACCACTATCAAAACTAGCATGGGACATACCACTTTCAATTTGTTGTACGATCAAGATGCTATCATGCCTATTGAGCTTGAGTTGACTTCCATCAGATTAGAAATCCAAGCATAGGAGCTCAATTTCATTACCATTCTTCAGAGACTAAATGCCTTACTAGCCCTGGAAGAGCAAAATAATTTTTCCCTTGACAATTTGGAAAAAAGACAAAAAATTGTTAAAAAACATTTTGATAAGAAATGTCTCTTTTAAAGTCAATGAAAAAGTGTTGTTATGGGACTCTGCACATGATGAAAAGGGAAAACATACTAAATTTTAGAGATTATGGTTGGGACCCTATAGGATATCCTTTGTTGTAGATAAAAATTATTATTTGTTAAAGGATATGCAAGAATGGTTCTTCTCATATACTACCAATGGATCTCATCTCAAACATTATCATGAACCATATTTAGTCTAGATTTGTTTTCGTTGATTCCTTGTACATATTTTCGTTTGTACTTCTATGTCTTTCTCTTGTTATTTTAGTTATTGTCTTTCATTTTGTTTTGATTTTCATATTTCTATTTTGGAGTCAAGGCTAGATCAATTAGAAATTTATTTGTCACTCTCTACAAATTTAATTTTTGTTTTTACAAGAAAAAGACTATCAAATAGTGTTCATTCTTCTGCATACATGAGTAATAATATTGTTGCAAAAGACATTAGTTATTTTGCTTAAACTTAATTTTCAAAGCCTATTACCACTTCAACAATCCCCCTTCTACCTCCATATGTCCTCAAGATCTTATCAGAAGAATATTTTTTACAGCCTTACTAAAAGCAACACTAAATATTAGCATAACCAAAAACTACGAGTTCTAGCAAATGAAGTTGACTTCCCTGTGGAGCCTCCAAATGTTGACTCATTTTTCGCCACCTATGCTTATAGCTCGCAAATGATTGCAAGGCATATTAAAATATATAAATATGATAATGCTAGTAGGCGGGACCCTTGAAAAGGATGACGTTTACTTCGCATGATATAAGTTTCTCACTAATGTTCTACATTTCTTCAACTCATTAATCATATTACATGTCATATTTGATTTTGATGGCGAAAAGATAAAAGGCTAGGAGACCGAATCTATTTCCAAATAGTCAATTGTTGGTTCCATTATATATAAGAGCTCTTATCATTCTACAAGTGAATATGGTGACAACAAGGGGGATGTTGAAATCACAACATTATAAATTTTATTTCATTTACCTACATATTGATGTTGGTTATTTGGTTGAATAAATGGTTTATGGTTTATTTGAATAATTTTTTTGACCATTTGAAAGTTTAAAAGGATGGAAAATATTGATATGTTAGTGGTCATGAATGCTCAACTAGCCCCAAATCCAAAGATGCTATGAAATGATCACGCTATTTAATAAGTTGTCGACCCAATTCACGAGGTAAAAGTTCAATGTTGAATTTAACCTACGTGAATTCCCATTTAGCAAAATCTCACAATTTGATTTGTTGTTGGTTGCTTGATTTTCGAAAGGTGATGTAAAATGAAAAAAAGTAGATTAATACTCAAATACGTGACAATCAATGCCTGGTTTCTCGACCCCTATCATTTCAACATTTTTTAACATGGTTCTTAAATTGTAACTGTTTTTGAAGGGAAGGCAAAGAAGGGTTATTGAATTTTCGAAAGGTATGAACATTTACATCAAACATCCTATCAAATTTTAAGGCTTGTAACGTAGTTTATATTTGGTTCAATTTGAACTTCTTGTGCATGCATGCTCCCCCTTTTCCCTCCTCCCATGAAGATGACTGTTGTGCAAAAATGTGATTTTTTTTCAGAAATATTTGATGGTGAAGTTGTAGTTGAAAAATTTGATTATGTTCCTTAGTTGGATTGTCAAGAAAATATTGGTGAAGTCACTATTTTTTACCAGTTTTGATATGATTGTAAAATGGGTGAAATCAAACAATATCCTGCTTTGAATATACAAAGATGGTTGAATGATTGCTTTCAGAATAAGTTACATAAAGTTGGCCATTGGACCTTCACCGCTTGTGCACGCAACTCTTCTAAGTAGATATAGAATTGGATATTGTTGTCATGCTGCCTGTTTTTGTCGTTCAGTGCCCATAGACTTTGATATCGTGCCCCTTGACACACTTTAACAGTTTCTGTCTCTACTCCTTGGTATTGTGGTCGCTCCATCCACGCGACCAAGGAAATCAACAATAGGATCCAAGAATACGTAAAGGGATTACCCTTTTCCTGTGTCGCGACAACATCCTCCATCAACTCGTTCATTAAAAAAAGTGACCAGTTCATCTGGACTCCGACCGCACACTGCTCTGCTGAGGCGATTACCCCTGATGTGCATTGATTAGGGCAGTTTTTCCGAACAAACTTGATGGCCAACAACTTTGCTGTGTGCTTGAATGCCCGATCGTTGATGGTGTCGACCAAGTAACCGCGGTTGTTTTTTACCACCCCGTATTTAGCTTTTATCTTTGCTGCTAACTTCTTGTCGTTATCTTTTCCTTGGAAATATTGCAATAAGTCTACCCTTGCCTTGGGTAACCCGGTAATCTTCGTAATTAGATCCATAGTGATTGGGATCTTTTCGTCGAGCCACAAGCAACCTCTATGGAGACAAATAAGCAATTGTTTGATACATGTGTTTACCTCCGCGGAGCACCCAAAATGCGGCATTTGGATAATTGACAACAATCCTGATCGTTGTAGTCTCAACGCCCATGGCATTGGTTCCCTTAAAATTGGCTCCCCATCCTCCTGAACTCTCTCCCTTAATGTTTACTGAGTGCACTCGGGATATGCCAACACGTCATGGTCGCTGTATTACAACTTGTGCATCCGCTGCAATACTCCACCGGTAATGTGGACACCCTCCAGTGTCGCTGGTTCTACTATCGTGTATTTGTTATTTTTCCCATTCTGATCGACGGAGCCCCTTCTCTTCTTGGCGGCACATATCCAAGAATGTCCGCTATGGTTGGACCTTACTGCCTTCCTCTAGCTCTTGTCATCTCTTCTCCTATAGTGCCTAAAGTGCCCGCTTCTCCTCCTGTGGCTGCAGCTTGTGTCGTGCTGGGAGTAGTCTTTGCTCTTCTTTCTATATCCACCGGCCGGTTGGCACTTTTTTTCTTGCGAAATATCCATGCCGGTGCAGATGCAATTTCAGCTTGCTCCTAGACGATTGGTGCCCTTGCAGCGGGTGGGTCTTGGGTGCTAGTGCTGGATATCACATGGGCCATCGTAACTCTTCGACTACAATCCGCTTTGCTTCGATTTCTGGTTTATGTAATTCTCTTCACCTTCAACACTTCACAATGCGTAATGGGTTGGAATGTGTCCCTGCACGTCCTTTTATAACCCATCAAATCAACTTGGATAATGATTACCCAAATCCGTCGTCGATTTGCCCAATCCGACGCAATGATGCTGTATTAAATGCATTTCCATCCACTTGCGCCGTAGTCCGCCGCGTATTAACTGCTTCATTTATTGCTCGATATGACCGGTTCACAATTCGTCGGACGTCGACAAGCCCCAATCCTCGTCGTTGTTTCTTCGACAAATGTGTAAACTCCAACCTCGTCTCCCTTCCATCGACAGACTCTGAACTGCGCGGTATTCCTGTTTCATTTTTTTTTCAAGTCAACTTTTTGTCTTCCTCAGTTGAGGTGCATCAGGCTATCCCGATAGGGATTTAGCCGGCTCCCATTCATTAAGCTTGTCAAAATTGTTCCATCCAACTTTTGTTATTGAACTGCGCCCCCATTAGTAATAAAATTTATGACATATGGACCAAGCCAATGCATTTGGAGCTTACCTGGGTGTTTTGCAAACTTACTATTGTACAAGAGTACCATGTCTCCGTGCTAAAAGTGCTTATGCTTTACATGGCGATCATGCCATGCCTTCTGTCAATATTTTTCCACTTGCTGCTGAAATCACATAATGAAGCGGTCTTCCTATAATTGTAGTAGCTGCGCCAATCTTTCTTCAATCGCCCCGTCATCACTCATGCCTGTCGCTGCTGCTATTCGCAGACTGGGGACAATGTACTCCATAGGCATTACTGCTTCTTGTCCATATACCAGTTTGAAGGGGGTATGTCCTGTCAATATTTTGCACATTGTTCTATAGGCCCATAATACTGCAGGAATCTTCAAGTCCTAGTCGTCACTGTTTGTATTGCACACCTTAGTGAGCGCATTCTCCAGAATTTTGTTCAATGCTTCAACTGCTCCATTCGCCTGTGGGTGGTATGGGGTACTTCTTTTATGCTGAATATGAAACTCCTCAGTCATTTATTTGATGGTCTTAGTTACAAAATGCATACCTTGGTCACTCATTAATCTTTTTGGACACCCAAACCTGGTGACTACATTGTCGAAAAGAAATCTTGTTGCAGTCGTAGCTGTGCAATCTTTCACTGGTGCTGCTTCGGCCCATATTGTTAGGTAGTATGTCGCAGTAATGATGTACCTCGCACCTGTCCTCTTTTCTTGTGGGTTAATGGGTCCTACAAAGTCTACTTCCCATTTTTCAAAAGGTTGTAATGTCAATTGGGGCATCAATGGCATCTCATCCCGTCGCAATGGTTTCCCTGTCCTTTGACATACGTCGTAGCTCTTAGAGTAATCTGCTGCGTCGCCATATAGTGTTGGTCACCATAAGCCAACTCTAAGTATATTTTTGGAGGTTGCACTCCCTCCATAATTCCCTCCTGTGATCCCACCATGAGCGTTAACCAACACTCTTTCTTTCTCACGCGGAAGGAAATATCGACGCAAAATTTCATCCGGCCCCATTTTGTATAAATGTCTCGCGATCAGTTGGAAGTCAGTAGCTCTGATGACTAGTTGCTTCTTTTGATTAGTGGTGAACTCTTCAGGTGCTCTTCCTATGGCCAAAAAATGAACAATCTGTTCATAATGGTTGTCGACCATTTCAATGCGGAACAATTGCGCTTCGAGCAGACCTTTGTCGATGCTACTTGGTTCCTCGCCTGATTCGATCCTCGACAGATGTTCAAGTCCTGTGTTCAATAGTCCTGGCTTCATGATTATTTCAAAGTCAAATTCTTGAAATAGAAACAATCACCGACATATCTTCCCCCCCAACACAGGCTTGTTGACCAAGTAATTTAGTACTGAGTGGTCAGTAAACATCTTGAAGTGTCCTCCTAGCAGATAATGTTAGAATTTTTGTAATGCATGACATACCATCGCCAGGCCTTCACTTTCTGTCGTTGTATAATATTTCTCTGCAGTCGACAATTTTCGGCTAGTAAACACGTGTTGGCAGGCGGTTTGATGGGGAAATATCGCGGTACCGCTGACATCGCGACACGCCAGAGGAGGGCGCGAAAGGAGTATTTTGTGCCAAAGAATACCGCAGTTGGTGGGTTTTGGGTCACTTGGACCATACATTATGTAATAGTGAGTCAATATACCGCGGTACGCGGGTTTTTGGGGTCATTTGGACCAAGTTAGTTAGATATTGGGTCAATTGTCCATAGTGTCGGTTAGGGAGTCAGTTGTAAGTGGACAAATATTGTAAGGGAAAAAGCCTATAAATACAAGAGAGTTGTAAGTGTTAAGGGAGGCATGAATGAGATGAAGAAGACAAATTGGATGCGAGATCCGTGTTTTTGCTGGTGTATGATCGCGACAGTAATATAATGATGTTTTGGTACAAACTTGTGCAATGTTGCGGTGTATGAATGTCGGTTAATGCAATGTCTGCTTATTATTGCTATGATGATAATTGCTGTGATTAAGTAGTATGTTCTATGTATAATGTGATGATAAATGCTGCGATGAAGTAATTGGTATAGCTCCTTGAATGCTGCAATGAAGTGATATGTTATAACTCCTTGCCAAATGTTTAACGTTTCTGGTTAAAGTACCGCAATAGAGTCAGTCCATGCAGCCACGACTCTCCTCCTCCCTCGGCAGAAACATGGTTCCGTCTGGTCTTCCTGGACGCCTTGGGTGAGACCTTATCTGCTCTACGGGTGTTGCTGGGTGGGCTCAAACCTGCCCAGGCCGGTGCCCAGGGAGATTGCGGTATGTGTTGACAATAAGTCAAACCCCTGTCAATTGAGGTCGCGTTGGTCAACAAATGGTTCCGTTTTCGGGACCATGTGCAGAGTAGAAGGAGGTCATGTTGTGGCACCCGACGAAGCCGGAGATACAGAAATGGTTCGATCAGAAGTTGCAGGAGTTCGCTGAAGAAGAAAGCCGGAACACGCGGCTGACAGTAGATCACTGGGTGGGAAGATATATTCACGACGGATCGCATGAATGGTTTTTCTGCGAATTTCCAGTCATTTTGTATGAATGGTTGTCAAAGTTGACCTTTTAGAAGAAGAACTTCCGGGGTGGTGAGCCGACGGCTTGGACCCCAGAATTGATTCAGGAATTACAGGAAGTTGATAATAAGGCATCGCGGGCTGTCGAAGTTTGGCTTGATAGCATCTTGGAAGGATATATCACTGAATTTGCGGTCGACACGAAGAAATCCTATAGCGAAGCCGAAAGATACTTCTTCCGAGGACCAAGGGGAAGGTTTCTGCTGTCGCTCCAACTGTCGATTAAGATGCTAATCTGCGAAAAGGGTATATTAAAGATGCACCTTGATCAATAGACAGTCTGGTGGGTGGAGGCTGTGGGTACCGCGACTGCTGGGGAATGATACATGGAATGGTAAAGGGGTAGATGGGTGTAGACCATGAGGAGACTGTGAGTGAAGCCGAGGAAGAAAGTGGTCTTACAAGAGGAGGAGCGAGGTTTCGACATGAAAAGAGGTAGAGGACAGGAGAAGGTCCTGCTGCGATCGAACCGTAAAACCGCGAAAGAAGACCACACAGGACAAAGCGACCTCACAGTCCTGATAGGAACAACCAGGCTACGCCCAGGATAGAGGCAAGACCAAACCCAAGCACCAACGTACCCACACCACCAACGTACCCACACCTCCGCTCACTAACTCTCAGCCAGCAAGAAACACTACCTCGACACCGCCGAGTTCGTTAACACCGCAAAATTTAATTGGGAGTAGTAGCACAGCGACAGGAGGAAGGAAGCCCACAATGGCGGGTGATGATGCTAAGCTACCGCTGTTCCATGGAAGTGCGACAGACAACCCAGAACAGTATTGGTTTTTGTGTGAAGCGGTCTAGACCATGAAACAGGTCACCGATGCCAATGCTAAGAAGGGACAGTTATCCACGACTCTGCGAGGTCGTGCATTAGATTGGTTCATGAAGTTTATTTTAGTCCCTATGGGGGCCCCAGAGAAGTCACTGGATGAGATTCAGGATGGATTGATTGCTGAATTTAGATGGTCTAAGTCGGAGGCTCAATATATTACTGAATTGAAGGAAATTAAGCAGTACCCCAATGAGACGGTATGGGATTTCGACCAGCGATTCAAGACGCTAATGGAAAAGGTTAGTTTCGATATGAGCGTTGTCCAACATAAAGAATGGTTCATTGCCGCACTGTTACCCCACATTCGGATACCACTGATGCAACAAAACATATCGATGCCTAGTGAAGCTCTAGAGATTGCAGTGCGATTGGAGGCGCCACCGATTGGAGATAATGCAGCCGGGATGTCGCAGATACAGACACAGCTTGCCCACCTGACTATACAGTTGCAAGATTTGAAGAAGAACAAGGAATAGTGTGATGAAGTATGGTGTACGTGATGCCGAGGAGAAGGGCATACGAAGGATAATTGTCCGGATTTCCGTAATTATTTGGTGTCAGGTGTGCCAAACCCGTTGAATGGCGGCAGTATGCCGTGGTGTCGCGTTTGTCAAGTGTTTGGGCACGGTCATGATAATTGCTCGTATATGCAGAAAATGGTCACAACCCCGCGAAATATTTATTGCACATTCTGAAAATCGGTGGGTCACAATGACAAGGATTGTCGTGCATATGGGTTGCTACAAGAGAGGATGTGTGATGCGTTCTATGTCAAGGATGATCAACGCGCGGTGCAACAACCACACCTGCAACCACAGGTAGCCCAGCCGTAGATGCAGTTTGCACCATAGCAACAACAACTGCAACAGTTCATGCCGTAATACACCCCGATGCAGATGACTCCCCCGCAGCCACAATACGCACAACAACCGTAGTATGCACCACAAGGGCAAGGGATTCCAACAACACCAGTGTAGCAACAATACCAGTAGCAGGCCGGCTACCGAGGAGGCTACCGGGGCGGACGCGGTGGCGGATTTGGTCGTGGAGGAGGAGGCCGAGGTGGTCGTGGACCTGTTCAATGTTACCACTGTGCGGTATGGGGGAATTATCAGCGCAATTGCCCGCTGCTACAGAATCAGTGTACGTTTTGTTTTTGTAATGATCATACGGTTGAGAATTGTCCACAGTTGATTGCATGATGGCAGGCTGGGAATGCTCCGCAACTACAGAATCAGGCCCAGCCATAGCAACCAGTACAGAGCCCGGTACATCAACCAGTATAGAACCAACCCTCACGACCACCGCCGAACGCCAATCAAAATATCAATCAACCAGGGAATTTGCAGCAGAACCAGACGCAGTGCGCAAATATTGTGACCATTTCTGTAGAACCGCGACCACAAGATGCTTCGGTGGTTGTTGTCACTCGTGGAGGCAAGACGACTGGGGAAGATGGTTTGCGACCACTGATTCAGTTAGTTGGTCAGAAGACGGTACCCTTCGACATTGATACGGAGTGAGACACATTTTTGGAGGCACGTCGCACTTTGGAGAAAGACTATGGTAAGGCTGTTGTTTGTGATATGCCGCCTGTCTTTGATGCCATGTCAGACGCCGCTCAACCACCACCACCAGGGAAATTGCAGAAGTTCCTTGAAAACTGTCTGTCATTGGCACGAGACCCAGCTGCCCTGGTTGAGATTGAGGGATGGTTGCAGTGATTTTCGAAAGGATGACAGGAGTCGGCAGTAAACTCCTTACAATGACGGAAGACTGGCAAGGAAATGCGAATGAATATTCAGATTGGTGACTATGATGTTGACTCTGTGATTCTTGACCTTGGTTTGGATATTAACATCTTGACCAAGAAGGCGTGGCATAAGATGGGGAGTCCCCCATTGAGTTGGTCTCTTGTGCAGCTCCGGTTGGCTAATCATGCGAAGGTGACACCCATTGGGCGAGTTCCGCGGCTCACGATTGATATTGAGGGCATGAAGACTTATGTTGATTTTGATGTTATCGAAGTGGTTGAGGGAGGAAGCTCTTATCCAGCGCTCTTGGGGATCGGATGGGCTAATGACAGTGGAGCTGTAATCAACTTTAAGAAGCGCATGATGACCTTTGAGAATCGCGATTTCAGAGTTATCGCCCCTTTGGATCCGGCTGAAGGCTACCACTACGTGGAGCCTATAAAAGATGACGATCCCTCTAGATGGGACCATGCATTCAATATTTCTGAAGATTATATTCATCCTACCGCCTATGGTGATTTGGAGTGGCATAGTGAGAGCTCTGCGTCTTCCGACTCTGATGATGCATTGGAACATTGGCAGAATCGAATGCATGAAGTATCAGTCCACAAATGTGGTTTAGTTACGCAATCCTTGTGTCGTGTTGCGACAGAAACGATCACATTGCCTGTCTATGAGGGGTTGCCTAGCCTAAACACCTTTGTAGAAGAGTTTGAAGACCGCGTTCCAGAACCACAGCGATTGCTGGCCTTGGAGGAAGCACTGAAGGCTGCTCCAACACGATGGTGGGTGACACATAAGAAATTCATTAAAGATTGGTCACAGTGTCGAAGGTTGATGATGGTTCGGTTTGGAGATACTGAAGTTTATCACACTGGCAAGTATGATGGTTGGATTGATCCCAACGATCATGTGATGGAGTGCCAACGATTATGGGTAGCACAACCCAGAGACGAGTGGGTTCATGCTTTTGTTCATACTTTGGATGAGAGTGGGTTCATGCGCTCGTGGTACACTGCAGCCGAGTTGCGCCGTGACATTACAACATGGGGGGAGTTGACGATCTGTTTCACTCATACGTTCACGTTTGCGAATGCCAACCCTGATGTCCATAACGCCTTGCAACTCATCTGCGACGTGATATTTCAGGTTGTTCCGGCGGCCTACCTTATCGACCCGCACACTCACTGTCAGATGCAGTCTCTCATGGAGTGCTTCAACATCAGTGGTGGCTCGGAGGACGATGATGATCCCCAGAATGTTAACATTCCCGAATCTGAAGGAAGTCGCGATGTAGTCCCACCTACTGTGCCAAGTAATCCCTTCAGTCAACCACTGCAGCTTCGCAAGATGAATATCGGCATCGAAGCTACTCCCAAGTTTGCTAATGTTGGGGATTATTGGGATGATGAGATGATGAGTAAGGTTATCGAGTTATTGCATGAGTCTCAAGACGTGTTTCCCATGAAGTTTTCCGAAATGAAGGGAATCCTTGGTGATTTAGGAGAGATGAAGATTCCATTGAAACCAGATGCTAAGCCAGTTCGACAGCGACCTTATCGGCTAAATCCGCGACATAAAGAAAAGGTCAAGGCGGAACTTGATAGGATGTTGGATGCTAGTATTATCGAACCTGTGGAAGAGTCATAATGGATTAGTCCTATGGTAGTGCAGGACAAGAAAATAGGCGAAGTGCGCATTTGTGTCGACTTGCGGAAGTTGAACGATGCCTACTTGCATGACCCTTTTTCGACCCCGTTTACTGATGAAGTACTTGAAGGAGTGGGTGGCCAGGAGATGTACTCTTTCACTGATGGATTCTCTGGCTACCATCAGATTCGCATTGCCAAGGAAGATCGCCATAAGACAACTTTCGTTACAGAATGGGGGTTTTTTCAGTACACGGTCATGCCGTTTGGTTTGAAGAATGCACCTGCGATATTCTTCCGGGTCGTTGTTGCCGCATTCAAAGATTTTATTCAGAATTTTCTGCAAGTATATATGGATGATTGGACCGTTTATGGATTGATTCGCGATCATTTGGCCAATCTATGATTAATGCTTGAGCGATGCCGATATCACCAGATATCGCTGAACTTGAAGAAATGTATTTTCTGCGCACCGTTTGGAATATTGTTGGGTCATATAGTGTGTAAGCAGGGATTGTTGGTTGATCCAGCCAAAATTGCGCTTATCTTAGGGTTGCAACCGCCGACCACCGTTAAGTAGTTGCACGCAACCTTGGGTCACATGGGATACTATCACAAGTTCATTAGGGGATATGCTGCGATTACTGCCCCTATGGAAAAGTTGCTGAAGAAGGATGCGGCATTCCAGTGGAACCCAGAATGTCAGGATAGTTTTGAAACGCTCAAAGCGAAAATGGCGTCGGCCCCAATCTTGGTCTTTCAGGACTGGAGTAAGGAATTCCATGTCCATGTTGATGCTTCATCGGTTGCACTAGGGGTTGTATTAGCTCAACCAGGAGAAGGCAACATTGATCATCCCATTGCTTTTGCTAGTCGGAAGCTATCTTCTGCAGAACGTAATTACACTACCACAGAACGCGAAGGTCTTGCCATGGTTTACATGCTGCAGAAATTCAGGCATTATTTGTTGGGTTGCCATTTTAAAATGTTCACTGATCATTCTGCACTGAAATACTTAGTCAATAAGCCTGTGTTGGGGGGGAAGATCTGTTGGTGGCTACTTTTGTTTCAGGAGTTTGATTTTGAAGTCATTGTGAAACCGGGGCGGTTGAATGCTAGACCAGATCATTTGTCACGGATTGATACAAGGGAGGAATCGACTAATATCGAAGACGAGTTACCGGATGCCCAACTGTTTCATGTTGCCGCTGCTGATCAATATTTTGATGATATTATTTAGTTTCTGGTGACTGGCACCGCGCCCGATGAATTTACCACTAATAAGAAGAAGCAATTGGTTGTCAAGGCTACTGACTTTCAAATGATCGCGGGAGAGTTGTATAAATTGGGTGCTGATGAGATATTGCGCAGATGTGTCTTGCTGCATGACCAAGCGCAGATATTGGCTGAGGCACATGGTGGAGTTGCAGGAGGACATTACGGCGGTCGGGCGACTACCCAGAAGGTACTGTGTGCAGGGCTTTGGTGGCCCACATTACATAATGATGCGACAGACTATGCACGGTCTTGTGATGTTTGTCAATGAACTGGCAAGCCGTCTAGACACGATGAGATGCCGCTGCTACCTCAACTAACATTACTACCATTCGAAAAATGGGCTGTGGATTTTGTAGGACTGATCCATCCACTAGGGAAATGCACAGGTGCGCGGTATATTATCACGGCAACAGAATACTTGACCCGATGGGCTGGGGTAGCACCTGTAGTTGATTGCTCCGCTGCCACGGCTGCTCGATTTTTGTTTGACCACATTATAACTTGTTTCGGCTGCCCCAAGATATTGCTGAGTGATCAAGGCAGCCACTTTCTTAATCGCACTATCAGCGCATTGACGAAAGAATTGCAGATACAACATAAGAAGAGTACACCCTATCACCCATAGGCGAATGGCATGGTGGAGGCGTTTAACAAGGTATTGGAGCATGCGTTGATAAAGGTGTGCAATGTGAATCGAGACGACTAGGATTTGAAAGTTCCAGTGGTATTGTGAGCCTATCGCACCACCTGTAAACGGTTGACTGGTTAGACACCTTTCAAGTTAGTATATGGGAAGGAAGCAATTATGCCTATGGAGTACATTGTTCCCAGTCTTCGAATTGCGGCTGTTATGAGCATGGATGATGTTGCAGCATTAAACGAACATCTAGCACAATTGGTGGAGCTTGAAGAGGATCGATTTATCGTCGGCTTTCACCAAGGGGTAGAGAAGGACCGCTAGAAGGCATGGCATGATCACCACATAAAAAACAAATAGTTTCAGCAAGGCGACTTAGTGTTATTATACGACAACAAGTTTATGAAACATCCAGGCAAGTTGCAGATGCATTGGTTGGGTCCTTATCGCATCAATAGTATTACTTCAGGAGGAGCGGTTCAGTTGCAGCGATTGGATGGGGCGATGCTCCCAAAATTGGTGAATGGTCACAGGTTGAAGCCTTATCGCTCGGGCTTGGAGCAGTGCGCTGTTTAAGTCACCGCGAAAAAAAATAAAAAATAAAAAAAATGATGATGATTGTTGTAGGTTGCTTGGTGGCAGATGGCGCACCAACAAAAGAAGGTATGCGATAGCAGGGAGGCTTGTACTGCACATTTGGAACAATCGGCGATACTTGGAAACGTGGTGACCCAGTCAAATCAGTAATAAATGCCAAAAGTGGAGATAGTTAATTAACAGCGCTGTTTGAATTATGGGCATTAATGGCGGATCCGGTCGATTGGCGGATAGGATCGCCGATGGATTTCCCTCATTAATACAAGGATTTGGTTGATTTAATGCATGATTTAGTCATGATTACGGCCGATTTGGATTGATGTTATAAATATGGTTTAACGTCGGGAAGAAGACACCGAGAAATTAGCAAGCCGTGTTGTTGTGGAGCACTGTCGTGCTTTCAGTCAGTTACTTTTAGGTATATCACGAAGAGTGGTGAGGTATGTCAAGAGAACTGGAGACAGTGGACATTAGCAGTGAAGTGGAGTCTCCATTCATTTCGGTTGCTGTAGAACATGAAGGTACGTCCTCGGACACTGTTGATCTTGGAGTCGAGGTTTCCAACATGCCGGTTGGAACATCAAGTGTTGCTAAGAAGCACCGAGGGGGTCAGCCTTCTGCATCCCCGCAGAGTAAGAGATTGCTTCGATCTGCGGTGGCTGCCGAAGTTCCGGAGCAGGTAGGACAATCCAGTTGCACCGTTCCTCCATCTGCCCCATGGCTGGGACACTCCGCGAGTAATATCCTTGGTTACATCCCTCTTGTTCGGCCGAATGCCCCCCCGCGTAAGCTAAATATGAAACCAAAATTCAATGTGAAGATGCCCGCAATCCCGGTTGGGATGATGTGCTCGGTGGACATTGGGCCGGCACTGATGCGCCTGTGGTATGATGAACACGACATGGTGGCTCAACCCGAAATTGCATCCGCACCATATGTGCTTGAGACACGCAATTCACCGGACCCACAGATACATGAATGGGCACTAGGACTGCTGCAGGCTGGCTTTTTAGGGCTAATTAACATGCCGCATTTTGGGTGCCTCGTGGAAGTTGGCTCTTGTGTCAAGCAGCTGTTGTCATGCTTCCATGGGGGTTCGTTGTGGTTGGATAGAGAGGTCCCGGTTACTGTTGACTTGATTTCTCACATTACCGGCTTGCCCAAGAATGGTGTTGATTTAGCGCAGTTTATTCAAGGAAATCACAACGAGAAAAAGCGAGCGCATTGATTGGCACAAAAGTATGCCTTGGAATCAGATGGGCGTGGGTATCGCACTAGTAGCTGCAATAATCAGGCGGTACTCATGGGCATTAATATCCTGTGATGTAAAGTGATTAGGGGAGGTCGCCCTAACCAATGTAATTCGGGGATAGTTGCTTGCGCAGAGCAATGCGTAGAAGGAGTTCAGATGAACTGGTCCTTATATCTCTTGAACCAGCTAATGGAGGATGTCGCAGATGTCCAAGTGGGTAGAGGCACTTTCTCATATAGTTGGTTGTTGCTCCTGATTGCTCTAGTTACATGGAAAGAGCCCGACACCTACTAGGGTATGGACTTCTCGGCTGCAGCGGAACGATGAGAGGCACGCTATCATAATCTATGGTTTGTGTGAGAGCCCGAGCGCATCTGGGAGTGCCAAATGCAGTTTTGGCTGTACTCAGAAATGCTTTGTGACGCAGCAACACAGGTCCCGCGAATATCCGCAGACACTGTGGCACGATTCACACCTGTCATGGCATTTGCAATACGACCGAGTGTCATGCATATACAAGCTCGCTGTGATGTTAATCGACAACGGTTGTAGACAAGGTATAAAGTGACAGCGGTAGAATTGGAGGCTATTGTGAACGAGTGGATGGAGGCTTGGCAACAGCCCATGAGTTCTGTAGAAATTGATGCTGGAGGTCCGCCAGAGGGCCCTATGGATCGAGTATCAACTCAGGATCAGCAGAGTCATCATAGTTCCGATCATGAGTCAATCTGAACACCAACTGCAGACGATAGTGACCGCGCTCTTGAGGAAAACCGGTCAAAATGGCACCACGAGCATGCCACCATCAGCGAGATGTCTTTACCAGCGGAGGCGCAGTTGGGCCAGTTAATCACAGCCATTAACCATGCCGACACGGTGGCTGCCGACAAGATGTGCATCAAAGTGGAGGAGGGATTCTCTATGCTTGTTACTTGTATGGACTCTCTGTGTAATGCAGTGTTACCAACAGAACTTGGCAGTGTACCCATGCAGGAGACGGTCACAATCCGCACCATGCCCCAGGTAAAGAATGTCAACATTCCCCCGACTACGGTTATGACCAAGAACGAGGTGCTACAAAATGTGCTGCATTCGATTGATCAGGTGACTGTTAATGTTAATGCACTATCGGCAATGGAACTGACGACAATGCAGAGGGGCGCCTCCCAGGAAATGGTGGATAGAATGCATGAAATCAACAAGAGCTTTCAACACTTGCAGGCACGAGAGGCAACTGTGACAGCCGAGATTGATGAGCTTACAAGCAGAGCTGCTGCAACGTGGAAAGTAGTGGATGACCTTGAAGCCGACCTTAAGTAGGAGTAGGCCAAGATGAGTCGCACCATTAAAGCACTTAAAAAGGAGCAAGACTTCCTTGTTGCGGAAAAGGCTCGCATGTGGGATGACACTGTTCGGGTTGACCAAGCGATCGCAGAGGCCTATCAGCATGTCCCGAATCCCACTGAAGAGGTAGATGTGCTTCATCGAGTGCAGTGGTTGGGGGCTGCTATTATTCAGTTGCGCCAGGAGAATGACCTGTTAAAGGCTCAGTTGAAACCAAGTACGCCTCAGGCCGAGATGGATGAACGAAGAAGGGAAATTGAAGAAGTTGCCACCCAGATGGAGGAGCTGGAGACGGAGGCAACCAGGCTCACCCCGAAACAGTAGAGTTTTGGGGCCGCATCGTTCACGATGAAAAAATTGAACAGCTCACTAAGATCCGACTGGAAGCGGAGGGCCAGGTGGCCACATTAAAGGCTGCAATGAGAACCTTGCCACCAATGGAGCAAGTTGCCAAGTCGCGCGAGCTGAAGGACTTGCAACAACGGGTCACCAAGGTAGATGAACTCTAGAAGCTGCGTGCAGCCCAGTTGGAAGAATTCTAGGACACTGGCGAGAAACTGATGCTGCAGGCCAGTGAAGCACTCCCAGCAATACAGAAGTATCGACAAAAGGTCATGGACAAGCTTGCCGATCACCCATTGGTCGAAGATGTGATCACCAGTCAAGCAGTAGCTAAGGAGGCTTAGGAACTAGTGAGGAATGTCGAACAGCCGTATGCAGGCTTCAAGGCAAGGACCGCAACGTGTACTCTGTCCAGCAGTTGATGTGGCTCGAGGGCGAGCCACAAGATTGTGTTGGGGTCCTGTTGGCAGGTGGTTTGATGGGGAAAGATCGCGGTACCGCTGACACCGCGACACGCCAGAGGAGGGCGCGAAAGGAGTATTTTGTGCCAAAGAATACCGCAGTTGGTGGGTTTTGGGTCACTTGGACCATACATTATGTAATAGTGAGTTAGCATACCGCGGTATGCGGGTTTTTGGGGTCATTTGGACCAAGTCAGTTAGATATTGGGTCAATTTTCCATAGTGTCGGTTAGTGATTAGTTGTAAGTGGACAAATATTGTAAGGGCAAAATCCTATAAATACAAGAGAGTTGTAAGTGTTACGGGAGGCATGAATGAGATGAAGAAGACAAATTGAATGCGAGATCCGTGTTTTTGCTGGTGTATGATTGCGATATTAATATAATGATGTTTTGGTACAAACTTTGTGCAATGTTGCGGTGTATGAATGTCGGTTAATGTAATGTCTTCTTATTATTGCTATGATGATAATTGCTGTGATTAAGTAGTATGTTCTATGTAGAATGTGATGATAAATGCTGCGATGAAGTAATTGGTATAACTCCTTGAATGCTGCAATGAAGTGATATGTTATAACTCCTTGCCAAATGTTTAATGTTTCTGGTTAAAGTACCGCAATAGAGTCAATCCATGCATCCACAACTCTCATCCTCCCTCGGCGGAAACATGGTTTCATCTGGTCTTCTTGGACGCCTTGAGTGAGACCTCATCCGCTCTGCGGGTGTTACTGGGTGGGATCAAACCTACCCGGGCCAGTGCCTAGGGAGTCTGCGGTATGTGTCGACAGTAAGGCGAACCCTTGTCGACTGAGGTTGCGTTGGTCAACAACACGATAGGATGGTCAATCGACCCTTCTCCAGGCTGGACCAATATCACCCCCAACGTGATTGACGAAGCATCTACGTGGACATGGAATTCTTTCTTCCAGTCGAGGCTCTTCTGACACTTTTCGTTCCATTCAAACTTCACATCTTTCTTCAATAACTTCTCCATGGGCGCAGTAATCTCTGGATACCCCTTTATGAAATTTTTATAATATCCGGTATGGCCCAACATGGCCCTCAACTTCTTTACTATCGTAGGTGCTGGTAAGTCGACAATGATCGCGACCTTGGCTGGGTCGACTAACATACCTTTCTTACAAAAAATATGTCCTAATAAGATACCAAATGGTGCACAAAAGATACACTTCTTTAAATTCAAAGAGATCTGATGTTGTCGACATCTTTCAAGCATCATCCTGAGGCTCTCGACATGGTCTTTAACCAATCCATATACAGTCAAGTCATCCATATACACTGCCAAGAACTTGTGAATAAAATCTTTGAAAGCAGCGACAACTAGCCTTGAGAAAATTGTGGGGCCATTCTTGAGACCAAATGGCATTATTGTGTACTGATAGCAGCCCCACTCTGTTACAAAGGTGCTTTTGTGTCGATCTTCTTTTGCAATCTTGATCTAGTGATATCTTGAGAACCCATCTGTGAATGAATATACTTCTTGTCCTCCGACACCTTCAAGTACTTCGTAAGTAAATGACATGGGGAATGGATCACAAAGGCATGCATCATTTAACTTCCTTAAGTCAACGCAGATCCAGATTTTGCCAGTCTTCTTGTCCTGGATGGACATCGGGCTGATCCATTCTGACTCTTCGACAGGCTCAATGATTCCTGCATACAACATCCGCTCTATCTCATCCTTCACTCGTACTTTGTATCTGGGATTCAGTCTATACGGTCGTTGCTTCACTCGCTTAGCATCGAGTTTAAGGGGGATACACATTATTAAAAGTCCATATATCATTATTCTATCAGTGTTTCACTTATTCATTCGAAATTATCATCACAACATTGGAAAATATCAACATAGTGGGGAAAATGCACCATTTTCTCATTAATGATTAGATTTATACATTTCCACTTGGAATATCGACCTGAAAATTTCTGAAGGTGAATAATAGAGCATTTAATTCATATTACAAAATAAATGGGGCATTAGAAGCTCCCCCAAAGAGTACAATAGCTCACCAAGTGCGCCTTCCCTCAAGGATCATGAATATGCCAAGCAAACTGGAAATGGTTGGAGGAATGAGCTGAACCAGAAGTGACCACGAGATATCCTATAGCTTGCACTTGCAACTTATGAATCCATTGAAGCTCCCATGAAATTTCTGAATGGCCTTTCCACATACCAACTAGGATGGGAATCTTTCACCCTCGAAATTGGCTAAGGCAAGTAGAGAAGCACTCCACTAGTTCTCTTCACAAATGCAAATTCTGAAAATGATCAAAAGCCCTTCTCTTGGTTGATCCCTGTATTTTATAAACATCCTTAGCCTTATAAGTTTACAATTCCATCCAAATACTCCAAGTCAATTTGAATTAGGGAGTGGTTCATGATTTGCCATGTGTCCTCCCCTTCCTAGCCTTCCACCTTCCACCAATTCGAGTAGGAATACTTTGAGATTCTCTAACTCCCATGAGTGCTGTCTTGGATTCTATTTTTAGGACTTACATTTCATAATGGTCATATGTCAGCAATCAAGTCTACAATTTGTCATAGGTGTCATATCATCTTCATCATTGTTGTCATATATGTTAGGGAATCTAGTCCAAGTGTTCAATAACTCCTCATTTGATTCTTCCTCTTCTATGGGAGTTACATTTCCTTTCCAATTAGACCTATGATGCATCTTTCCAAGTGTATGATCCTTCCAACTCCTCCCAAGAACTTTAGGCTTCCCATGGATTTGAATTTACAAGAGGAGGATGCCATGTGGCACATAATTTCTAGCTTGTGTGGGCCCCACAAACTCCATGTGTATTCATGAACCATTGCCACTTTGATTTTCTCTTCTATTTATTTATTTATCTCCTTTATTAAATATTTATTCCATTATAATGTCCAAACACCATTTATTAGCTCCCTTATTGCAAATCCTCATGTCTCCATCCAACCTAGGGAACTAGTAGGATTGATGGAATTTCCTTGTTATGAATTTATTTGAATGGGGACATTAGAGTCCTCCCCACCCAAGATTGCTTGTCCTCAAGCAATTTCAGATTTGGATGCTGCAAAATTTGTTCCTCCTCCCATGTGGCATCTTCACTTGGAAGATCTTTCCATTGTACCAAGTATTCTTTGATAGTTCTGCTCCTTAACCTTCTTTCCCTAGTCTTCAAAATTTTTTCTGGAACAAGTGTGAGCTGACCTTCATCATCCAAAAGGAGGAAGTTTTTCTAAAATGACAATTTGCTGACCAATGGATTTTTTGAGACATGAAACATGAAATACATTATGGATTTTACTTCCTTCCGGAAGTTCTAACTCATATGCTACCTCTCCAACCTTCCGAACTACCTTGTATGGGCCATAGTATCTTGGTTTTATCTTTTATGCTCCCTTATTTTTCAAGGATGTTTGTTTATATGGCTGCAACCTAAAATATACCAAATCATTGACCTGAAAGGTCCTTTCTTCCCTATGTTGATCTGCATATGTTTTTTGCTGATTTTGGGCTACCTGCAACTTGTCTTTCAAGAGATTCAAAATTTCTTGGCTTTCTTCCACCCAATCTTTAGCTTTTGGGGCTCTACTATCACCAAATATAAGCTCAACAAAAGTAAGTGCATCATAACCATACAATGCTTTGAAAGGAGACATTCCTATTGACATATGAAAGGTGGTGTTGTAACAAAACTCACCCAAGTGTAGCCATTTTTCCCATGCTTTTTGCTCCTCTCCCACATATTTCCTTAGGTACCCTTCCAACCATTGATTCACCCTCTCTATTTGGCCATCAGTTTATGGATGATAGCTTGTGCTTGGAGTCAATTGAGTGCCCACCAATCTGAAAAGTTCTTGCCAAAAAGCACCCATGAATCTACTATCTCTATCACTTACAATGCTCTTGGGGAGCCCATGCAATTTGAAGATTTCTTTAAAGAAAATGTCATCCACTTGTGCATCACTAAAATATAATGTAAAAACAAAGAAATGAGAAAATTTGTTCAACATATCCACTACCACATATATGCAATCCTTTCCCAAATATTTTGGCAAACCTGTGATGAAGTCCATTGAAATACTCTCCCATTTTTGTTTCGGAATGGGCAATGGTTGCAATAAACCAACTGGGCATGTAAGTTCAGATTTGTTTTGCTGACATACCTTACATTCATTCACATATTTCAGAACATCTTCCTTCATCCCCTTCCAAAAAAACCTTTTTCCTTAATTGCCTATAAGTTTTGAAGATCCTTGGATGGCCAGCTAGTGGGGAATCATGTGCTTCTTGAAAAATCTTGTATTTGAGTTTTGAATTTTGAACCAAATAAATTATGCCCTTATAATAGATCATCCCATTCAAAATCTTGTAGTTATCATCCCCTTTGATCCCATATAATACATCGCAAGCAAATCCATCTTTTGCATATTCAACCATTAGCATGTTTTTCCAATCTTTTGCAATGTCCATGAGAGAAAAAGAAGGTCTTCTAGATAATGCATCAGCTACAATGTTATTCTTCCATTTCATATATTCAATATCAAAATCAAAATGTTGGATCTTGCTTACCCACTTTTGTTTCCTCTCATTAAGATATTTTTGGGTGAGGAAGTGCCTTAAACTATTGTGATCAGTTTTCACCACAAACTTGTTTCCCACCAAGTATTGTCTAAACTTGGCCAATGCATGCATGATGGCCAACATTTATTTGTCATAGATGGAGTAAATATTTTCATGTGGCTGCAACTTTCTGCTCTCAAAGGCTATAGGGTGTTGGACTTGCTTTAGGACAGCCACTATCCCTTCACCTGAAGCATCACATTCCAAAACAAAAGGATTAGTAAAATCAGGTAATGCAAGTATTGGACAACTACTCATTACCTCTTTCATTTTTTTGGAAAACCTTTTCAGCCTCCTCATCCCACTTGAAAGCATCTTTCTTTGTCAAATTAGTGAGTGGAGAAGTCAATTTGGAGAACCCTTTCACAAACTTCCTATAATAGGTGCATATTCCAATGAATCCTCTTAATTTTGTGATGTTTTTTGGTGATGGCCATTCAAGGATGGCCCTTATCTTTTCCCTGTGCACTTTCACCCCTTCTTGTCTAATAATGTACCCAATATACAAGCGTTAATTCATCCCAAATTCACATTTAGACAACTTAGCAAACAAGGACTGTTCATGCAAAATTTTCAGCACAACCTCTAAATGATGCAAATGATCTTCCCAAGTTTTGCTGTAAATGAGAATGTCATAAAAGAAAACCAAAACAATTTTTCTAAGCTGCTTGCAAAAAATATTATTCATGCATGCTTGGAATGTGTTTGGAGCATTAGTTAATCCAAAAGGCATAACAAGAAACTCAATGTGGCCATAGTGGCATCTAAAAGCAGTCTTTTGCACATCTTCTTTCTTCATTTGAATTTGATGGTAACCTGATCTAAGATCAATTCTAGAGAAATATTTTGCCCCAAATAGCTCATCCATGAGCTCATCAATTCTAGGAATAATATACCTATTCTTGATTGTCTTCTTGTTCAAAGCTCTAAATTCTATGCATATCCTCAAGGTTCCATCTTTTTTCTTCACCAACACTACCGAAGAAGCATAAGGGCTAGAGCTTGGTTCAATGAGTCCCAAATCTAGGAGTTCTTGGATGGCCTTTTTCAATTTCATATTTGAATTTATTTGGATGTCTATAGGGTGGTATTTGGATGGGTGAAGTACCCTCCTCCAAAACAATGTTGTGCTCAACCCCCCTATCAGGTGGTCTACCATGTGGAAGATCTCTTTTTTTTTTTCATATTTTTGTAGGAGTTGCTCTATATCCTTTGGGTGTCAACAACCTTTATGTTTGGTTTGGGAGAGGTTATGTGACATTCAGCAGCGCATTCAATATCTCCATGCCTCAATATAGACCTCATACTATGTGAAGTCACCACTTGATTCAGATAAGTGTGCTGCCCTCTCACAACCCTTAATATCCCTTTCGAATCTTGGAATTTCATTTTAGGAATTTGATAGTTCACTGTATGCTCCCCTATAGAGTAAAACCATTGCACTCCCAAAACCACATTAGTATCAGCAACATCAACCACATAAAATATATCAGAAAAAGTATAGTTACCTATGGTGATTTTCAGCTTTGGAACCCATGTTTTGCACTCCATATTGTTGTGACCTGGAATGACAACTGTAAAGACATAGAATGGTTCAGTAGGTATATTCCTTCTCTCCACCATGTATGCATCAATTCATTTATGTGTGGCTCATCCATCTACCAAAACTGAGGTCCTTTGTCCTAATACCACACCCTTGCATCGAATAGTGTGATAACGAGGCACTGCTGAAAGTACTGCCATTCTTACTTTGTTAGGTGAGGGCTGATTTTCTTCTTGTTTCCCTTCTTCTGTTGTATCATATCCCTCTTCTTGATCTGAAATATGTCCTTCTTCCTCCATACCCCCTTCATACTCATCATTATCAGAAAATACTTCAATGTATTGAGCTTTTCCCTTTCTACATTTATGCCTCGGTGCCCATTGTTGAAAGCATGTGTAGTACAATTTTTTTCTTCTAAGTTCTTCCCTGTTTAGTACCTCTTTCTTATTCTTTTCAAGTGAATCCTTTTGCCATGGCTTATTTTCAAATGTATCTCTTTTCCAAGGATTCTTTTCAAATCTGAAGTTAGGATTGGGAGGAAACCTTGTTCTAGGAAGCACACTTTGGAGATCTCTAGTCAAGTTCATAGCATCCTTTAATGTAGTTGGTTTGTGGGATTTAACTAAACCTTTTAAGGGTTCAGCCAAACCTTCAGTGAACAAAAATACTAACCTTCCCATAGATACATCATCCACCTTGACTGATAATTTTTGAAATTCCAACATATAATCAGCAGGGGTTCCCACTTGCTTCAATTGGGCTAGTTCTTTGAAAGGTAATTCTGGGTCCTTTTGCTAAAATCTCTCTAATACTCGGTCAACAAATTCTCCATAGGTAGTAACCTGATCATGTCCCAAAGTTTTCAGACCATGGAACCACCATTCATTGGCATCTCCTTCTAGATGCAAAATTTCCATCTTTAAGGCATCCTCTTCCACCATTGGATTCAACTGAAAATACATATCTAGTTTTTGCACCCAAGTGTTTGCAAAACTTTGAGAGGAACCGTCAAAAGTAGGAAGTAGAATTTTACCAATAGCACAATTTAATTCTTTGTTTTGTAATAGAACCCTATTATCCTCCCTCTTCTTGAGTTTGTTTGAGACAGTAAAGTATTGGTCAAATGGTAGAGTCCTTTTACAATACTCACTCAACTTTTCCCATTCTTTTACCACTTCATTCATATCAAATTGGGTGTTAGGCTCTTCTTTGGGCACAAAAATTTTAGGTGCAATAGGCCTTGATGTGCTCTGAAATTCATTAGGTCTATTATGGGGTCCTGTGCTTGAAAAACTATGCTCACTCATTGTCTTCCTTTCTTTTGAATGTGAACTACTGCTGCCTCCCATTACCCCTTTGTTTCCAAATTGGCTAGCCATCAATTCGAATCCTTTCATAAGCTGTTGGTTCATGTTCTTGGTTATGTCATCAAAGAGGGGTTTTATGAGTTTAATATATTCCTCCTTATCATCAGAGAGTCCCTTAGTCATAGTTTCAACAAGATCCTCTTCTTCTCCTACTTCTTCCTCTTCAACAACAACACCTTCAATTTCAGGTTCTAAGGGTGGTGGCTTATTTGTTTGACTCCTTGTATTCATGAATGGTTAACCACATCAGGTGCCAAGAACATGCTCTGATACCACTTGCAATGTCCATTTTTTTATGAAAATAGTGAAAATTAATTTTTTTTTCCCTAGTTCGACCTTTGACTAGTTATGATGTCTTGGTCTCCAAATTGCTCCAATTGCTCCAATTGCTCCCAAATATTCTGAGAATGTGTATGGATGATGTTATAACATAAATGTGACGTTCAGGGATGCTTTTGGACCTTTAAAACACTTCTGCAAACCCTATTTCAATTCTGGCCAATGTATGGAACTTTACTAGCAATTTGAGGTTCAAATCCCCCTAGGGTAGGGGCTGAAGTTAGCTCTCCAAATGGTACTTAACCCTCTCTAATTTCTGAATAGAGGTAGGGAAAATAAAGGGGAAATCAACAGGGTCTCAAACACATCTCCATTCAATTAATTTGGTTTTCTACAACACTCTCAAAATCAGAAGAAAAATACTAGTTTCGACCTTGGGGGAAATGATAGGCAAACTTCTCCAAATGCTATGAAACTGAACCAAATGACTCCAAAAGCTTAGATACTGAACAAAAAAATTTTAATACACGTTATTAACAGTCCATATATAATTATTCCATCAGTTATTCACTTATTCATTCGAAATTATCATCACAACATTGGCAAACGTCAACATAGTGGGGAAAAGGCACCATTTTCTCCTTAATGATCAGATTTATACATTTCCAATTGGAATATGGACCTGAAAATTTATGAAGGTGAATAACAGAGAATTTAATTCATATTAAAAAATAAATGGGGTATTAGAAGCTCCCCCAAAGAGTACAATATCTCACCAAGTGCCCCTTCCCTCAAGGATCATGAATATGCCAAGCAAATTGGAAATGGTTGGAGGAATGAACTGAACTAGAAGTGACCACGAGCTGTCCTGTATATTACACCTGAAAATTATGACTCCATTGAAGCTCCCATGAAAGGTCTGAATGGCCTTTCCACATACCAACTAGGATGGGAATCTTTCACCCTTGAAATTGGCTAAGGCAAGTAGAGAAGCACTCCACTAGTTCTCTTCACAAATGCAAATTCTGAAAATGATCAAAAGTCCTTCTATTGGTTGATACCTATATTTTATAAACATACTTATCCTTCTAAGCTTCCAATTCCATCCAAAGACTCCAATCCATTTCGAATTAGGGAGTGGTTCATGATTTTCCATGTGTCCTCCCCCTCCTAGCCTTCCACCTTCCACCAATTCGAGTAGGAATCCTTTGAGCTTCTCTAACTCCCATGAGCGCTCTCTTGGCTGATATTTTTAGGCTTGACATGTCATAATGGTCATATGTCAGCAATCGAGTCTGCAATTTGTCATAGGTGTCATAGCATCTTCATCATTGTTGTCATATAGGTTAGGGAATCTAGTCCAAGTGTTCAGTAACTCCTCATTTGACTCTTCCTCTTCTATGGAAGTTACATTTCCATCCCAGTTAGACCTATGATGCATATTTCCAAGTGTATGAGCCTTCCAAATCCTCCCAAGAACCTTAGGCTTCCCATGGATTCGAATTTACAAGAGGAGGATGCCATGTGGCACAGAATTTCTAGCTTGTGTGGGCCCCACAACCTCCATGTGTCTTCATGAACCATTGCCACTTTGATTTTCTCTTGTATTTATTTATTTATCTCCTTTATTAAATATTTATTCCATTCTAATGTCCAAACACCATTGATTAGCTCCCTTATTGCAAATCCTCATGTATCCATCCAACCTAGGGAACTAGTAGGATTGATGGAATTCCCTTGTTATGAATTTATTTGAATGGGGACATTACAATGGGGCATTGAATTCATGCATTGTAAGCCTACCTCGGCTAGGGGGAATGGTTATTTTATTGTCGCAGTTGACTACTTTACCAAATGGGCCGAGGCTATGCCTACATACAAGGAAGACGACGAAATTGCCGCACTCTTTATGTCTAACTATATCATTGCGAGATTCGGAGTTCCTCAAGTCATCACCTCCGACCATCAGACCATGTGTGGATCTCGTGGATCTAGATCATCCAGCTCTACCTGGGGTCACAGGAGTGGAACTCGCTCTAGGAAGAACGAAACCACGATGGATCTATAGCCAAACTGCTTCAACTCACTCCTTTTGCACTTGGTGAGCCGATCTTTCATATTCGCAAGGAGTCCCTCGCACCAGTTGAAGATTGTTGGTGCCATGTACTTGATGGAATATCACATGTGGACCTTGGTGTAAAGATGATCAACCTTGCTTCTTGCCACCCTCACAATAGTGAAGAGTATAGTTCTCAGGGGTCCATCTCATATGTTCTTGATGGGAATCTTCCCAGCAAGCATCTATGTCCCCGGTGTACAAAACTGTGCCACCAAACTCTCTGTCAACTGATCACTACCCCGTGGCCTGGATAGTGAAACTGGGGCTCCCCATCTTGATAACCCCATCAGGAAATAAATATCTTCCACATCCAAGGTGAGTATGTGGGAACCTACTCTGAAATACTGCTGATATGGGTCCCATAGACTAATCAGGTAGTCTAGTAGTTGTACTTGGGCCCTCATGCCCTGTACATGGAATAATATTAAGAGTCCACACCTTTGCAAAGCATTCATAGAATGTGGGTCGTTTGTCGCTTGGGCATCTTCGTGTTCGTGCTCTCTTTCTTTCCACTGGACCATTGTATCGGCTGAAGTCCGCATAAGACTCTTTTCATGGCATTGGTTTGGGTATTTTTGGCCCCATTTTTTAAATTTGGTTATGGAACTGCGCCGACGCACCCCGCATTTGCGGACATTGTGTCGATGACGCGCTTTTACCATGGGGAAAGTGCGCGTCATACCCCTCTCGATGCACTTCCCACAAGGGTAAAGCGCATCGCCTAGGGAACATGCAATCCCTTTCATTTTGAGTCCAAAAAACCCCAAAAATAACATTTTAAGTAAAATCTAATCCATTGAAAAGGTAAAGCCTATAATATTGAGGCCTACCTGCAACTTATAGGGCGTGAAACACCTGATCGTAGCGTCCACAATCAACGTTCAAAAAACGAGCTCCAAATAGATGTTTTCACTATTCAAACTTGGTAAAAAACAATTGGTAAATATTTCTTTACTATTTGAATTTTTATATAAAAGAAATGGAATATTCCTTTATCAATATTTCTTTTATGGGTTTTTTACTATAGTTGGTGACCCTTTTTATATTTTAACACTTCATTGTGAATTCTAACTTAGTTTCTGGACTTCGTAGATGAAGTAACGTGGTGTTTTGAATTTATTGGCGACCATCATAGACGTTTCATACTTTTTATCAAGTGTGAACGAGTCTTTGAGCGTTTTTATGCTATCATCGCGCTCGTTAAAATTAAGTATTAACGACATCGAGCTCACTTTTTGTTCTTTCTCGTGCTCGTAAAACTACAAGAATAAGTCACCGAGTTATAATTTATCACTTTTTCAGGCTCGTAAAACTCCCACGAAAAAGGAACCCCTTGGAGTTCTTATTTAAGCTCTTTTCAGACTCCCTAAATAGGAAAAGATCGCCAAGCGAACTTGATTCTTTCACGCTTGTAAAAGTATTTGAAAGGTAGTCTTTCTGTTGATAATTTACCCCTTTTTCGAACCAGGAGGACTATTTACTAAAAAGGAGCATTCCGGTTAATCGTGACTAGAAGAGTTCTCTCTCATGTTGTTTAATCCTTTTTCGGATGAGGAGACTAAATTTTACGAAAAAGAACCATTTGGAGTCTTCTTTAGTTCTTTTCAGACTCTCTAAATATGAAATGACGCCGAGTTTTCCTTCTCTGGACTCGTTAAAATTTGGCATTGAAGGGCCCTTTTAGGGATGAACCCCTCCTATCTCAGGTTCGTAAAAAATATGAGATCGGACTCGTCCAAAATATGAGCTATACCGAGCATTTGTTACCTCCTCAAGCTCGTTAAAAAACAAAATAGGTACTCATCAATCATGATGGGGATAAGGAAAGAGTTTGTGTTTCATTGTAATTATGGCAGTACTCAGTCACTCTTGAGCATGGCACTCATTTGCATATGCATTCAAACACTTGGATAATCTTCTTATCTTTGAGTCCCACCAATTCCATGAGTCATTCCACTCCTTTGAGTCATTCAAAGAATGCTTCCATCATCAGTTACATTAGGGGTCAGTGTCATTCTCGTCATGTCAATGCTTCCAAGTCATGCCATTACCATGTTTAAGAGGGGTCTGTTCATCGAGTAAATCTCTGCAGTCATTATACCTTCTATCATGTCGGTCACTCCCGAGTCAGTCTCAAACATCTGCTCTACAGTCTGATCTACTCCAAAAAATCTTTGATCTTGTTTCGTGTCGATGATGGGGGAAACATCATGGCCTTCCTTCGACTGGTTTATCCTTGTCGAATTCAACACATCATCTGAGTATTAAACCTAGAAACTAATCAAGTACCTTGGGCCTGCATGCCTCAATGGCATTTTACCTCGCTTTCAACAGTAATTTCACATCATTGACTTCTGATTGGAATATTCCTTTTAGTGTTCGACCTCAACTCATTGATTCACATTCAGTGGTATGTACTATGATAAATTGGGGATCATTGACATCAATGGTGATTTCCCTCGCACTTGTTAACAATATACATCAATGCCCGGTAATCAAGTGGTTTATACCATGTTCGGCTTCAAAACATTGTAATCACATGGTTAGATTCGTATAATTGTGGGTTCGGATTGAAGACCCTAGGTTAACTCATGTATCTTACCCAGGTTGCAATGGAGATTTTTCGAGTCATATTATACATATCCACTTTTGTATTGGTCATGGATGTGTTATCATCTCATCATGGATCTACGGTTGTGTCTAGTAGCCATGATTGTGTTCAGTCGGTCTTTACTATCATGGATCTACAATGTATTGGTCAACATCCATGTTATGAGTCAGTTGAGACATGTATCTCAGAGTCAGTTGTACTGCAGGAGTTCTTTGTTCGTCACTCCAACCAACAATCCTTACCGTGATTTTTTCCCTATTACAAACCATTTCACCTACCTTATTTTTCCAGCTTCATGCTTGGGGGGGAATTTTGTTACACCAAAATATAGTCATCATGAGTTATGTGTCCTCTATATGCTCTGATCTCTAAAGTAAATTGGATAAAACACCAAAAGAGAGGTTGATGTTCATCCCTTTAACTTTGTGTTGTCACCCCGACGCGCCCTGATCTCTGGCAAGGTGCGTCAGAATCAAGGTGACGTGCTATGCACTTTAGCAAAGTGCGTCGGTGACGTGCTATGAACTTTAGCAAAGTGCGCCGATGATGCGTGATGCTCTTGCATAAGGTGCATCGACCTCCCATTAGTGCGAGTTTCTCTTGTGCAGGGTGCATCGTTATTGCTTAAAAATGGATAAAGAGAATCTTTGAATCCTCGGCCTCTCCTATCCCTTTAGCCCTATATATATGAACCCCCTATCCATTGTTAATAGAGGAAGGATATAGGACCTACATGCTGGTGGAATTTTGCTACGAGATCTTCTTCGTCCATTAGGAGGCTAAACACTTGATCTTATAGGCTAGGCTTGTTGGAAGGAGGTTATGACGTCAAAGCATTGGTTGTAACACCTTTCTCTTTGTACTTATTATTATTACATCTAATAAAAATTCTTTCCATAAATTTGTTGTATTGATAATGTTTAGGATTAACCTCTTTGACTGTTGATATAGATTGATTCACAATCATGTGCTTTTATTACGTGTATGTTTCCATATGTTTTTTCTGGTTTTGCAGCTAAAGATATGAAGATCAGGACTTGGATCAGCAAGGATAAAGGAACTGCACCTATAAAGTAAGCCATCTCTTTTACTTATCTTTCATTTCAATCAATCTAGGAAAGGTATTTTTGTTATGTATTTGTTTTGTTCTAGATCTGAACCATTCAGACTAGGGAGATCTGTTTGAGTCCGCCCATACTGATTGTCCATAAACATAAGACAATTGACACAATGAGAAACTCAATAATGGAGGGTACCGTGGTCATGGTGGATATCGAGGTCGAGGACGAAATAATTACAACCGCGGTCGTGGAAGATCAAGATGCTTTGTTTGCTATAGTGAAGAACATTTGAGCCCTGACTGTCCTTGAAAATAAAAGACGAATCTCAAATTTTGTAATAAATGTGGTGTCGGAGAGCATTCTGTGAAATTGAAGCACAACAGATCTAATTGAACAAGTAAATCAATTACAATAGATGCATAAATAATAATATGTGTAAACTGTGCAAGAGAATTGCAGCAGTGCTCTATTGAACTCAGAAGTAGAATACAATACGATGTGTAGTCACAACGACTGAATAGACCAAGCTAAGCAATTCGAATTAACCGAGGAGGTCATTCGAATAGCCTGCATGGAATAGCTTGGCTCCACTAGGATTCCTCATCATCAGATCAGTGGAGTCATCAATGCACAAGTAATGGTCAACCAGGTGTAAAACTGAGTCTAACTGAATGTGGTAGGTGTAACTGGCGCATGGGAGCACTAATGTAGTGAAGGAGGCTCAAAGGAGGGTGCATGGGGAGTTGAATGGAGTCAAAATAGGAAATCTAGTCTCACTGGGGGTCCAACGGAGTGTTTTAGTTAGTTAACAAGTAAATCTAGCCTTAAATCAAGGAAAGATCTGCAAATTACTCAACTAACTGAAGTGTAACTGAGTGGTAGGTGAAAGGTGGAAACATCACTGACTAGGAGGGATAAAAATGAATGGAAAGAATCTCCTGGGGCTAGCAAACTGGGGACTAGGTGCTAGGTGACACCTCACTGATGATTGGGATGCATGCAAAATGCATGCAAACATAAAAAGTGACGATGAGATATCCTAACACATTCCTTAGAGGATTGCCCCATCATGCTTGAAAAACTTCTCAATAAAAAGAATCTTAATCTCTTGTCTGGTGTTCCTAAGGATGATGTAATTAAACACAAGAATTTGCAAATTGTTACAAGACAAGGTACAAAAATTGGGCATGATAACACACCAGTAACAGAATTGGCAAGTAAGGATTGTAATTATCCTCAAATTAATCAACAGAAAGAAATATTTAATAATGCTTTAAGAATTTTTGAAGAATTAACAAAAGAAGAGGACACTCAAGAACATAAAAACAAAATATTGAGTGAATTATTGTAATTACTTACAAAAGAAGAACCTGTTGCACACCTTATTGAACTTATGTATGCTATCAAGAAGGACACCAACAATGAGAAAATATCCCCAGAAACTTATGCAATCTGAAACAAAAAGAGAAGGCATATATATATATATATATGTTGGTCACTCTAGACATTGACATGTATCTTATCTCACAAGTCATTCTCGACTTTGGATCACAAGCAAACATCATGATCAGAGCAACGTGGGAACGACTTGGTCTTCCCCGACTAGCAGAATCAGGCATATAGCTTAAACTTGCTAACCAAGGTCTCATAGAACCTATTGGATTAGTATGGAAATCTATGAATACTGGAATTATGGGCATTGAAGCAAAAGTCTATTTTGAGATCATTGACCCACAAGAGGGAGCAACATCTTTTCTAGCTTTAGTTGGTCGACCATGGGGAAGAAAAATGAAAGAATCTATTTCACTTGAAAAGGACTGAATAAAGCTCAAAGGTGATGGAAAGAAAGTCATTGTTCCAATATATCCATCAAGGGAAAACCATGGGAGGAACCAGATGATCAAGAAGGAGATATAAGAAGACTATATCAAATATTGGGCAATAATGAAGATTCTGTAGAACCAAACGAGTATGGAGAAATTCATCTACGATCCCCCATGTCAGTCAGTTATAATTTAGATACCGATTTATACGACTGGAAATTGGAGAATTTTTAAATGCACGCAAGAGATTTTTGGTCGATTCAAGCTATTCCCTGTTAAAAACAAAAACAGTGCTTTGAAATTTCTATAATACTGAAAATATTTGAGAAAAAAACAAGGCAATACCCAACGTTAGCATCGAAAAAAGTGGAACCGACCGCTCTTCCACCGCTATGAAATAGTGAATATCACTCCCCCGTAATGCACATCTAGAAGGTATCTAGAAATTTCAGAGAGCAAGGAAGACTGCAAATTTTGGTAGAATCCTTCACTGGAAAAGCAACTAGTTGGTGGGACACCCATCAATTGCAATTGCACACGTTGGCGATTAATTCCACTTATTTTATTGAAAGGTTTGGTGGGAACAAACTGACAGCACAAGCACAAATACTGAAATTCGTGCAAGGCACGGATCCATATATCCATATCGACAACTGCCAAAAAGAGTGGAGGCGACTGGGCTATAAAGATGAAAAATTATGGCCACACTTCTTCCCTAGTACATTAGAAGATATTCCTAGAATATGGTATCAAATGGAAGAAGGGAGGGGCAAAAATTTTAGCTGGAAAGAATTAAAAGAAAATTTTATAAAATATTTTTCTTTCTCCCAAATGGAAGAATGTGTGAAGGAGGCAATTGCAAAAATCAAGAATTTCATCAAACCAACGCATATTAAGACATCGCCGAAATCCCACCAATCTGAGTCTTCATGCAATAACAGTTCGACCAAAATAGTTCAATTTTCAGATCAACTAGAATTAGAAAATGACAAAAATGTTGGTAAAATATTCCAATGGAAAACTGACCAATCGTTGACAATAAAGGATGTAAAATCTATAATGAGAGTTGCCGCAGAAGAGAAAACTGATCTAGAATGAATCACGGAGAAATACTTCCCTCCCACCTTTACAGATTTAAAATAAGGATATCGACCAATCAATGAAGCATGGGTGCCAGAGTGGATGAATGCACAAATTAAGATCAAAGAAATCGATATCTTCAATGACGACAAACCAAAAATGGAAAAGATAGGAGATTATTGGACTGGACAACAAACAATTGATATAACAAGCTTTCTGAAAGACTATCAAGATTTCTTTGCTAGAGACTATAAATATTTGAAAGGCCTAGTGCAAGAAATGGGTGAAATGAAGATTGACATCAACTTAGATGCTAAACCAGTAAAAAACCACCCATATAAATTAGCACACAAATACAAAGATATAGTCAAGAAAGAAATAGAAAACATGCTGGCAATTGGAATTATTTATCCTATAGATAATTCAGAGTGGGATATCCCTATGGTCGTCCAACCAAATAAATATGATCCGACGAAACCCCACATCTGCATCGAATTCAAGGGATTGAATAAATTTACTTTGACTGACCCCTTTCCTACACCCTTTGCCAATGAGATTATTAACGAAGTCGTTGGACATGAATGCTATTCCTTCATAGATGTATTTTCTGGATACAATCAAGTGCCTATTTCCAAGGAAGATCAACACAAGACCACATTTGTCTATGAATTTGGGTCATTCGCCTATAAGGTAATTCCTTTTGGGCTAAAGAAGATCTCACCAACAATATTTTCACGAATCTTCATCGAAGCATTCCATGGATACATATATTAAACAATGGTTGTCTATTTCGATGACTCTACCATATATTTGTTACTCAGTGACCATATCCAATGCCTTCGACTCATGTTAGAACATTGTCGATAGATCCAACTCTCATTAAACTTTAAAAAGTGCATCTTCGCAACACCAATTGGAATCCTCCCGGGGAACGTTGTTTGCAAATAGGGAATCAAAGTCGACTTTGCAAAAATTAAAGTTATTCTCGACCTGAAACCACCAGTCAATCTGAAGCAGTAAAGAATACTCCTCGGACATACACGGTACTATTGCAAATTTATTAGACACTATTATGATACTACATACCCTTTGGAAGAATTGTTAAAATAAAATCCAGAATTCTAGTGGTCACAAGAATGCGAAGTGGTATTTGGACTACTTAAGAGAAAATTAGTTGAAGCTCCCATTCTCCAATTTCCAAATTGGTCGATCCAGTTTCATGTCCACATCGACACATTTGGAATAGTAGTTGGTGCAATTATTACTCAGCCTGGAGATGACAAAATGGATTACCCAAACACATACGCCAGTAGAAATCTCAACAAAGCTGAAAGAAATTATTTGACAACAGAGAGAGAAGCCCTGGGCATGACCTTTGCATTACAGAAATATAGGCACTACTTACTAGCTAATCCATTCATCTTCTAAACCGACCATCAAGATTTGAAGTACTTAGTGTACAAAACCCTCCACCATGGTTGGATATGTCGATGGATCCTTCTCTTCCAAGAATTTGAATTTGAAATAATTGTTCGACTAGGGAAGATAAATGTCGGTCCCGACCACTTATCTAGAATAGAAACAAGAGAAGAACCTGACGGGATCGACGATGACCTACCCGATGCTCACTTATTTCAAATAGAAGTAGTACCGACGGAACTCGATGACATTGCGTAGTATATACAAGAGGCTTGAGCACCGGAAGGTTTATCAGAAAATAAAAAAGAAGGTTTTAGAAATGAAATCTACATCCCACACTATAATAAATGTATTCTTATACAAGTTAGGACTAGACTACATAATTAGAAGATGTGCATTAGAACATGAGCGACAAGATATTATCGATGAAGTGTGTAGTGGAATCGCAGGAGGACACTTCCAAGCTGACATGGATGCAAGAAAAATTCTGCAAGCAGGATTGTGGTGGCCAACACTTGAATAAGACTATTGATCTGATATAGGAAAATGTGACAAATGTCAAAGGATGGGCCGACCATTTCCCATAAATGAAATTACTTTATTATCTATCAACTAGATTCTTACCTTTGAAATCTAGGCCATTGATTTTGTTGGTCCTTTCCCTCTCCTTGGTCGTCGGAAAGGAGTACGTTATATCATCACATCTGTTGAATATGTCACTAAATGGGCCGAATCTGAACTAGTACAAACATGCTCAAGTGAAGTAGCAGCTAAATTCATTTATGAAAACATTGTTACAATTTTTGGATGTCCCCTTACTTTAATAAGCGACCGAGGCACCCACTTCATCAACAAAACTATAAAATTTCTAGTAAATGAACTTATGATCGACCATCAAAAGAGTATGGCCTATCACCCTCAGTCAATCGAAGAAATTGAGGAATTCAACAAAACTCTAACTAAGGGACTAATGAAAATTTGTAGTATTGAGAAAGATGATTGGGATGACAAAATCCATGCTATCTTATTGGCCTACCAGAAGACATACAAGAATTCGATAGCGTACACAACTTTCAAGTTAGTTGATGGACAAGAAGCAGTCGTACCCCTACATTTCAAGCACCAAGCACTGCTTATAGCTGACGCGCTCCAATTGGACAGTACTAGAGCAATGGAGAACATACATTTTGAATTAAACAAACTCGAAGAACATCGACATATAGGAATTTATCATTAAGAAAAGAAGTAGAGGATAGTTCGGTTTCTCCTCTGAAAGCTCGCCTACTCAGAATCTTCGGCAAGGTGTGTCAGAATCAAGGTGATGCGCTATGCACTTTAGCAAAGTGTGTCGGTGACGTGCTCTGCACTTTAGCAAAGTGCGCCAATGATGCGTGATGCTCTTGCATAAGGTGCATCGACCTCCCATTAGCACGAGTTTCTCTTGTGCAGGGTGCATCGTTATTGCTTAACAATGGATAAAGAGAATCTTCGAATCCTCAACCTCTCCTATCCCTTTAGACCTATATATATGAACCCCCTCTCTATTGTTAAGAGAGGAAGGATATAGTACCTACATGCTGGTGGAATTTTGCTACGAGATCCTCTTCGTCCATTAGGAGGCTAAACACTTGATCTTAGAGGCTAGGCTTGTTGGAAGGAGGTTATGACGTCAAAGCATTGGTTGTAACACCTCTCTCTTTGTACTTCTTATTATTACATCTAATACAAATTCTTTCCATAAACTTGTTGTATTGATAATGTTTAGGATTAACCTCTTTGACTGTTGATATAGATTGATTCACAATTATGTGCTTTTATTACGTGTATGTTTCCATATGTTTTTTCTAGTTTTGCAGCTAAAGATATGAAGATCAGGACTTGGATCAACAAGGATAAAGGAACTGCACCTATAAAGTAAGCCATCTCTTTTACTAATCTTTCATTTCAATCAATCTAGGAAAGGTATTTTTGTTATGTATTCGTTTTGTTCTAGATCTGAACCATTCAGACTAGGGAGATCTGTTTGAGTCCGCCCATACTGATTGTCTATAAACAGAAGACAATCGACACAATGAGCAACTCAATAATGGAGGGTACCGTGGTCATGGTGGATATCGAGGTCGAGGATGAAACAATCACAACCGCGGTCGTGGCAGATCAAGATGCTTTGTTTGCTATAGTGAAGAACATTTGAGCCCTGACTGTCCTTGAAAATAAAAGACGAATCTCAAATTTTGTAATAAATGTGGTGTCGGAGAGCATTCTGTGAAATTGAAGCACAACAGATCTAATTGAACAAGTAAATCAATTACAACAGATGCATAAATAATAATATGTGTAAACTGTGCAAGAGAATTGCAGCAGTGCTCTATTGAACTCAGAAGTAGAATACAATACGATGTGCAGTCACAATGACTGAATAGACCAAGCCAAGCAATTTGAATTAACCAAGGAGGTCATTCGAATAGCTTGTCTCCACAAGGATTCCTCATCATCAGATCAGTGGAGTCATCAATGCACAAGTAATGGTCAACCAGGTGTCACACTGAGTCTAATTGAATGTGGTAGGTGTAAATGGCGCATGGGAGCACTAATGTAGTGAAGGAGGCTCAAAGGAGGGTTCATGGGGAGCTGTCTGGGGTCAAAATAGGCAATCTAGTCTCACTGGGGGTCCAACGGAGTGTTTTAGTTAGTTAACAAGTCAATATATCCTTAAATCAAGGAAAGATCCGCAAATTACTCAACTAACTGAAGTGTAACTGAGTGGTAGGTGAAGAAGGGCGCTTTTCACACGTGGTAGGTGAAAGGTGGGCGCATCACTGACTAGGAGGGATAAAAATGAATTAAAAGAAGCTCCTGGGGCTAGCAAACTGGGGACTAGGTGCTGAGTGACACCTCACTGATGACTGGGATGCATGCAAAATGCATGCAAACATAAAAAGTGATGATGAGATATCCTAACACATTCCTTAGAGGATTGCCCCGTCATGCTTGAAAAACTTCTCAATAAAAATAATCTTAATCTCTTGTCTGGTGTTCCTAAGGATGATGTAATTAAACACAAGAATTTGCAAATTGTTACAAGACAAGGTACAAAAATTGGGCATGATAACACACCAGTAACATAATTGGCAAGTAAGTATTGTAATTATCCTCAAATTAATCAACAAAAAGAAATATTTAATAATGATTTAAGAAATTTTGAAGAATTAATAAAATAAGAGGACACTTTAGAACATAAAAACAAAATATTGAGTGAATTATTTCAATTACTTACAAAAGAAGAACCTGTTGCACGCATTATTGAACTTATGTAGGCTATCAAGAAGGATACCAACAATGAGAAAATTGTGAGGCACCTGCAACAATTAATTAACAAGAATGCGCGAAATAGCAGAAATGACAGAACTCAGAATCACTTTTGTATTGATCACGGGCCACTTCGAGGGGGCAACCTCCTTTGAGCAAGCTCAATACAAATAACTTCACGGTGGCTTCATAGGTCTCAACACACACTTATATACTAATTCTAGGCGCCAATACTATGGGTCGAAACCATGGGCCGTTACAAACTATGGATCAACAATACTACGGGCGACTTACAAAGCATATGCGCCAACAACAATAACACAACTATTGATCAACAAATACTACGGGACGACTTACAAAGCATATGCGTCCAATAACAACATACTAACAAAGTAAAGACATGGGTTCCTAACAAAAATCCCCAGAAACTTATGCAGTCTGAAACACAAAGAGAAGGCATATATATATCTGTTGGTCGCTCTAGATATTGACATGTATCTTATCTCACAAGTCGTTCTCGACTTTGGATCATAAGCAAACATCGTGATCATAGCAACATGGGAACGACTTGGTCTTCCCCGACTAGAAGAATCAGGTATATAGCTTAAACTTGCTAACCAAGGTCTCATAGAACCTATTGGATTAGTATGGAAATCTATGAATACAAAAATTATGGGCATTGAAGCAAAAGTCTATTTTGAGATCATTGACCCACAAGAGGGAGAAACATCTTTTCTAGCTTTAGTCGGTCAACCACGGGGAAGAAAAATGAAAGAATCTATTTCACTTGAAAAGGATTGAATAAAGCTCAAAGGTGATGGAAAGAAAGTCATTGTTCCAATATATCCATAAAGGGAAAACCATGGGAGGAACCAGATGATCAAGAAGGAGATATAAGAAGACTATATCAAATATTTGGGAATAATGAAGATTCTGTTGAACCAAACGAGTATGGAGAAATTCATCTACGATCCCCCATGTCAGTCAGTTATAATTTAGATACCGATTTATACGACTGGAAATTGGAGAATTTTTAAATGCACGCAAGAGATTGTTGGTCGATTCAAGCTATTTCATGTTAAAAAAAAAAAACAGTGCTTTGAAATTTCTATAATACTGAAAATATTTGAGAAAAAAACAAGGCAATACCCAACGTTAGCACCGAAAAAAGTGGAACCGACCGCTCTTCCACTGCTATGAAATAGAGAATATGACTCCCCCGTAATGCACATCTAGAATGTATCTAGAAATTTCAGAGAGCAAGGAAGACTGCAAATTTTGGTAGAATCCTTCACTGGGAAAGCAACTAGTTGGTGGGACACCCATCAATCGCGATTGCACACGTGGACGATTAATTCCACTTATTTTATTGAAAGGTTTGGTGGGAACAAGCTGACATCATAAGCACAAATACCGAAATTCGTGCAAGGCATGGATCCATATATCCATATCGACAACTGCCAAAAAGAGTGGAGGCGACTGGGCTATAAAGATGAAAAATTATGGCCACACTTCTTCCCTAGTACATTAGAAGATATTCCTGGAAAATGGTATCAGATGGAAGAAGGGAAGGGAAAGAATTTTAGCTGGAAAGAATTAAAAGAAAATTTTATAAAATATTTTTCTTTCTCCCAAATGGAAGAATGTGTTAAGGAGGCAATTGCAAAAATCAAGAATTTCATCAAACCAACGCATATTAACACATCGCCGAAAGCCCACCAATATGAGTCTTCATGCAATAACAGTTCGACCAAAATAGTTCAATTTTTAGATCGACTAGAATTAGAAAATGACAAATATCGGTAAGAGATTTCGATGGAAAACTGACCATCCGTTGACAAGAAAGGATGTAAAATCTATAATGAAATTTTCTGCAGAAGAGAAAACTGATCTAGAATGAATCATGGAGAAAGACTTCCCTCCCACCTTTACAGATTTAAAATAAGGATATCGACCAATCAATGAAGCATGGGTGCCAGAGTGGATGAATGCACAAATTAAGATTAAAGAAGTCGATAACTTCAATGACAACAAACCAAAAATGGAAAAGATAGGAGATTATTAGACTGGACAACAAACAACTGATATAACAAGCTTGCTGAAAGATTATCAAGATTTATTTTCTAGAGACTATAAAGATTTGAAAGGCCTAGTGCAAGAAATGGGTGAAATGAAGATTGACATCAACTTAGATGCTAAACCAGTAAAAAAATACCCATATAAATTAGCACACAAATACAAAGATATAGTCAAGAAAGAAATAGAAAACATGCTGGCAGCTGGAATTATTTATCCTATAGATCATTCAGAGTGGGATATCCGTATGGTCATCCAACCAAATAAATATGATCCGACGAAACTGCACATCTGCTTCGAATTCAGGGGATTGAATAAATTTACTTTGACCGACCCCTTTCCTACACCCTTTGCCAATGAGATTATTAACGAAGTCGCTGGACATGAATGCTATTCCTTCATAGATGTATTTTATGGATACAATCAAGTGCCTATTTCCAAGGAAGATCAACACAAGACCACATTTGTCTATGAATTTGGGTCATTCGCCTATAAGATAATTCCTTTTGGGCTAAAGATTTCACCAACAGTATTTTCACGAATCATCGTCGAAGCATTCCATGGATACATATATTAAACAATGGTTGTCTATTTCGATGACTTGACCATATATTTGTTACTCAGTGACCATATCCAATGCCTTCGACTCATGTTAGAACGTTGTTGACAGATCCAACTATCATTAAACTTTAAAAAGTGCATCTTCGCAACACCAATTGGAATCCTCTTGGGGCATGTTGTTTGCAAATAGGGAATCAAAGTTGACTTTGCAAAAATTAAAGTTATTCTCGACCTGAAACCACTAGTCAGTCTGAAGCAGTAAAGAATACTCCTCGGACATACACGGTACTATTGCAAATTTCTTAGACACTATTGTGATACTACATACCCTTTGGAAGAATTGTTAAAATAAAATCAAGAATTCCAGTGGTCACAATAATGCGAAGTGACATTTGGACTACTTAAGAGAAAATTAGTTGAAGCTCCCATTCTCCAATTTCCAAATTGGCTGATCCAGTTTCATGTCCACATCGACGCATTTGGAATAGTAGTCTGTGCAATTATTAGTTAGCCTGGAGATGAAAAAATGGACTACCCAAATACATACTCCGGTAGAAATCTCAACAAAGCTGAAAGAAATTATTTGACAACAGAGAGAGAAGCCCTGGGCATGACCTTTGCATTAGAGAAATATAGGCACTATTTACTGGCTAATCCGTTCATCTTCTAAACCGACCATCAAGATTTGAAGTACTTAGTGTAAAAAACCCTCCACCATGGTTGGATATGTCGATGGATCCTTCTCTTCCAAGAATTTGAATTTGAAATAATTGTTCGACTAGGGAAGATAAATGTCGGTCTGACCACTTATCTAGAATAGAAACAAGAGAAGAACCTGACGAGATCGATGATGACCTACCTGATGCTCACTTATTTCAAATAGAAGCATTACCGACGGAACTCGAGGACATTGCGCAGTATATACAAGAGGGTTGAGCACTGGAAGGTCTATCAGAAAAGAAAAATAAGGTTTTAGAAATGAAATCTACACCCCACACTATAATAAATGTATTCTTATACAAGTTAGGACCATACTACATAATTAGAAGATGTGCATTAGAACATGAGCGATAAGATATTATCGATGAAGTGCGTAGTGGAATCACAGGAGGACACTTCCAGGCTGACATGGATGCAAGAAAAATTCTGCAATCAGGATTATGGTGGCCAACACTTGACTAAGACTATTGATCTGATATAGGCAAATGTGACAAATGTCAAAGGATGGGACGACCATTTCCCATAAATGAAATTCCTTTATTATCTATCAACTAGACTCTTACCTTTGAAATCTAGGCCATTGATTTTGTTGGTCCTTTCCCTCTCCTTGGTCGTCGGAAAGGAGTATGTTATATCATCACAGTTGTTGAATATGTCACTAAATGGGCCGAATCTGAACTAGTACAAACATGCTCAAGTAAAGTAGCAGCTAAATTCATTTATGAAAACATTGTTACAATTTTTGGATGCCCCCTTACTTTAATAAGCGACCGAGGCACCCACTTCGTCAACACAACTATAAAATTTCTAGTAAATGAACTTATGATTGACCATCAAAAGAGTATGGCCTATCACCCTCAGTCAAACGAAGAAATTGAGGAATTCAACAAAACTCTAACTAAGGGACTAATGAAAATTTGTAGTATTGAGAAAGATGATTGGGATGACAAAATCCATGCTATCTTATGGGCCTACTAGACGACATACAAGAATTCGATAGCGTACACAACTTTCAAGTTAGTTTATGGACAAGAAGTAGTCGTACCCCTACATTTAAAGCAACAAGGATTGGTTATAGCAGACGCGCTCCACTTGGACAATACTATATCAATGGAGAACATACATTTTGAATTAAACAAACTCGAAGAACATCGACCTATAGCAATTTACCATCAAGAAAAGAAGTAGAGGATAGTTCGGCTTCGCCTTTGAAAGCTTGCCTACTCAGAATCCATAAAGCACGAACAAAAGAACACCAATGGATCTGCTATTGGAAAGAACTACGTAATTTGTGCATACAAAATGATAAATGGATTGAAGCCGCTAACAAACTCCTTGTTGCAAAGATCCGACACTATTTGCAAGCTCCGCTACTGGACCATTTCAATGGAATGAAATATTTAATTGCGCAATACATAGTCAGTCGGTACCACAACGAAAAATTATGGTTGGACAAACCCCTCGAGATTAATGCTGAGCTAATTGGACGGGTCACCGGGCTTCCGACAACAGGGACTCCTGTGCTGATCTGGGTCAATCCAAAACTTTTTGAAGAGTTCATAGGGTCGATGCAGGGGAAGAACTCCAAAGGATTGGTCATTAACAAAAATCCAATATAATTCCTATAAATTTTCCGCTATCATCATTTCAATCTATCTAACCAGCACAAGTTGATCGTTTGACATCTGACTTGATATGTTGGAAGTTTTGAAAGCAATCACCATAGAAGAAAAAATATTTAACTCGGCGGATTATTTAGCTAGGATAGTCCGCTTGACCTATGAAAAGTGTCAAGAAACCGGGTCGATGATTCGGTATCTTTTTTTACTAATATGGTTGGTGATGTACCAAATAACAGCCGTCGACGACCCTTCTTTTTTTTCCAACTATCCATTAGCTATGCATAAGTTCTGAGTCTTCCAGTTGCAGGGATGCACTAAGGGTCCCGTAGTGGCCAAAATGTGGCTTGAAAATTGATTTCAGCTCCTTAAAACATCATGCTCCAGATGGCGAGTCCCGCGACAAGTTCTAATCCTACCATCGACTGTCCACATTCAGCTGGAACTCGACTACACTAAATTTTGGTACATGCAAGGTGCCGCCGGTAATGCAGCTGAATTAGACTACAACCCATCTGTTCAAGATATTTTCTCAGATATTAGTACTTAGTCAAACACTATGCACTCAATTCCTAAGTCGACATGGAAAGTACCAGATCATATAGAAGAACCCCTGACCGACGGAGAAAAGGAAGAAGTCTACGAGGCTGGGTTATATCTCCAAATATTTGGGCCTCCAGACGAAGAAGAAAATACTCTTGCTATCATTCCCTGTCACATACCCCAATTTTATTAAAATAATGTAATTATTTTTAATATTCCTGAGAACATTATGTTAAATTAAATGCTAAGTAGGAAGGGATGACTCAGCAGAGTCTCCAGAAATGGAATGTAAAATCTGAATAATTATTATTAATAAATAAATTATGGAGACAACAGCATGGGAGAGCTGTTAAAAGAGGTTACTGGTCTAACTGGTGGATGGAATTAGGTGGAAGGACAAAAGACAAGTGGCAGCATCCTCAAACACTTCCTGAGTTGCAGGTGGCAACTTCCCTATATTTTGGGGTCATGATTCCCCAAGAAAGTGGAATCTGAGCAGGTGGCTCATTAATGACAGTTAGCCCAACTAAGACCTAGGCAATCTTTTAAATACTACTCAATGAACTGAGCTGGGGGTTCAGCAATTGTTCTAGAGGGAGAATACATTCAGGTGAATGCTATTCAGGAGTCCCATTGAGGAAGTGGGAAAACAGTAAGGAAGTGTTTTTGAAGCAGGAAGTTGCAGTAACTTGGTTCCAGTATAGCTAATTTGGGCTGAGGGAATTATTGGCCGTACCTAGATTCCAGCCAGTTAGACCAGAGCAAGCTCGGGGGTCCTGAGAAGTGCTGTCTGGGCACTCTCCAGGAATTGGTAGGGAGGAACAGCCTCCCATTGCTGTTATTGTCTACCATAGCTACAGGTTCTGCCACTCTTCCTGTTGTTGATTTAATTTATTTTCATATGAGATAGACTAGTACAACTATGTTTTTGACTGTATTCAACTTCAGTAAATCAGTCTCTGTACTCCCTTTTGTTATAAATTTCAGAAACGCAGATGTTATAGAGATTTCCTATTTTATTTAAATAGAGTATTTATCTTATACAGAACCTAATTGTTACTGTTATAGTTAACAATTACCATGTTTAGGCATATTCTAGAATTCCTGTTAATGGTTCAATAATAGACAGAAATATTAAATAATAGATATTCCAGTAATATACCTGCATATATATATGTATAGCATATTTCAGTCAACTTTAGTTTTAGGTCATTCTTATATTGAGTTAACAGATAAACAAAACTCATTTTAAATATATTGTTTATACTCAGAACATGTTTGACAGCTATCGATTATCTAAAGAGGTGACTGTAACAATATTTCATTGTTACAAGCTTCCACATAATCTTAATCATCTACACAGTAGTCAAACACAAACACTTAGCAACTGTATAGTATTATTCTCCTTCAACCTAGTAATTATAATACATTAGCCATGCTTATTATAATAGAATTAACAAAGTTGTTTTAAACAAAAACAAACATATTACACAACAGAGAAACTGTCGATGAACGCAACCATCTTTGGCTGTTACAAACCATCTTAAGTTTACACAGTAATCATATTTATTCTGTACAAATGTTCTTCCTTAGGTAGTCCACAAACCCTACACGGCCGTAGCCTTATATTATTCCTTCGACAGACTGAAAAACAATTGAAAAGAATGCTTTTTATGACAGACAGAACCTACAGCATCTTAACACATAGTTCTATGTATATATTATTCTATTCATAGTTTTATTTAATAATTATATAGATTCAAAATAAATTGTTACAACTCGTACCCAGTCACCACCGAGTTAACAATATCATACTTATGCATTGAACACAAAACAAAACCCCCAATTCGCCAGAATAACCCTATGCTATTAACTATTACATACATAGTGGATAAACTTCCACAATCTTTTATTTAATACTCCAAAACGAAGAAAAACGCAGAGAGACAATCATAGGGTTTCATTTATAACAGAGTTAACATCCATTGCAGGTACCGAAGAATTCATCTATCCTTACAGTTCAAATACTTTTGAATAATTTAACGAAACCCAAAAATGAACACGGCCATGATAGGCCCAGTAATATATTAAGTATAAATTTTATGCAGCGAGGATGGAACCCTACGCTTAGCAATTACAAAGTACAATAACAGAAACCCTGGCCTCATACAGTCTGAGCCGTGAAGGGCTCTCCAATAAACATAACAAGGTTTCAACCCTTTCATTCAAACAAAATAACTTATACAGATGATTGCAACCATGAACATCAAGTCGTCAAACGACCTCACTACACAGGAGTTTTCCTCCATGACACAACCCTAACCACAAAACCAGCAAAGGAAGAGACAGCCGTGGATAACCAGGCTTACCCGGTTGAGCCAGCGTTGGAGAAAGAACCCTGTACACCTTCAGAGCCGCGTGACCTGCACATTCAATGCTGAAAGATGTTAATACACTGTTTATGCCGAGAGTTTTAAATAATTGTATATCTACACTGCTTGCAAAACAGAAATTGCGAAAATAAGGTTATTTATTACCTGAGCAATGTAGCCGTGGATATTCTGGAAGCCACCGGTGGGAGCAGACACTGAAACCCCCATCACCCTCGTCGGTTGAAAGAGCAAGGAACACCCTCAAACTCTTCCAATGACGGCCACGACAGACAAACCTTGCAGACGGAGACCTCAAACTGGAACTGAATCAGTCGAGAAGCAAACCCAAAGCCCAATGGCATCAACTCTCTCATAACCTAAAGACATTACCGAGAACCCTATCTCTTACCCACACCAGCACAGTGACGAACTGTAAATAGCTGGGACTTAAACTTATAAAGAACAACGAGACCACGAAGCAATAAAACTATAGCAGACGCTATCCCCAGAGCCGAGGACATACCCTATTGCCGAATGGAACCTCAAGGCCATAACCACCACACTCTGCACATTGTTACAGTGCCTTCATTACAAAACTCAGACAGGGAGGGTTTCATCCTTAGGACCCGAGCCCGAAGGCAACTACAATAACCTGTAGGGTTTCAATAGCAGCTTATATATCGCCCATCGCATGGAGGAGATGCAACCACGTAGCACTCAAATAAATCAACGTAGCATGGGTCGAGAACCTATAGTTTCATTGCCAACCAAATAATTATACACCGATTCTTTTCCAAATCATGTCATATATAAGTCAAACGTATGAGATAACAAATGATATATAATCATTTGGCATATAGCCTTGCAATTGAATCGTCGAGAATCCCAAGCAATGGGAATGTATAATCACTACAATGATAGAAATAAGAGTTAGTCAACATCATATATGGATTATTCCATAACTTAATAGGGTGGATAATACTTTAACATAACTTAGTTATAAATCTTATCCATGGTAAGGGAAGAACATTAGGACTATGACAAAATCAAGTTAATGCACATTTACAATGAAACCAGGGCATAGGTTAATGTCTTTCGCATATCACTTTACACAAGATGTTGGTCAACTTCAACCCTAGAGTTTTCTCTATGGCCTAGTATGATAAATACAACCATAACACTATATAGAATATAAAGTTTGCCAATGTATGGAATATTATGATTATTGTACAATCATTATATATATAAATTAATACCAAGTCATAGATTAATGCCAGGTGCATATTACATTTCTATGTTCATATAAGTACCAAGGTAGTCAACCTTCAAATTAAAATGCCTCGTTATTTAATACTTGAATGTTACCAAGTCTTTAAGACAATAAATATATTGCCATTATATACTAGCATCAGAATTGCTATCAATACTATTGTTAACAGTAACAATATGAAAAATAAACCTCTATTATTAAGATGTTGAAATAGAGCTTCATCTACAGGTGTACATCGTAAAGATAGTTAAAATCAAGGCACCGTCAAGTAACATAAGTTAAACTCTAAGTGGACATTGGACTTCAACGCATAGGATCATATTGAAACAACGCTAGAGGCGTCACCTTCTCAACTCGCATTATCAATGCATGAACAAAACAGTAGTCACCGGTATTAAGTTGACAACAGGTCACATGATGCAAAGACACTGTTACAGCCAAAAATTCTGATATCACAAATGTTTCATTTTAGTTACAACAGTAACATAGCATAATAATCATAAAAACATAATTATAACTGAGACAATGTAAATCTTCGTAACACTTGACGATACTAGCTGAATAAGAAATATCATGACGATCATTAAGTTTTGAAGTATAGGGAGTATTGATGCTCACCAAGTTTAACATACAGTGATCCTTACTTCACTGACGCACCTGAGAAACAAAAGACGACGTATGCATTAGCTCGTAAGCTAAGTAAGCCAGTCAACTACGACTAGCTCTTCCCTTGCGGTTCAAAACAAAACAATCATTAATTACAATCACCGAAATCAAAGTTTTAATAAAACAGAGTCTTTAAACAGTTTATGTTAGTTGTTTAAATTAAAACAATATCAGAAATACTACCTAATTAACATTTATTGTTACGAATAAAAATTTTTAAATTTTTCAGAATTAACGGGTTCTGACATGTGGTATCAGAGCCAGGTTCAGACACTAGGCCTGGATGTGACTCCACTAAACTTCCGTAAACAGCGATCATAAAAGAAGATTTTGTTTTATTTATAAAATACTAACATATATTTCGGTTTAATGTACAGTACAGAAAAATTCTCTTTTCTGAATTTTTCAGACAGATATGGAAAAACTGGGAGAATATGCTGAGGAGGAATCTCCCAATGCTGGGACAAGACGGATGTCAAAAGAACTAGAGGCAGAAGAAGAAATTGCTCACACCACTGAGCTGATGCAGACTATAAGAGGATTAAAGACAGAAATGGAAACGGTTAAGAAGGATAATGAAAGAATTCTAAAGACTCAGGAACAGCTAAATCAGCTATTGATAGAAAAATTTCAAACTGACGGAAGGAGCAAACCAGCTGACTCAGAAGAAGTTAATCATCCAAGAGGGTAAAAAAGGACAAAACCAACTAAATCTGACAGCAGTTCCTCATCTGAAGAAAGAAAGGGACAACCCAGTTATCACACTAGCAGTGACAGCAGTGAAGCTGAGATGCACAACCGAAGGAAAAAGTACAGGCCTTATGAAGAGATTTCCGGGGAGTTTAAGAAGATAAAGCCCCCAACTTTCAATGGAGAAACTGAAACTGGAGAAGAGGCAGAATCTTGGTTATCCGGGATGAGAAAATATTTTCAGATCTATAACTACTCAAATCAGCTAAAGGCAAGAATGGCCATCTACAACCTCTCGGGAAAGGCGGACATATGGTGGCAAGACCTGAAAAGGGTCAAAGGGATCAAAGAAAGAGAAGTTAATTGGAGTACCTTTAAAAGGTATTTCAAGAAGAAATTCCTGTCCGAGCAGTATTATGAAGAAAGGGCTAAAGAATTTTATGAACTAAAACTCGGATCTATGACGATGAAGGACTTAAACAGTAAATTTTTAAGTCTGTTGCGTTATGTACCATATTTTGTCGAAGAGAAACCAAAAATACAGCGGTTTCTTAGTTGCCTGCCTTATCATATCAAGGACAGAATTGAATATGACAACCCCAAAACACTGGAAGAAGCTATGCGCAAGGCAAACTTCTGTTACGAACAGAATAAAAAGAAAGAAGGGATAGCCAGTTGGAAAGCCAAAAAGAACAGCAATCTGATCGAGTACAAGAAAAAGGAATTTGTTCCCCATAAAAATTTCAAGAATGGCAAAAACGGGAACCACTTTAATAGTAAAAGTTTCCAAGGAAACAAAAATGGAGCTGTCAGCCATTCAAACAATTACAAAAACAGCAAAGAGACTCCTAATAACCATGGAAACTACATCAAAAATTTTGAGCGAAAAGAACCTGTCAAGTGCTGGGAATGTAATGGGCCACATTATGCTTCAGTCTGCCCAAACAGAAAGAAACAAGTCAGCAATATTCATACTGTTCAAGACGAAATGACAGTTGGAGATTTTGCAGGAACTATGCCCCGAATCAATGCAGCGTTGGAAAACCGCCAGGCTGACTACCAAACTTCCATGGTGGAAGTAGGAGGTATGATTAACAAAACCCCAGTTACTATATTAATAGATCCCGGTGCTAGTCTTAGTTATATTTCACCTCAGCTGGTAGAAAAATGTAATTTGACTGTTGAAAGGTTTGATAATTCTTGGTCTGTACAATTAGCTACTGGGGCTAAGAAGAAAGTAAACTGCTATGTAAAAGAATGCATCTTAAACATGACTGATTTTAGAACTACAGTTAAACTGAACGTTTTACCACTTGGCTCATATGACATACTTATCGGAATGGACTGGTTGGAACAACATAGGGTCGTTTTAAACTGTTTTGACAAAACTTTTAGGTGTATAAACAGTAGTGGACAGCCTGTAACTGTTAGGGGTATTCCTAGGAAAACAGTAGTGAGGCAAATTTCTGCATTACAACTTAAAAGAGCAGTCAGGAAAGGATGCAAGACCTATGCTGTAACTATTACAAACGAGACAGATAAATTTGAAAACAACCAGAAAACAGTAGAGAACATTCCTGTCGTCAATGAATTTATTGACGTTTTTCCTGAGGAAATTCCAGAATTGCCTCCCAAGAGAGAGCTTGACTTTACCATTGAGCTGGTACCAGGTGCTGTTCCCAGTTCAAAAGCCCCGTATCGTATGAATATCTTGGAGCTTAACGAGTTGAAAACTCAGTTGAAGGAGTTAATAGATAAGAACTATATCCGACCCAGTGTATCCCCTTGGGGAGCACCAGTGATTTTCGTTAAAAAGAAGGACGGAACTATGCGACTTTGCATAGATTATCGTCAACTAAACAAGATGACGATCAAAAACAGGTATCCGTTACCTCGTATTGATGATCTGTTTGATCAACTACGTGGCGCTACGGTATTCTCTAAGATCGATCTAAGATCGGGTTATCATCAGGTAAGAATTAAAGAAGAAGACATTTTCAAAACAGCCTTTAGAACCAGGTATGGACATTACGAATTTGTCGTAATGCCATTTGGACTTACTAATGCCCCAGCGGTTTTCATGTGCTTAATGAACAACATAATGCACAAGTACTTAGATAAATTTGTGGTTGTATTTATCGACGACATTTTAGTCTATTCTAAGAGCGAGGAGGAGCACAAGGAACACTTACGTATCGTTTTACAAGAACTAAGAGAACAACAACTTTTTGCGAAATTTAGCAAATGTGACTTCTTCAAAGATGAAATCCAGTACTTAGGACATGTAGTTACTAAGGAAGGGATTTCAGTGGATCCCGAAAAGATTCGGGCGATTGAAGAATGGCCAGTACCTAAAGATGTGACGGACGTTAGATCTTTCATGGGAATTACCGGTTACTACCGGAGGTTTATTGAAGGCTTTTCAAAAATAGCCAACCCAATCACTTCTTTGCAGAAGAAAGGCAAGAAGTTTGATTGGAATGCGAAATGTGAAGAAAGTTTCAAGAAACTTAAGACTTTATTGACAACTGCACCTATTCTTAGAATAGCGGACCCAAATAAAGATTTCATAGTTTGTACCGACGCTTGTAATGATGGCTTAGGCGGAGTGCTGACTCAAGAAGGACATGTCATTGCTTACGAATCTAGGAAGCTGAAAATCCATGAAAAGAATTATGCCACTTATGACCAAGAATTAGCTGCTGTAATTCATGCTTTAAAGATGTGGCGACACCACCTAATAGGAAGAAAATTTACCTTACTAACAGATAATAAAGGTCTGAAATACCTTTTAGACCAGCCAAATCTAAATGCAAGACAAGCCAGGTGGCTGGCATTCCTAAGTGAATACGATTTTGAAATCCAACACATAAAAGGGAAGGAGAATAAGGTGGCTGATGCCTTGAGTAGGAATGCAAAACTGAATTTTATATCAGCTAGCAGCACTTACACCTTTGATTTAAATGAACAGCTGGCTGAAGGGATAAATTTAGACGAAAATTATCAACATTTACAAATTACAGCCCAAGAACAGCCCACAGAAAGTTTGCTAAAAGGGTATAGTTTAAATGAAAACGGATTTTTGCTGTTTAAAGACAGGCTGTATATCCCTAATGCACCTACAGTTAAGCTGTTAATTTTAGACGAAATACATAAAACCCCTTACTCCGGGCACCCTGGCTATCAAAAGACTATCACTATGTTGAGAAAAGAATATTTTTGGCCTAACATGAAATCTGAAACTGCTGAATATTTAGCGAAGTGTTTGGACTGCCAACAAGTAAAAACAGAACATCAACATCCAGCTGGATTGCTGCAACCTTTACCTATTCCTAGCTGGAAATGGGAAATAATTAGCCTGGATTTCATTACGGGTTTACCCAAAAACCAACATCAGAATGATTCAATTATGGTAGTGGTAGACAAATTAAGTAAATCAGCACATTTTATTCCTGTTAAAACCACATACAAGGCTGCAAACATAGCAGATATCTTTCTAAAACAGATTTTTCGGTTACACGGTATTTCAAAGGTTATTATATCAGACAGGGATCCTAAATTTACAGGAAATTTTTGGAGATCCTTGTTCAAAGGATTAAACACCACTTTAAATTTCAGCACCTCTTTCCATCCTCAGACTGACGGACAAACGGAAAGAGTTAATCAAATATTAGAAGATCTGTTAAGGATGTATGTTAAAGATCAACCAGGTAAGTGGGAGGATTATTTACACTTAGCTGAATTTGCATACAATAACAGCTATCAATCATCAGCTAAGTTTAGTCCTTTTGAGGTTTTGTATGGACGAAAATGCAACACTCCTATCTCTTGGAGTAATCCAGTAGATAGATTAGTGTTAGGACCTGATTTATTGAAAGAAATGGAACAGATTGTGAAACAAGTGCAGGAAAACTTGAAGATTGCCCAGGATCGGCAAAAGAGTCAAGCAGATTTGAAAAGAACTCCTAAAGAGTTCCAGGTAGGTGAACATGTGTTCATCAAGGTAAGACCAAAGAAAAGCTCCCTAAGATTAGGAAGTTGTGCAAAATTAGCACCACGTTACTGTGGTCCATTTGAAATTTTAGCCAGAATTGGTCAAGTTGCTTATCAGTTAGCATTACCGCCAAATTTAAAAGTACACAATGTTTTTCATATCTCTGTTTTGAAAAAGTATATTCATGATGCTACTCATGTTATTGATTGGAACATTGTACAGGTAGAACCAGAAGGGGAAGTTCTGGTAGAACCGGATTGTATCCTCGGGAGGAGGGAAATTACTCTACGGAACCGGATAATTGGACAAGTGAAGGTGCAATGGAAGCACCTTAGTCCTGAAGAATCCACCTGGGAGCTGGAAAGTAAGATGCGGGAAGCATATCCCCATCTATTCCAGCAGGTAGCTGAAGAAGAAGAATAAGTAACATCGAGGACGATGTTACATTTTAAGGGGGTGTGTATGTCACATACCCCAATTTTATTAAAATAATGTAATTATTTTTAATATTCCTGAGAACATTATGTTAAATTAAATGCTAAGTAGGAAGGGATGACTCAGCAGAGTCTCCAGAAATGGAATGTAAAATCTGAATAATTATTATTAATAAATAAATTATGGAGACAACAGCATGGGAGAGCTGTTAAAAGAGGTTACTGGTCTAACTGGTGGATGGAATTAGGTGGAAGGACAAAAGACAAGTGGCAGCATCCTCAAACACTTCCTGAGTTGCAGGTGGCAACTTCCCTATATTTTGGGGTCATGATTCCCCAAGAAAGTGGAATCTGAGCAGGTGGCTCATTAATGACAGTTAGCCCAACTAAGACCTAGGCAATCTTTTAAATACTACTCAATGAACTGAGCTGGGGGTTCAGCAATTGTTCTAGAGGGAGAATACATTCAGGTGAATGCTATTCAGGAGTCCCATTGAGGAAGTGGGAAAACAGTAAGGAAGTGTTTTTGAAGCAGGAAGTTGCAGTAACTTGGTTCCAGTATAGCTAATTTGGGCTGAGGGAATTATTGGCCGTACCTAGATTCCAGCCAGTTAGACCAGAGCAAGCTCGGGGGTCCTGAGAAGTGCTGTCTGGGCACTCTCCAGGAATTGGTAGGGAGGAACAGCCTCCCATTGCTGTTATTGTCTACCATAGCTACAGGTTCTGCCACTCTTCCTGTTGTTGATTTAATTTATTTTCATATGAGATAGACTAGTACAACTATGTTTTTGACTGTATTCAACTTCAGTAAATCAGTCTCTGTACTCCCTTTTGTTATAAATTTCAGAAACGCAGATGTTATAGAGATTTCCTATTTTATTTAAATAGAGTATTTATCTTATACAGAACCTAATTGTTACTGTTATAGTTAACAATTACCATGTTTAGGCATATTCTAGAATTCCTGTTAATGGTTCAATAATAGACAGAAATATTAAATAATAGATATTCCAGTAATATACCTGCATATATATATGTATAGCATATTTCAGTCAACTTTAGTTTTAGGTCATTCTTATATTGAGTTAACAGATAAACAAAACTCATTTTAAATATATTGTTTATACTCAGAACATGTTTGACAGCTATCGATTATCTAAAGAGGTGACTGTAACAATATTTCATTGTTACAAGCTTCCACATAATCTTAATCATCTACACAGTAGTCAAACACAAACACTTAGCAACTGTATAGTATTATTCTCCTTCAACCTAGTAATTATAATACATTAGCCATGCTTATTATAATAGAATTAACAAAGTTGTTTTAAACAAAAACAAACATATTACACAACAGAGAAACTGTCGATGAACGCAACCATCTTTGGCTGTTACAAACCATCTTAAGTTTACACAGTAATCATATTTATTCTGTACAAATGTTCTTCCTTAGGTAGTCCACAAACCCTACACGGCCGTAGCCTTATATTATTCCTTCGACAGACTGAAAAACAATTGAAAAGAATGCTTTTTATGACAGACAGAACCTACAGCATCTTAACACATAGTTCTATGTATATATTATTCTATTCATAGTTTTATTTAATAATTATATAGATTCAAAATAAATTGTTACAACTCGTACCCAGTCACCACCGAGTTAACAATATCATACTTATGCATTGAACACAAAACAAAACCCCCAATTCGCCAGAATAACCCTATGCTATTAACTATTACAGACATAGTGGATAAACTTCCACAATCTTTTATTTAATACTCCAAAACGAAGAAAAACGCAGAGAGACAATCATAGGGTTTCATTTATAACAGAGTTAACATCCATTGCAGGTACCGAAGAATTCATCTATCCTTACAGTTCAAATACTTTTGAATAATTTAACGAAACCCAAAAATGAACACGGCCATGATAGGCCCAGTAATATATTAAGTATAAATTTTATGCAGCGAGGATGGAACCCTACGCTTAGCAATTACAAAGTACAATAACAGAAACCCTGGCCTCATACAGTCTGAGCCGTGAAGGGCTCTCCAATAAACATAACAAGGTTTCAACCCTTTCATTCAAACAAAATAACTTATACAGATGATTGCAACCATGAACATCAAGTCGTCAAACGACCTCACTACACAGGAGTTTTCCTCCATGACACAACCCTAACCACAAAACCAGCAAAGGAAGAGACAGCCGTGGATAACCAGGCTTACCCGGTTGAGCCAGCGTTGGAGAAAGAACCCTGTACACCTTCAGAGCCGCGTGACCTGCACATTCAATGCTGAAAGATGTTAATACACTGTTTATGCCGAGAGTTTTAAATAATTGTATATCTACACTGCTTGCAAAACAGAAATTGCGAAAATAAGGTTATTTATTACCTGAGCAATGTAGCCGTGGATATTCTGGAAGCCACCGGTGGGAGCAGACACTGAAACCCCCATCACCCTCGTCGGTTGAAAGAGCAAGGAACACCCTCAAACTCTTCCAATGACGGCCACGACAGACAAACCTTGCAGACGGAGACCTCAAACTGGAACTGAATCAGTCGAGAAGCAAACCCAAAGCCCAATGGCATCAACTCTCTCATAACCTAAAGACATTACCGAGAACCCTATCTCTTACCCACACCAGCACAGTGACGAACTGTAAATAGCTGGGACTTAAACTTATAAAGAACAACGAGACCACGAAGCAATAAAACTATAGCAGACGCTATCCCCAGAGCCGAGGACATACCCTATTGCCGAATGGAACCTCAAGGCCATAACCACCACACTCTGCACATTGTTACAGTGCCTTCATTACAAAACTCAGACAGGGAGGGTTTCATCCTTAGGACCCGAGCCCGAAGGCAACTACAATAACCTGTAGGGTTTCAATAGCAGCTTATATATCGCCCATCGCATGGAGGAGATGCAACCACGTAGCACTCAAATAAATCAACGTAGCATGGGTCGAGAACCTATAGTTTCATTGCCAACCAAATAATTATACACCGATTCTTTTCCAAATCATGTCATATATAAGTCAAACGTATGAGATAACAAATGATATATAATCATTTGGCATATAGCCTTGCAATTGAATCGTCGAGAATCCCAAGCAATGGGAATGTATAATCACTACAATGATAGAAATAAGAGTTAGTCAACATCATATATGGATTATTCCATAACTTAATAGGGTGGATAATACTTTAACATAACTTAGTTATAAATCTTATCCATGGTAAGGGAAGAACATTAGGACTATGACAAAATCAAGTTAATGCACATTTACAATGAAACCAGGGCATAGGTTAATGTCTTTCGCATATCACTTTACACAAGATGTTGGTCAACTTCAACCCTAGAGTTTTCTCTATGGCCTAGTATGATAAATACAACCATAACACTATATAGAATATAAAGTTTGCCAATGTATGGAATATTATGATTATTGTACAATCATTATATATATAAATTAATACCAAGTCATAGATTAATGCCAGGTGCATATTACATTTCTATGTTCATATAAGTACCAAGGTAGTCAACCTTCAAATTAAAATGCCTCGTTATTTAATACTTGAATGTTACCAAGTCTTTAAGACAATAAATATATTGCCATTATATACTAGCATCAGAATTGCTATCAATACTATTGTTAACAGTAACAATATGAAAAATAAACCTCTATTATTAAGATGTTGAAATAGAGCTTCATCTACAGGTGTACATCGTAAAGATAGTTAAAATCAAGGCACCGTCAAGTAACATAAGTTAAACTCTAAGTGGACATTGGACTTCAACGCATAGGATCATATTGAAACAACGCTAGAGGCGTCACCTTCTCAACTCGCATTATCAATGCATGAACAAAACAGTAGTCACCGGTATTAAGTTGACAACAGGTCACATGATGCAAAGACACTGTTACAGCCAAAAATTCTGATATCACAAATGTTTCATTTTAGTTACAACAGTAACATAGCATAATAATCATAAAAACATAATTATAACTGAGACAATGTAAATCTTCGTAACACTTGACGATACTAGCTGAATAAGAAATATCATGACGATCATTAAGTTTTGAAGTATAGGGAGTATTGATGCTCACCAAGTTTAACATACAGTGATCCTTACTTCACTGACGCACCTGAGAAACAAAAGACGACGTATGCATTAGCTCGTAAGCTAAGTAAGCCAGTCAACTACGACTAGCTCTTCCCTTGCGGTTCAAAACAAAACAATCATTAATTACAATCACCGAAATCAAAGTTTTAATAAAACAGAGTCTTTAAACAGTTTATGTTAGTTGTTTAAATTAAAACAATATCAGAAATACTACCTAATTAACATTTATTGTTACGAATAAAAATTTTTAAATTTTTCAGAATTAACGGGTTCTGACATTCCCCTACCCAAGTAGAGTAAGCAAACAAAGCAGGCTAGGAAAATGGAAATTGACGATCCGTCGGGTGAAACCACAGATGACGATATACTTGATGAGCAATGGTTCGAGCCCGATGTGACTAAAGAACAACTTGATATTGTAGAAAAAATCCTTTTCAATAAGTAGTAGCTATTCAAAGAAAAAGGACCAACAAAACAAAAAAATGATACTGAACACCCTAACTGAGGATGATCTCTAGGAGTTACATGTGGACCCTAAGCAGATCATTAAATATGCAGCTTCATGCCACATCACAGTCGATGAGCATATCGACCAAATACTTTCCAATCGAGCTGTTCCTGCACAATTAAAGTCAACTCCACTAAAGAAGCTGAAAATTCCTATGCAATCTCAGGTTGAAGACCCTGCCACCGTCCCCGACAATTCACCTCCCAGTGTCCTTGACTGTTATTAAGGAGGATTCCTCGTCGAGGTCTACCTATATGCAAGACCCCAACTTTCAGAAATTCGTTGCCAATTTACCCAACCTTTTTCCTAATAAGAAATCAATTGTTACCACGTGAACTGTTCAAGAAGTTACTGTTGTTAGAAAAACAGGATCGCAGAGAAATAACAATAAACAAGATGCAAATATAAATCACATAAAACAATACAAGAGAGACACCAATATAACTTGGTTCACCCACAATGGGCTACGTCCACACAGAAATTTCCAGTCCTTAATATTATATCATCCAACAAATTAAGGGATACAACTTGCAGTACATCCGTTGCAACTTCCTCTTCACCCTCTCACACTATCATAGAGATCTTTACAATGCTACAATACACAACAGTATTACAATGCCTTCTTTTTAAAAAGAGATTAGAATGGAAAAATACTATGGAACACCCAATACCATGGGCCCATAAATCACCCATTATTGACCAAGTCATGAATATGAAATTACAACATTTTACAAGGTATTTTTTTTGAAATTTTCTCTACGGGGGCACTACCTCCCCTGGACCCCCCATGGCGACTATTTTGGGGGGAAATCCACCCAAATCCCCCCAAACCCCCCCGTCATGGGCTAGGATCCAGACACGACTGAATCACGACCTTTGAATAGGGAAGATCAAGCTCCACAACAAACAATCTCCCACTTGAAGACTGATCACAACAACTCCACCGCTGCTGCACTTGCTCGACTATGCTCTGAACCTTGGATTTGGAAAACTTCTCATCTTCACCTTCATGCTTGAAGAAAAAATGAAATAAAGCAGGAACTCAGTTTCTCTCTGGTTACTACCTTTATCAACATGTCTGCAGGATTCTGGCTAGTGTGTATCTTTTCCAAATTCAACAGTTCATCTTCCAGAACAAATTGTATGAAATGGTACTTGAGATGTATATGTTTAGTCTTAGAATGGAAGGCTGAGTTCTTTGCAAGATGAATGGAACTCTTGCTGTCACTACACAACCTGCTATTCTCCTGCTTCTTACTATAATGTCCCAATCTTGACCCTATTGCATTAAAATTGTAAATGGTGTAATATTGTTATATAATCATGGTGAGGAGCTCAAGGCCAAGGCTCCGCCATCGATTTATTGATGCATATGTTTTACGTGCTAGCCAGGCATAATGGAATTGCAATTATCATGTAAATATGCATTTTAATAAAATACCCACAACTAGCTATGCAATGCACCAAGAGATGGGGGCATGATTTTACAAGGAATTGGGATAGAAATATTCAAACCCTTGAGCTAATCAAGTCAATCCAAGTGTCAATGAGAGAACCCATAAAACCCTTAACTACCCATGTTGAATTTTTTACCCAATCATTCATTTCTCCCAAGAGTTGGTTGAGGTAGTTAATGCCTTGGGAATGGGGAGGTATGGCTGTCCAAATTCGGGTATGGTCAAGCCACCCTGCATGGAAAATCGTTTTTGGCTTCCTTGGCAAGAAAAGAGCCACGGAATTTCTCCCCAAGCCATTTTCTTCACCCATGAGTTGTTCTCTCTCACGAGTAGGGAGTTGGCTGGGCATTTTTTCCCACCGAAATTCTGTGTTTTCTTTCATTCTCAGCTGGGAGAAGGGCGTTTTTGTGTTGTATACTAGTGGGGAAGAAGGGGAAGGGAATTGGGGTTCCATAGAGACCGTTTTGGCTGTTAAATGTTTAGATAGTTGGGGAGAAATAGTTTTCCTCCCTGTGAATGTTTTTCCCTATCCCACAATCCATTTTTGGTTGGAAACGATTTGGGGAAAACCCATGGCCATCTTGTTGTAAATCCCATTATTAAAAATGTGTGTCCATGCCCAATGACTGTGCTTGTTGTGTGAGAAAAGAGTATGTTGGGGTATGGGTTATGGGTATCCATTGCTTTGGCTTGAGGTTGAGTGGAATCATCCAATATGAAGAGGGTTCATATTTGGCCTGATAAACCCAACCGTGGACTAGCTTGGCTTAGATGAAATGATTATTTGGCTGTGTATGAGCTTGAATGTCCCATTTTCCTTGTAGAAATCATGCCCAACTCGGGGGTGGTCTCTGAGTGCTGAAATAATATAGGCTGGGTAGAGACCTATGGTTGGGTGGAACGTTACAGCGACATAGCTAGTTGCTTGGGACAAATAGACAATGAAGATGAGCATATTCTTATTTGTATTTAATTCTGCAATGTTATTTCATTATTGACTGTTATGTTTATGAAGAGCAATGCATGCTGGATATGCATGTAGTGGATCTTGCTTCTGCTGTGTGTATTTGAATTATACACCTGCACATGTGTTTTTATTTTTTATGAATCTAATGAATGGGATAAGTTTATGTAAAAGCCCATATTTTGGTAGTCATGTTCCCTTCCTTATGTTGGATCCATGGGAGGGGACGTTACACTTACCCAATTCTTCCATGAACCTCTGTAACCAAATCATCTCTTTACTAGCTTCTGTAGCAGCAACATACTCCACTTTTGTTGTTGAAAGTGAAACAACCTTTTGTAGCTTCGAAATCCAACTTACTGTTGTTCCACCTACAATAAAGACATACCTTGTGGTGCTTCTCCTGCTATCTTTATCACCTGCCACATCTGCATCAACATATCCCTGTAGAACAATGTCTGAACCTCCAAAACATAATGCATGAGTAGTAGTACCTCTCAAATACCTGAGAATCCATTGTAGTTCCCCTTCCAATTTTCTTTATCTGGATTGTTCATATTCCTTCTCATAACTTCCACTACATGTGCAATATCTGGTCTTGTGCACACCATGGAATACATCAAGCTGTCAACTGCTAATGAATAGGGAACCCTGGACATGTAATCTATCTCTTCCTGTGTCTTGGTACACATCTCCTTACTTAGTTTGAAATGGTTTGCCAAAGGTGTACTTACTGGTTTTGCATTCTGCATTCTAAACCTCTCCAACACCTTTTCTATGTACTCACCCTAAGACAATGTCAATTTTCTATTTTTCCCGTCTCTTATTATTCTCATACCAAGGATTTCCTTTGCAGCACTCAAATCCTTCATCACAAATGAATTAGATAACTTTATTTTAAGCACATTTATATCGTGCATGTTAGACCCTGCAACAAGCATGCCATCCACATACAATAACAAGATAATATATCTTCCATTATCTAGCCTCTTGAAATAAACACAGTGGTTAGAATGACATCTACTATAACCTTGTTATGTCATAAATTTATCAAATTTCAAATACCACTGCCTTGGAGCTTGCTTCAGGCCATACAAACTCTTCTTCAACCTGCATATCAAATTCTCCTTCCCTTTGACCTCATACCCCTATGGCTGCTGCATATAAATCTCTTCCTCCAAATCCCCATAAAGAAAGGCTGTTTTTACATCTAACTGTTCAAGATGCAAATATTCTACCACCATTAGACTTAAAATTGTTCTAATTGAAGTCATTTCAACAATAGGAGAAAATATTTCATCAAAATCTATAACTTTCTTTTGTGCAAACCCCTTTACAACAAGTCTATCCTTGTACCACTTCTTTCCTCCATCTTCTTCCTTAAACCTATAAACCCATTTATTCTGCAATGCTCTTTTACCTACAAGAAATTGAACCAAATCCCAAGTCTAGTTTCTTACCAATGATTCCATCTCCTCATTCATGCCTTGCTCCCACTTCTTTCTAGTTTCCACCTGCATTACTTCTTAATAACATTATGGTTCACCAGAATCAGCCATCAATAAATAATACAGTGAAGGAGATAATCATTCAGGGTGTCTACTTAACCTGGTATATCTTCTAAAACTTGCAGGATTTTGAGGTACCTGCTGTTGTTCTTGATTTTTCGACACTTTTGGAACTTCATTTTCTTTAATTTCATCAAGCACTGTGTACTTTGTGTTTTCCTTTTCATGTTTCTTTCCCTGCAACTGATCTTTATACATGGAATTTTCATTGAATACCACAGATCTACTCCTAATGATTTTGTTATTTTCATAATCCCATAAGCGATAACCAAAATAATCAACCCCGTATCCAATAAAGGTACATTTCTTGGATTTAGCCTCAAACTTTGTTCTATTTTATTTTTCAATATGGACAAATGCTTCACAACCAAAAGTTCTCAGAAAAGAGTAGTTTTCCTTTTTACTTGTCCATGACTCCTCTAGAATACCACCATCCAAAGCATTTGAAGGCCCTCTGTTTATCAAACAAACAACAATATCTACAATATTTTCCAAAAAATGTAAGGGAAACCATGCATGCAATCTCATACACCTTGCACGCTCCATGATTGTTCTGTTCATCCTTTTTGACACACCATTTTCTTGTGGTCTTCCTGTGACAGTGTTCTCTCCACGAATTCCATGGTATGAATAGTAACTATCAAACTCCTTGTCGTAGTATTCACCTCCATTATCAGATTTGTGTTGCGGAGAAAAATTCCTATGGCTTGGGGTAGACCACAATAGACAGTTGACTACCAGAAAATAACTCAATTCCCAATGCAATGCTATATAAATGACAATGCTAAGATAATGGAGAAAAGACCAAACTTCAACCAAATGTTCGAAGTAGATCCCCGTTGAGCTTTCAACCTCTACACTTGAACCTGTAGATTAGTCTCAACAACAAGTACAAGCAAGTGCATATAACATGTGAAAGACATTAGCATAATCCATGATATCATAAGCAAGTATAACCCAATGTAATTTAACAATATTCACAACATCAATTGGATGAGAAAATGAGTATTTCCATTAATGAATAACAAGAAGTACAATATATGACCTCTTGCCGGAAACCAATCTGAACCAAGAATTGGGTCTCTCCACTTGTGCCTCCACCACTTCAATCCCCCATGCAATGGAAAAATCAAACTATGAAAGGAGTTTGGTAGGTGAACATAAGAAGTTCACAACAACAAGGATCAATGAGTGTAGACTCAAGTCACGGCAAAAATCCACTAGAGTTATCTTGCTCTCTCTCTTTCCTCCCTTCATAGTCGCCGACTGTTTTGATTTTCCTCCCAACGGTAGGAATAGATTCTTCTGGCGTAGAGAGTCCTCCATTTTCATCTTCCATAACTGGTAGTTTTGGCTATTAAATTTCTCAACCTTAAACTTTCCTTCTTCCGCCATTGCTCCCACTCGAACTAGGAACCCTTCTTTCCTGCGAGTTTATCTTCCAAATAGACCTTTGGCTCTGTTACCAATTGTTAGAAAAACAGGATCACAAAGCAATAAAAATAAACAAGATGCAATATAAATCACATATGTCACATCCCCGATCCCCTCAGTTCCCTTTGAGTGATGGGGGAACAAGCCTGATAATTTTTTTTTTCCAAAACCTATCCGTAACACTGATATTGTTTACACATCTGAAATTATATTTGGTCCGCAATTCCTCAATCTATGGTCCGCAAGTCGGAAGTCGGAAGGGAGGAGCACTCAAATCACGGCGTAGAACAAAACATGATTCTGACTTCCGCATTTCGCAGTGCGGGAGTTGGAACGCCAAACTACCCGACGTCGAATGAAATACAACTTTGACTTCCACATTCCGCAATGCGGGAGTCGAAAAGTCGGAACACCCAATTACATCAACTCGACGATTTACGTCTCCGACTTCCGCACTTCACATCCGCAATGCGGGAGTCAGAAATTAAAAACACCATATTCACCATTTCGACGAGAACGCGCCTCCGACTTCCGCACTCCGCATCCGCAATGCAGAAGTTGAAAATTCGGAATGCCAACTGCAGCGTTTCTACGAAAATGTGCCTCCTACATTTGGACTCTGCATCTGCGATGTGGGAGTCAGAAAGTCGGAATGCCAAATCCACCATTTCAACGATTATGCGTCTCCGACTTCCACACTCTGCATCCGCGATGCGAGAGTCAGGATACCAAACATACTGCGTCGAGAAAACGCGCCCCCAACTTTTGCATTCCACAGTGCGGGGTTCGGGAGGTTAGAATTCCAAAGTGCCCGGTGTTGAAGAAAATGCGCCCCCGACTTTTGCATTCCGCACTACGGATTCAGAAAGTCGGGATCTGGACAATGCCCCTGTTATAGCCAACTTCCCAGGCTGATAACTTCTTCATCCTGAGTCCAATTTGGGAAAACTTGGTACCATTGGAAATCTCTTGGAGAGATCTATGCAATGGTGTGGACCCATTCTTACTTGGGACCGCCTCATCCTTATTAACTAAAAAAACCTTTGGTTGAACTTAGTAACCGCTACCTTTTTAAATCAAACTTTTGAATATACCTAATAAAATATGTCCTGGGAACTGAAACTACTCCTTGGTAATCTCCTGAAACTCAGACATACGACCTCATACTTACTGCCTTGGTATTTGACACACTTGAGGAATCTGACCTTGCCTATTTTCCAACAAAAAATCTGCCTCGAAGTCCATCAAAACCTCTTTACCCCACTATCAAAAGCCCTGGAATCACCCTGCTAAGGCCCCTCCCTTCATCTGACCACAGAGGGGGAATGAACACATCAGGGGGTGTCTAACTCATCCCCCAAGCTCATATGATGAAGTAAAAACCCTCTAAGGGGGTGTGAAATGCATAGAAACAAACATAGTGGAATTCAATCTTGGTTAATGCACCTACAACATGTAAGACTACAACATATTAACACAAGCAAAATGGTAATACAACAACAAATGAATCATCCTCATGGTTAGGCTCATACACAAACTTCCTACTCATTACTTCCCTATGATCATTTCATTCAATTAACTTGAAATAACAAGGGAACACAACATAGGAATTAGTATCATTTAACACCTTAGAGAACACTTAGCTTATAAGATGAACAATTCAAGCAACTGGCTATGTGAGAGAAACGTTCCACCTAACCATAGGTCTCTGTCCAGCCTATATTATTTTAGCTGAGAGACCACCCCCGAGCTGGGCTGTGTATCCACTAAGGAGGGATAAACAAGCTCACTCACAACCATGTCTTCTTCCAAACACACATGCTAAGGCCACACACAGTTGCGTTTATCAAGCATGTAAGGATCAATGGAGGAGGAAGATAAGCCAGTGAGATGAACCTCAGAGCTGCAGGCCTCTCAATTCACACTCAAATAGTCCTGGCACCCACAATACCTACCACACCCAACACAAGGAATTATTCCCTTCACTACTACACAGTCCCTCAGGTCATACCTTCCCTCCAGTGCTCTTCAGGGTGGGCCTAGAAAGGTCCAAGCTACTGGATCCTTGAGACTCTAGCCTTCACTAGGTTTATCAAGCAACCCTACCTTTTGTAATCCTCTCTGTCATTTCCACTTGTGTTTTCTTTCACTTTCTATGGCCAAACAACTCTATCCCGCAACTGGTTTATCGACCATCAAGACATAGTTTTCTTCACCGATTTCTGAGCATCTCACACGCTACAAATTGCTGTATAGTTCAGGCCAATGGATCCCCTATTGGATTGAGCTTCCCACACGAATTTATGGGCAAGTTCGGCACTAAAAAATTGGGGTTTTTCAGAATCACGATTTCCTTTCCTTTCTCACTGCTCGACTCTCTGTTCTGCGCCCAAACTTCGGTTGCTAATGCCTAATCGAATGGGGATCAGGGAATACGAACTCCTAGGAGCAGGGTGACTTGTGGATCAAGAAAAACAAAGCCCTCATACCCTACAATGCGTAATTTTGGGATTGCCCACACTCCATCGAATTCATGAACAATTTCTTCAACCACCTTATGCAGAAGAATTAAATTTCAACAAGGAAGGTCAAAGGGATTCTAACGGTGACATTTGGAATTCTATGGTCCAATCCCACAAACCCCTCACCTATCCCCAGTGGATACACATGGCCCTCTCTTATTAGTTGCCTTCATAGCCATTTTCTTGGTATTTTATTGAATGTTAATATTTACATCATTTACAATGTCCCATGGCTTAATAGCACATGGATAACATAATATAACCTACTTTCCTTTTCATAAAAACCTAGCATCCACTAGCGGGGCCTTGGCCTTGAGCTCCACGCTAGGAAGACATACACCACATGTATACAATATTTACATTGAAGTCCAATATGTTTTAGGGGTCAAAATGGGGGTATCACAACATAAACACAATACAAGAGAGACACCAATATAACATGGTTCACCCAAGATGGGCTACGTCCACACAGAAATTGCCAGTCCTTATTATTATATCATCCGACAAATGAAGGTATACAACTTGCAACACATCTGCTGCAACTTCCTCTTCACTCTCTCTCACTATCATAGAGATATTTACAATGCTACAATACACAACCATATTGCAATTCCTTCCTTTTAAAGAGCGATTACCACGAGAAAATACTATGGAACACCCAATATCATGGGCCCATAAATCACCGATTATTGACCAAGTCATGACTATGAAATTACAACATTTTACAAGGCATTTTTTTTTCTTCTGAAATTTTCACTACAGGGGAGCTGCCCCTGAACCCCCACTAGGGGGGGCTCCCAAACTAGTCACCCCCCCCATGCAAACTATTTTGGGGGGGCAAGGCCCCCCAAAATACCCTGTCACGGGATAGGATCCAAACATGACTTAAACACGACCTATGAATAAGGAAGATCAAGCTCGACAACCAACAACTGTATATCCAAACATCCGTGTAGTTCACTCACCTGGATATGTTCTTAATGAACAATCAAACGAACCACCTTTGAATCCTCTGCCACTTCCTACTTACACCACTTGATATGAAAAAATCCAAGGCAGTACAGAGCCTCTTCAATCACCCATACCCCATGAATCACCTATAGCGCCAATTAATCAAGAAAAGTTAAATGATAATCCTGAGTCGTCTATCACTGAACCAACTATCCCCAGAGAGTTGACTGACCCTAAACCGATCGTTCCACCTGATTCGACTCTACTCCTTGAGTCGACCATTCCTACATAGTCAACCAATCCAACTGACTCAACCATTGGACTTGAGTCTCCTACTCAACCAGAATCGACCAATCCACCACCATATTCTATACCGTCGACCCCTCATGCAACAACTCCCGCCGACAGTTCCCAGAAAAAGAAGAAGACCTCGAAAGTAACACTAAAGCTCACAAAGGACCCTATAGATGCACTAGTTACCTTTGACCCAGCATACCAAAATATCACGAGTTGGATAGACTCTTGGATGTCATCCATAAGGAAAAACAGAAACGATGGGCCGAGGAAAAACGTAAAGTCGACAGGATGAAGGAAGAACATAGCAAAGCATTACACACCTATCAAGATATGATTTTTCAAGTGGCACCAACCCTTCATGGATCTTCAGCCTAGAACCCTTTAGAGAAAATCAATAGCTTAGTGGGGCCCCTGGTATCATTATATCAGGAAGTTGCTCAAAAAAAGATCAAGAAGATGTGAAGCAAACCTTTTCCCTTCTTACAAAGCAATATCAGTTCTTTCTTGACCGACACAAGTGACTGAAGGAATATGCTATCTGGGCATAGAAATACACCTCTGTACTTAATAACTGGTATAAATTTTATGGCCAAATTTTTATTGAGATGGGAAAGTTCCAAACGACGAAAGCACATATATTCTAGTAGAAGGCTACCGCAGATATTGCCACCCTTCAGAATCTTGAACAACAAATTCAAATGGAGTAGACTCGCATATATGAACTTCAAACTAAACAAGCACAGTGGGATACTCAAGCATAGATTACAAAGGCCGAATTCGAACCAATCGCTTCTCAGATTGCTCATCTCCTCCTCCTCGTCGATCAACAACACTTGCTCCTGGGACCCGATCTTCACAATATTAATCATATTTCGATTCCCAACAAAATAAGTCGACTCTCTAATCGTAATGATCTCAGTGCAGACATGTAGATTCCTTCTCACACCTGGGAAGAATTCAAACAATGGCTTGCTTCCTCAACTCTAGCTATTGTAGAAGCCTACACTAGTTCCAATCTGTCAATTGCATCCACTAGTTCGCAACCATAAGCAACAACATTTACCAATTTTGACCCAACTCTTTAGTTATGTTCCTAATCTCTTTGGGACGAAGAGACATTTTGTTGGTGGGGGAGATGTTGGAGGATCCTAGTCGACTGGTAAACTAGGCCCTCTGACCAACCATCGTCGGGTCGGGCTTGTAGAAACAATCGGTTGGTTGATTTGCTGTAACTACCTTGCAACTGGATAACTTAATGTAATGTAACACACACACACACACACATATATATATAGGCCGGTGAGCCATGATTGATATAGTTCTCCAATTTTGTACATATTATGGCTCTCATTTAATAAAAGCGTTGCTGCTATTTTCTGTCACTTGGTGTCTTCTTGTGTATTATAATGCTATGCATTCTATGATTATGTTATTTATGTTACATGTTGTTAGTCCCATAGATGTTCTAAGGCTATTTTTAGAACTGTGCCTGGGCATCAATAAAATTCACGGTTTATCTTTTTCAATATTTCAATCGAGAATCATACTCATACTATTAGAATACAATGATAATAATCAGGCTTGGTAAAATGTGGGTAGTACTTCTGATATTCCAACAAAAACTTGAATGAATTTGTGTTGGTGAAATGTCATGAGAGAAGGTACTTCACTGAAAGTAAATATATATCTCAGGTGTACAGAAAAACGTACTGAGCCAGAAATAATTCAATAGTTTATACAAGATGACCACAAAGCAGAATTCAATCGTTATGAGGACAATGTAACCAGATGGTATATCATGAATACTTCACAACATAAATCATCTAGAAACAATATTTGAATCCATATCCATATTTGAATCAATACTAACTTTGCAACTCATAGAAAATATATGAAAGGAGAGATGATATCACAAAAGAAGAGAGTACTAACTAAACATATCAAAGATTTGAATCCACATAAGACCAAGATAGAGCTTGAAGTTTCTTGCTTATATATTGATCAGGATTCAATTATCTGAAGTTATACTTCCTACAAAAGAGGTCAACCCTTTGGATGAAATGCCTTTTTCTATATATATATCCTCTATGGGCTTTACAAAATCTACATATGGTTTGTTACAGCCCAACGGCCTATGGTTTTCTGTTTGTATCTTAAAAAAAATAGTTACAAAAAGGTTAGTCCATTGGACTAATGCTGACTCGTCGGCTACGGAGATTGGGGTCCACCCTGTTGGGGTAGAGGAATTCCCTACTGTGCTAAAGATGTCCCCATTGCTGGTTGCGCTGAGGATGTTCCAACCGTTGATTGCATTGTTGTAGTCTTCTCTAGCTGCTGTATCTACATAACTCTTGTGACACTTTTCCAATCCTTACCCATAGGATATTGGAAAACCATTAGATCTATGAGGGATGAATCCATCTCAGAATAATGCTCAAATGTGGGTTTTGGAAGAGTTCTGAAAATTGACTGAAGGCGATTAAGCATCTCAAAATTAGTGTGCAGTTTGTCTACAAACATTCTGCCACTAAGCTCCTGAAGAATATCCTCCAAGTGAACTTCAGAGTTCCTTGCGTCCAAGAGGTAGTTGGCTCTTAAATGCAGGGGAGCGTTTGTCTCCTAAATAGCGGCGGTAATGACTGTTAGGGGAGGCTTAACGAAAATGTCGAGGAGGATAAAATGGAGAAACAAAAACCATAAGGGGGTTTCAAGGCTCAGGATAAGCGGTTCGGCCAGACCGCATTTCGGGCCTTGAATGAGCGTGAGGCTGCCATGTGGAGATAGTGGTTTCATTTAGGGGTACATCTAGTGCGTTGACCTCTGAGCTCTTTGTGTATCCTGAAAATAGTGTAGACGTCGATCTCTCCCTTCATCTGCTCGATATTTGTGCAGGGCTGACACAACTTTATGGGTTGGGCCCCTCTTTCAGACAGATCATTGGCCAGCGGCTATAAAACCACGGTGGCGGATTCTTCATGTTTTCAGGGCTTGAAAAAAATGGTTTGGGGAGACCTCTTTTCGGTCCCTGAATGATCCTTGAACTGATAAGTGGCCTTGGCGGTTTTCGTTCAGGGACGCCCTGAGCTCAATAAACATCGTGCAACTTGGGTCCCTGAATGCAATATCACCCGTTGATTTAAATCGGGCCGCCATCTCGATTGGATTTTTCCTTTAGCTCTTCGATCGATCATTTTTTAAAGAGGAGGCGAACCTTCTTTCCACCTTCTCGCGTCATAAAAACTCTGAATTCTGGTTAGAAAGCTACCTCTGGCTCGTGATATGTGATGCTCCCTTCAGCCAGTCGGGTCACAAACATTAGTACTAACATTGGCCTCAGCGGGGACAACCTTTTTCTTTGGAAGAGGTTGAGAACAATAGACCAGTGCCTTTAATTCCATTAGGTTGTGGAGTCATATCTGTCCTTAACTTTGAAAATCAAATAACATAGAACGCGAGAGGAAAAAAGAAAATGTAAGTGCAACATAACTTCTTGAAAAGGGAAAAGACATATATTACATAAATGATATAGAGGATCATTGGTAGAGCAAGATAGAGGTCAATACTGAAAAAATCGTTTCAGAAATCTTCCGTTTATAGAATTTCCAAAGATTTCATCGTTGAGTTGTGCCAGTTCGTAAGTGCCGTTGTTATGGATTGCAACCATCTTGAAAGGGCCTAGCCATAAGTTGTCAAATTTACCATGCTTAGATCTCTCTTCCCTTCTAGCATCCCATTTCAGAACAAGGTCTCCATGTTGAAAATCCCGAGCGATGACTCTTCGGTTAAATGTTTCCTTAGTCTTGTCTTGGTGTATCTTGATTGTTTCGTCCAGCTGCTCCCTAACTTGCTGAATTTCGATCAGTTGACGAATCCTTCTCTCCATATCATTTGGTTCCTCATGCTTTGGCTGTAATAGTTTCATCACTGGTAAATCCAACTGAATAACTGAATAGGAAGGACTGCTTCTTTTCCATAAACAAGTTGGAATGGTGAAGTCCCTATAGTACGTTTGACATTGATTCTATATTCCCATAGTGCAAATTTTAGCTGAGAGTACGAAGACCTTTTATTTGTATTCAACATATTCTTAACGATAGTCACTAAAATTTTGTTAGAGGATTCTGCCAAGCCGTTTCCTTGGGGGTGACAAGATTTTGAATGAGTTAATTCAATGTTGTAGTTTTGGCAGAAACTCATCATTTTGGAGGATTTAAAAGCTTGAGCATTGTCTGTAATGATCTTCCTTGGGAAACCGAGTCTTGCTAGGATGTTCTCTTATAGGAAATTTATTATGACTGTATCATTATCATTTCTTGTTGGAATTGCCTTCACCCATTTTGTGAAATAGTCAGTGGCCATAAGAATCCATCTGTGTTGGCCACTGGAATGGGGGTTTATCTCTCTTATGAAATCAATGCCCCACTGTTGGAATGGTGCTTCCACTTTGATTGGTTTAAGGGGAAATGGTTTAAGTTTTTGCTTTCCAGCAAATATTTGACATTCCATACATGATCTAACAATATTATTACCATCAGTGAACAATGTAGGCAAAAAATAACCAGCTCGCAAGACCTTATAGGAGGTGGCTCTCCATGCATGATGTTATCCGCACATGTTTTTGTGAAACTCTACTATTATGCCTTCAGTTTCTTCTTCAATAACACAATTTAATAGAACTCCAAGAGGATCTTTCCAAAAGAGATATCCATCTAGAATGCAATACTTGATAGTTTTGATTTTAAGAGATCTCATCATGGATTTATCTAGATCAGGAGGGAAATTCAGATGTTGTAGGTAGTAAACAATGTCTTTGTACCATCCCGAACAAGCAAATTTTTTAGAAACATTAACAGGTAGATTTTGTTGAATACCTCCTTCTTCCTGACTACGAAATCGATCTATCAGATTTATCTCGAGGGACTGATAGTTTGACTTAGCCAAGTGTTTGGCTAATCCTTTCCCTTTTACCAACTTGGTAGGCTTGATTTCCATGTCATATTCCTGGACCTTGGAGATCGACTTTCCCCTCCTTCCTTCACTGTCCGGTTGACATAGGATATATTTGATGGTGCTCCCAGGGATGTAGGCAATGATTTTAGAATGCAAGACATAGTTCCTGAATGACTTAATGGCTTTGAATAGCGCATAAGCATGTTTTTCCAATGTGCTATATTTGAGCTCAACATATCTTAATGCTTAGCTGAAAAAGGCGATGGGTTGCTAGTGTCCTTCTCCATTTTTTTGTAAGAGGACTACTGCAATGGTGACCTCAGAGGAAAATGAGAATATAAGAAAATCCTTTGTGTAGTTAGGACTGGTTAAAACATGTCCTTCTCATAAGGCATCTTTTATTTGTTTAAAATAATCTCTTGCGGCTGTTGTCCATTTGATCTCAGCGTTTTTCCTTAACATGTCAGTGGTTTCTTTCAATATTTCAACAAAGTTAGGGATTAACCTTCGTAGGAAATTTATTTTTCCAATAAAAGACTATACCTCCTTTTTACTACTTGGGAGATCAATTAGTTTAATAACGGCTACTCTATCAGGATCTATTTTCACTCCATCTATGGAGATGATGTGTCCCAACAACTTCCCCTCTATCATTGCAAAAAAGGATTTTTGGGATTGAGAGACAAACCAAATTTTCTGCATTTATTGAAGGTCTGCTTTAGATGCTGAAGATGGTCTTCATCATATTTTGAGAATACTGTCATATCATCTAGATATATAACAATAAACTTGTCCTTTTCACCTATGAATTCTATATCCATGGCCCTTTGAAATGTTGCACCAGCGTTAATAATACTGGAGGGCATTTTATCATACATGAAAGTTTCCCATGGTGTGGTGAAAGCTGCCTTTTCCTTATCATCTAGGTGCATGGAGATCTAGTTATAGCCTGAAAATTCGTCCATCATAGACACTCTAGTTGACCCAACCACTTTCTGAAGAATGTGATCCATTTTGGGCAAAGGGTAATTGTCCTTTAAAGAGCACTTATTTAGATTTCTGAAATCAACACACAAACGAATTTCTCCGTTCTTCTTCCTGAATGGTACTAAGTTAGCCACCCACTTTGAGTATTTGAGAGGAATGCTGATTTTTTCATCAAGCAACTTCCTCACTTCCTTTTCGATTACAGGGAGTAGAATAGGATTCCCTTTCCTCAATTTTTTCTTTATTGGCTTAGCATCCGACTTTAGTGGGATCTTGTGTGTATGATAGGAGTATCATAAGTTTTCAAATCTTCATACTTCCAACCAAAAACATCTATGTACTCTTCAAAAAGGTGCTTATACTTTTTCCTTTGCTCGATTGTCAAAGACTGTGAAATTTTTATGAATTTTGGTTCTTTCATGGTACCGACATTCACTTCCTATACAGCCTTAGTAGTTGGTTGCACTGCTGGTTTCACCGAGATCTCATTCTTGTCAAACAGTTGTTCCAAAGGAACTATTCCCTTAGGAATATAGTTATTCTTCAGTTGAAGAATCTTATGGCCAACAATCTGTTTTGTTAATCAAGGGGTTGTTCCATTTTCTATCTGTAATATATTTTCTCTTTCCTCTTCTTCGTCATTGTCTACATTAGTACCTGAAAAATCATCCATGAGATGCAGAAAGCATTTGATTTGTTGGCGTCCTCAAATACTTGCCAATTTTTTTTTATATTATTAGGAATAGAGGGGCAATATCGCATTTCCACTTCATATTTCAACTTCAGTCTCTTGGGATGTTTGAAAGAGCTATCCGTTAGGGCCAAGGAATCATCTTGTTGGTTGCACTCCCTTGGGACAAAAGTTATATTGAAAGCATCAAAGAAGTTCTCAATAAGATCCCAGGAAATATTTCGGTATTCCCTAAGCCTCAGATGTTTCGTTTGATAAACACTTTTGATCTGATTTACCACCAACTCAGAGTCTCCAAAGACCGCCGACTTAGTGATTCTCAAGTATTTAGCAGCTCGGAGGCCTAGGATGAGGGCCTCATACTCAACGACATTGTTAGTAGTATCAGAATATAGATTGTAAGAAAAACTTATCTCTTCTCCTGCTGGTGATGATAGTACTGCGCCAGCTCCAGATTCTTCTTTGGCCGATGCTCCGTCAAAATATAGTTTCCAAACTTGATTCCGGTTGTTTTCTGCAACGGGTTTAGTCACTTGAGGTTGGACAATTTCCGTTTCAAAGGGATCTCCTAGTGACAACATATAACAACCCATATCTTCATCAGTTTCATATATAGGATAGTTTATAGGACTATCTTGGTCACTTATTACATAAGCAAACATAGCTTCTCTATACAGTCGTCTAGTCTCCCCAACAAATAAGGGTACTGTAGCGTATTTCATATCCATCTACATAGTTCCTCCCAATTTTTTAGCCCAACTTCTTGATAAAAGTATACCATATTTGGCTGGGACATATGCTACTACTACGTCCATCATTACACTTTTGGCTTGTAATCGGGAGGGAGTGACCACCAAATATTTTATCATACCTATGCACTTTACTTTTATGGAGTCAAAACTGTAGAGATCATGATATGGCCTGGTAATATTTAGCCCCAATTGTTCCATGATAACCTTGGGCATCAAATTGTGAGATGATCCATAGTCCAACACACAATTGTGGAGGAGTTTATCATGCATGTTTAGGATGACATAAAAAGGAGCAGTGGGCTCTTCTTTATCATCAATGTGAGGGCCACATTGAAAAGCTGGGGATCCGTCATTCAGATTTATAGTATCCTACTGGTCCACAGTTTCATCTTTGTGCAACATCTTATCGATTTGTTTCTGGTACAAAGGGTTTTTTATTAATTCAAACAGGGGAACAACTATTTTTAGTTTTCTCAATTCATGATCTAGATTGAAAGGCATAGGGAATTCTTTGTGCTCTTTAGGATCTAGCTCCATTTTATTATGGGGGATGATGCCTGACTTTGTTTGGATATATGGAATTAAGGATTTGGTCGATTTGTCAGTTGAAAGGTGGGATGCTTGAGAAGACTTAGCTTGGGCCGGCTTCTGGGGAGAGATCTTGGGAAGAGTATCATTCTGTCTATTTACTGACTCTGGCCTTGGCCCCAGGTTATATTTCTTTTGCAGCCCTTCCTGTTGAGTTTTTGATAAAAATGGGTATTCATCGGAAGATGAATCATTTTCTTCAGGATTTTTATGATATCCACCTTTTTGGTTAGGTGGGAGTGAGTTTTCATAATCGTCTCTAGTGAGGTGCACGAGATAGGAATCTTCTTCCATCCAGTTTAGATGTTCTTCAACTTCCTCATAGATTTCTTCCTCCAGTATTTCGACCAGATTATTATCGCTATCTCGAATTGGTGGCCTAAGCGACCGTTCATCATTTCTCTTTTATCGGTATGTCATCTGAGGATTAGAAGGTATTCTAAACTGAGTGGTAGGGCGAGTGGTGGATTGTCTGTTAGGACTGCTACTTTCCAATTCCATTCGAGTAACCTTATTTGACAGGTTTTTGATAATGCGGGTCATTTCATCAATCTTTGCTTCTTGACAGTATTTAACTCCTGAGGAGCTACTCTCTTATTTGACCTTTCCTTTGTCTTTCTGCTCAATATCATTGGTCAATTTGATATTGCTTCCCTCCCTCATATTTCCTTCAACGTCTACAGCATCATCTTGCATTACACTAAGGGAGGGTCATCTCCGCTCCCTAAGCATGATGGAAAAATTAGAGGGGAAGGATCTTGCATAGGTGTCTCGAGCCGCAGCTTCTGTAGGTCGGATATATTCGGGGATTCTATAATAAAATTTGTTGAATCTTGCAGTGAAATATACCACATTTTCGGAAGTGCTATTTCTTAGGGAAAAGAATTCTGTTAGATAGTATAGATTATCATGATTGAATCCCCACTTCTTGATGAACGTGACTTCTAGATTTTCCATAGTTACGATGGAAGCGTTTGGTAGTGATCTAAACCATTTTCGAGCTTCTCCTTCAAGTGATTGGGTGAAAATCCTCATGAACACATCATCGTGATCAATAAGAATGTTGTCATTGAAATCTTGAAAATGATCCACATGATCCTCTGCGGATGTACCCTTACTGCCATCATATTTGGGTAGTAACTTTAGATAGTGGGTGGGCATATCATTCAAGGGTGTACGCAAATGTAGAGGCCCATGTCGACTCACCACCCATCGTGGTATTCTGGGTGGTGGTGGTGGTGCTCCACTTCTCCTCCTGACATAAGATGACTGGAAATTAGTTTCTTGGGTTGAGGAGTAATGAATGAATTGGGCAGATTTTTATGGGCTGAGGACTCTCCGCTTTTGGTGGGAAGAGCCTGCGAGCTGGGTATACCGAAAGGAGTATTGGGATTCTGGGGAGAGGATTCTCTTTCAGGTGTTTGGAAAATAAATTCAGATTCAAGGAATTGAGGACCAAACAGAGGAGGGGAGAAACTTCATCGATGACCCGATGAAGTGGATTGATATTTACCACGTCTATGTCTCCAAGAGACTGAATCTTGTAGAGCCACTAATTCTTTGTTTCTAGGGTTCTGACGAGTATGTATACATCCATATTCCAGGTTTGATTCGGTGGAGTATCCAAGTGGATTACAACCCGCTTCTTGGTTTCGTCCACTACGAAATTAGGAGCGTATAATTTGTCGTTGTCCCCAGGGAAGATTTATCTTCCGACTTCTTTCCCCGATAGTGGCGCCAGAAAAGATGCTAGTCCCATAGATGTTCTAAGGTTGTTTTTAGAACTGTGCCTAGGCATCAATAAGTTTCACGGTTTATCTTTTTCAATATTTCAATTTAGAATCATACTCATACTGTTAGAATACAATGATAATAATCAGGCTTAGTAAAATGTGGGAAGTACTTCTGATATGCCAACAAAAACTTGAATGAATTTGTGTTGGTGAAATTTCATGAGAGAAGGTACTTCACTAAAAGTAAATCTTTATCTCATGTGTACAGAAAAACATACTGAGCGAGAAGGAATTCAGTAGTTTATACAAGATGATCACAAAGCAGAATTCAATCGTTATGAGGACAATGTAACCAGATGGTATATCATGAATACTTCACAACATAAATCATCTAGAAACAATATTTGAATACATATCCATATTTGAATCAATACTAACTTTGCAACTCATAGAAAATATATGAAAGGAGAGATGATATCACAAAAGAAGAAGTTTCTTGCTTATATATTGATCAGACTTCAATTATCTGAAGTTATACTTCTTACCAAAGAGGTCGACCCTTTGGCTGAAATGCATTTTTCTATATATATATCTTCTCTGGGCTTTACAAAATCTACATATGGTTTGTTACAGCCCAACGGCCTATGGTTTTCTGTTTGCATTAACAAAAATTAGTTACAAAAAGGTTAGTCCATTGGACTAATGCTGACTCGTAAGCTATGGAGACTGGGGTCCACCCTATTGGGGTAGAGGACCACCCTGCTGTGCTGAAGATGTCCCCACTGCTAGCTGTGCTGAGGACGTTCCAACCGTTGATTGCGTCGTTGTAGTCTTCTCTAGTTGTTGTATCTGCAGAACTCTTGTGATACTTTTCCAATCCTTACCCATAGGATATTGGAAAACCCTTAGCTCTCTGAGGGATGAATCCAGCGCGGAATAACGCTCAAACCTGGGCTTTGGAAGAGTTATGAAAATTGACTGAAGGCAATTAAGCATCTCAAAATTAGTGTGCAGTTTGTCTACAAACATTCTGCCACTAAGCTCCTGAATAGTATTCGCCAAGTGAACTTTAGAGTTCCTTGTGTCCAAGAGGTGGTTGGATCTTAAATGCAGGGTAACGTTTGTCTCCTAAACAATGACGATAATGACCGTAAGGGGAGTCTTAGTAAAAATGTTGAGGAGGATAAAATGGAGAAATGAAAAACCATAAGGGGGTTTCAGGGCTCAGGATAAGCGGTTCGGGCAGACCGCTTTTCGGGCCTTGAATGAGCGTGAGGCTGCCACGTGGAGATAATGGTTTTCATTCAGGGGTTCATCTAGCGTGTTAACCTCTGAGCTCTTTGTGTATCCTGAAAACAGGGTAGACGTCAATCTCTCCCTTCATCTGTTCGATATTTGTGCAGGGATGGCGCAGCTTTATGGGATGGGCCTCTCTTTTTGACAGATCACTAGCTGGCGGCTATAAGACCACGGTGGTGGCTTCTTCATGGTTTCAGAGCTCGAAAAAAATGGTTCGGGGAGACCACTTTTCGGGCCCTGAATGATCCTTGAAATGACGCACGACCTTGGCAGTTTTCATTTAGGGATGCCCCGAGCTCAATAAACATCGTGCAACTTGGGTCCTTGAACGCAATATCACCCATTGATTTAAATCAGGCCTCCATCTCGATTGGAATTTTCATTTAGCTCTTTGATCGATCATTTTTAAAGAGGAGGCGACCCTTCTTTCCACCTTCTCGCGCCTTAACAACTCTGACTTCTGGTTAGAGAGCTACCTATGGCTCATGATTTGTGATGCTTCCTTCAGTTGGCCTGGTCGCGAACATTAGTAATAACACCCGTAATCCCTTAGATTACAACAACAACCATCCATGTTGAGTTTAATCCTTAGATCAATTCCTATTTTCAAGGTATGGGCTTCTTAAAATGTGTAAATCTACTTGTCTTTACCAATGGATACATCTCTTTTGATCAACCCAAGAGCACCGACTATGTGACCCATCTGCTTTTAACTTGTCAACATCGTAATACAAAATGATCTAGATTAGTGAATGATCAAACCTAGATTGTCCTATAGAAAAACAATAATAAATATTGTTGAACAAATTGTTGTTGAATGTGAAATAAATGTTGGAAAATCACCAAAAAACCTTCAAATGTGGGAATAGAGACAAATTACTCTTTTGCTTGATTTGAAAGCTCAAATCTATAACAAAATTTATGTTGAACCCTAAATTTTTGAACATAAATTAACTTCTATAAACCCCAATGTTTAGATATGCCACCTTTGATATTGAAGAACAAATATATGCTTGATTCGTTACATGTATCCATGTTGTAAGAAGAAATGCTAAGAAGGAAATCTAATACAATTAATAATGGTGATGAATCAAAGAGATAAACCTCCCTTGGAATTTGATGGTCGCTATCTTGACGATGCAACTCCTCCCCTTCATGGCTTATTAAACATAAAAGGCAACTCAATGCCCCAATTCAATGACAACATTTTGTGAGAAACTAGTATTTTTATCAAGCCTTTTATGATTCTCAAAATCATCATTCAATGTATGAGAAGAGCATACTTAAATTTTCAAGAAAAAAACTAGATCTCTAATATTTATGAATAGTCTTCGGCTCACTCTCACTTTGATAACATATTACAAAATAATGCATGTAAGAATACTTAATAGATGACAAGTGGAGTCATCCATGCCAAGCGGGGAAGGGAAACCTTTTAAGAGGGAAATATAATGAGTTGAGGATTACTTTTTACTTATTTGGGGTGTTTTCTGAGAGAAGAAATTACGAAGAAAGTGAGAGAAGAAGGAGGTATTAGGGGGCTTGTAAGTTTTAAACCTGTGTAGACAAGCAAACCATACAAATTCTTTTAAGCAAATTAAATATTACACCACAACATTCACACATAATACACAGAGATTTACCTTGGAAACCCTTAATCGGGAAAACCAATAAAACTTAGAACCACACCTCTCACCTTCTCATTCTGATTATTAACCACTCACAATACAATATGTAGGTATTTTGTAGCATCTAAAACCATAATTTGTTAACCCAAATTGTAAATAGACCTCAATCCCTTAATTGTTATCTGGGATGAAATTACATATTTTTAGGAAAAACCCCAAAATAGACCAAAAAATTTAGGACTAGCTTCGCTCGTGACTCGGCTTCAACTCGTGCCGAAACTAGGCTAACGCCTAGTGTCGGCACTAGATGGTGCCATCGTAATATGTAGTCGTACATACGAGAAACCCCACACACACATGCAAAGAATATAACACATACCCAACATGGCATGTGTTATGAGAAATTTTGGGTAGGAATCTACCCCATGGCATCGTTTTTACTAACTAAGGGCTCGAGGGCTCCCAACTTCAAGCTAAGGGGTAGGTTGGGTGGAGAGTTGTCCCTCACCTTTTTGTTTCATTGCGGTAAATTGTTGCAGGAGTTGTTGTTTTTGGGGTGTTGGCAATTGGGCTCGCTTGAAGCTACGACAAGTCCAGAATCCAGTTCGAGTCCATGTAAATTTTTTTTCATTTTTTTTCTTATTTAGTAATGCTTCAATATTTAAAATAATAATAATTAGAAGGTATGTTTTATGGTTTAGAATAAATTTACCTTACAGATAAATCTAAATTTCAGACCTAGTAAAATTCTTCTATTAATATTGTAGATTTATGGGTTTATATTTCTTTGACTAGCTAGGTACTACATGTTAAGACTAAAATGCTCTCATCATTGGTGAGCACATTAGCCCATTTCACCAGCCTATATCAAGAAATACTACAATGATGATATTCATAACCTTTCCACATTCAAGATTACATCATTAGAAAGTGGTTCCCTATGAGACAAACTAGGTCGAAGTCCATTGCTTGATGTGGTCAATATAAAGACTCAATATAAATGGATTATTGTACATTAGGATTTTTAATTTGAATATGACTCTTGTATTTTGAATATTCAGAATTTATTCAGCAAACAAAGATTAAGATATATGTGTCGTATAAAATGAATTTGGAGTTGTACCTTTCTTATGAGGTCTTTTCCCTTTAAACATATCCTTAATATATATATATTTTTAAGTCAATGCGAGACTCTTCATCTTCTTGGGTTCTTCACAAAGGGACAAAAGGTGAGACTTTTTTTATTGGTGGAGTGTACCCCATTTTTATAGGAGAGGGTTGAATTCCTTTATAATATATATGTTCAACCTAATGACCTTTGGCTATGAAGATTCCACTTATTAGTATCCACAATTTCATCAAATCCACATAGGATTTACATTAGATATCATTTGGAAATTGACTCATTAACATGGTAGCATGTTCTTTTAGGTGAACTGAAATCAGTTCTCTACGAAGAAAGCTCACTTGATTTATCACTACCTATGTGATGATCAAATGAAGAGATATTTGTATGTAAACTATCATGCAGGGTTACTCTAAGCAAAGAAAAATTAGGGAAAGGCAATATAGCACTATAAAATGGCTAAGAATTTGCTTCGGAGCAGTTTCCTCCCAATATACCTACAAAATCTCATTTACTACCTCAACTACTTTACAAAGTTTTCCTATTTTTGAATACAATGAAACAAAATTGTTTCAAAAAGTTAATCATGTTGCAACATTTTGATCATGTGTCACGTCCCCTCCCGTGGATCTAACGCAAGGAAGGGAACATGACACTAAAACTGGGGCTTTTACAAAAAATTAGCCCCACTCATTATGAAAAGATTCATAAATAAAACACATGTATGCAGATGCCATTCAAAATCAACATGCACAACGGAATTAAACTATCCACACACATTTAACATGCATTCAACATATCAATATCAATCATCAAATTAAAAACATTGCAAAGTTTAATACACATAGAGAATACTTATCTTGATTGTGAAGTTGTCCCAAGCAACTAGCTATGCAGCTACAACATTCCCCCCAGACAACATTCCCCCCAGCCATAGGCCAGTTGTGTTCATCAATCTCTCAACACAACTACCAACCCCAAGTTGGGAATGATTTCTACAAGGAAAGGGAACACTCAAGCTCATTCATAGACAAATAAGCATCACATCTTAGCCAAGCCAGTCCATAGATGGGTTTATCAAGCCAAATGTGAGCCCTTATATTTTTGTATAACTTGAAAGGGTGGAAGGGGGAGGGGTGGAAGGCGGTGGAACCATTAAATTTATATGTAGACAAGGTTGTCATGAGGGAAGCGCTTGATTTGGTTCATGTATCTATGTGAGGTATATGTTAAGTCTTAAATTGTGTCCCATTCCCCTTGAACTTGGTACTTTACATTATTATTGTTATATTATTGATGTCAGCTTAAGACCATTAGTGGTAATTGTACCTTTTTGTATCCTATATATATACCAATGAGATGTTTTCATTTGAATAATCTTGTCTTGTCTTGTTTTGTGTACTTAGTACATAGTGTAAGGAGGTTTTCCCCTTGAAAATTATTTCTATTAATATCTTTTATTCATTATTAAGGCATGGATTACTCTTTTTGGTTTGTTTATGCTCTTGTCATGCTTTTTTGGGGAATTGTTGCATAACATTTGGTATCAGAGCTTGGATGCTTCCAAAACAAGCCATCATGGAGTTTTCGCTCTAAATTATTTTCTACGACATTTCAAACAGTGAAACTCAGAGGTGAAGTAGAAGACAGACCGAGCTATATATTGTACAAGTTTCATATCTTGACTTTTTACAAGTTCGGGGTTATACCCAGTGGAAGTTAGAGTTTCTAACTAGTCCAAAAACTAGTCTCAAATAGGTGTTCAGGGAAAAATAGTTATATCTGGAGCATGAAAGATCCAAATTGAGTAAGATTTGCTGCATAAGAAATAAGACGGATGTTACACCAAAATCCTATCATCATCCTAGTAATGAGATATATTTCCTTGATTTTCCCTAATCCACAAATCATTAGTGCCAAATTTCATGGGAAGAGGTTCCACCTTTCCATTTCCTAGTTTTGGAGCAGCAACACACCTTGCATGTTTACAACAAGTATTAGAACCTTGATGACGTACTATGCACACTAACAAGGTGCGTCACTGACCCTTGTTGCTTTAATTCCGCATGTGTCACCCTCCAGTGACGCATGTTTCTCTTTTACAGGGTGCGGCATTACTCGTTCCAAGGTAAAAAGAGAAGATTCAAGAGCTTTCTAGAAAGAATCTCTTGTGGAGGCTTATCCCAACAAATCAACATAGGTGGAAGTTGAACCCCTAACTTCTTGGGATGATCCCTTAACCTTATGCATTGAATCCTTAACTCTCTGTATCCTCTTTGGCCTATATATGCAAGCTCACCCTTCATGGTTAGGAGATAAAAGATAGAACACCGAAACGTTGCTAAAATACTCTTAGAGCTGAGTTTCTCTTCTCCATTAGGAACAAGGTTGGACCTTTGAGGCAAAGGCTAGTTGGAATAAGTTTCAATGTCAATGCAATGGTTGTAATCTCTCCCTTTGTATTTACATTAATACAGTAATTTATATACTCTTTCCATAAAGATTAATTGTGTTAGATATTTAGAACTTGTTTCCTTGACCACTTGTTTAGATTGATCAATATTACATTTTACTTTTACTCGTGTTTCTACTTGTTTGCATTATGTTGTTTTGCAGCTGTATATTGAAGATCACATCAAACAAGGGAAACACTACCATCGTTGCAAGGTAAGCAATTCCTTGTGCTCTTTGTAATTTGATTAATCTAGGAAAGTATATATATTATGTCCTGTTTTGTTCTATATCTAAACCATTTAGACTAGAGAGCTTTGTCCTTGTCCGCATAGATGAAGTGCCTTAAACCAATGGACCACCATATATGTGGCAAAAATTTCAGAATCAGATCCAAAAAATTGGACACGTGGTAGGTTGTACACTTTCGTTGTTCTGAAAGGGCAAAAAAATAAGTGTTGGAAAAATTGCCATAAGTCTTTTGTTAGAAAAACAGGATCGCAGAGCAATAACAATAAATAAGATGTAAATATAAATAACATAAACACAATACAAGAGAGAAACCAATATAACGTGGTTCACCCAATCTGGGCTACGTCCATGGAGAAATTGCCAGTCCTTTTATTATTATACCATCCAACAAATGAAGGGATACAACCTGCAGCACATCCGCTGCAAATTCCTCTTCAATCTCTCCCAGTCTCTCTTACACAATCACATAAGTCTTTTGTTAGAAAAATAGGATCGCAGAGCAATAACAATAAACAAGATGCAAATATAAATAACATAAACACAATACAAGAGAGACACCAATATAATGTGGTTCACCCAATATGGACTACGTCCATGGAGAAATTTCTAGTCCTTTTATTATTATACCATCCAACAAATGAAGAGATACAACCTGCAACACATCCGCTGCAACTTCCTCTCCAATCTCTCCCAGTCTCGCTTACACAATACATTACACAGTCGTATTACAATGTTTTCCTTTTAAAGGGAATTACCATGGGAAACTACTACGAGTTACCAAATACCATGGGTCCGTAAACTGTTGGCCAACAAAACAACCCATAAAATTTCTTTCCCCCAAAACCACTTTCTTAGGGGCACTGCCCTTGGACCCCCGTGGGGGGGTGATCCCCCCCTGGGATGAGTGTACATTCCACTTAAATATCATATAAAACTAGGGTACAAACATGGCTGAAATAACAACATCTCTGAATTAAGAATATCAAGATCCACAACCAACAATATCCACTTGGATATTGATCACAACAACTCCACCGCTGCTGCACTTGCTGGACTATGCTCTAAATCTTGGATCTGGAAAATTTCTCATCTTCACCTTCATGCTAGAAGGCCAACTGAAACCGAGTAGGAACTCAGTTTCTCTCTGGTTACTACCCTTGTCAACATGTCTGCAGGATTCTGGCTAGTGTGTATATTTTCCAGCTTCAACAGTTTATCTTCTAGAACAGACTATATGAAATGGTACTTCAACTGTATATTTTTAGTCTTAGAATGGAAGGTTCAGTTCTTTGCAATATGAATGGCACTCTGGCTATTACTATACAACCTGCTCTCCTCCTGCTTCTTACCCAATTCCTCCATGATCCTTTACAACCAAATCATTTCTTTACTAACCTCTGTAGCAGCAACATACTATGCTTCTGTTGTTGAAAGTGCAACAACCTTTTGCAGCTTTGAAATCCAACTTACTGTTGTCCCACCTACAATAAAGATATACCTTGTGGTGCTCCTCTTTCTATATTTATCACCTTCCATATATGCATCAACATATCCTTGTAGAATAGTGTCTGAACCTCCAAACATAATGCATGAGTGGTAGTACCTCTCAAATACTTAAGAATCCATTGTACCGCCTTCCAATTTTCTTTACCTGGATTGTTCATATACCCGCTCTCAAATCCCACTGCATGTCCAATATATGGTCTTGTGCACACCATGGCATACATCAAGATGCCAACTGCTGATGAATATGGAACCCTGGAAATGTAAACTATATCTTCCTGTGTCTTGGGACACATCTCCTTACTTAGTTTGAAATGGATGGCCAAAGGTGTACTAACTGGTTTTTCATTTTGCATTCTAAACCTCTCCAACAACTTTTCTATGTACTCACCCTGAGACAATGTCAATTTGCGATTTTTTCCGTCTCGTGTTATTCTCATACCAAGGATGTGCTTTGCAGCACCCAAATTCTTCATCGCAAATGAATTAACTAACTTCCTCTTGAGCACATTTATATCTTCCATGTTAGACCCTGCAACAAGCATGCCATCCACATACAATAACAAGATAATATATCTACCATTATCTAGCATCTTGAAATAAACACAGTGGTCAGAATGACATTTACTATAACCTTGTTTTGTCATAAACCTGTCAAATTTCAAATACCACTGCCTTAGCGCTTGCTTCAATCCATACAAGCTCTTCTTCAACCTGCATACTAAATTCTGCTTTCCTTTAACCTCATACCCTTGTGGCTGCTGCATATAAATCTCTTCCTCCAAATCCCCATGGAGAAAGGCTGTTTTTACATCTAACTGTTCAAGATTCAAATCTTCTACTGCTACTAGACTTAAAATAGTCCTAATTGAAGTCATTTTAACAACAAGAGAAAATATTTCATCAAAATATATACCTTTCTTTTGTGCAAACTGTTGAATATTGTAACTTCTAAGAATATTATATTTGTACATTATTATTACGGAGATGTTTCATCCCTCCGAGGCAATTCTATTATGTATCCGGAGATGTTTAGTCCTTCGATGGTTTGTGGTAACCAGGGTTATTAGACCCACCATGTGGGGGTCGGCCCTGAGTTTATATTTTAGGGCTTGTTAGACTTCTCCAAGAGAGGTCGGCCCCATTAGGGATTTTGGTCAGTCGGGATCTAGTATAAGTAGAGGAGGAGAGCTCCTCATTTTGACACACTTCCACAACTCAAAAAGTAGCACACTTGTGTCTGGGAGGTCTGCATGTGAGGTAGAGAAGAAGGACAAGTCTTGGAGCATATCTTGTATTTTGGTTGATCATCTTATTGAGGAAAGATTTGCTGGGTTTTCTACCCCATGAGGGTTTCCCAGGGTAAATTCTATGTCTATCTTGTGATTATGTTTCTTTCAGTGATCTTTCTAGTCTATTTGGTTTAAAACTTAACATGGTATCAAAGCTAGCCTGAATAGAACATCTTTCATAAGGTGAAATTATACTTCTCTCTCTCTCTCCCAAAATTAGGGTTTCTGTACAAGTTAGTATTTTTGGATTCTGATTGCATGGCTGAATAGCCCTTCTAAATATCTATCTTTTGAGCTTTGGATCGAGGTTTTTGGTTGGGTAGAACTCCGGGAAAGTCAAACCCTAGTTTTACCAAAAGTGCGATAAACCAGAAATTCTGTTGCAGATCCGGAAAAGTAAAAAGTTAAAGTTTCCAGGTAAGTAGTATTCTATCTCTTATCTCTTGGACTCCCCAAGAGAAGATGGCTCCAAGCACTAAGCTTGAAGACAAGCTAGAAGGTATAGAGAATTTTCGGGCATGGAAATACAGAATTGGTCTCATTCTTGAAGAGAATGATCTTGCTCAGTATATCAAGGATGAGTTTGCAGAACTTGAAGGAGATGAAGATAAAGAGAAGCATAGGAAGGATTTGATTAGGGCAAAGAGAATCATAGCTGATTCTATTAAATACCACTTGATTCCCCAAGTGGCTTCCAAGAAGACTCCAAAGGAAATGTATGATGCCCTAGGAAGAATGTATGAGGGAAAGAACATCAATAGGAAGTTGAACCTAAGAACTCAGTTGAAGAGTACCAAGATGCACAAAGGAGAATCCATTCAAGACTACTTATCAAGGGTCTCCCAAATCAAGGAGCAACTAGATGCCATTGGTGATACTCTTGATGAAGATGAACTTGTGATGACTGCTCTAAATGGTCTCACTAGACCTTGGGAGTCATTTATACAAACTATGTGTGCCAGAAAAGAAAGTATGAAGTTTGATGTAGTGTGGGAGGATTGTGTTCAAGAAGAGGCTAGGGTAGCCAATAGAGAAGCCCTCCTCAAGGAGGATGACCAAGCCTTGGATACTCACACCAAAAGAAGTAGAAAGGGTCACTTCAAGAAAGTTGACCACAAAGGATCTCAACCCTTCTCTAAAGTTAAAAAGGGAAGAGGACCCAACCCAGTAAGAAATCTCTCCACAGTCCAGTGTTACAGTTGTCTTAAACTAGGATACATTTCCAGATTTTGTCCTTCACAAAAGAAGAAGAAGTTTGTCCACAAAAGACACCATGCACATATGGCAGAAAATGATAGTGAAGAAGAAGAAGAAGAAGAAGAAGAAGAAGAAGAAGAAGAAGAGGAAGAGGAAAGGCCTCGAAGGAAAAGATCTAAAGTAAAGAAAGAAGATCCATAAGAATATGTCCTATTCTCTGCACTCTCTGGATCTATATCTCCTGGAGAATATACATGGCTCATTGATAGTGGTGCTTCAAAGCACATGACAGGTCAAAGGAAGACTCTCTCAAAACTTGAAGAAAAGTCTTCTCCACAAAAGGTATCTCTAGGAGATGATTACCAATATCCCATCAAGGGAATTGGTGAAGCAAGCTACAAGCTAGATTCTGTAACACCCTTGAAGATGAAAGAAATTTTATATGTACCAGGTTTGAAGAAGAACCTAGTCTCTATCTTAGCACTAGATAAGAAAAGTTTTAGAGTTGCCTTCATAGATGGTCAAGTACTTATGTGGCCCAAAGGAAAATATATTGAAGATGCAGTTGTCATTGGTGAAGAGGAAGGAGGTCTCTATAAGCTCAAGGGACATCTAGAAGTTTCCCTTGCTCATGAAACCTCCAGCCCCAGTGAGCTATGGCACAAAATATTAGCTCACATTAACTATAAAGCCCTACCCTATGTAAGCAAGGTGGTCATAGGATTACCAGACTTGAAGGTTGATCATAATGGCTCATGTAAAGGATGCGAAAAAGGGAAGAATGTCAAGAACCCTTTTCCAAAGAGTGAAACAAAGACTAAGAACATTTTGGAGCTAATACACTCAGATGTATGTGGACCCATGCCCACCACTTCCCTAAGTGGGTTTGAATGCTATCTCTCATTCATAGATGACTATTCAAGGAAGACTTGGATATACTTTCTAAAAGGTAAGAATGAAGTCTTTGGAAAATTAAAAGAGTTCAAGGCCTTAATAGAAAATCTCTCAGAAAAGAAAATCAAGATTCTCAGAATAGATAATGGCGGAGAATATACTTCAAAGGACTTTGAAGAATTTTGTAAGGAAGCTGGAATCAAGAGGGAACTAACCACTCCCTACAATCCCCAACAAAATGGGGTGGATGAAAGAAAGAATAGAACCATCATGGAAGCTGTAAAGACCATGATACATGATCAAGATCTACCCATGTATTTATGGGCTGAAGCAGCTAGGACAACAGTCTATGTGCAAAATAGACTATCCCATAGTGCTCTTGAATTCAAGACTCCAGAAGAAGTGTTCACAGGAAAGAAGCCTGAGGTAAGTCATCTCAAAATATTTGGTTGTCCTGTATACATTCACATTCCAAAAGAAAAGAGAACCAAGTTGGATCCTTCTGGTAAGAAGGGAATATTTGTTGGATATTGTGAATCATCCAAAGCCTTTAGAATTTACATACCAGGTTTTCATCATATGGAAATAAGTAGAGATGTAACATTTGATGAAGAAGCAGCTCTCAAGAAATCCAGGAAGTGTCAACTTGAAGAAATCTATGAAGAAGATACACCTTCTAGAATCACAGAAGCTGTGCACATTCCTGAAGATGATACACCAGAGGACCATGACATGATGGAACCACAAGAACCCCTATTACAAACTTATCTAGGAAAAGAAGGCCAGCATGGGCTAGAGACATTATTCAAGGAGCTAAAAGATATGGAGCCCCTGAAGGCTCCACCAGAGAAAGAAAGAAACCAAAGCTAGTATCCAATTATGTGGCCTTGATGTGTGATCTTGTGGATCAACAACCTACTAGCTATGAAGAGGCAACTCAGAAGAAAGAATGGATAGAAGCAATGACAGAATAATATCAGTCAATAATGAAAAATGATGTTTGGGATATAGTTCCCAAACCAAAAGATAAAAAGTGTGGTTTCTTCCAAATGGATTTTTAAGATAAAACATGCTGCAGATGGTAGCATTGAAAAATATAAGGCAAGATTTGTAGCCCGAAGATTCTCTCAGAAAGAGGGAATTGACTATGAAGAAACCTTTGCACCAGTTGCTAGGTATACTTCAATTAGAACTATCATGGCACTTGCATCTATAATGAAGTGGAAATTACACCAAATGGATGTTAAGACAACTTTTCTGAATGGTGTAATTGAAGAATAAGTGTACATAGAGCAACCACAAGGGTTTGAGGTTAAATACGAGAGAACTCATGTATGCAAACTGACAAATGCATTATATGGATTAAAGCAAGCTCCCAGATCTTGGTACTGAAGGATTGACAATTTCTTAACAAGCATGGGCTTTACCAAGAGTAAAGCTGACCCTAATCTTTATCTCAAGGTAATGGATGATGAACCAGTTATACTATTGTTATATGTAGATGATCTATTTTTAACCGGAAATGAGAAACAGATGATTGAATGCAAGAAGAAGCTTTCTTCAGAATTCGAGATGAAAGATCTCAGATTAATGCACTACTTCTTAGGTCTAGAAGTATGGAAAGAACCAAAAGGAATCTTTCTAAATCAAGGTAAGTATGCTGTGGAGATTCTAAAAAGGTTTGATATGTTGGAGTGTAAATCCATGGCCACTCCCATGGAATCCAACTTGAAGTTATTAGTTAATGACACATCAAAATTAGTGGACATAACTCTATATAGACAAATCATTGGGTCTTTGATGTATTTAATAAATACTAGGCCAGATATATGCTTTGCTGTAAATACCCTGAGTCAGTATCTAGTAGAACCTAGAAAGGTTCACTTAATAGCTGCAAAGCATGTAATGAGGTACCTAAAGGGTACATTAGATTTTGGTCTATATTATCTTGGAAATCATGAACTCAGATTACATGGTTACTCAGATTCTGATTGGGCAGGAAGTATCTCAGACAGAAAGAGTACATTAGGTGGATGTTATGGTCTTGGATCTGCCATGATCTCATGGTTCAGCAAGAAACAATCTAGTGTGGTTCTCAGTACTGCTGAAGCAGAATACATAGCTGCCTGCTCTGCTAGCTGTGAAGCAGTGTGGCTTTGGAAACTATTATCTAGAGTGTTTGACTTAGAGATGGATCCCACTGTGATCATGTGTGACAATCAAAGTTGTATCAAAATGACAGAAAATCCTGTATTCCACGATAAGTCAAAACACATAGAGATAAGATACTTTTATATACGAGACATGGTGTAGAGAGGAGCTATCAAACTCAAGTATGTGAGTACTGAGGAACAAGTTGCTGATATATTAACCAAACCCCTGTCTCATGTGAAATTTGAATACTTCCGAGACAAGCTTGGTGTAGCTCAAAAGGACCCTCCTAAAAAGGGGGAATAGTATCGTCACTGATGATGAGGATACCTGTTTACCATTCTTAGATATTTATGCTTATTTAGATTTAGATTTCTTACACTTAGAACACTTACGTTATTTTTCTTTTACTTTGATGATATATGTATTGATGAGGATACATGTTTTGATGATATATGTATTGATGATATATGCACATATATTAATGTACTTGTATGGACGAGGATACTTGTACCTGTATTGATGTGAGGATTGGATCATCCTTGGACTTCAGTCCTAAAGAGAGCCGTAGACGTATGTCTTCGAGAATGAAGTCCTTGGTGGACATGTGAGGGTTGGATCATCCTTGGACTGCAGTCCTAAAGAGAGCCGTAGACATGATGTCTTCGAGAATGAGGGTTGGATCATCCTTGGACTGCAGTCCTAAAGAGAGACGTAGACATGATGTCTCCGAGAATGAGGGTTGGATCATCCTTGGACTGCAGTCCTAAAGAGAGCCGTAGACATGATGTCTCCGAGAATGAGGGTTGGATCATCCTTGGACTGCAGTCCTAAAGAGAGCCGTAGACATGAGGTCTCCGAGAATTGAGTGATAGGACTGGATCATCCCTGGACCTCGGTTCAAAAGGTACATGGTAGGACTGGATCGTCCATGGACCTCGGTTCAAAAGGTACATGGTAGGACTGGATCGTCCTTGGACTTCGGTTCAAAAGGTACATGACATGATTGCATCATCCATGGACCTATGTCCTAAAGAGAGCAGGATTGATCATCCTGTAAAATGATCATGTGTATTGCAGGGTATACGATGCTGAGATGACAATGCTGATGATCGTATGATGATGATGATCGTGAGATGACGATGCCGATGATCGTGAGATGAAAATGACAATGATCGTGAGATGACGATGCTGATGATCGTGAGATGATGATGATGCTGATGATCGTATGATGACGATGATGTTAATGTCCCAGTAACTAGTTGAGTTGCTGATGATGATGTATTGAAGAAAGATTCCAATGATATATAGATGTATCATGTATGATGTAGTCGATCACTCCTTGCTCCTGCAGATGTTGTTATAATATCCTTATTGTTAAGGGGGAGTGTTGAATATTGTAACTTCTAAGAATATTATATTTGTACATTATTATTACGGAGATGTTTCATACCTTCGAGGCAATTCTATTATGTATCCGGAGATGTTTATTCCTCCGATGGTTTGTGGTAACTAGGGTTATTAGAACCACCATGTGGGGGTCGGCCCTGAGTTTATATTTGAGGGGTTATTAGACTTCTCCAGGAGAGGTCGGCCCCATTAGGGATTTTGGTTAGTCGGGATCTAGTATAAGTAGAGGAGGAGAGCTCCTCATTTTGACACACTTCCACAACTCAGAAAGCAGCGCACTTGTGTTTGGGAGGTCTGCATGTGAGGTAGAGAAGAAGGACAAGTCTTGGAGCACATCTTGTATTTTGGTTGATCATCTTATTGAGGAAAGCTTTGCTGGGTTTTCTACCCCATGAGGGTTTCCTAGGGTAAATTCTGTGTCTATCTTGTGATTATGTTTCTTTTAGTGAACTTGCTAGTCTATTTGGTTTAAAACTTAACACAAACCCCTTTACAACAAGTTTGGCCTTGTACCGCTTCTTGCCTCCATATTCTTCTTTCAACCTGTAAACCCATTTGTTTTGCAATACTCTTTTACCTGCATGCAATTGAACCAAATATGAAGTCTGGTTTCTTACCAATGAGTTCATCTCCTCATTCATGCCTTGCTCCCACTTCTTTTTAGTTTCCACCTGCATTGGTTCTTAATAACATTATCGTTCACCAGAATCAGTCATCAATAAATAATACATTAAAGGAAAGTATCATTCAGGAGGTCTAATTAACATGGTAGATCTTTTAACACTTGTAGGAGTTTGAGGTACCTACTGTTGATCTTGATTTTCTTGCACCTTGGAACTTCATTTTATTTTATTTCATTAAGCATTGTGTACTCTGTGTTTTCCTTTTCCTATTTCTTTCCCTGCAATTGATCTTTATACATGACCTTTTCATTGAATACCACATCTCTAATCCTAATGATTTTGTTACTTTCATAATCCCATAAGCAATAACCAAAATCATCAACCAAGTATCCAATAAAGGTACATTTCTTGGATTTAGCCTCAAGCTTTGTTCTATTTTCTTTATCAATATGGACAAATGCTTCACAACAAAAATTTCTCAGAAATGAGTAGTTTAACTTTTTACATGTCCATGCCTCCTTTGGAATCCAATCATCCAAAGCACTTGAAGGCCCTCTGTTTATTAAATAAACAACAATATCTACAACATTTGCTCAAAACCTTAAGGGAAACCCTGCATGCAATCTCATACACCTTGCACGCTCCATGATCGTCCTATTCATCCTTTCTGACACACTATTTTCTTGTGGTGTTCCTGGTACTGTCTTCTCTCTACGAATCCCATTGTATGAACAATAAATATCAAACTCCTTGCCGCAATACTCATCTCCATTATCCGATTTGAGACACTTCAACCTTTTTCCTGTCTCATTCTCAGCCAAAGCTTTCCATTTCTTAAAAGTAGCAAACACATCATATTTCTGTCTAATGCAATAAACCCAATTTTTTCTTGTTGCATCATCAATAAAAGTAACATAATAACGAGAGCTACCAAGAGATTGTACCTGATCCAGTCCCCATACATTTGTATGTACAAGATCTAACTTTTCACTCTTCTTCTGTTTCCCAACCCTGAGAAATATGACTTTCTTATGTTTTCCATAAACACAGTTCTCACAGAATTCCAAACTTACATGTTTCATATCTGGAAACAACTTCCTCGAGTGGAGAATCTGCATCCCCTTCTCACTCATGTGGCCAAGCCTATGATGACACAATGTTGTATTTGTTCTTGTGGAAACCAAAGAGATAGAACAATTAGTATTATGAGGACATAAACACAACATACCTATCATGTCTCCTTTTGCTATCACCATCAATCCTTTAGTGACCGTACACCACGTTTCTACAAACGTAGATAAACAAAAACCATCTCCCAACTTTCCTGTTGGGATTAGATTTCTTTTCATAGCAAGAATATGCCTTACATCTTTCAACAACCATTCAGTTCCATTCTTTAATTTTATCTGTACCTTACCCATTCCAACCATTTTACATGGCTCATCATCACCCAATAAGACATGTCCAAAATCGCCTGGAACATAATCATGAAAGCATTTCCTATGGGGTGTAGCATGACATGAATCTACTACCCAGTAATCACTAGTATTATCTAATGCAAGATTCAAGGCAACTTGTAACACATCACTTTCTACATTTGCTTCCTGAGTAGTCTCCTGCTGTCTATCTCCTTTCTTCTTTAAATATCTCCAGTCTTTCTTTAGATGTCCTTTCTTTCCATAGTTCCAACACTCTATCTTTCCCAGTCTGAACTTGGATATTCCCTTCCTGGACTTGCTACAATTACCTGGGATCTTTCCTCTCTCCCTTTGTCTTCCCCTGTTCTCCATGGTCGATGCATTACTTGTTGTCTCACCCATGCTTTTCCTTTGCATTTCCTCGCTAAGAATAACACCAACAACATCATCAAATTTCAAAGTGTTTGAACCAGAGATAGAGTTACTTAAAGCCATGACCAATCCGTTCCAGCTTTTTGGAAATGAACACAAGATTAGAAGAGCCCTAACCTCATCATCAAAGTTCACTTTTACAGAACTTAGTTGATTTGTAATCATATTAAATTCATTTAAATGATCATCAACAGATCCACCTTCTGATATCTTCATATTAAATAAACGCTTCATTAGAAATACTTTGTTGGAGGCCAAGGGTTTTTCATACAACTTACCCAATGCGCTCATCAGACCCTTTGTTGTCTTTTCTTTTGAAATATTGAAAGCCATCGACGAAGCCAGACACAACCGTATTGTTCCTAGTGCCTTTCTATCAAGAACCTCCCATTCTTCGTCCTTCATAGTCGTCAGTTGTTTTTCTTTTCCTCCCAATGATAGGAATAGATCCTTCTGATACATATCATCCTCCATTTACATCTTCCATAATTGGTAGTTTTTGCCATTAAATTTCTTGACCTTAAACTTTCAATCTTCTGCCATTGCTCCCACTCGAACTAGGAACCCTTCTTTCCTGTGAGTATATATGCCAAATAGACCTTTGGCTTTGATACCAATTGTTATAAAAACAGGATCGCCGAGCAATAAAAAGATGAAAATATAAATCACATAAACACAATACAAAAGAGACACCAATATAACGTGGTTCACCCAATCTGGGCTACGTCCACAGAGAAATTTTCCGTCCTTTTATTATTTACCATCCAACAAATGAAGGGATACAACTTGCAGCAGATCCGCTGCAACTTCCTCTTCAATCTCTCTCGGTCTCTCTTACACAATCAAAGATATATTTACAATGCTACAATACATTACACAACAGTATTACAATGTTTTCCTTTTAAAAGGAATTACCATGGGAAAATACTACGGGCTACCCAATACCATGGGCCCGTAAACTGTTGGCCAACCAAACAACCCATAAAATTTATTTTGAGGGCTTTTCCCCCAAACCCCCTTTCTCGAGGTTGATGCCCCCGGATCCCTGTGGGGAGGTGATGCCCCCCTGCTGGGATGAGTGTACAGTCCACCTGCATATCATATAAAAATGGGGTACAAACACAACTGAAACAACATCTCTGAATAAAGATGATCAGGCTCCACAACCAACATATTTATTGACACATTAGAATTAGGTCATACCTATGGCATTGAATAAATTACATACAAATGTTTCAGACTCAGAGGGGCCAAAATTTTAGAGTTAACTCAGTTGGAAGTTTGGCTAGCAAATCAGTCTCCAAATCAGGGATTAAAAAGGTACTCCATTTTAAATTTGAATAACTTTTAGTAGAATAATATATATTTGGGTGATCATAAAGGTATGATAAAGATTGTAGATATCTATTTTTATTGTTCCACATGGCACCAAAAGGTGGTGGAAAAATTCACACTCTAATCAAACCACTAAAGGATTTATCCCTGACCTTCGATGAAAGTGAGACCTATATTTTCGAGTGTGCAAGTTGGAATATTTGATTAAAGGGACTATGAGAATGGTTGATTTAGTTAATTTTAAGAATAAGATGGATGAACGTATGGGACATATGGAGAGTAAGATGATGGGACATATGGATACTAAGATGAAGGAAAAGATGGGACATACATAGAGTATGATGATGGGACATATGGATACTAATATGGACGAAAACATGGAAATGATTGCTAAGCTTATACCAATCAAAAGTAAAATCATCCTAAAGGTGAAGATGTGTCCCATGGTACTCATGAAGATAAAGATAGTGTCCATGCTGAATGACCTTCCATTAATAAGCATACTCTATGTTACAACTCAAATTGTCACACCATGTGTCTTATGTGGTTCTTGTAGCTAGGGTTTTCACCCTAGCTTGTGCAAATGAGCATCTACTAAGGAGAAGGGACTCCTTAGTAGCAGTTCAGAAAAATGGTGAAATATGACAGTACAGTAAAATAAGATTAAACTAACATGAGCATTAACATAAATAACAAAACATGAAAATATGGTGAAGATCTCTCTTTTTGTATTAAAAATTACCTCAGATGTAGAGGTTGGTGGAGCCTTTGCAGCAGTCCATGAGGGTTGCTTCCAAGCTCCAGTGTTGTTCCTTCTCCTTCTTCCAAAGATGTTTCAGAAATGGGGCCAAAAGGGTTCTCAAGAATTAGCTCCAAATGGAGAGCTAGGGTTTCAAGGGAATTTTCAGCAGCGTAAGGATAGGGATGATTATGGATATGAAATGGGGAGCCTCCATCACCTATTTATAGGTTTTTTAGTGGTGGAGTGCTGACCCATGGTTTTGGGCACCATATGGTTTAGGTCAACTGTATAGGGTTTTTGCTTCCTTTTTTCCCTTTTTTTCCTCTTTTTTGTATTTTTTATTCCCTTTTTAGAGGGTTTTTGCTCTTTTTGGATGAATTTAACTTATTTTGGGGGAAAAGGGGGGTTTTTGGCCTTTTGGAGGCTTTTTTAATGTTTTTTTGGCCTTTTGGAAGCTTTCTAATGGTTTTTTGGGGTTCTGGAGGCAAATATGGTAGGAAATATGGACAAATGAGTCATGTAATGGGGTAGATGAGGTAGTGAGCACTTTTTGGGTGTTAACAGATTGCCCCCTGATGTCTGAGGGCATGAGCTCATCGTATGGCCGATAGACATCATAAGTCTTTGATGGTTTTCTTGGGATGTGGAGAGGAGAAGAAACGAACTAGAGCCCGGAACAACGGTCCCGAATAAACTGCAAAAACTGAAAGTACATGACCTCAATAATGAATGAGGATAATCTCAACATATGGACGAGGTGGGCATTCCCATGCTCGTATCAAGATCTATAATAATAACAATGGGGTCCAAAAAATGGGGACCTAAAATATACATGGCCTCAAATAATGAATGAGGGAGAATCTCAATATATGGACGAGGCGGACATACCCATGCTCGTATCAAGATATATATAAAACATAACAATGAGGCCCAAAAATGGGGGCCTGAAGGATACATGGAGAACCACTGTGTACATCATAAGGGTCCAGAGGGGACACAGAATCTGGGACATACTGCTGGGCTGACCATGTCTGAGCTTAAGAACTGATACACTGGAATATCAATAGTGATGCTGAGTGTGGTACCAGAGGAACTGATGAACTACTGGATCATAGTGACGGGGAGTCATACCCTCAATGGTACACTGAACTGGAACTAAAATGGGTACTTAAGGAAGCATATAACTGGATGGCTTCCGAATACAATCGCCAACGCAACCCGGACATCCACGGGAACATGTGACTAGGTGTTATGAAGTGACTCACCAATGTGCTAGAGTCGGGGGAAATAATGGGTCTTCAACCAATAATTGAAGGGATATATACCCTGCACGATTCTCAACGATGCGATCAAGGTGTTGAAGTCGAGCATGTGAGAAACAACCACTCGGAGAGGCACTGATGACTCCTCTCAAAATGGTCCGTAGGCACTCACCACAAATGGTGATGGGTCCAAGGCGCAAGGACCTCTAGGTATATCCTCTAGAATAGATGGGCTGTCATCGATAGAGGGAGACCCGCAACTAACAAGGCAATGATGTTTCCTTGATAGGAGCACGAGGTGGAGAACCGAAGTGTGAGAGTACTGATGGTAGGACTGACATACTGTGGGGGTGGGGGATAACTGGGCAAGTAGAGTGGGTGGACTCAAACTTCCTTTGTTCAGAGTATGATGGCGAGGATGATCGGGCAGCATATGAAACTGACTGGTGGGATAGGGATCATGGCTGTAATGGATCAAGGATAGTGACTGGGATGAGTGATACTCAAGTTGGTGTAAGATGGCAGGAGACTACAGAATACTCTGAACAAAGGTGACCTTATTGGAGGTGTTGCCAAGGTGATCAATCATAGTGCCGAGAGGCATGGGGGGGTCTTCTTCATGGGTTAAGGAACTGGAAGAAGTGTGTTCAAAACGGTACTGTCATGTGGATTTATACAAGCCCAAGACAATTCATGTTCGTGATTGCTTTCAATTTTAAGGAGTCTGAAAGCGATAAGAAGACTCTGAAATAAGGGAATGGTACCGTCGTGTGGATTTGTATGAGCCCAGGACGGTGCATGCTCGTGGTTGCTTTCAATTTTAAGGAGTCTGAAAGCAATAAGAAGACTCTGAAATAATGGAATGGTACCGTCGCGTGGATTTGTACAAGCCCAGGACGGTGCGTGCTTGTGGTTGCTTTCAATTTTAGAGAGTCTGAAAGCAAATAAGAAGACTCCAGGGGGGGTTCTTTTTCGTGTGTTAGTCTCCAAGGCCCGAAGAAGCATAAAAGGATGCAATGAAGAACTCTTCTAGTCGGTGTGACTAGAGTATTCCTTTTTTGTAATTAGTCTACGAGGTCCAGAAAAGGGTTAAACTTATACCAGATAGACGCCCTTTCAGGTACTTTAACGAGCATGAAAGGAAGTAAGATTGCTCGACGATCTTTTCATTGTTTTAGGAATCAGAAAAGAGCTTAACAGAAACTCCCTAAGTGCCTTTTTCATAAAGGACTTGTCCGGCCCGAAAAAGGGATAAAATTATACCGAACAAAAGGAATGGCCAGGTAAGGAGGAAGTGCTCAATCAAGGAACATCAATGAGAACCAAGAACGAGTGTGGGGGGGAACACTGGTGGGCCTCCTTGCGAGAAGATGAATGGTGGAAAAATAACGAAATAATTGCAGTATGAGTGGAGTGACTAGCTCATGTAAAAATGTGGAACAATCCGATGGCGGCCAATGTGGCACGCAAACCGAGGCAACAAGGTGTCAGGACACAATGTTGAAATTGTACCAGGTGAGAGCGAGAAATGATCTCAAGCATCACCACGAGCTTGAAAAACTGAATCCGATGATATAAAAAGTGTCAAAAATGGAGAACAGCCGAGGTGGCACGCAAACCAAGGCGACGGGGGCGTTTTGGAAAAAATACCCGAAAAATCTGGGGGTGAGAGCGAGAAATGATCTCAAGCATCATCACGGGTTCGGAAAAATGAATCTGATGATATAAATTATATCAAAGACGGGCTACGACCGATGTGGCACGCAAGCCGAGGCGACGAGGTGTCGGGACACAATGTTGAAACTGTTCCTGGTGAGAGCGAGAAATGATCTCAAGCATCATCACAAGCACGGAAATATGAATCCAGCGATATAAGGAATGTTAGAACGGACGACGGCCGAGGTGGCACGTGGACTGAGGCGACGGTGGGCGTTTTGGAAAAAAACCTGAAAAAACTGAGGGTGAGAGCGAGAAATGATCTCAAGCATCATCACGGGCATAGAAATATGAATCCGGCAGTGCAAATGGTGCGAAAAAAAGAGGTCATAAGGACTCCGAAATGGTCAAAGGAAATAACTAGGTTAACAAATGGTTGCAAATAAAGTTGAGCCCACCAAGCCAAGGATGCAGTGGTGGGGAGAAATGATGACCCGCGGGGGAAGAATACTAGGTGTATCGAATCAAATCAAATCTACAAGTGATATGTGACCTAAAAAATGGTTGAGATCACAAATGTGAAAAAGTGAGCAGGGTTAATGACCTGCCCACATGCTATGTGCATGGGGTTTGTGATTGTGGATCACATATGTGTTGGTTTGAACAATGGGGTCATTGAAATACTGAGATAGATGTGATGGGGAAGGTTCAAAATGATTGATCATGCCCCCTATCCCAGGGTCAAGGTAATCTATTATGCCCCCTAACTCATAGGTCTCAATGTGGTGCTCGATGATAGTGGGGTCAAGACCAGGCATTTCGGTGTAGGACCAGGAAAAGACATCATAGAACTCTTGGAAATTTTTTTTGTACTCTCCGATCTCATACTCACTGCAGGAGGCTCCTAATGTAATGATTTCAAGAGCACCAGGTGGGCCAGAGATATCGATGTGGATGACGGGTGAGATGTTGGCCATGTTACCTTCCTCAAAGGCATCAGGAGTGGGAATGGGATCCTTAAACCAGTCGAATTTGGTGGGGAGGAAATCTTTGGACTCAATCGAAAATTGGGTGGCTGTGATGGGGGAGGACTCCTCCGGGAGAAAATAGAAACGATGGTGCATATCCTCCCAGGGGTAATCAAGGGCAGTGAGAGCCTCTAGAATCTCCTCATCATTGTGAAAACTTTGAGTTGTCAAATCTGTTGACAAGGGAGTGGTAGTAGTAGAGATCATATAGATGGTATTAATTTCTCTAGATGAGGGGGATACTGGGGGGTGGATCTCCTCAATGGTGGGGGGCGCCGTCTCAAGGTCCAAATTATTCATCTCGTAGAGAGCTGCTTTGTAATCTGGGAGATCAGGACAGTGATGTGAGTAATGGCTGTAAATACCGCATATTGCACAAGGATGGTTGGTACGCAGTGATTTATCACGAGGCTTAGGGGCTGGATCAAGTTGGACAACCGGGATGTTGGGGTTGTCGTCAAGCATTTGCATGTGCTCTTGTAATGCAGGTAATTATGGACATTGATGGGTAGGATGGCCTAACTCATCACACAATGAGCATTTGGGAGGAGCACGAAACACGGGGGTATTCTTAACTGGTTTAGGCGGGGGTAAAGCAGTGTATGGTTGTGGGCCTCTGCCCCTGGTGTGCTTGATAATAGGGGATGGATTAGTGGATGATGAAGGGGTAGCGACACCGGGAGGTGGTTGACTAGTAGTGGTGATGGGTTGCACTGGTTGTAGGACTACATTTGGTGTCAGAGGGGTAACGGGAAGCGTAATGTACCATACGGGTAATCCTAAGGTTAAACCGAGGAGGTTGAGGGTAGCCATAACCAGGGCGCTTACTACTCCCGAAGGGGGAAATAGGAAAGGGATTGTATGGATGGGTGTAACACCAACATGACTAGGTACCAATGGTGGTTGGGGTAGCAAGGGCGGTTGATGGTTGGGTGTTGGTGTATTGTGGGAAAGGGTACATAAGTCAGATACTTCGGTCGCGGGTGACGGGGGTGGAATCGATTCGAATGTTGAAGTCATTGGCATATCTGAGTAGACTCCAGGTCCCACTGAGGAAACCAACGAAGTAGCTGCGCCACAAGAAGGTTGTTGAACCATGGGGAGAACATTTTCGGGTGCAGCGGGGGCATTGGGATCGTAATAGGTGAGTTGATCGACCTTGACCACGTGTCTGTCATGGGGGAACATCATGGTACGAAAAATGGATGAGGCAACCGCCCGCATGGCATACATGTAACTACGGCCAAGTAAGAGGTTATAATCAAGTTGGGCATTGATGACCTCTATGTCAATGAGCACGGTTTTTCCAGCCAACTGGACGGGGACATTAGCTAAGAGACCTTGGGGTTAAGCTGAACGATCGTCGTAGGCTAGCAACACAGTGGTGGACTGCTGGAGAGTAGGGGATCCCAACTTCTGCTAAACGAATGTGGACATAACGCATGTAGAGGCACCTTCATTGATAATGCACCGATGGATGACAAGATTCCAAACGGATACAGAAACTTGGAATGCTAAAGTGGAAGGCAGGCGTGGTTTGGATTGGTCCAAATCGAAGGCCATCATTCGTGAATTATTTGGGTCAGTAGCACCAATGGCAGAGAGCAAAGTCTTGCGCTATGAAGGACAGTGTTTTAATACCTCTAATGCAAGTATGGCTGCGGGGGACTGGGCTAAGTCATCTACAATGTTGTAATTAGATGCAGCACGAGCATTGGGGTTATTGTTGATGCGGCGAAGTGGGAAGCGAGGGGCTTTGGAGGCGCCATCTAGTGGAGCCGGAGGTATGCGTAATGACTGATCGGTGGGATGAGAGTTGGTATTTTTGTCTGCAGGAGGGGCTTCAGGGGTGGAGCCATATTGGTTCCGACGGGTTTGAAGGTTGACATCGGCAGATGACATCATTAACAAGTGATGGGTACCTGAGTCTATCATGGGTTGATCAGGAGCGGCATAAGTGATTTGCTATTGCGGTGGCGCATTTCCTTGAGAGGGAGCCAACGACTGAGTGTTCACTACGCCTTGGGTGGGTAAAGGGTTTTGTAACACCAAGGGTTGATTCTGAGGAGGTGGGGGGTTGGGTGGCGCCTAAGGAGCCGCGTGCCCTTGGCGGTGGGCATCATCAGTCCAGAGTTGATGAGCCCGCTCCAAATGAGGGCAAGCATGAGTGTAGTAGCCATAGACCTCGCAAATAGAACAAGGATGGTTTGTTTGCAAATTAGGATTTTTGGCTTGCTTGGGCGGCCAGTCAGGGTTTTGGTTGGCAGGTGCCGCGCGATTATTGTTTGGGGGATTGGGAGGTTGACCGCCTTGATCTGGAGGGGGGTTGTTCCAACGGTTACGGCCTTTACCATGGTTTTGCTGGCCTTGTTGGCATTGGTTATTTTGGTTTGGCTGCGGATTCGGTTGCGCATACACTTGCCCTTGGGTGGTAGGTGGGTTCTGGGGTTGTGCAGGTGCGGGAGCAGGCTGCGGTGGATAATAAGTGGGTGGAGGCAGCGCAGGTGCTGAACCTTGTGGGTGTTGGTGATAAGCCTGTGCAATGGGTTGTGGGTTTTCCGTAGGGGCTGCCTGGGGCAGATAATAAACAGGGGGGCTTGAGAGGATACAGGAGCTTGCGCGGCCTGCGGGTGGTAATATGGCTGAGGTGCAACCGGGGGGGCGTAAGCGGGGGTTGCATGACCAAAGCACTGAGGTGGACACGAGGGTCCGTGGGAATGGTGATGATGTGCCATGGGAGCATACGAATTGGTTGCTCCGGACTGGGATGTAGCCCACGAAAGGTCGGGGCCAGGGCTAGGACGTGCTATGGAAAAGGGCTAGTTATGTGAGGCTATACGTCCAATGATGCCATCTACGGCATGGGATTCCCCCGGCGCATCGTGCCGGGAGGAATCGCCGCGGGGGGTGTCAGGGATAATAGAATATAGGTAACCAGACTGGGCATAAATAAGGTCAAATTGTTGGGCTTTGAGGATGGCCTCTTCTTCGGATTGGGGTCGCTTGGATGCCACATCCTTGGAAATGACAGGAAGGAGACATTTTAGAAACCAATCTAAGAAGATATGATCATCTAACTTGATTTTGCAGAGGCTACGGCGTCGACGCCACTCATGGATGTGGTTAGTGATCTGGGTGGCCGTGTTTTGTCTACAAGACAGTAGGATCTCAATTCCCGCGTCATAGCGGACAAGTAACTGAAAGAACCGCAGGAAAGTCGAGGCGAGGGAGGTGAAGGTGGCATGGGTCCCATGGGGCTGCTCGATGTACCACTTAGCTGCAGAGCCAATGAGGGTGCGCTGTAATAGACGGAGGCGGACAGATTCGTCTACTATGGAGTTGGAGGAACACCATAGGTGGAAGGACATAATATGGTTCTGGGGGTCTTCACTTGCCTTGCCCTCAAACTTAGGGATGTCGGAGGGGAGCTTGGTGGGCATGTGAGGCCACGCAGGGTCGTGTCTTATGGGATCATTAGTCAGTCTGGCCAGGTTAGGAAGGTTGAGACTAGCCATGAATGGAAAACTAGTAGAAGGATGTGACATACTAGTGGTTGTGACCATGTTGGGGCCAATGCCCCCGAGTGGAGGGGCTGGGTTTGGGATGTTGCCCCCAGGTGGAGGAACGAAAGTGGTATGGGACGGTCTTGCACAGCCAAGGGTAGTGTGAGTCACTGATGGAGTTGGGATGGGTATGCTAGCTACTGGAATGGGTACAGTGATCGGAATGGTAGATGTGGGCCCCATCGAGGGCATACCCAAAGCGGGTGTGGTAGCTGGTGTGGTGGTGGATGCTCCACCAATGGTCCCTACAAAGAAAGTGTTGGAAGTCATGCTAGCCATGGGGCTGGTTGGTGCAGTGTAAGTGGGGTTCTCGGACTCTGCCTCAGAATCAGAGGTAAAATAAGGGGCATCTACATTGGGTGACAGAGTTCTATGTCGTTGACGAGTGGAGTCAAGTGACAAAGCTCGAGATCTATGATGAGTGGTATCAAGTGATGAAGATCTACGTGTATGACTGGTGATGTCAAGTGAACCGTGTTGCGGGGGTTCACCCCGAAGGCGCCGAGAATGTCTCAGGGACTCAATGGTGACAGATGGTGTCAAGTATCTGGGGTTGTGTTGAGTGAAAAACAACTCAAAAACCCTAATGCAACCGAGTGTGCAGAAGGAGAGCGCAAAAAATATGGCACTCAGGCCAACAACCAACTCAAAACACGTACTGTAACAGCTGTGCTACAATAAGCGAAGTATCAACAGAAATGGTCAGAATACCAACTAGCAATAGGTTTCCTAAATAAAATAAAATAAAAAATTGTGGACTCGCTAGACCAAAGGGAGGTAAGGGAGCATGCAAATACCTAGCTAAATGGTATTCTGACTCAACCAGACATATCCTCTGCAAGGTGATGAAATCCAAGTCAGACAATATGGATAGTAGAGCCAAGTGGCTAAAGATATCCCCCTATCGGGAGGGACACTAGGTAGTCAATTCTAGAAGAAAGGCAACAAAGATACCCCGTTCATGACACGTCCAGAAAAGGTGAATCTACAGTTTGGTTCTATCGCCGCTGTACCCCCATACGGGTGGTACACCGAGAACTACGAAAGGTATCCTTCGGTTACTGAATGGAGTGCGGTATTCCACTCAGGCCTCCGGAACCAGTCTGGCTACTTCAACCCTCCTAGGGGAGAGGTCCTCTGATAAACTGGTTGTGACCGTGCCAAAACGTACTAGGGGATTTTGGTTCCCTAATGGACAACAACTATGTCTCAAGTGTAAGCAACCGAGGGGTGTTATTTGGATGCCTATCCCCCCGATCCTACCTAACTACAAGATTCTTATGTGTTCCCCAAGTGGGGTTAGAATGTTGGTTGTGTTAAGTAGTATTTTAGGGCTCACTTGAATTAGGTGACATAGTGTGTGCGTGTGAGATGATGAACCCAAGTAAAAGTGCCACGGGGTGGGCAACTTTTTAACTAAAAATAACAAAGCAGAAATTAAACTTTGAAATGCAAAATTTTCTCTTTTCAATTAAAATGCTGAAATTTTTAAAAAATTTCTGTAAATGGAACAGAAATAATACTGCAGAAAAAGGCTGTAGGGAAGTATGGCTGCAGATAGGACAGGTGGTTGTGCAGGTGCAGAAAATATTGCAGCAAAGTACTCGGTTCAAACAGGGAAAAAGTGCAGAAAACAGATGGCGGGTCTGTGGCGAAACTGTGCGGTCCGACCGCGGGAAACAGGTTGACAGTCGCGGGAAGATCGCGGGAAAATGGCTGAAAGCCGCAGGCGGACCGCGGGAAAAAGGCCGAAAGTCGTAGGCGGATAGCAGGAAAATGGCTAAAAGCCGTAGGCGGACCGTGGGAAAACGGTCGAAAGTCGCAGGCGAATAGCAGGAAAAATGGTTGAAAGCCGCAGGTGGACCACGGGAAAAAGGCTGAAAGTCGCAGGAGGATAGCAGGAAAATGGCTGACAGCCGCAGGAGGACCGCGGGAAAAAGGCCAAAAGTCGCAGGTGGATAGCAGGAAAAGGGTGAATAGTCGCGGTCGGATCGCAGGAAACAAGCTGAAAGCCGTGGTCAGATCGCAGGTAACAGATTGGAAACCGCGGGGAGATCGTAGGTAACAGTCCGAGAGCCGTGGTCGGATTGCAGGTAACATTTTGAAAGCCGCGGTCGGATCACAACTGTGGGGAAAAAAAATCGCGATTTACAGCAGCCGAAAGGAAAAAACAGAAAATATTGCAGAAAACTAAAAACTTCTAAAAACTATAACCAAAAATTCAAAGGAACACTAGGGGAGTCGCCAAAACTGTAGCTAGGGTTTTCACCCTAGCTTGTGCAAATGAGCACCTACTAAGGAGAAGGGACTCCTTAGTAGCAGTTCAGAAAAATGGTGAAATATGACAGTACAGTAAAATAAAATTAAACTAGCATGAGCATTAACATAAATAACAAAACATGAAAATATGGTGAAGATCTCTCTTTTTGTATTAAAAATTACCTCAGATGTAGAGGTTGGTGGAGCTTTTGCAGCAGTCCATGAGGGTTGCTTCCAAGCTCCAGTGTTGTTCCTTCTCCTTCTTCCAAAGATGTTTCAGAAATGGGGCCAAAAGGGTTCTCAAGAATTAGCTCCAAATGGAGAGCTAGGGTTTTAAGGGAATTTTCAGCAGCGTAAGGATAGGGATGATTGTGGATATGAAATGGGGAGCGTCCATCACCTATGTATAGGTTTTTTAGTGGTGGAGTGCTGACCCATGGTTTTGGGCACCATATGGTTTAGGTCAGCTGTATAGGGTTTTTGTCATGTCCCAAATTTGGTATTGGGTCAAAATGGCCTAATCACATTGGCCCTATTCATTAGAGTTTGTCAAATTGATGCTAAAGGTCAAATAATTGCCAAGGAGGAAAATTACTAGTTTCCTAGGTTTGGGGTGGAAGCTTTGGGATTTGGCATAATGGGGATAATAAATGATGTTTGAACATTAGAATGGCATAAATATTTAATAAAGGAGATAAATAAATATATACAAGTGAAAATCAAAGTGGCATTTCATCATGAAGACACATGGAGGAAGTGGGACCCACATATGGCTAGATTTCCCCACTACACTTGGCATCATTCTCTCACCAATTCGAATTCAAGGTGAATGGTAACATACTTGGGGGAGTCCAAAAGGTATTATTCATTGCATTACTCATCCAAGGTCGAAATATAGAGGAAGAGTAACTCCCATGGAAGAGGAAGAGGCAAATTGGAGCTAGTGAGACACTTGGGCTAGATTCCCTAGCTCTATGACAACAATGATGAAGATGCTATGACACCTATGACACAAATCAGACCTGAAGGCTGACATATGACATATATGACATGTCAGGGCTAAAAATAGACTCCAAGAGGGCGCTCAAGGGTGTTAGGGCAGCTAAGATGCTTCCACATGTGATTTGGTGGAAGTGGGAGACTAGGAATTGTTGTACAAGTGGCGTTCTTTGGAATCTCTTCCCAACTTGAGTTGGCATGAGTCTCTTGGAAGGAATTCGACCCATGGAGGACATTAGAAGTTTATAAATGTCAATAACAAAGAATGAAACCAGCTTTTGATCATTTGTAGAATTTGCAATTGCATTTGTGAAGAGGGAGAGCTAGTGGATGACTAGTTTCTTGCCTTAGCCAATTTCGAGGGTGAAAGATTCCCATCCAAGTTGGCAATTGGAAAGGCCATTCAGACCTTTCATTTGGAGCTTTAATGGAGTCTTTATTTGCAGGTGTAAGCTACAGGGAATCTCATGGTTTCTTCTATTGCAGCTCTCTCCTTCAACCATTTCCAGTTTTGATGGCATATTCTTGATCCTTGAGGGAGGGCGTTTTTGGTGAGCTATTGTACTCTTTGGGGGAGCTTTTAATGCCCCATTTATTTTGTAATATGAAGTAAATACTCTGTTCTTCATATCCAGAAAGTTTCAGGTCGAAATTCCAAGTAGAAATGTATAAATCTCATTTTTAATGGAAGAACAATGCCATTTCCCCACTACCTTGTTGTGAACCAATGTATTGATGATGATTTCGAATGAATGGATGATTCTCTGATATTATTGTGATCAATATACTTCCATGGATGTCTTCTACAAGTTTCATGTACTGTACTTGAGCATTTGAAGCATTTTTACTCAGTTTAGTTGTATTGGGAGGTGAAATAGTGCCATTTCCCCAAGGGTCGAATTGGGGATTTTTGCAGTTGAATGGGAGAGGGTGAGAACAGTTGTAATAAACCATTAATGGTTCATATGAGACCTTAATAACATAATTAACACATTACATACCTCTGTTCATAAATTTGAGTGGGTTTGGAGGCATTTGGGAAGCCATTTTCAGTACTTACCTCAAGGGGATTTGAACCCCAAATTACTAGTAAAATTGCATACTTGGTCCAGAATCTTAAGAGAGTTTGCAGAGGTCTTTTGGTGGCCATATGTTATCCCTGAACATCATATTCAATTCCTAATATCATTCATAAACCTTCCTTGAATATTTGAAGGCATTTGGAGTCAATTTGATACCTAGAGACCAATACTAGTCAAAGGGAAATCACTAGTAAAGTTACCTACATTGACCAGAATTGAAAGAGTATTTGCAGAAGTGTTTTAAAGGTACAAAGGCATCCCTGAAACACATATTTATGTTCTAATATCATTCATATACCTTCTCAGAAGATTTGGGATCATTTGGGGCAAATTTGGGACCTAGAGATCGAAACTAGTCCAAGGTCGAACCAAGGAAAAAAGTGGAAAATTGCAATTTTAATAAAATTCCTAACAAGGGACATTACAGTGGTATCAGAGCATGATCTTGGCACCTGATGTGGTATAATATCTATGAGGAAAAGAATTTAGGTACCACCATTATATATTGAAACCAAAAGTGCTTTTGTTGAAGAGGAAAAAAAAAAAAGTAGGAGAAGAAGAGCAAATTTTTTGAGGGAACTATGACTAGGGATGAAAAGGGAGCCTCATATGATGGTGAGGAGCATATAAAAATTATGAAAACAATATTTGAAGATATGACCAAGCAAATTAAGGAAGGATTCGAATTGTTTTCTATCGAACTTGTGGAAAAAATTATTGATTTTAAGGAAACCAAGGGGCAAAATGCAACAGCTTGCTTGAAGGAGCAAAAGGAAGAGACATCACAAGATAGTGAAGAATATTCTATTGAAAATATGGAAGATCATTTCGAGACACCTTCTAGCTTAGACATGAACCAAAGAGCATCTACTGATGGATGCTTAAACTATGAAGGAGTACCTATTGATGGGTGCTCACACCTCTATGTTGGTGACATAGAGATCACTTTTGAAAATGTTGTTGCAAGCCCAAGTTCCATTAAGCATGATAATGAAGACCTTGCAGCAGTTGAAGAAGAACCAAGATCAACTTCCCCATCACCACTTGAGCTTCATGAAGTTGGTCCAAGAAAAAATGAAGAAGATGAGGAGGTTCATTTGCAAGAGCCTCATTTTCTTGAAGGGTCCTTAAAGATGAATGAAAAGAAGATCCAAGAGTCCCTCAGCATTCTCCATGACACTCAAGCATTGGTGTCAAATTCTTGTTGGAGAGCTACTTCATTGGAGGAAACATCCTTCCTTGAAGACATGGAGAAGATTCAAAGAGCAATGTGCCACATCAAAGGTAATTTCATGTCTTTGCTTTTTGATAGAAACCATTTGTTTGAGCTTAATGAATTGTTACATGATGCATACTTGAAGAATAATGAGGATATTCATAAGCTCACAATTCAAAATGAGCAACTTCTTGAAAAGTTGCAAGATACTTGTTTTTCCTCCAATGTTTCAGATTGTCAAATGGTAGATTGTTTGGAGGATTCTCATGACATGGTGGATCATGAGAAATGTGAAAATTTGAATTTTCTTGATGTGTTTGAAGATGAACTTGAAGAGATCCAAACACTTGATGTGGTGGAAGAGGAATTTGAATTGCCTCTTGATGAAGGTTATGCAATTTTTAAAGAAGAGCATGATTCCTCTACATTGGAACCAAACTATGACAAAGAGTTCACACTTTTGAAGGAGCTGCATGATACTACCCATATGGATCCTTCCCATGATGAAACTTCTGCACTTTTTGATCATTTGGGTGAGTTAGTTCATTCTCCTACTTCCTACAATTCCATGTTTTGCAACATTAGTCTCAATGAAGTATGGGTGAAAGGGTTCTTTTTGATGGTGCCACCTGAGGAGCATGGAACTCCTAGATTTAACTTTTATGATGACATGGTTGGAGCACATTCTTATTCACATTTGCAGCAGCATCATTTGTCACTTTATGATAATTCACATCTACATGGATGTACCTATGATATGGATTTGAGTCACTTGAAGACTCATGGTTTTTCTTGCTCAACACTGGGTTCATTTTATGTTAGAGGAACTTCATCCAACACTTGGGTGAATAGATTTATGATGGGAGAACATTTTTGTTGGCAGCCACATACTTTGTTACATCTTTATGATTCTCACATTCATGGATGTATGGATGAGACTTCTTTGAGTCATTTGAAGTCTCCTTGTTTTTTCTGCTCATTATTTGGTTCAGATTTTAGTGGAGATTCTTCATTCACTTCTTGGATGAAAGAATACATGGTTGAATATTTTGATGCATATCACATCCTTTTGGAGCAGCATTATAGGACATGGGATCCTCACCTATGTCATTGGAGCAGATTTGATTGGTCACTTGAAGCTTGTATGCACTTGGAAAATGGTGGTCTACTTGCTTGGAGGTATAAGCACCTTCATGACTCTTTGATTAAGCATATCCTTGATGTACATTTTCATTATGTTGTTATGTACTTTGATGATATATATTTGGTACTCATGATGTTTGGAAGGATGCATACAAGAAAATGGGATCCAGGAATCCTCTTAACTAATGGTGTGGGTTGGAGAGCACTCTTAATTATTGGGGTGCAATACAAGCAATGGGACCCTGGAATAATTTTTATCTCATTGGTTTCAAATTTTTTGGGGAAACAAGCAATATGGGATATGGATTTCCCCACTTAATAAAGTGATTTTTATCAGAGTAGTGCAGCAGCAAGCATGGTGGTTCCTCTCTAAAATCTTCATGGAAACTCAAAGACTCAAGGTTGGGCAATTCAATGGCAACTTCAAGAATTATACAGAAAGCAGGTTCTTCAACACCCATGTTTAAAATTGCTTGAGGACAAGCAATATTGGGAAGGGAGGATTTGTCATGTCCCAAATTTGGTATTGGGTCAAAATGGCCTAATCACATTGGCCCTATTCATTAGAGTTTGTCAAATTGATGCTAAAGGTCAAATAATTGCCAAGGAGGAAAATTACTAGTTTCCTAGGTTTGGGGTGGAAGCTTTGGGATTTGGCATAATGGGGATAATAAATGATGTTTGAACATTAGAATGGCATAAATATTTAATAAAGGAGATAAATAAATATATACAAGTGAAAATCAAAGTGGCATTTCATCATGAAGACACATGGAGGAAGTGGGACCCACATATGGCTAGATTTCCCCACTACACTTGGCATCATTCTCTCACCAATTCGAATTCAAGGTGAATGGTAACATACTTGGGGGAGTCCAAAAGGTATTATTCATTGCATTACTCATCCAAGGTCGAAATATAGAGGAAGAGTAACTCCCATGGAAGAGGAAGAGGCAAATTGGAGCTAGTGAGACACTTGGGCTAGATTCCCTAGCTCTATGACAACAATGATGAAGATGCTATGACACCTATGACACAAATCAGACCTGAAGGCTGACATATGACATATATGACATGTCAGGGCTAAAAATAGACTCCAAGAGGGCGCTCAAGGGTGTTAGGGCAGCTAAGATGCTTCCACATGTGATTTGGTGGAAGTGGGAGACTAGGAATTGTTGTACAAGTGGCGTTCTTTGGAATCTCTTCCCAACTTGAGTTGGCATGAGTCTCTTGGAAGGAATTCGACCCATGGAGGACATTAGAAGTTTATAAATGTCAATAACAAAGAATGAAACCAGCTTTTGATCATTTGTAGAATTTGCAATTGCATTTGTGAAGAGGGAGAGCTAGTGGATGACTAGTTTCTTGCCTTAGCCAATTTCGAGGGTGAAAGATTCCCATCCAAGTTGGCAATTGGAAAGGCCATTCAGACCTTTCATTTGGAGCTTTAATGGAGTCTTTATTTGCAGGTGTAAGCTACAGGGAATCTCATGGTTTCTTCTATTGCAGCTCTCTCCTTCAACCATTTCCAGTTTTGATGGCATATTCTTGATCCTTGAGGGAGGGCGTTTTTGGTGAGCTATTGTACTCTTTGGGGGAGCTTTTAATGCCCCATTTATTTTGTAATATGAAGTAAATACTCTGTTCTTCATATCCAGAAAGTTTCAGGTCGAAATTCCAAGTAGAAATGTATAAATCTCATTTTTAATGGAAGAACAATGCCATTTCCCCACTACCTTGTTGTGAACCAATGTATTGATGATGATTTCGAATGAATGGATGATTCTCTGATATTATTGTGATCAATATACTTCCATGGATGTCTTCTACAAGTTTCATGTACTGTACTTGAGCATTTGAAGCATTTTTACTCAGTTTAGTTGTATTGGGAGGTGAAATAGTGCCATTTCCCCAAGGGTCGAATTGGGGATTTTTGCAGTTGAATGGGAGAGGGTGAGAACAGTTGTAATAAACCATTAATGGTTCATATGAGACCTTAATAACATAATTAACACATTACATACCTCTGTTCATAAATTTGAGTGGGTTTGGAGGCATTTGGGAAGCCATTTTCAGTACTTACCTCAAGGGGATTTGAACCCCAAATTACTAGTAAAATTGCATACTTGGTCCAGAATCTTAAGAGAGTTTGCAGAGGTCTTTTGGTGGCCATATGTTATCCCTGAACATCATATTCAATTCCTAATATCATTCATAAACCTTCCTTGAATATTTGAAGGCATTTGGAGTCAATTTGATACCTAGAGACCAATACTAGTCAAAGGGAAATCACTAGTAAAGTTACCTACATTGACCAGAATTGAAAGAGTATTTGCAGAAGTGTTTTAAAGGTACAAAGGCATCCCTGAAACACATATTTATGTTCTAATATCATTCATATACCTTCTCAGAAGATTTGGGATCATTTGGGGCAAATTTGGGACCTAGAGATCGAAACTAGTCCAAGGTCGAACCAAGGAAAAAAGTGGAAAATTGCAATTTTAATAAAATTCCTAACAAGGGACATTACAGTTTTTGCTTCATTTTTTCCCTCTTTTTCCTCTTTTTTGTATTTTTTATTCCCTTTTTAGAGGGATTTTGCTATTTTTGGAGGAATTTAACTTATTTTGGGGAAAAAATGGGGTTTTTGGCCTTTTGGAGGCTTTTTAATGGTTTTTTGGGGTTCTGGAGGCAAATATGGTAGGAAATATGGACAAATGAGTCATGTAATGGGGTAGATGAGGTAGTGAGCACTTTTTGGGTGTTAACAGTTCTTCATGTTTATCACCATGAAAACATGATGTTTGTGCATCCTAAGAGTGTTAGGACCCTTTGTCATTAGGTTGGCCCCTTCCCTATTCACACTTGGAAGCAAATCCAACAACTTAGGGTTGAAAACCAATTGACCTAGCAAACGTTTTGGCCTCAAAGGGATATTTTCGTGCCCTCTCTAGTTTTCAAGGAGCGAAAATTCCTTATCTTCGCACCCTACATGCTTACGTGGGAGCGAAATATTCTCTCCTTGCTCAGTTATAGGGACACATAAATATTAGTTTAGCCTTACTTCTTGTTTTTTGGATCTTGGATCTTATGGATATTTTCTTGGAATGAGGTCCCTCTTCGAATATTCTCTCATATTCCTCCTTTGCTATGCTATAGATATTAGATACACATCTCCCTCACATAGATCCATCATCTTCTCTAAGTGGTTGGCTTCTCAAATCCTATAAGAAGAGAGCCATCCATGAGCTTGGAGGGGGGTAATCTTGGAAACACCAAACCTATGGTCTTGTAATTATTGGAGAACACTCATGAGGAGGCCATCTTGATCCTAAGAGTCTTGCAAGGGTGGTGAAGGAGAGCTTGGAGAATGTGTGATCAAGCATAACGTCAGGTATAACATATATTGTATGGCTTCTTTATGGATTTCTTTCTATTAATCCAACTTAGCCTATTCCTCCCATTTTCATGTCTTTAATGGTAAATGCATGAAATTGTCTATATTTTCATAGTTTTATCTTTGTTTATGCATATATGTCTTGGACAAGGTGTTATCTTTCCATTGTGAACATGTTCATAAGTCCATGATCAAATTCTAGGAGATGGAGCAACTCAGGAGAAACAAGGACAACCATCAAAGTGAGGTACGTCATCTACCTACTTTGTCTTTCCATAACTTTCTTGTTTATGTATGAGCTAGAACTATGAGGACTATAGTGTCTATTTGTTATATTTTTGTCTTGGGTAGGAAACTAGGTTCCTTTTCTAATCCCAAGAGGATATCAACCTATCCGTAGGGAGATTTTCCTAGAACAAAAATTGGCGACAACACTGGAGACTTTCCCTAGTTTCACCCTTTGATTACTTGTTTAAATCATAAAATAATATTCTAAGTGTTGCTTCTCATCACCTTAGATCCTCATTTGTCATCATTGAGGACCATTTTTAACTTAGGACCTCATCCCTACTCGGATTTAAGCTCGAATTTTCATTTGTTACACTTACAGGTCAATTTTCGCTCCCTCAAAACACCTTACAGAGCGAAAATTCCATTTTTCTGCACCTTAATAGTGTCTTGGGGCACGAAAATTTACAACTTTTTGATCCCCCATAGTGTTCTAGGGGGCATAAAATATCCCATTTTCGCTTCGTGTTGGTCTGTACAGGGGCGGAAATCCCATGTTTTGAGCTTTTTTTGGCCTGTTTTGAGCGGTTCTCTTGGGTTTTTTTCTTGAAAAAGTTTGGAGTTCCTTCATATGATCCATTGGATTATTTTTGGTACATTTTTTCAGAAATTGAGTCTCTTTTGAGTCCTTTCCATTCACATTTTGTGCTTGGTCCTCCATTGGAAGCCTTAGGACAACCTTGATCAATTTGGAGTCTCTGAGCCAATTTCCACTTATGGGAGTCAAGTGAACCTTCCTGGTAGTCTTAGGATGTTTGTAACATCAGTTTGGACCCTTACAACTCCTGTTTGGGAGGATTTGGGACTTTCTTCCTTTGTTTGGAAAGCTAGATCCTAGCTTGGAAGCTTGAATCCCCCTAGGGTTAACTTTAATCCCTTGCTTGTTTGATTTTCAAGTTTTGAGTCTGATTCTTTTGTGAAGTGATCTTATCATCTTTAGAACATTGATTTTCACCCTTATATACCTCTTTTTCTTATATTTGGGAAATTCTTGGTGTATTTGGAAATTGGACTTTGTTTGAAAAATTGAAATCCCCTTGGGCTAACTTGATCCCTTTTTTGCATTTTCAATTTTTCTGAGCTAGAACCTCTTGCTCAGTAATATTTTGATATTTATAGGACTGATTTGGATTCATCCAAATCACATTTGGCTGAATTAGGGACCATTTGGAATTGTTTGGAAGCTTGAAGGCTTTGTTTGTTCTCTTGAGTCAAACTAGTGCTTTGTTTGCTTGTTGGGTAAAATTGTCATTCTTTTCAAGTCCCAATAGCTTGATTTTGTTTTCAAACTTATTCTTTCCATTAGATTGTTATTGGATTCAATATTTTATATATCTCTTTTGTGTGATAATAAAAAAGTTTGCTTGGTTTGGTGTGGTTTGGTTTGGTTTTTAGGCTTTGAAAGACTTGGGACATCCTTGTATTTTGCAGTCATTTTCCTGGGTTGTGCATCTTGTTTCCTTTACATGTTGAGCTATCTATTAATTGTTGGAAAATATTGATTCTCTATCTCCACTTTAGTTCAAAGAGAAGCTTAATTTTGTCCCTCTTTTGCTAGATTCACAAACTTGGAAAACATAAATATTCTTCTTGCCTTAGTTTGATCATGGGACATTCTTGGTCTTACACTCATAATAAGAAGAAATTGTTGTTTCGGATTTGTGTGCATTTGGGTACAAAATATTAATGAGTGTTTTTCTTTGTCTTTCATTTTATTGGAAATGTTTGTGGAATCCTTCTTTCCATAGCTTAGATGTGTCTTTTTCAAGTGTAAAAAGATAGGAAACGAATTAGAGTTCTTGCATTTGGTGTTCATAGAAAGATCTCTTTTGTCACTTTAGGATATTTTTGGGTGCATGATTTTGAATTTTTGGCTTATTTCTATCATTTTTGAAAAGTGCTAAAATTGCCTTTGCATAGTGCATTTGGAAAAGAAAAACTCTCTCTTTCCTTCTTAAGTAGGACTTCATCGAAAGGAAGACTTGCATCTCATACTTGCATGGTTTTGAAACAGGTCCAAAGTCCATATGTCCACTTAACTGTATAAGATAAAATTAAGCACTATTTAAGTTAAAATCTTTTAGAAACTTGGTGTGATAGGCTAGAGATGTGTTCTGGTGCTGTTAGGCGTAGGAGATGTATTTATTTTTCAATGCTACAATCCAGGGACTGTGCGTTTCTTCCACGTACATAGAGTATATCGGAAGGCCCCTTTCGAACGGTTGTGCATTAGACAAAAACACTACAGATTTGAGCTCCCACATACCTTGTGTATATCGGGATACCCCTATAGAATCCTGGAACCATCCGAGTAAACCTGACGATCGTCTTGTTGTTTCAATACACCGGTAACAACACTCAGGGAGATTACTACGCATGTACTATCAGGTATTCGGGTTATACGACCAATGGTATGGTACCAATCCTCCTTGGTTAGTGCTATGAAAAATTGGGCCGAGTATAACTGTTGGACCCTACAATATATCACGAGTTTTGACAGCTTGACACACCCGTGAGGATCCGGCTTTTACATCCATCCTATTCACAAGTTTTCCTGTTGCTTTTAGTTTGAGTAGCGTTTGTTGTACGTGATATTTAGAAGGCCTTAAAGAGTTTAGATATGGAAACCTATTATGGGACTACCAATCAAGAGACCAATTTTCAAGGGGTAACTTTTGTATTTCCTCCAGTTGGAGACATTGGTCCTCCCTTTATTGCCACTTTAAATCTTCCTGGGTTAACCATAGGATTACCGATATGGTTATTCAATCCGGTGATTCCGGTTGTACCCAATGTTTCAAATGTTAACTCTCCACCACTAGAGTATCAATCCCAAACTGATCTTTCCCCTTCTTCATCGGATGTATGTTCTTTTGTTTCTTCTTCCTCGCTTGATAAAAGCAGTGATGCTAGTAATTAGGAGGATAAGAAGAAGAAGAAAAAGTAAATTAAGAAGAAGAAGAAAAAGTAAATTAAGAAGAAGAAGAATAAGAAAGAGACTAAGCATCAACCAGATACCCCTAACGATGTTCTTTTTATTAAAACACCTAGAAATCCTAAGTTACCTTGAAGGCTTTGCAGTGGTGATCACCTTCTTAAGGGTTGTCTCGGTCTTTCCAAAGTATTAGAAGAGTGGTCTAAAACATCCAAACAACCTATATCATCAGCCTATGGACATCATACTGACGATCCTCCATTGACCAGTGACTCTACGGTTAAGAGTCGATAATGTAAAATCAGAAATACTTGCCTATTATGTAAGGATATGCACCTTACTTACCTTTGTGCTCGCATGGATGAATCTTCACAGCTGTTGGAAGACATTACTGTATCCTAGAGACACCTTCCAACAGGATATCGTAAGTTGTCTCTTGACCCCCCCATTGGTTGATGAAGTATTCGATACAAATCCATCCTTGGTCGATCCCACTCTTTCCTCAGAGAGTGGATAGCAAATAGTTCATCCCGCTCTTCCTTTGAAGAGTGAAGTTGAAGTGGTCGAGTCAATATCATCTCCACTTGATACCATTCTTTGATTGGATAATGCTAGGACTGAAGTAGTCACCATGACACAATATTCGTCTCATCTGAATCTTACAGTTGAGAGTGAACCGAAAACCACTGATGTTTTCTTAGTCAGTTCAGATTGTTCTAGGAAAAGGGAAATCCCGTTCATTTCAACGGGACCCCCTCCAAGTACTGAGATCATTTCCTTTTATTGGAATAACCTAAAAAAATCTCATCTTCATTTGTGTTTTCCTTTCCATATATCTATAGGAGTTTTCGATAAGGAAATATTTCGCACTATAGCTGATGAAGGAGATTCTGTCAGTATTTTATCCTCAACCGCTTGGAAAGCTATAGGTTCTCCTCAGCTTGTGCCAGCCACTGAATAGATAATGGATTTTAATAGAAGACATACTGAACCTTTAGGGATCCTTCCTTAGTTACCTATTACCTTAGGATGAAAAACTGTCTACATTGATGTTATAGTAGTCCAAGGTCCCTTAGATTTTAATCTACTCCTTGGACGAAATTATGTTTATGTAATGAAAGTTGTAGTGTCCTCACTCTTTCGAGTGATGTGTTTTCCCCATGATGGGAGGATCGTGAACATTGATCAACTTTCCTTTGTGAAAGCTAATCATCGCATGACTGCTAGTCATCATACTTCCCTGAATTTTCCACATGTGTTGGTGGATTCTCCTCCTTAGGGATGGGGGGCATGTCTCTAGCCTCTGGACATCATACTAGATTTATTCCCCTATATTCTTATGTCGGGGGCCACACTATCAACCTCTGGACATCATGTTGGGTAGGGACCAATCTCAAGAATAGTTTACTTTTGGTTTTAAGCTTGTGTAAAAATGAAACCAACCAGCTTGACCATAGTTTTATTCATTTTTAAGCTCGTTAAAAGATGAAATGGGCTACTTCAAGCATAGTTATTTTCTATTTCAAGATTATGTAAAAATGAAACATGCCCCTACAATCATAGTTTACCTTTGGTTTCAAGCTTGTGTAAAAATGAAAACAATCCCAAGCATAGTTTATTTTTTGTTTCAAGCTTGTGTACAAATGAAACCAATCATGAGCATAGTTCCCTTTCTGTGTCAAGCTCATTAAAAAATGAAAGAGGCTGTCACGAGCATAATTCCCTTTTTATGTCAAGCTCATTAAAAAATGAAACAGGTGGTTACAAGTAGAGTTCTATTCCCATGTCAAGCTCATTAAAAACTGAAACAAATGACCACAAGCAGAGTTCCTCTTCTGTGTCAAGCTCATTAAAAAATGAAACAGATTCCTCCTCCCATTGAGTCGCGTCTTCCACCAAAATCAATACCTAAACCTTCTTTTCATCCACCTATGTCACTTGATCCTCATTCTTCCTACGTCTCTGGTGAGCACATTCCTATCCATGAGCTTAATCGAACGAAGAAACAGATTAGGCAAATGAAACGAAGCTGGGGGGGGATTTCTTCAACCTTTGGACATATGTTGAATTCAACTCGATGGCCTCTCCACACAATGTTGTAATTAAATCGTTTACTTCTAGCAATCACATTGGGAGCATGTACCAACCTATAGGTATCATGTTGGGAAAACATCCGACGATGGGAATCTTTTCGAGTATACTTTATTTTTGGTTTCATCTCGCTAAACCATGAAAATAATCCCGAGCATAGTTCATTTTATGTTGCAATCTCGTTAAAAAGTGAAGCAGATACCACGAGCATTCTTCCAACCTATCTTCGATCTCGTTAAAAATAGTAAGATGGTGTTGAGCTTACTTTTTCCACTTTTTCGCGCTCTGGTTAAAACATTAAAAATATGTGTTTGAGCTTACTTTTTCCTTTTTAGTGATATGGATTCAAACATGAAAAATATTTTGATTTCTTTCGATACCATATTCGTGCTCGTTAAAATTAAGTTAAAAAGGTGTGTCTATCGAGTATATGTTTATCTCTTTATCCGGACTCGCTAGACTATTTACGGAAAAGGAACTGTGCCAAGTTTACTGTTTACCTTTGTCATACTCGGTTATCAACCATGACAAAGTTGTCTTTCAAGCGATAATTTATCCATTTTTTACCTCGTGAGAATAGCTATATGAAATGGAACTCTCAAAGCCTCCTTTTAAGCTCTTTTCAGACTCCCAAAACATGAAAAGATTGCAGAGCGAACTTGTCTCTTTCACGATTGTAAAAGTATTTGAAAGGTCGTCTATCCGGTGATAGTTTACCCCTTTTTCGGACCGTTTAGACTATTTATGAAAAAATAATACCTTAGTCAACCATTGACTAAGAGAGTTCTCGTTCGCATTTTTTTCACTTTTCGAGCTTATGGGACTAATTTTATGAAAAAGACACTTCAAAGTCTTCTTTTGATTGTTTCAGACTCTCTAAAAGTGAAACATCGCCGAGTTTTCCTTCTTTGGACTCGTAAAATTATACATCGAAGGACCTATATGGGACCGAACCCCTACTTTTTCAGATTCGTAAAACATGTGAGATTGGACTCATAGGAAGATGAGTTACACCGAGCATCTGTTATCCTCCTCAAGCTCGTTAAAAAACAAAGAGGTACTCGTCAATCATGGTGGGGGTTGGGGAGAAATAAGCTAAGTTTGTTATGCAAAGATTTATGGAAGTTTGTGTCTCCCTTGAACATGGCACCTATTTGCGTCTCGTCATATAGTTGGGTAATCTACCTGTCTGGAGTCATGCCAATTCCATGAGTCATCCTACTCCTTTGGGTCATCTAAAGAAGCCTCAATCATTATCGCATTATGTCTCGATCTCTGCCTCGTCGAGTCAATGCTGCCAAGTCGGTTGTTGTCGTGTTGTTAAATGTTCAAGGGAAGTATTTACCTGAGTTAGCCTTTGCAATATTGTTAGCTTTTACATCCTTGTGTCAGTCCATGCTCATTTTGATCCTCTATCTTATATCACTTTCCTATGTTGGTTTCGTGTCGATGATGTGGGATTCATCATGGCCCTCCTTCGACGAGTGTATTCCTATTGACATCAGCACATCATCCAAGAATTAGACTTAGAAACCAACCTTTAGTATATTGGTATCTGCATGTCTCAATGGCATGTTTCCTCACTTTCAACAATAGGTTTTCATCATTGACCTCTAATCGAATATTCCACGAGTGTTCAACGTCAGCACATCTATTCACATTCGTCGGAATGTACTATGATACCTTGGGGATCATTGGTGATTTCCCTCACATTTGTTAACGATTTACATCATTGACTGGTAATCAAGCGGTTTATATCATGTTCGACTTCAACACCTTGTAATCACATGGTTAGATTCGTATCGATTCGGGATCGGGCATGAGACCTTGGATGGTTCTGAAGTCTATTTTAGCACATCCAAGTTGCGATGGAGAGTTTTTGAGTAGGTTCCCACATGAATATCACATTGGTGACCTCATTGATGTACTGTCACACATATCCACTTTGTATTGGTCGTGGTTGTGTTATTACATTATCATGGATATATGCTTGTATTCTAGTATCCATGGTTTGCCTTCAGTCATTGTTGGGTACGGATCCACAATGTATGTCGATAGCTATAGCCTGGGTTAGTACTATCATGGATCTGCAATGTATCGGTCGACGACCATGCTTTGAGTTTGTTGTTTCGAGCATGGGTATGCCCGCCTCGGGTTTTTTAGACATATTGTTGATGTTTGCTTGCAGCTCTTCTCCAGTTCTCTTTTAGATATCCTTGCAGAATTATTTTTTGGTAAAGTGTTTAAGCCATTAGAATCTTTTCTGACCTCACACTTTAGGAGGCATTTGTTACACCTCAAATTGTCACACCATGTGTCTTATGTGGTTCTTCATGTTTATCACCATGAAAACATGAAGTTTGTGCATCATATGAGTGTTAGGACCCTTTGTCATTATGTTGGTCCCTTCTCTAGTCACACTTGGAAGGAAATCCAACAACTTAGGGGTCGAAAACCACTTGACCTAACCCACTATTTGGCCTTCTAGGGATATTTTCGCGCCCTGTCTAGTGTTCAAGGAGCGAAAATTCCTTATTTTCGCTCCCTACATGCCTATGGGGGAGCAAAAATTTTGCTCCTTGCTCAATTATAGGGGCATGGAAATCTTAGTTTAGCCTTATTTCTTGTTTTTTGGATCTTGGATCTTATGGAGATTTTCTTGGAATGAGGTTCCTCTTCGAATCCTCTCTCATATTCCTCCTTTGGAATGTTATAGATATTAGATACTCATCTCCCTCACTTAGATCCATCATCTTATCTAGGTGGTTGGCTTCTCAAATCCTATAAGAAGAGATCCATCCATGAGCTTGGAGGGGGGTGAGTATTGGAAACACCAAACCTATGGTCTTGTAATTATTGGAGAACACTCACGAGGAGGTCATATTGATCCTAAGAGTCTTGAAAGGGTGTTGAAGGAGAGCTTGGATAAGGTGTGATCAAGCATAACTTCAGGTATACCATATATCGTATGGATTCTTTATGGATTTCTTTCTATTAATCTAACTTAGCCTATTCCTCCCATTTTCATGTCTTTAATGGTGAATGCATGAAATTGTCTATATTTTCATAGTTAGATCTTTGTTTATGCATATATGGCTTTGGATAAGGTGTTGTATTTCCATTGTGAACAGGTTCCTAAGTCCATGATCAAAGGCTAGGAGCTGGAGCAACTCAAGAGCAACAAGGACAACCATCAAAGTGAGGTACGCCATCTACCTACTTTGCCTTTCCATAGCTTGCTTGTTTATGTATGAGCTAAATCTATGAGGACTAGAGTGTCTATTTGTTATCTTTATGTCTTGGGGAGGAAACTAGGGGCCTTTTCCAATCCCAAGAGGATATCAACCTATCCGTAGGGATATTTTCCTAGAACACTCTAAGAGGATTTGATTCTAATAATGGAAGTAATCAGGGATGGTCCCCAAGGGGTATCCAACTCCCCAAGATTGACATGAGGAAGTTTGATGGCAAGGAATCCATAACATGGATATTCTAGATGGAGCAATTATTTGATATACACTAGGTTCCAAATCTACAAAAGGTAACTATTGCATCTTTATATTTAGAACCTGAGCAGTTTGCGTGGTACAAATGATTGTGTGATAGCAAAAGGAACTCCATTATCTCTTGGTACATTTTTACATAAGAATTGATATCATATCATGATGATGTTAAGATCAATTCCTTCTTTACCCAATTGATAAATTTAGGGGAAAAGGGTCCAATAATCGAACACAATAAACAACTTCAAAAGTTGAGTCTCTGAGTGGAGGGCATACTAGATATAAATTGTTGGATCTCTTTATTGGAATGTTGAAGGATAACATTCAACATGAGTTGCATATCTTAGGACCAACATCCTTAGAGAAGGCTTTCATGTTGTCAAGGAAGGCTGAAATTAAAAACATGGCGATGGCTACCAAAATGACCACCTCTAACACCTATAGAGAGAATAATGTTTATTCTTCTAAGCCACCTCAACCTACAAGGTTAACACCTCAATAAAAGGATGAAACGATAGCAAAAGGTCTATGCTTTAATTATGATAACAAGTATAGTAAGGGACATAAGCGTGGTGAGAATAAATTATTCTACTAAAAGGACCACCTCTAACACCTATAGAGAGAATAATGTTTCTTCTTCTAACCCACCTCAACCCACAAGGTTAACACCTCAATAAATGTATGAAAGAAAAGCAAAAGGTCTATGCTTTAATTATGACAACATGTATAGTAAGGGACATAAGTGTGGTTAGAGATAGTGAAGAGGAAGAAGCAAAAGAACAGGAACCATCTCAGCCTGAAGAAATAGAAGAGATACTCATGAAGAAATTACTCCCACCATATATTGTCATGCATAGGGTGGAATTATCACTCCTCAAAATCTCAAAATTGAATGATATATAATAAAAAAAGGTAACAATGTTGATTGATTATGGTAGTACTCATAATTTAATTCATTGTAAATTAGCCAAATTTCTCAACTGCTTTATATATCCAGCACCAGAGTTTCAAGTAATGATTTCATATGGAGGAACTATCAATTGCTCATGGAAATGCCATAATATCAATCTTACTATGGGGGAATATGTATTGAATATTCCAATGATTTCTATCCCCATGGTTGGCGTTGATGTTGTCTTAGGGGTTCAATGGTTACAATCATTGGGAACAATGGATTTTAATTTTCAAGAACTTTTCATGAAATTTTCCTAGGAAAGAAAAGAATTTGAGTTAAGGGGTATCATAGAGAAACCAATCAAGGTGATAAGCTCTAATGGTATGACAAAATTGTTGAAAAAGGAACATCAAGGTGTAATTGCACAATTATGATCATTATATGTTCAAACATCTAAGCCTCCTATTTCCCTAGATCTCCAAATGGTCATTGATAAGCATTCCAAGGTGTTTGAATACATTCCAAAAGGTATTCCACCTGCTTGATATTTTGATCATGCTATCCATTTGATTCGAGGAAGTGTTCCTCCTAACATCAGACCTTGCAGATACCCCTATGGCCAGAAGAGTGAAATTGAGCATATGGTTGAAGCAATGTTAGAGGCTATTATAATTAGGCCTAGCCAAGTTTCTTACTCTGAACCAATGGTAATGGTACACAAGAAGGAGGGCTCATGGCGTATGCATCCAGATTATAGAGAGCTCAACAATATCACCTTAAAAACTTAAGTTTCCCATTCCTGTCATTGATGAATTGTTGTTTGAACTATATGGAGCAGTTTACTTCACAAAGTTGGATATTCGTTCATGCTATCATCATATTAGAGTGAAGGAAGAAGACATCCCCAAAACAACATTCAGAACTCATGAAAGTTATTATGAATTTCTAGTCATGCCTTTTGGCCTTACACATGCACCTTCCACATTTCAAGGTTTCATGAATTCCATTTTCAAGCCCTTACTTAAGAAATTTGTGTTAGTATTTTTTGATGATATATTAATCTATAGAAAGTCTTGGGAAGAACATGTTCAACATGTTGACATGGTGTTACAAATACTAAATGAGCGACAACTATATGCAAAATATTCTAAATGTTTCTTTGGGGTAAAGGAGGTAGATTATTTTGGTCATATTGTATCTCATGAAGGTGTCAAGGTAGACCCTAACAAAATTAAAGCAATGATGTATTGGCCGATTCCCAAAACCTTTAATAATCTTAGAGGATTCTTAGGTATGACAGGGTACTACTACAAGTTTGTTCGGAACTATGGAAGAATAACAACACCTCTAACATCATTATTGAAGAAGGATTCATTCTCTTGGAATCCAGAGGCAAATCAATCTTTTTAACAACTTAAAGAGGCCATGTGCAAATGCCCTGTCTTGACCACACCAGACTTCACAAAATTTTTTATTGTGGAATGTGATTCCTCAAGAAATGGCATTGGTGCTATTCTAATGCAAGAAGGAATGCCCCTGTCTTTTGAAAGTCAACCAATCAGGGGAAATATACACAAACCCATTTATGAGAAGGAAATGATGACAATACTACATGCATTAAACAATGGCGTCCTTACCTAATAGGTAGGCACTTCAAGGTCAAAACATATCATGATATCTTAAATACTTGTTGGAACATAGACTATCTTCAGAAGAACAACAAAAATGGGTAACCAAGATGTTGGGATATGACTTTGAAATCATCTATAAAAAAATGAAACATAATATGGTGGCAGATGCACTTTCACTGAGAAAAGATGAGGATGTTAAGGTATTACTTTGTGCTATTTCTATTATACAACCCGATTGGATAGTAGAAGCAAGGGAAGAATGGAAGAATGACCTATCAGTGTGGACGCTCATCCAAAAGCTACAAAAGAATCCCAGTGTATCATATACTTTTGTGTGGAGAAATGATTCACTATGGTAAAATGATCGCTTATATATGTGTAATAACTCCCAACTCAAACAAAAGGTCCTTTTGGAATTACACACCTCTCCAATATGAGGACACTTAGGATTTATAAAAGCCTACCATAGGGTCAAGAAGGAATTTTTTTGTGAAGGTATTAAATATGATGTTCAAAGGTTCGTGGCAGAATGTTTGGTTTGCCAAAAAATAAGTTGAAACAGTTAAGATCCCAGGTCTTTTACAACCACTAGAGATACCTTGTCAGCACTAAGAGGAAGTCTTAATGGATTTTATCAAAGGTCTACCCATGTCAGAAGTGAAGAATTTTATTATGGTGGTTTTTGATAGACTCACCAAGTATACACACTTTTGTGCACTCTCTCACCCTTTTAACGCAAGTACAATAGTTTCAACATTCATGGAAATAGTTCAAAATCTACATGGAAACTCGAAGATTATTGTAAGTGACAGAGATCCAATTTTCATTGGAAAATTTTGGATTGAATTATTTTCTTTTTTGGGTACCCATTTGGCTCACAATTCATCTTATCATCCTCAATCCAAAGGGAAAACTAAGATAGTGAACAAATGTTTGGAATACTATCTTCGTTTCTTTGAAATGGTTATCTTTGGCAGAATGGTGATACAATACTTCCTTCCATATACCATAAAAAATGTCCCCATTTATGACATTTTATGGGTACCAACCTCCATCTATCACATCTCCCTTGAAAGGAAAATATAAATTTCAAGCTGTGGAAGTTCACCTCAAGAACCAACAAAAGGTTCTCTAGATATTGAAGGACAACCTGGCTATATCAAAAAATAGGATGAAACAACAAGCATATCAACATCGTAGTGAAAGGAGTTTTGAAGAAAGGGATTGAGTATTTTTTAGGCTACAACCTTACAAATAGATGTCCCTCAAGCAACTAAATAATTACAATAAATTAACACCCAAGTACTATGGTCCTTATATGGTCCTTATAAAGTGTTGCAGAAGATTGGTAGTATGGATTACAAATTGGAGCTCCCTTCATCTTCAAGGGTACACCCAATTTTTTCATGTTTCTTGCTTAAAGAAGGTAATAGGAGACAAGATCCCAATTCAAACTATATCGTCGGAGCTTGATGAAGAAGGAAATGTCATATTGGAAAATGAACAAATCAATAACACAAGGAACAGACAACTATAAAATTGAGTTATTACCAAGTACCTCGTCAAGTGGAAGAAGTTACCAATATAATATTCGACATGGGAAGATGATTCCTTCATACAAAAGCATCCACAATTAACAAAGCATTGAGGAAAACACTTGTCTGAAGGGGAGGGGCATGTCAAGCCCTAAATTGTGTCCCATTCCCCCCTAAATTGGGTACTTCACATTATTATTTTTATATTATTGATGTCGTCTTGATTCCATTAGTGGTAATTGTACCTCTTTGTCTCCTATATATATATACCAAGGAGACATTTTCATTTGAATCATCGTGTCTTGTATTGTCTTGTGTACTTGGTACATTGTGTAAGGAAGTTGCCCCCTCGAAGAGGCTTTCTATTCATCTATTTTATTCATTATTAAGGCGTGGATTACTCTTTCTGGTCTATTTATGTTATTTTCATGCTCTTCTGAGGAATTTGTTGCAGAACAATATATTTGCAGGATATTATAGAAATGAATTTCGTGTCTAAATTCATCTTTACAATTACCTCCTACGCCATCACAACCACGTGGAGGCCATGAAGGTCGTTGTGGTGCCAGGTGGAAGGAAAAATAAATAGAATAATAATTTTTTTCACTTCTTTATTTATGACAGAATTTAGTTCAGTTTAGTGTTTCAGTGTTCATAATTCAGTTAATTTAGAACTTATGCAAATGACCTATTTTGTAAACACAACTCTTTGGTCATGTTGGTTGATAGCCTATGTCATTCCATAAATTCATGGTCTACTTTGCATCATATGGTTTAAAAATTTGTAGGTTTGTCACTACCAGATATTTGGTACTTGAATGATTAGTAATTAATATATATGTATGAGATTTCTAACTTCCAAAAAACATTATATTCATTAACAACTAACACAAATATACATATTTTCATATTTTCTACATGCATTTTATTTAATATATATATTTTATAAAAGCTGGTCATGGGTGACTCACTCCTAGGGTTTATTGAGAAATGGTGCTTGAGGGTCTGCTCCTGGTTTGCTCAGCACTCTGGCAACATCAATCAAATTTCATCGAAAAATATTAGTTTTATTGGTGCAAGTGGAAGCACACCTCTAATAAGAGGATATAGGTGTTCAAATCCCCTCAATAAATCTGTTTTCCTATGTAATGTATAGTTCTAACTTGTGTTGGGGAACCTATTAATCTTGAACTATAGAACATAAAAGATAGAAAAGAAATGAACAATACTCCAAGAAGAAAGGTGGTGTCTAACGACACTGTTACAACATTTAAGCATAGGGAATTATGATTAGAACATTACAATGCATGTTGAGTAAGGAAGACATTTCAATTTTTTTACGCTTTGTACAACCCATAGGATTGTTTTTTTTAAGTCTCCAGGTGTAACAAACTTCCTGAAAGTAAGGAAGATCTGGTCCAAAAATAAGGGTTGTTGGTTCTAACGGTTTCCATAAAATCTGTAACGTACCAAAGTGTAGTCGACTGTTGTAGTCGCGCCGACCACGGTCTTTCTGTCCATCAAGTCATTTGTTCAACCAATAGTTCAGTCGTTCTTCCAACTTCCCTAGTAGAGACTCTAGTCGACTGCTCCACTAGTCACCTTTCGTCTAAGGACTAATTGTATCCAGAAGATCCAGAGGTGTGATGAACCATCAAGACGTTATGTTCTAACACCCCCCCAATTAGCACAACACTCTGGAGATTCAGGAGATGAAATTACTTGCTCTGAACACTCAACCATAACCGCAGCTTCCTGAAGCCCAATCATAGCCCGAAGTTTCACAAACTTAGTTTCTAGTAACGACTTTGTAAAGATATCAACGACCTGGTCATCTGTCCTGCAATAAACAAGTGAGACAACATTTTCTTTTACTAACTGTCTCAAATAATGGACATCTAGTTCAACATGCTTCATCTTGCTATGAGCAACAGGATTATCAACAACTTGAATAATACTCTGATTATCACAGTAAACAATATTCGGCGCTTGAACTAGAAACCCAAGCTCCTTGAGAAGCTGGAAAATCCAAAATACCTCTGTACCTGGATTGATAGCGCCACGATATTCGGCTTCCGTAGTTGAGAGAGAGACTACCTTTTGTTTCTTACATGACTAGACCAAGGATCCAGAACTAAGTTGAAACACATATCCAGAAGTGGATTTTCGGTTGTCAATGTCACCTCCCCAGTCAGAATCAGTGAAATCGACCAATGGTTCTGTACCGCGAAAATACTTGATACCATATTGATAGGTGCCCTTATTAATATAGCGAACAATTCTCTTTGCAACTTTCCAGTGGCTTTCTCGAGGATCTTGTATGAATTGGGAGACCACACTAACAAAAAATGAGAGATTTGGTGGACTGTGAGTTAAGTAAATCAGGCTACCAACCAACTGTCTGTAGAGAGTGGCGTCGACTCGTGGAGAGTCACAATCTTTCGACAATTTCATTCCCGACTGATAAGGTGTTGCACACAATTTACAGTCGTTTGTCTTGAATAATTTCAAAATATCCAAGGCATATTTAGATTGAGAAAGAAATATATCGTCATCCATTTGCAAAATTTGAATGCCAAGAAAGAAATGCAAAAGACCAAGGTCAGTCATTTCAAATGTATCTGGAAGTTGTTTCATCAAACCCAAAATCAAATTGATATTATTTCCAGTTATGACTAAATCATCAACATATAATGCCACAATCAAAGTATCACCATGGACATATAATACATAAATACTGTGATTGGATTCACAACGTTTGAAGCCAAGATTTACAAAGAAGCAATCAATCTTCTCATACAAAGCACAAGGTGCCTATTTCAATCCATACAATGACTTCTTCAGTCAACAAACAAAACCAAAATATATCACAAAGCCAGAAGATTGCTCCATATAGATTTCATTAGTGAAATCTCCATGAAGAAAGACACTTTTAACATCCATTTGATGGAGCTCCCATCCGAAACAAGAAGCAAGGGAAATGATCAGTCGAACATAGTTCATCTTTGCAACATGAGAAAATGTTCTAGTGTAGTCGATGCCTTCTTGCTGAGAGAAGTCCTTGGTGACCAAACAAGCCTTGTGGCGATCAACATCACCGTCAAGAGGTAAACTTAAGTCTTATAGACCCATAGACACTTCACGACATTCTTTCCTTGCAGTCAGGGAGCAAGTTCTCACGGCTGCTTCTTCTTTAAAGAATCAATTTCAACAGTCATAGTATTTCCCCATTCTGGCACACCCTGAGCACCATCATAGGTATCAGGTCACATTATTAGAAAAACATGATCGCAGAACAATAACATAAAATAATATGTAGAAATAAAACATATAAACACAATACAAGAGAGACACCAATATACGTGGTTCACCCAATATTGGTTACGTCCACGGGGAAATTTCCAGTCTTTTTATTAATATATCCAACAAATGAAGAGATACAACCTGCAACACATCCGCTACAACTTCCTCTTCACTTCCCCACAGTCTCTTTCACACAATCACAAAGATATTTACAATACTATAATACACAGTCGTATTACAATGATTTCATTTTAAAGAGGGATTACCATGGGAAAATACCATGGGATACCCAATACCATGGGCCCGTAAATCACCCATCATTGATCAAGTCATGACTATCATATTACAACATTTTACAAGGCATTTTTACGAAATTTTCACTATACAGGCATTGCCCCGAACCCCCGCCAAGGGGGCTTCCAAAATGTAGTCACCACCCCTGCTTGGAACCCCCGTGGTGACTATAGTGGGGGGGAAAGCCCCCCCACACCCCCCCATCATGGTATGGGATCTAGACACGGCTGAAACATGACCTTTGAATCAGGAAGATCAAGCTCCATAACCAACACACAGGTGTCAAGAACACGTGCAATCAAGGAAACACTGCCACATTGTTTATGACTGCGAGTATGACGACCAATACTAGCATTGCCAGCATTTGATCCAACAAATTCAATCGCCTTAACAACCCATTGAAGTAAGAAAATCAATGATGATTCAATTTGGCTATCCCCAATTATGTGAGTCAAGGAAGACTTCGAACTATCGACTTCAATAGTCATAGTAGACTGACTATCGGTTGACTCAGGAGCATTATTCATTGGTCCGATCATACTCCAATTACGAGATTAGTCAATCCAAGCTCTTCAAGAATGTTAGTCGGATCAATGTTCGATGGACCATAGGATAAATTCAATAGCTTATTACCTGAAATCTTCTCATCAAAGATCACACTTCTGCTTAATATGATCTGCTATTTGATAGGGTGAAACAATCTATAGGCTTTTGACTCATTAGAGTATTCCATTATGATGCAAGCATGAGTCTTTGCATCCAACTTCTTTATGCAGTTATCACTGATATGCACCCAAGCAACACATCCGAAGGTCCTTAGGTGTCCGACTGAGAGTTTCCTTCCATTCCTCTTCTCGACTGGAAACATGTTAGTGACTGTTATGGCCAGAACAAGGTTTATGAAATAATTGGAGTAGTAAACAAACTTCTACCCAAAATTTTGTCGGAAGGTATTTGGTCTGCAACAGGCATCTGGCAATTTCTACCAAAGTCCAATTCTTCCTCTCTGCGACTCCATTCTGTTGAGGGGTGTGGGGAACAAATATCTGCCAAGAAATACCATTTTTGCAAGAGAAATTCCTCAAACTAGAGAAGTAAACAAACTTCTACCCAAAATTTCGTCGGAAGGTATTTGGTCTGCAACAGGAATCTGGCCATTTCTACCAAAGTCCGATTCTTCCTCTCTGTGACTCCATTCTGTTGAGGGGCGTGAGGAACAAATCTCTGCCAAGAAATACCATTTTGCAAGAGATATTCTTCAAACTGTTGACTCACATATTCACCCCCATTGTCTGATCTCAAACATTTAATGGATCGACCACACTGCTTCTCAGCCAATGCTTTAAATTCCTTGAATCTTTCAAATACTTGACTATTATTCCTCAAGAAATATACCCATGTAAACCTAGAGAAATCATCACTAAATGTCAAAATATACTTCGCACCTGCTAATGAGGGTTTGTTTATGCAACACGGATCACTGTAAACAACTTCCAGTTGATTATGTGCTCACCATGTTTTCCCTAAATCAAAAGGTGCCTGATGATGCTTTCCAAGCATGCATCCTCTACAAACTCCATCAAGTGGAATAGTCTTTGGGAGACTAGAAACCATGTTGTGATTTATCGTCATCTTCAAACTTTTGAAGTTTAGGTGTCCAAGTTGTTCATGCCAAATTTGACTCCTGTCATCGGTTTGAGTAATGAGTGCAGTCGACGTAGTTTGTCGAGAGGAATCACAAAACTTGTAAATTTCGTCTTTGGGGTCCAAATACCATGAAGCAACAACTTACCTTTTAAGCCTCAGATCCTTTATGATAAAGCGATCCAACCAAAAGTCAACAGTCTTCTTCGTTTACGTGAGTTGAGAATCCGACAACGAGTTAGCGGTCAGACTAGGCACATAGTAGACATTGGATATTTGACCACGCTGGCATTCAACATGTCCACTTCCAACAATAGTGAGAGTGTAATCTTCGGCTACATAAATCTTCTGTTCAGGAGCTCCACTTAAGGAATAGAACATAGAAGCATCTTTGGCCCTATGGTGAGTGCATCCATAATCAACTATCCATTATGTTTGAGTGGTATGGGCATGTAACGCTTGAGAGGTACCTACATAGAAGGTATAGTTTTCTGCAGGTCGATTGATCAACTGACCATTTGACACACTGCCTTTAAAGTGCTTGACCTTTTCTTCCAAATCTTTCATCTTCTTCCAATAGTTCTCGACATGTCCTACTTTTCCACAATGTCAACAAGTCTTTTTTTATCCTTCTTCGACGATGATGACTCTTTCATAGATTGGTCGATACATTCTAGTCAGTGATCTGGTCGACCACTTTCTTTAAGATTTGGCTTGACCTTGCTTTTCAACAAGTGAGCTTGGTGCTAGCTACCAAGATTCCCTTCTTCAAGCAACTTTTGTTGGTCCTTGATCAACAAATCACTTAAAGTATCAAAGGTAAAATCCTTACCATCTTGCTTGCGTGATATCCAACTGGCGTGAAAGGAGAAACATAAGACATCATATGGTGTCTTCAAATTCATCAGGACCAATTCAATGAGTTGTCAATCCTTATTCGGAAAATCCTTACCACATTCACCCAACTTCAATTGTAGCTCCTTGATGTGAGCTAGATAGTGCTCGATTCAATCAAAGGCAAGAGTTTCTGGAGAGATCAACTCTTTCTCTATTTGCATAACTTTACCTTCATTTATCTTGTTGAACAAAGTCTTCAACTTACTCCAAACAGCATGAGGACAGTCAATCACGCTTGTATGAAAGCAGATCTCCCTTGAAATGTAAGTTGTGATGACACCCACAGCTTCGTCCTTCTTTACATCGATGATAAACTTAACATTGACATCCGTCGAATCAACAATAACAGTGTTTGTGTACTGCCACAATCCTTTGCTCTTAAACAAGGTTTCCATATTTGAAGCCCAGATTGAATAATTATGTCCAATGAAAACAATAGGTTCTATCTTGGAAGTCATCTCTCTAATCAAAGTTCAAGAAGAGGTATCAATCAACAAATATTCAACCCATAGGCTATCAAACCATAGATCTGACTCAACACGATTTGTAGACAACAGGGCTAGAGCAAAATCAACAGCTCTGATACCATGTTGGGGAACCTCTTAACCTTGAACTACAGAACATAAAATATAGAAAAAAGAGAACAATATTCCAAGAAGAAGGGTGGTGTCTAAAGACACCGTTACAACACTTAAGCATAAGGCATTATGATCAGAACATCACAATGCATGTTGAATATGGATGACATCTCAATCTTTTTACACTTTGTACAAACCATATGATTTCCTTTTTATAGTCTCTAGATCTAATGAACTTCCTAAAGTAGGGAAGATCTAGTCCACAAATAAAGGTCATTGGTTCTAACAATTTCCATAAATTTGTAGTGTCCCAAAGTGTATTTGGCCATTGTAGTCATGCCAACCACGGTCTTTCTGTCCATCAAGTCGTTTGTTCAACCATAGGTTATAGGTAAGTGTACTAGTGATAAAAATATTTTGTGTTCTCATCCTCATAGGGGAAGGGAGAAATATTAAGTAATCCTAACAAGGCTTTCGTTATAGCCTAATGATGCCCAATGAGCATCCTAAAAAGTGTTTAATTTTTTTAATATATTTGTAATGTGATTCTTAAAATTCAAACATGAAATGTCAATTCTCTTGGCACGAAATCAATAACATATCATTTTTTACATTAAATTATGTTAAAAAAATGAAAAGCAATGTGAAAATAACATAACTAGGGATAATGTGAAGATAACATAGTGATGTGGCATTTGGCAGGAGTGCAAGTCAATTTTTTTTATAGAGCACCTTGAGGTTATTTTAGGTTGTGTTTTCCTTGAATAAGAGTTATGAATCAACTCACATTTGCAAAGAGCAGCGAGTGATAGTTGTCATCATAGTCAATTTGACAACTAAATTATTTTAAGTTGCACCCAATGCGCTCCACTTGGACTCTATAATTTAGCAATAACTCAATGTTTAGACTGTTGATAACACCCACTTGACTTTATACTTGTAGCCTAAGCCAATATGAATTTTGTCCCTTTCACACATTTTGGCGCTTTTGTCCAACAATCTTTTAGACAAATCTTTATAGGGTGATCCTCCTCCATAACTCTCCAAATATGATTTGCATTCACAACTCTTTTTCTCCATCTATATTTTTTTATTTATTTTAAATCATGTAAAAGTTTCCTTTGAGAGAGTATAGGTATACTATCACATTACATAATTCCAAATATGATTTGCATTCACAACTCTTTTTCTCCATCTATATTTTTTTATTTATTTTAAATCACGTGAAAGTTTCCTTTGAGAGAGTATAGGTATACTATCACATTGCATAATTCACCTCTAGTGAACATTGATAGAGATCAAATGGCAGGTAGATTCTATGTGTTAGTCTGTGTTATGCTATTTGAGAATGTTTCTACCGATAAACTCTTATTTTATAAATATTGTAATGCTATTTAAGAATGATTTTACTATTTTAAATATCCAAATTAAAACCAGAGTACCATTCACATTATTTCATCAATATTTTACTTGGTAACTTACCTCCTTTGTTTAAAATAATTCTTAAGATTACCCTAATTCTATGCCTGTCTCAATGTCCCTATCTCAATGTCCCTGTTTAGAAAACTCTTCAAGAGTTCCCCTAGTTCTCTGCCTATCTCAAGAGTCACATTTATTTTAACAAAATTTTGCGGATGACGTGAAACTCGGCAAAAACACAATTTAATAACAATTACAACTTTCACGCTCTCGACTTACACCGACAAAGGAACCTCTCACGTGAATTATCGATCATTGCTATACCCTAGCTCACCCATTCTTTTGATTTTCTGGGAATCATCTTTATTTCCCAGAGCATATACTTTGGCATTCCACAGTTGTACATGTAAAACTCTTTGCTTAAAACTTCTTCTTGAAAAAAACAAAGTCTGCAGAAATCGACCTTTCAAGACAAAATAACACCACTCAAAATCCTGCCACTTGTATTGAGCCAGTACGCCAATTTTGTGCATAGGTTTCATCAAACTGTTACTTTTATTTAGCCACTACGCCAATTTGTGCAAAGGTTTCATCCTGCAATCTGCATATTCTGAAATTCCAGCATTTGCGACGCTGTTTCACTCCGAGGTACCACTCAGTGAAATCTGTGATCCGTCGGGATCGCCCAATTACAAGCTCTATTGAAACAAACCTCGACATAAGTTTTCGGCTCGCTCACCAAAATATTGGGGTCTCTATTGGTGTTTACTTCAAGGGTCGTCTGCAATAGATACACAAATTACTTTCTTTTTCATTCAGTCTCAAGGGCTGTGGGAACAGAGTCCTCCACTGACTCAGTTGGGCACCACTTTAGCGTTGTTCTCTAGCCCACAACACTACGGCTACTCGTTGCATCCGGTTGACCGCTGCTTCTTCTGATCCAGTCTTTGGCCTTCTAAGTGCCAGCCAGAGGGGGTATATGTTACTTAAAATGGTTACATCTTGTGTTTAGTAAATGAAGATTATGGTTCTAAAGTTATCCTATCCCAAGTCATGCGATTGATTGGAAGAACATTTGTTGAAACCAAACGAATACTGTACTCTAGTATAACATTTATATTCTATTAGAGTATAGAACCCATTGTGCATGTGCCACCTACATGTTTAACATTCAGCTAGATATCTGTCTCAAGCACATGTAAATCTATAAGGAGTATCATAGTTCTAGTGATGAAATACCATAATCATAATCATTCCCTATCCATATCTCTGGATTTAAATGGAAAGGCAAAGCTTGATATATGCTTCTAATGATGAAATCATCATAATCATTCTCCATCTCTGGATCCAGATTGAAAGCTTGATATGTGGTGCGCAAAGAATAGAAAGAAATAAGAAAATATGTATCCTAATCTTCTCATCTGGTTCCAAGGGTATTAATTGCACAGGATTTGGGAAGAGCCTGATGGTTTTCTCTTCCATTTAGAAACAATGTTGTAATTGAAAAGTAACAATCCATAGCGGGCGGACATTTCCAAAGACATGCATATTTGGGTTTCTCTGAGACATGGATATCACCCCGGTAATATGATCTTGGTATAATTTGTATAAGCTGCTTACACATATTGAAACTCTGTTCTGTCATCCGTTGAACAAGCAGATGAAAAAATTGTAGTCTCCTAGTAGGAGAATAGAAATCCCATAAGTGAATTCTGAAAGAATCCCGGCCCATCAGTCTTCAGTCTTTACAAACAAATACGTCAGATGCATGATTTGATATTATTTTACATGCATGCAGCAAGATGCTACAAAGTGAATAATCAAGGTCGACCACTGTTGCTAAGAACTATGTTACACCTTATACTACAACCAAAACTACTCAAGGCATTGCTTTATTTGACAGGCACTTTCTTTTGGACTTCGCATTTTCTAGTTCTTTGACAAGCAGTATAATCGACCCTTCCAACAAAAAAGAATGAAGAATAGAAGGAACACGCTCGTATATATTTATTATTAACACGGATGCAGTCTTTGGTTTTGTTAGAAGACAATTAAAAAAACCCAAAGACTGATTGGTCTTGATGCTAGTGCAGCTGCTTCGACTTACTACCTACTTGAGACAAGCATTCTCCATGCACAATAATGTCACGCAGATATGCTTTTATCTGTAGAGCCATCAGGATTTCTTTCCAAAGTCTTGGGAAAAATAGAATATGATGAATAACGGGATGAAATCATGTCAAATCCTTTGTTTGAAGAACTTGAAGAATTCTGCTTCCGTTTGCCAACTTCTTTGCATACATGGTCTAGCATGCCTAAGAAGTCCCTGACAATTACAAATATACGGAGTGGGTGTGCTTCCTCCTTTGTTGAATCCCCATGAAAGTATTCTGTGATTTCCTTAACAAGCAAAAAGACTCGCTCTTCTTCTTTCTGTAGTTGATCAATCTTCTCCTCTGCCTGGTGCAGAAATATTGTCATGGACTTACAAAAGTTTCCTTTCTTTTCGTCCCTTGTTGATCTTTGGGACTCTATTTGTTGAAATTGACCTAATTTAACAAGTTCCCTAGAAAATTTTGACAGAGAGCTAATCAATACATCTGAATCAATTCCTGCAGCCTTTTTAACATTGTGCAGTTCAGTGCTCAACCCTGAAACAAGCTGCAACCCCAGTTTCTTGTACTCATCTTCTTTATCCCCAAGACTTCTAATTCCATTGCCAGCAGGACCAACTTTATGATTTGTGTTATTAAATCTCTCTGCTGATTGCATGCCTTCTGCCCTGATGATTTCCTGAACGACAAAATGGAGTAATGTTGTCTTCCCATCTATTCCCTTGATATCTGCCAATTTCAGTAAAGCATCAAGCTTAAAAGCTTGGGCCTCACCACGAAAGGTGCCAACATTCATGCGGTTACCAGTTTTGAGTACAGCTTCGAGTAACTTCAGAAATAAACGACTGCATCTCAGTTCTTTGCATGCCAACTGTACATCAGAGAATGATGGAAATCAACAACCTTAGAGTCTCATCTGTAGATGCCTGATTAAATTCCTGATCTACTGAGCTATGCCTTTCCATATATAAAGAAGCATATAAAGCAATAAAGAAATTCTACCTCTAATGTCTCCAAGGACTTTTCAATATCTACAACTTCCTCTTCAAATGTAGCCCTGAACCGCATTGCATCAATTCGTTTGAATGCAAAAGGTATATCTAGCAAAGCCTTGAGAAATTGCTCCGCTGGACCAAGTTTGGAAATATCACCCACATAATCTTTGAGCCTTGCTTCTTCCTCTCTAGTAGGTTCCATCTTCATCAGTGTCTCCAAGAAGTCAGTATTTAAACCCTCACCTGTTCCAAAAATATCAGAACAATTGAATGAAATGCATGAGTTTATATTTTTCATAAAATGGTATTTTGGTTTTTGTTTCTAATTTCCTTGAAAAAAAACTACATTCTAAACACTTTCTGCAAGCTAGAAAATCTAGAAAATGATACAGCAAAATAAAACAAAGCATGGTTATGAAATGACACGGAGATTAGAAGGCAATCAAATTTATTCATGCAAAGAATTAACCAGATACATGTAGCCTCAATATGGGATGTTGAACAGCAAATATGATTACCTCAATCGGTGGCTGTACGAGTTCGGAATGAGAAACTTGTGTATCCATCATAGCATGTTAAATGTAATAGAAATGGAAGGAAGACTACCACTTGAAAGCATATTAGAAAAAAATCGAGACACGAATCAGAAAATAGAAAGAAATGCATTGAGGTTATATAACAAAGAATTCAAGATAGATTCTCTGATGTTCCAGCATTATGAAACCTCTAACTACTTTATAAAACATATTCCTTACACAAATGGTCAGGAATGAGTGCAACATTCATTAGTATGAAACAGTAATTTTAATGGGTCATCAATTTGGATTCTGCATCCATGTGCTTTTGAATATGTTAACACCTCATATGCTGAGAAGAAAGTGATCTCTTGCATGCAGTTGAAGCACACAACAGTTAAAACTTACCAATCCAGCTTTCTGCCAAGAAAAGCTCTGTCAAGGCATGTCTATTTGTACTGCTAAAAGCACTTCAAAACCAGTTTTCTGCACCCCGGCTTAGAGGTTTGAGGCAGATTCCAAAAGGCCTTTACAAACTAGCACATGGACAATGTACAAAGTAGATATCTTTCAGTATCTGTTATGGTACCTCAGAATATGTTTTATTTCCAGTGCAGAAGAAACAGTGAAGAAATTAAGCTTTAATGACTAGATTTGCATTAGGCTAGGCATACATTTAAGGATGATTTATGTTTAAAGAATATTGCTCGGACAGGAACTTCTGCATAAGTTCAATGTGAACATACCAGAAGTGGTTCAAGATAATTCTATTCTGTAATTCACTTTAGGATAAAGTGAAAAGTCTTATATTTAGTTGTTGAGTCCAAGAAAGTGTATTTACTATTTACTACATTAATGATTTAGACTAGAATTAATCTCAACCGTACATCTCACTGAGAGATTAGGGTTTCAGCACAAGTATAAAGACAAAGTCAAGATAGAGCGTTTAGACAGTTTTTTTCAGGTAGGGATAATGACTGGAAGAAAACATAGCGCATCAGTCAGGAGGAAGGCTGGCAAGCAGTAGGCTATACAACATTGGCCATACAGTAGTACAGATCAGAGAGTGCCATACAAAATATGGATCGATATAGTGCCGTACATCAGGTTGTATAACAGCATTTGCTGTTTCTCGATTATTGTGCAGGCCATACTCTCTTCTGTAGGCCATACAGCTCAGGTTGGGGTGGATTTGGTTACCGTGCAGCTGCTAGGTTTTTGGCAGCTGTGGAGGTTTCCTTGTAAGCTTTGTTTGGTTGAATAATAAGCTGATTTGAAGGAGAAATTCCCTGTGTATGTGTGTAATTGTTTTACGCTCCTGGTATTTATTTTACAGCTATTGTGTGATTGTGATTGTTGCTATGTGAAGAAGTTAAATTTCTACAATTAAATAATAGATTTGTTTGGTTGAGAACATAAGGATTTCAATCACCCAGGTTTTGGAAAATTTACATGGTATTAGAGTTTTTCTGATTGAGGATCTAAAGAGTTTACAGTAGTAGATCAATTGCCGGAAGTGACTATTGGGAACCAGGACCAGCAGTTAGAGCGTTTCAGAGGTAGTGCTTACTTACTTATCAGATTTGAGAGTTTCTGTGTTAGAACTTAGAGATGGCATCCGCTAGCCTCAGGTTCGAGGACAGATTGGAAGGTGACTCGGGTTTCCTATCTTGGAAAGTCAAGGTAACTCTCTTATTGGAAGATAATGATATCTGGAATACCATCAAGATTGCAGTGACTCCATCGACATATCTGCATGATTTAGCAGTGCCAAGTAGAAGGAAGTGAAAGCCAAGCAAATGATCATGGATATGCTATCAAGGATCATTTGGTCCCTCATATATCCAAGAAGAAGACAACGAAAGATATGTTTGATGCCCTGGTTAGCCTTTACTAACGTGAGAACATAAATAAGAAGATGATATTAGACAACATACTCAGATCTATAGAGATGACCAGATCAGACACAATTACTAGTTACCTGATGAAGGTCACGCAATTTCATTATCAACTTGCAGTAGTTGGGGAGAAGATTGAAGAGAAAGAGCTAGTGAATCAGGCACTGAAGTTTCTCAACTCAATAGGAAACATTGTCCAAGGTATTTGTGCTTGTGAAAATATTCTCTCTTTTGAAAGACTAGAATGATTATCTAGGAGACTCGGACGGAGTCAAAGGCTTAGCAAGTAGGGAGGCGATAGTGACCATGCCCTATTTGGTCAAATGAAGAAGGGTAGATGTAAAGGACCCAACAAGGGCAAGGGAAGAATGAGGATTCAACCTCACTGCCGGGGAAGGACTTGAATAAAATCAAGTGTCATATGTCATAAGCATGGGCACTGTGCATTACAATGTCCAGACAAGAAGAAGGGTAAAGGGAAGCAATGACATAATTAGGTAGAAGCCTCTCTTGAAACTCAGATGAATGAGTTTGCCTCCAAGTTCAAGAAGGATTTCTTGATGGTATCTTGCCTTTCTACTAGCACAATTTCGAGGAACACTTGGTATGTGGATAGTCGAGCATTTAGGCATATGATATCAACCTGGGAGTTGTTTTCTAGTCTAAAAGAGCACATCTTACGAGTTTAAGTTGAGCTTGATGATGCCAAGTATTCAGTCGCAGGAGTTGGCACCATTCATTTCTAGCTTTAGTCAGGTAACTCTTTAGACCTTGACGATGTTTTGTTTGTTCCAGGTCTTAAGAAAAAATTTCTTTCAATTTATGTTATGGAAGATAAGGGCTTTGCAATAGAGTTCAAGAACCAACAAGTCCTTCTAAGATTGAAAGAGTCTAGCCTAGAATCAACATAGGTAGTCGAGGTTTGGGAATGCAATTTATGTAGGTTACAAGGTGAACCTGTTCAATCCCTAGTTCATGATAGTGACAACTTGCATCATAAGACATTGCCTATTATGAGGGAGATAGTCACAAGTCTTCCAGAGTTTAGCATGGAGTAGCAAGGAGTATGCAAAGGGTGCATGCTTGGAAAGCATGCCAAGGTTGTTTTCCAAAGTAGTGAGTATAAGTCTAAGGAGATTCTAGAGCTAGTACATTTGGATGTATGTGGATTGATATTAGTAGCATTAATCTTAGGAAACAAGTATTATGTTTAGGGAGTATGTAGAGGGTAAGTGCTTGCAAAGCATGCCACGGTTGCTTTCCCAAGCAGTGAGCATAAGTCTAAGGGGATTATAGACCTAGTACATTTGGATGTGTTGGATCAATGTCAGTGGCATCAATCTTAGGAAGCATGTATTATGTTTCCTTTATTGATGACTTTTCTCGCCAGACTTGGATCTACTTCTTAAAGACCAAGGTTGAGGTCTCTAGTAAGTTTCAAGAGTTCAAAGCTCTAGTTGAAAACTAGACATAGAAGATCAAATCTTGAGATCAGACAATGGGGGTGAGCATACCTCCAAGACGTTCGAGGATTTCTACAAGGAGGCATGAATCAAGGAGTTAATTGTTTTGTACAAACTATTACCCCTCAGCTTGCATAAGTGTTAGTGCATGGATTGAAGATGATAATGAACTAAAGATCTATATTGGTGAGGCTTCTTTAAACAAAATTTTGAAGTCATATGGTCATCATTGTATCTATTTGTCCATTGTCTTGTTGTAGAATATTGTAAAAGGTGAGGTACCACTTCTAATTGTTTATAAAGAGCTAGTCTATAATGTATAATAAGCCCAACTGTGACAGTTGTACTCGACAAGAGACTCATGAGTGGTTTTTTACTAAGAAAGGTTAAGATCCTTATAGTCTAAATCTTTCGAAGTTTTTTCATTTGATAAAAATTCTTCAAAGCCATGAGCACGTCCTAGTACAACTACCTTAGTCATAGTGATTCCTTAGCCTTTGGTCTATTTCATCTCACTTTGGGTCACTATGGACATGTGTCAAGTCGGTCCTAGAATGTTACCCCAGTGTTACAAACATCGCCGATATATCGCGACGCTAACCCTCCGGCGACATATGGGGAATATATCGGCCGATATTTCCCCCAATTTTTTGCCGATTTTTTCGCTTTTTTTTGCTCATTTGTCGTGTTTTGAAAAAAAAAATTGTCGTGCCCATAAAAAATGTTGCCTTCTTCATTAGTAATTGGTCATATTAAATGGTAATATTAAATTCTTAAAGTAAAAGGATAGAAAATGAAAGATAAGGAGAATGTCAGAAAATGAAAGATAAGGAGAATGTCACTTTTACTTAAATTTTTAACATTGCCATTAATTGTTTCAGGATGTTTGAGAGTGGTTCCAACCTCATCGGACTTCATATGCAAAAAGTAGAGTTTTAGATCCCATTCAGAATTCAACAGACTTAAATGTTTTTTAGGAGTTTAGGATTACAAAGTTTCCACTGGATTGTATCATGTATGAGGGTATGGGATTGGCATTTAATCAAGCACATCAACCCCTCAATGTACCTTGATGTTGGTCGTGTTGATTGTTGAACTCCTTTGTCACGACCTTAATAAAAAATTACTCTTCACTCAAGCAAAATCACTTATTAAGCATGGGAAGTTTTTTCTACCTGATTTTAACGATTAGATTAGGAAGTTTCATGAAAATTGTAAGGTGTTGAGTTGTTGACTAATGTCCTTGGAGGATCAACTTTGAGATTTAAGGTGAAGGCAAGGACTAGAGCCTAGAGGAGGGAGGCATAGGGTGTTATTGATGAATAGGATCCCAATATAGGCAATGAATCGCCGACATGTATTATTTATGGTTTATGTTTCACATTCATTTTTTTAAATGTCCTTGCTCATTTATTAATTAAAAATATACATATACATACATAACGATTTAAAATATACATAGAGTCCACTACAACCCCCATGACCGCTAGGGCCTTCTAGCTCCAGAGGCAAAGCCATTACTAGAGCAATTACCTTTGCTTGTAAAAGGGGTAGAGGGAATCAATTGTTTATTTACTTGATTTCATTGTATATAAGATACATTGATTGTATTTTTTTGGTGATTCAATAGTTGGGGACTCAGGATCCAGGAAACAATTCATTTTTTATGTGTGATCTATCACTAGATGTCTTATACATCTTATATATTGGTTTTCTTTCCATATTCATGTGGTAATGTGTTTATTTGATGTTCTTGTTGCTTTAGATGTTTAGAAAATTGAAAAAAAATGAATATTTTTGTATTTTTTTTAAGTCTGCCGATATATTGCCGATGTTTGCCGACACTTTTGCCGATAAATCTGATAATTTCTTTTTGGACCCTCGGCGATATATTCGCCGACACGATAATTGTAACACTGGTCCTAGTTAGTTTAGAGTCTTTTGGGATTCCCTCTTGTGCTTGGTCATGAGTTGTGTGTTGGTGGTTAAAACATAAGTTGGATGGTTAGAGGTACCTTTTCTTAGTTCAAACTTTGGGTTTTATGTTTTTTTCTCAATTACCTTTGAAAACCCATTCCCCCTTTTCTCATGTTAGACCCTATACATATTTTTATGGAGTCATATATTCGCATGCGAGCCACTTGGACTCCATTTTCCCTTGATTGGATTGGCACTAGTCCTTGGAGTGATTCCCTTTTCCCTCCCATCACCTATTATTTATTCCTACACTACAAAAGCAAACATTTTGCTAGAGCTACTCTTCACATCACCTTGAACCTCAATACTTATTTCTCTAGTAATCCTATCTTGGGGAAGCCCCCCTTGAATTGGAGAAGAGCCAACCTAAAGTGTGAGGGGGATTGGTGTGTTGACATATGTCTTTCCTCTTGGTTCCCCTCGACTAGCTTCCTTCTTTGAAGCATCAATCACACATGCTAGTTTGAGAGGTAACATAACCCACAGTAGATTGGGCTTGTAGAGCGGAAGAATAGATCCATCATAGGGGCTACTAAGGTCATGATTCATGACTGGTATTTGTCGATGTTTCTATGGGAAAAAGCATGCAACATAGTAATCTACATTCAAGATAGGTTTCCTCACATGATATTGGAGGACAAGACATTGGATGAGGCATTCATTGATGTGAAGCCAAAGGTGAGTCATTTCCGCATCTTTGGTTGTCTAGTTTATATCCATGTGCCAATAAAGAAGAGGATCAAGTTGGATCCCTCCAATAAGAAGCATTTGTTTGTTGGTTATAGTGAGACTTCAAAGGCCTACAAGGTCTTTATTTCAACATAAGGAAAGACAGCGGTAAGCAGGGATGTGAAGTTTGAGGAAGACTTTACATTCATGAAGTCTCATGAGCCTATTCCTGTGATAAAGGATTAGGAGCGAGAAGCTCTAAAGGTTGAGCTAGGATCACTAGTGACTTCTAGCTTAGGGAAAAAAACCTTCAGGCAAAGAGGATCCAGTAGCTCCTCCGAGTTCTGTTAGGAGACCTCAATAGTTGGCTCAAATATTATGGGATGCTCAAGGGCATGTTGAGGCTCCTAGGAGCATATTCAAGGAGAGAAGACCTCCAAAGAAGTTTCCAAACTATATGGCATTGATAAGAAACATCATAGATTTCGAGCCTTCCAATTTTCAAGAGGTAGTAAACCAATAGGTTTGGAGGGATGCCATGGTAGAGGACTACACCTTCATCATGAAGAATGATGTATGGGGCATAGTGCCAATATCAGAGGGGAAGTCAGTGGTGAGTTCTAGGTGGCTTTACAAGATCAAGCATTCGTCAAATGGTTGCATTGAGAAGTTCAAAGCAAGGTTTGTAGCGAGAGGGTTCTCCCAAAAAGAGGGAGTGGACTACGAGGAAACTTTTTTTCCAATTGTCAAGTACACTTCCACTGTTAAGATTCAATATGTTAAGATAGATAACATCAGTATTCAATTCAATTTCACAACAATAGCATATACAGGATCACTGAAAGAATAACAAGCACAGCATAAACACAAGAGACACAATTTTATCCTGGGAAACCCTCGTGGGGTAGAAAACCCAGCAAAAATTCCTCAATATAGATGATCAAAAGTACAAAGATGAAATCCCCAAACAAGAACTCCTTCTCCTCCTTTGCAGATCTCTCTCTCTCCTATGCGAGTTCACAAGTGAGTGTGTGTTCAAATGAGGAACACACCTCCTTTATTTATACTTTACATTCACTTGACTTTTACACTTGATAGGTCGACCTCAATAGTTTATTCTCTTGCTGACTGGGTCGACCCCTCTAGGGGACTTAAACACCCCATTACAAATGACTCTTAGGGGATCTATTGCCCCGGCTTACATGGGAGAATTTACCTCAATGACTTTACATAATAATAACATCCCGACGGAGGAATAAAACATCTTTGGATGAATAATAATACAGTACAAATAGAATATTCTTTGAAGTTACAATATTTCGATACTCCCCCTTAACGAGAAGGGTATTCTAACAACATCTGCAAGAGCAAGAAGAGGTCATCAACAACATCATAGTGATACATCTATAAATCATTGGAAGCTTTCTTTAATCATCATCAACAACTAGAACAGCTGTTGGAACATCTTTAATATCTTCAATACTGGAACATCAACATCTACAGTACTGAGTCTTCATCTTCTACAGCATTCGATCACTCGATCGTCTACAGCAACATCATCATCTGGATGTCTTCGATCAACAATATCATCCGGATCTCTCGATCAATAGCATCATCTTCTGGATCTCTCGATCAACAACATCATCTGGATCTCTCGATCAACAACATCATCATCTGGATCTCTCGATCAACAGCATCATCTGGATCTCTTGATCAACAGCATCATCAATATCTGCAATACACGTGATCCAATTATGGGATGATCAATCCCTCTCACTTTAGGACATAAAGCCAAGGATGATGCAATCTTGATCCACTTACAGGATGATCAATCCCGATCACTTTAGGACATAAAGCCAAGGATGATGCAATCCTGATCCACTTACGGGATGATCAATCCCGATCACTTTAGGACATAAAGCCAAGGATGATGCAATCCTGATCCACTTACGGGATGATCAATCCCGATCACTTTAGGACATAAAGCCAAGGATGATGCAATCCTGATCCACTTACGAGATGATCAATCCCGATCACTTTAGGACATAAATCCAAGGATGATGCAATCCACTCGTCAACTTAGACAAAGTCTAAGAACCAATCACGAAGACACAAGTCTTCAGATTCATTTAGGACTAGAGTCCAGGGATGATGTAATCCACTCGTCAACTTAGACCAAGTCTAAGGACCACTCACGAAGACACAAGTCTCCGGATTCATTTAGGACTAGAGTCCAAGGATGATACAATCCACTCGTCAATTTAGACCAAGTCTAAGGACCACTCATCGACCTCATCGTCAATATAGGCATCCTCATCATCGACCTCATCGTCGGTACAGGCATCCTCATCATCGACCTTATCGTCGGTACAGGCATCCTCATCATCGATACAGGTATCCTCATCATCGACCTCATCATCGATCCAAGTATCATTGACCATATCACTCCCCCTTTCGAGGAGGGCCCTTTTGAACTACACCAAGCTTGTCTCGGAAATACTCAAACTTTACTCGAGACAGAGGTTTGGTCAATACATCAGCAACTTGCTCATCGGTGCTCACATACTCGAGCGTTATAGCTCCTTTTTGCACCATATCCCGTATATAGAAATATCGGATCTCTATGTTCTTTGACTTATCATGGAACACTGGATTCTCCGTCATCTAGTTGTCACACAGGATCACAGTGGAGTCCATCTCTAAGTCAAATAGTTCTGACAACAGCTTCCGAAGCCATCTGGCTTCACAACTAACAGAGCAAGCTGCTATCTATTCCGCTTCAGCTGTGCTGAGAGCCACACAGGACTGCCTCTTGCTAAACCATGAGATCATGGTGGATCCTAGATAATAACATCCACTTGAGGTGCTTTTCCTGTCTGAGACACTTCCGGCCCAATCTGCATCTGTATAACCATACAATCTGTAGTCATGATCTCCAACATAGTATAGATCAAAGTCTATTGTACCTTTTAGGTACCTCATCACATGCTTTGCAGCTACTAGGTGAACACGTCTAAGCTCAACTAGATACTGACTCAGGGTGTTCATAGCAAAGCATATATCTGGCTTGGTATTCGTCAAATACATCAACGAACTAGTGATCTGTTTGTAAACTGTAGAAACCACTGTCCATCATCCTAGATCTCCACTTCACATTTTCCTTGGCTAAGGAAAAATCTCATCTGATCTCACCCACATATCTAATCACAAGAATCATACCAAGATTCTTTAACTCTGAGATCTACTCCCTCTCTGACTGAACATCATTCACACTTTGCATTGAGTGATCTTCTGCATATCTATCTGTGCCATCTCCCGTCATATGGGTCTACTGATATGAGCCTCAAGATCACTCGAACTCTATGGTGAGTTCCTTCTTGCATCCATCTAAGAGAAGAGTGTCATATGTATATAGAAACGATCTTCAACCTTGTAGCAAAGGTTGAAATCCGCATCACCCGTGGTGATCATCAAGCTCATCAAATGACTATCGATCCTGGGTACCTGTTGAACCCGTACAGAGCCTTCTTCAATCGAATCCTGGAAGTTTGCTAGATATGCACTTCTTCTTCAATTACACCAATCAAGAGAACAATCTTGTCATCCATGGGTGTAATCTATCTCTGGAAGTGTGTCTAGCCACTTGGAGCAAACATCTCGTCATGATCCTCTCCCTTTTTCTAAGAGAATCCTCTAGCCATGAGCCTTCCTTTGTACTTCTATAGTATGTTTGATTTGTAAATCTTCTTGTTGATCAGTCATCACTTTTTCTTTGGAACAAGTGTTCATCATCCTTCTTTTGTAGATCATAGCACATGATCTTTCCTACAAATCAAATTCAATTACATGATTAGTAACACTTCATAATCATCAAATCATGTTGACATTTCAATGATGACCTATTATGCATACTGATATGATTCACATAGTTATGCAACTATCTTAACCAATACTTTGGCACAACACTTTTCCATATCCTGTATGCATACAGTGGCTATCTGGATGCCTCCCATCTCTACCAGAACATACTATCAAGAGCGTGCATAGCTCCTAGCATGTTAGGAAAGAGGTTTCATTCTAGACAAGCAGTAATGGAATGTTTGTCCAACTTACCCATCATATGCATATTAGTAGTCTACTGTTCAATGCTATATGAATGCTTACACTATGCATGATATATTTCATGATTCTAGGAATACAAATATGCATACAACGAGCAATATCATTAACTATTCAGAGATTCAAGAAGTAATTTAAATAACAACTCAAATACTTATCTTTTATGTTTGTGTGGTTTCCTCCCTCTTGATCTCTATTTTCCCTTTATGATAGCATCATGATTATATGTCTTTGAACTTCTATTCATCCTGGACCACTATGCATGCTTAAGTGTGCACTAGTTTCATCATTGTGTCATCCTCAAAATCTCATGCATAATCATACATTCATTAGTATAATCTTAATACTATCAAAACATTATAATCTTAAATATGTATGGTCATGATCATTTCTTACACAGGTAATTTATCACAAGTGTTAGTATTCAAGGTTTTAGGGAGTACTTCTTTTACTCATGCATATTCTTATTTGACCATAGGATTCTTCTAGTTTGTCATATCATTAAGCAAACTAAGAAGCATAATATGCATAAACCCATGATTACTCAAACTTATAACTTCATGAATAATCATTATCAATCATACAAAAGTATACTTATATAAGATCCTAACACAAGGTAGGATTCTAACTCGATATAGGAAAACATACTTGGATTATCATGCTTGCTAGTTATGTCTAACATACCCAAACAATGTCTTCTTTGTTCTCTACAGTGATTTAGAGACCTTGTGCTAGTAACCTGCATATCTCATAAGTTAAGCATTGTAGAACCAAATTATACATACCTTGTAAGTAGAGATTTTATGTGATCAATGACTATGGATGAGTGTCTTTGTCTTCATGTCATCATGGCCATATATTCTTGATCTAGAACTTGATTTGTCTTTCTTGATGTACCTTTCATGTTAGCAGACAACATCATCCTCATACAACACCACAAGTGCATTATTACAATAATAAGTGTCATAACATTAATCAATGAATGTCTTCTATCATTCACATGCATTCATACTTTTACTAAGGTGATCAGGCAAGTCTAAAATTAATCATGATTGTACTAACCTCAATAATATGAAGACAAACATATCATGAACTTAATCATGAAACAGATTTCAAAACATACCTGTATCTCCTCAAGTCATACCTGTCGAGATTGCTTGTAGTCTTCTCTATAAGGGTAAAACCCTAACCATCCAAGGTAGATCACTTGTAAACATCTTATATAGTTTCATGGTGCTAGGATGATAGAATATTAGTGCCATTTAAACCTCCTTTATTGCTGCCCTATGAGTCTCCCAACTTTGCTAGGGTTTCTTCTAACTTGGAAACCCTAATTTTCAATCTCCTTCCTCCCACAAAATTTTGATGGAAGATTAATATCTATGATGAATGGATTCAAAATTCATCTTCAAAGTTTCCAATGTTACATCAGGTGTCTCCAACATTGTATCAGGTCCTTCCATACCTAAAAACTGAAAACCCTTAGTGAGAGCTTTTTCCTCCTCTTCTTTGATTTCCTTTGTTGAGCCATTTCAGATGTGCCGTATTGTTTCTGGTGTATTTTTGAAATTTCGGATCCTCAGGGTCTGAAACTTCGGCCTGTGGTAGCCTGACCTGTCATCTTTCCAACCCCACAGGTTTGAGCTTCATTGGATTCCTCATGAGAGAGATATGATAATTTTCCCAACATGACCTGTTTATGGGATGAAACAGCATAGCGAACTTGTACGGAGTTCCATGTGTCACTATTTCAACTTCGGCCTCTGATACTCGCACCTGTGAAACTACAGTCTGTGCCCTAACTGTCACGTTTTACGGAATTCCATTTGGAGTTTCCTAGCCCGAGATATGACCTTTTTACCTAGGTCACCTGTTTAGGGCTTCATTCTGGAAGAGGCAGAAACCCTAACTTGTACGGATCATATCTCAAAAAGTATAACGAATATGAGGCTGAAACTTGGACACAAGGTACAGGAACATGTCATCTTCGGTCTGTCCAAGTATCAGATCCTGAACCTTCGCCAAAAGTGATTTATAGCGAAAGTTCCACGATGACTAGGTTTTTCTATACAAAGCCCTAGCTTTCAAATTGTCGCAAGTGAAACAAGTTTCGTAAATGCCATGCATTGCCTTCCTTCAAGATAGCTCTGAAACCATGTTAAGATTCAATATGCTAAGATAGATAACATCCGTATTCAATTCAATTTCACAACAATAGCATATATAAGATCACTGAAAGAATAACAAGCACAACATAAACACAAGAGACACAATTTTATCCTAGGAAACCCTCATGGGGTAGAAAACCCAGCAAAACTTCCTCAATACAGATGATCAAAAGTACAAAGATGAAATACCCAAACAAGAGCTCATTCTCCTCCTCTGCAGATCTCTCTCTCTCCTATGCGAGTTCACAAGTGAGTGAGTGTGTGTTCAAATGAGGAACACGCCTCCTCTATTTATACTTTACATTCACTTGACTTTTACACTTGACAGGTCGGCCTCAATAGTTTATTCTCTCGCTGACTAGGCCGACCCCTCTAGGAGACTTAAACACCCCATTACAAATGACTCTTAGGGGATCTATTGCCCTGGCTTACATGGGAGGATTTACCTCAATGACTTTATATAATAATAACATCCCAACGGAGGAATAAAACATCTCTGGATGAATAATAATAAAGTACAAATAGAATGTTCTTTGAAGTTACAATATTTCAACATCCATTAGAATAGTTATGCTTTTAGTTTCAATTATGGGATGGAGATGTTACCTCAAAAACTAGCACTTGTCCACAACCAAAGGTATATGGACCCAACTGAGATGTGTGGACACAACGGACCCATTGGACCCGGTGCTATGATTGACAACTTTTCAAGGAGGTACACCAAATGTCACCTCAATGTAACCCCCTTGCTCCTTAAACCGCGGGAGATTCCCCAAACAAGGTAAGAATATACCTAAAAAATAATCAATGAAAGCAAGCTATCCCTACAAAACCTTCCCACTATTAATAGACTAGCACCTTACGGATTCCACAATAGGTATACAATTAATGCTTCTTGACTTGGAAGGCTAAGAAAAATAATATGTAATAAGACCAAGTATTTTTCTGCAGTAAAAACCAGCGAGATAAAATGCGAGAAATATCCAAAACTAACCATTGAAATCATCCAAAATTTAACTCCTAGGAACCAACTACAAGGGGTGCATTGATCCCCCCTAGGGTACCATCTTTCTAGAGGATGAATGATGTGTTTTGGATCTTCAATTTACCGCAGTCAATGTGAACCAAAAATATTTTTTGCGTCAAATCCCCCAGGGTCACCCTGGGTGACCTATGAATTTAGGGGAAATTTCTCCAAACCCCTAGGGTTTGATTTGTCTATCAAGATGGACCTGCAAGAACAATATACCAAACATGCAATAAACCCTAGATGACTGACGTCACCCTACCTAGGGTTGATGTCACCTCTTTTTTTGGGCCTTTTTTACCTAAAAAAACACTTTTTTTTGCGAGATTTTTCAACTTTTTTGGATCTTTCCCATATTTTGCCAACTACAAAAACTTATTGCAACAATTAACAACTTCAGAAAATAACAATTTAAAAATAACTAGGGCACAAAAATAAATATGATCCGTAAACTGCCGTGGATATTATAGATCAGTTCATCACAACGAATCTCACAACTTAGTTCATTATGTTAATTTAATTTCATAAAATACTGAATACAATGGAATTGAAAGAGAAATTGGAGCAAACAAGTACACAATCCACACAATAACACAAGATCTAGCCTAGGAAAACCCACTATGGGGAAAAACCCAACCACAAATAAGGACTATGCCTTACTCATCATACCAAATTGCAAATACAAAGGAAATGGTACTCCCTATGAAGTTACCTATAACTCTGTGGCTAGAATGGCTACTACAGGATCTCCTATATCCTTTGTTCTGCTCTAGCATCCACTCCCATGCTACTGCTCAACTATGGAACAATACAATACATCAAAAGAATGGCTCCCCTTCTTCTAGCGACCCGATATTTAACATAGCTCAATAGTTGTCTAGGGTTAATTTTAGGGTTTTTGCATGCCTCAACTCTTGATTAGGGTTAAGGTTTTGGTCCTTCTAGAATGTTCTTGAAGGTCCACACGTGACTAGCTCCACATGTGTGAAAAATGAGAGCTGGCGTGGAATCCACTCGATACCATGGTGGTCAACTGGATAGGTCAACTTGCGGGAGGCATAACGTTTGCATAAGGACTCTAATTGTAGCAATCATTGGACCTGTGGAAAGGTATCGGAGTGTAGAATCACCTCATGGTCCATGGCGCTAGTGATGGGTTGTTTTACCCCCAAAAATGTCGTCTTGTCCCCTGAAGGCCACCGAAAAATTGTGATTAACGTTCTCTCAAGAATTGGTAATCCAATTTTGAATGAATTTGAGCAAAACCAAGAAACCCTAGGTTGTGTTGGTTTTGACCTAATTAGGGCAAAGAGTTCCCAAAAACCCAACAAGAGAGACCCTATGAGAAGGGATGTCTCACTTACAAAACAATGTTATTATGCATAAAAAACCCTAATTTACCCTCACCTTGGATGTCTATGACAATGCAAGACAAAAGAACCAAAGCAATGTTGCATATATGGTCTCGAGGAAAAGTATCGACGAGGGTCTAGAATATAACTTCTCGACGGTATCGACATAAAATATCGGAAAATGTCGGAAGGCCTTGAAACAATACAAAAATACTCATTTTTTTCAATTTTTAAAATATATAAAGCAACAACATCAAATAGACACATTGCTACATAAATATAATGATACAAGTAATAAATAAGATGCATAAGATGTCAAGTGGTCACATATCTTTACTAAACTGAAAATTATGAAACATGTTCTTGATAGGATGATACAAAATCACATCAAAATCTCAAAATAAATGTATCTCATGAGATGAATCATTATCATGAGGCATCTAGATACTAGATAGTACATAATACAATCAAAATGATAGATCATAGGAATCCCAATCATTGATTCCCTCTACCCCTTTTACGGGTAAAGGGCACCACGTTTCCTCTGGAAGCACTAGGTGGTCATGGAGGTGCTCGGGATGAGGTTGGTGTGGAAGATCCAAAGCCTCCAACTATTCCAGTTGAGGCAGAAGACAAAGTGGGTTGTCTCCTCCCAGCCCCAACTCCAACTACAGGTCTCTGTGGAGGTGGTGGTAGTGGCATTGGCTGCACCGAAAAATCAATCTTCTCCTGAACATCTGTATACACTGGAAGTGGATCATCCTCCTGCCGTCTCCTCCCCCTCCCCCCGCACTTCCGTCTCCTCCCCCAAATCATCTACATGATCCTCCTCCAACCACTCGGGTGCCTCCTCCACCTCCACCCTCCATTGAGTAGTGGTGTTAATGGCAAACAAATTTATGGCCTCTACGTCAGGTTCTTTGTCAAGTTGCTTCACCCATAGCCTTAGATTGTAGTAGACATACACCATGTCATTAAGGCGTTGGGTACCTAACCTGTATGAACATTGAGGGCCATAGTTAGTTATGGTAAATTGAAGTAAATTAAAAAATATAAACAATTTAAATTTTGATTGTTGCATTTTTAAACATTTCTAACTTGTTGCGCTTCTTGGAGTGTATCTTTTCAAAGACACTCCAATTGCGCTTACCCTCGGAAGAATTGCAATTTTGGCTAAGCACCCGAACAACAAGTTTCTGTAACTTTGGGAGCTTTCCACCATAGTGTTTCCACCAGACATCTACAATGAATAAAATGAAAGAATTTAATGGAAGACAACAAATTATATTTCCATCAAGTAATAAATGTCAAATATATATAAAGGAAAAAACAAAATTTGAAATTGAAGCTTACCTGGCATCTTTGCAGTCCTATCTAGGATAGCCATCTCATAACCCAAAACCTCAGATGCCATCCTATATATCTCCATCTATCTAGAAATCTCTAAGCGTTCAGTTGGAGTGTGCACCATCCTCTGAACACACTGGAAAAAACCATCCTCTGAAGTTATTGTGGGATATCTTACTTACCATTGTTGCAGCATTGCATTCACTGCTCTTATAATTGAACAGTTACATGTTTATCATGAATGCTATGTGAACAAGGCTTTGCTAATGAGATCGATATACTTATTTGCATTTACAACGTTCATATTTTACATAGTATGTCTTCTTCATTCTCAAGTTGATTCAGTAAAGGCACTGGCCATTAATATATTTGTGTAGAAGGATTAGTTGGTTTGTCCAAGTGTCTTGCAGAATAGCTAAAGGGCTCTCCCCTTGGAGGTTATGAAACTCCTAAGAAGTTGGAGGTGTGGCTGAGGTGACATTGGGTCACACTCTCCTTACATTTGTCTATTGGACACTAGCCTTGCTAGTTTGTCCGATAACACCCCCCAGGGTAGTGGCATTAACTATCGAAACTAACACATAGGTCCTAGATCCTTTGCTAAACCTTCAAGTCACTAAAATAAACATATCGGATTGTTCATTTCACAATCTCAAGCCTCCCAACTCGAGCATTAATCATCTAGTGGCTTTACCATTCATATATAGGGTTTCAAACTTTCATCAACTACTCACCTTACGTACTCTATTCATTTAGTTTGATCAGGTGTGTTAGCTTTAGATCTCTCCTTTCAGGTTAGATCAAGGTATCCCCCTTTGTCACTTGGATTTCAGTGGCATAAAGTGAAGAGAGTCTTGATCGGCGTGACAACTGATCCATTTCGGGGATCAAGATTCTCTTAGGTCACCTCTTTAGTTTTTTAGCTCCTCTACCGTCCTGGATAGGATTCATCGCAAAGGGGAAACTACAAGTTATGTGATAACAATCCTCTTCAAGAAAAAATGATCTTCTTGAATCATCAACATCGTCTTCATCAAGGAGTGAATGAAAGGGTCTAGCACAATTGATCAAGCTCTTGATCCTAAAGATGTTGTTATTGCTGAGTTGATGAAGACTCAATCCAAGTTACTCCAAGACCTAGAAAGCTTGAAGCTATCCCAATCCCAAACTAAAGATAAGATTAAGGCATTTTACCCTCCAAGAAAACCTGGATATAACTCAAATCAGCAAAGGAAAGTTGAAGACTCCAAGGCTCCTCAAGCTTCAAATAATCAAAATTGTGCCTGTTGGTGTTTTGAATGTGATGAACCCCATGATAACCAAGAGTGTCCATTGAATGGAAATGGGGCAAGTGGTCGTGTTAATTTCGTTGTTGAATTCGATTATGAGCATGAGATTCAACATAATGTTTGCAATTTTTCCACCCAAGACATGGAACAATTCAAGCAAAATATGATCAATAACATGAGACTTTAAGAATTGAGATCCATGGATGAAGAAACAAAGGATAAGCTTAGAAAATAAAAATGGCAAACATATCAAAGGAAGAAAGCTAGTCAAGCTCAAACCCCAAATCAAAAGAAAGCATCGAGAAAGTCCTCCTTACCTTTATCACAACCTAGTGAAGCCCAACCAAATCTTAAGGTGACCAATGATGTGGATCTTGCTATTGATATTGAAGGAATGCTCAAGAAGATCACCATTCCTATACCCCTTAGGGAATTAATCAAATTTCCTTCTCAAAATGAAAGGGTTAAGAAGTTTTTCCAAGATAGCATGAAAGAAGAGTTGAAGAATGACCTTCCTATTATTCTTCAAATCTCTATTTATGAAAAGAAAAATGGGAGTCACAAGCCTTTTTATGTCACTAGTTGTGAAAGGAATGAGCTTGCACAATTGTATGTTGGATTCTAGAGAAACCACTAATGTTATGCCACTTCGTGTCATGAAAGCTTTAGGTTTAGAAATTTCTTATCCATATGGGAATGTATGTGGGGCAGACTCAAAGGAAATCAAAATCCACGGCCTTATCAAAAACTTAAAGGATGATCTTTTTGCTTGTCTTGATATCTCAACCCTAATGGATGTAGCAGTTATAACCTACCACCTTCTTATGAAATGTTGTTATCAAGAAAATGGGCTATAGGATTAGGAGTTATTTGTAAATGGTTTTATCGTATGATTCTATTCCCATTTCTAAAGGGAAAATGGTTTGAATCTATCAAGAACCATTCTTCAAAAGCCATTTGCAAGAGCTTACTAATGAAATTAGTAAAATGTATGATTGTGCCTTTGACGAAGTGGAGAGGTTGTGTATGGTTAATGATATTCAAATTCCTTTTGAAGAGGATTTTATTGAACCTACCCAACCCAAGGAAGAAAAGGACAAAGGTAAGAAACCCATGCATGTTGTACCTTTAACCATCCATGAAAAGGGATCAACAAGCCATAAAGATGTTTCAACTAAGAAAGTTTGGCCTATAAAGGGGGATGTGAAGTTTATATTGCCAAATGACCTCGAGAAACACTTCTCCCTAGTGAGCAACTTGAAGGGACCATGATGGGGAATCCTCAAGTTTCAAGAGAAAAATGAAGTAGGGATGAATCTGTCCTACCCAAAAGAAATCATGATTGGGTAAATTCCTATCCTTTTAAATGACAATCCACAATCTAAGAGTATCCCAAGTCAAAATAAAAAAGAAAAAGTGGAGCACCCTACTAAAATTGACACTCATTTAGATGTTGAGCAAGATAAGTTTCAAGACAAAAGATGTAGTGAGGAAACCATAAACCAAAGGCAATTTACCTGTCAAGATCCCATTATGATTTGGAATCAAGCTTATGGGTATATAGCAAAACCTTTTTCTGATCTTTGGATTGGTCCTTTCTTAGTTGAAAGTTTTGTTGATGAAAATGCTTATTATTTGTCTTCAACTAATGGCTATCTTTTTTATATTCCCTTACGCCAGGCTTTCATCAAAGAATATATACATGGTGGTACATAGCACTTTCCATTTCTTGTTGTAGTTAGTTTAAGATAGTCTGGATTAAGAAAATTTTGAGCTTTTACTTATGACTTGTAGTTTAGTTTAAACATTTTTGCACATTTCTTTTCATGCTGTTAGTTTAGAATTTGCTTATGTTTTGCTTCATAATAGAATCACTAATAATGGTCTGTGGGGAAGGTATATTTCTGATTTGTAGGTACTTGTTGGTGGTTCTTGCTATTAGTGTACTAGTGATTCTTGTTGAATTTTCATCAAGTTAGGGTTATATATAGAAAAATAACAATTCATCATACTTTAATGCAGAAAATACAATTAATAACCATTTACAAATCTTGAATATTAAATAGTGCAGTATTAAAATCTATCATAACATAAATTTCATATCTTTAGCACTCTCAGGTTGGTCACTGTGTTAAAATACTTTTAACACTACCAGTGAGGTCACTGTGCTAAGTTAATCTCCAACAACATAATTCAACCACATAATAATAAAAGAGATATTGTGTGTGGGACCCTTCCTATAAGAATACTCAGAAGAGTTACTTACCTTCAGTAAAGGCTGTGCCTCAGAGAGGACAGTCAAATCTGGAAACTATCAGACCCTACAAGAGGGTAGTACAAACCAGAGAGAGATGACTGGGCTGAGGTATAACAAAATAGTCAATGACAGTCAGAAGCACAGTGACAATCTCAATCAAGTCACAACATGATAGAAGTCCAAAAGATATAAGCACAAGAGATCTGAACCCTAGCAAAAATATGACCTTAATTAGACACAAAGGATCAGCACATAGATCAGATCAAGTCTCAGCAATATGGATATGGTCAAGACAGAAATCAGTAGTAGAGATCTGGTAAAAGAGCAAAGCTCAGCATATTAAACAAAGTCTGATCACTTTAGATCTGTCCACCAACACTCATGGCTTACACAAGCTTGCACACAGCAGAGGAGGGCAAACCCCAGGGCCTTACGGCCTCCACAAATTTTCACTAGAAAACTGGATCAGACCAGCAGGCCTCATGGCCTCCACAATTAATTAACCAGTAGGCAGATCGAAGATTAAACAAGGCTCACAAATTGGCTTTATGGGCACGTCCTCCTCAACAAGTAAGAAAATAATAGATCGGACTTCAATGATGGCTTAATGAGCAGATCGGAGGTCAACGACTCAACACAACTTAGGTAAAGGCAGATCGGACATCACAATAGGTAGATCAGATCCCTTAATGGTCAGATCAGACAGATCGAGCCTCAATCTAACCCACAACAGTTAGATCTGATCTGTGGAACTCACGGCTCAGTCAAACAGAGATGGAAACAGCAGATCGGATCCCTTATCAACCAGATCTGACCTTAAACAAACCTCAGTGAGTAGATCAGACTCCAATCAGACCTACGATACAAGTAACAACAGCAAAAAGACCTTGACGTCAGCCCTATTAGTCAGCACAAATCAGATCTGAGGTATGTGGAAGACTTCAGCAAGTAAGCAAACAACAGTACAACCTCTTAAACCCTTGACGTCAAGCAAGAAAGCTGAGATAGGATGTTTGATAGGATGATGGAAAATGAAAGAATATGACTTCATTAAATAGTATTTGGATTATTAAAATAATCCTTTAAATTAGGATTCCTTAGAATTAGGAAAGATTAAAAAATTAAAAGTTAGAATAATAAAAAAAAATTAGAATCTCATTAAATTAGGGAAAGGTCACTTTAAAATAAAAATAAAAGATAAATAAATAAAATATAAAAGTAAATAAAAAATAAAATAAAAATAATAAAAGATATAAAAAAGTATATATATAAAAATAAAAATAATAAATAATAAATAAATAAATAAAAAGAACCTCATAAAGTGGACAAACATCTAAAGTACCCATAAGATCAAATCAACAAGGGTGGTATAAATAAAAGGTGGGTCAATGACCCTATTTACCACAAATCAAAGATAGGGTACCACAAGACCAATAGACCAAAAGTAAATCACCCAAGGTGGAAAGGTATAACCAGTCATCTCTCTCTCAAATGTACAAATGTTCCATATAACCTGAAAGTTCATCATCATTGTATAAGGAAGGGTTCACACAGATGATGTGATCAAGTGGTCCTCTCAACTGCTCCTTAGGTCAAATGTTAGTAGCTTCCACAAGGGGTGGCCAGTCCCTTGAGAAGACCAACCAACTCATCCATCTCGAAGACCTAGGAGAAGAGGACATCACACATCATAATCTTGGTAACTGACCAAGTGCCTCCATTCTCAAGGAATGGCTTCTCAGCCCAAGGCTAAGCCTCAGTCCTAGACTGGGACATGTTGATCAACCATCTGGTCCATGACCAGGTTCTCCATTCTCCCAGAGAATGGTCCTCAGCCTCAAGCTGAGCATTCAGTCCTAGACTAAATGTTGATCAACCATCTGCAGGACCTAGGATGTCTCTGTCTCAACCTGCAGGATCTGCTTGGTCCTCAACCAAGAAACTGTCTGGTCCTAGACCAGAATACCCTAGAGACAAATAGGGGCCCTAGCTACATGCTAGGGACTTTGCCATGGCATCCATCTGCTTGGTCCTCGACCAAGAACCCCAAGAGACAGCTGGGGGCCCTAGGGTACCTTCTAGGGTCTTACACATTACTCTGCCTGGTTAACTTGACCAGGAACCCTAGTTAACTGACTAGGGTACCATTCTCTCTGAGAATGGGTCTCGCAGCTGCACTGAAAAATTAACAATTCTGAGGTTCTCGAGCATTCTTTTCCTTAGAGCACTTGTCCCCCCATGGAGCCAAATGTTATGCCATACATTGTATGGGCATATTAGCACTTATTTTTGCTTTCACTTTGCTTTCATCATTCTAGACTTCTATGGTTTCAAATGATATCAACATTTTGACGATTATGATATGATGCAATGCCATGCCAAAAGATCTCCTATGATGATGATATGCTACTAGATGTTGTATTTTGCTACTTCTACATGATCATGCATATGCTTATTTTGATGAGTATAGCTAGTAGTATCATTCATAGGTTGATGTGGCGAATGATTTTATATTTATTTAGGTACCATGGACCAAGATGACCCTTGGTTTTCCAACAATTATTCCCCTTCTTTAATTTCATAATTGGCCATCTCCATTATTCATCGTTATTTCACTTTGTTTCTTCATCCTAATGGTTACTCAATTGACTTGATGAACTCTTGATCTTCCCTTTCGTATTCCGTTCACCATAAGTGCCTCCATGTTTTCCCTGTGTTTCGGGCCCACTTATGTTGTAGTGAATCCTCAGTACAAGATGCTTTCATGTAGATCCTCGTGGTTGGTTGTCAATAGTTAGGAAGAACTAACATTGAGTAATGTTTCCCCTTAGATCTAAAACAAGAAGGTTGTTACCCTAATATGCCTCAAAAAGGGCATGTGAAGACAAGTTCCCGGTCCAAGAATCTTATACCAGATGTTGGTGAAGAAAGCAAAATCAGTGCCAGTTCCTAAAAGAATCAAGAGAGACCAAGAAAATTACAAAATCAAGCAATCAAAAGAAAGAAAAAAGAAAAGTTTGCAAGGCTCACTTGCATATGCCTTAAATAAAAGAAATCAAGGCTAAGGTTGTTGAAAAATGTAATGAGAGATGTCCTTGTCACCATGTTTTTGTATTTGCCATGGGGGGGACACAACATTGTGTTTCCTAGACTTGTTATGTTTTCAAAGTGACTTTTTAATGAAGTACTTTATTATTATGTACTTTAAGTTGTCTCAAAAGTTATTTAAATGTATTATTAATTATGTGATGTAATTAATAAAGGAACATTGAATATAAGCCCTCAGATCAAAATCATCTTAACCATTGGATGAAAAGTTAGTTAGGGTTTGAGAAAGTAAAGTACAAATACAAGTCTAAGTGAAAGAGAAAACACACAGTAAGAGAAAGACATCAAGAGATAGAGAGAGAGAAGTCGTTTCTGCATTTTTATGAGAGCACAGTTTCCTAGAAATCATTGGCACAGTTCCCAAGGCAATCTGAGAGCAGCAAACAGTCCGTATAGTCAAGTACACAGTCCGTACAACAGTACCAGTGGCACAAAATTTGAGGATTTGAATACTAGAACGTGTGGGCACCATTTTCGAGACTAATAAAAAGTACTTATGCTGAGTATTTTCGTATAGTCCGTACAGTCCTTTTGCTGGCACAAAAATCGAGATTCTGACAGTCCGTACACAGAGCCGTACAATAGTCTTTCTGGCACGTGTGGTTGAGAAAGTTAGCACGTGTGAAAGGGGGTCTTGATTGGCACATTTTCCAAGTGATTTTGCTGAGATAAGTTGTCTTCTTAATTGCATTTATGATTTTGCTGAGTGAAAGATAAATTTCTGAGTTGTGAGAAATTTCAGTTTTGCTCTCATTTAATAAAAGACATCTCTTTGGGTTTTTTCCCATAATGGGGGTTTTTCCTTGGGCATTGGCCCTAAACACATGTGTTCACATTCTACAGTGATTGTGTGATAGTTTCATTGAGTATTTTTTGTTCAAGTTATTTATGGCTTTAAATAACTCAGAGCAACATTAAGTCATTAATGAAGCAAAGTATTTGAAGAAATGTCTGAATGAGTTTTTAGTACATTTCCTTAAAATTTTACAAAGCTATCCTCATCCAAAGTACAAGAAGAAAAGTCCATGAAGAAAGGGAGTAGTCAAAAGAAAAAGAAAAGAATAAAGGAGAGTGTTACCAACTAAGTTGTACTTAGTTGGACTATCAAGTGAGCGGGCAGTGTTGAACATGTTACATGTTCATTTTCAGTGATTTGATGTCCATTGGGCTTTTTTAAGGGCCCCCTTTTTAATTTTTTTTCCACATGTCCATGCCCTGCGGGGTTTGTAATAAAATGTACTAGCATGGTATTTTTGTAAAGGACTTGGTTCCCTAGGAATTTTTTACCAAGTCGGGTACCCCAAGGAGTTTTTTCACTCATCAATTATGTCTTGCAATTTTTGCATAACATAATTTTTGGGTTTTTTCTCTTGCTACTCCAAAGCTGGAATGCTTGGTGAGGTTAACGGGCCTTAGGGGGCTGTTGCCGCCTAATACACACCTGTGGGGGACGCGGCAGGAAACCTTCAAGCCGCTCGGTGTGTCCTTGGGGGCAAGTGAGAGTCAAGTGCTGTCACCTGATTACTCGACTCCTCCGTCTAGGCTTACTCCTAGCGAAGCCAAGGGGGGTGGTCCCTATGAAAAATAATCTAAGGCTTTTAATCTACAACAAAAGATAAAAGTCTATTCTAGGAGTTAATGATGACGAGATGAAAAAATATAACAACAAAGCACTGCTTGTGAATTAAATCAAATAGCTAACCCAACATAAGATAAATAACCATTCACGACATTTATGATTGATACTTAAAACACAGAAAAATAAAGACCAGTGCCGAGAATGTAAAAATGCTTGTAAGTACTGTTGTGTGGGGTTGCTTGTGTAGTCTCAGTGAAAGTATTGCAGTGGCTCGGTTGGTAAATTTTATAGTTATTAAATGAGTAGTTAAGGAGTGGGTTGATTCTTGGTTTGGCCCAAAAGAAAACCTAAACTTCGAACTGGGTGCTCTAGCAACCTTACCAAGTGTCCAACCAGGCGAGGATGAACCCGCTTAAGAACCTGCTGACTCTGTGGATTCAGTCCATGCAACCTCCCGAGTTCTTAGGATTGGATTCTGATGGATTATCCTATTAACACTAATTACCTTGCACCCGTTTCTGATTGAGCCAACTGTTCCGACTAAGCTGCAGTGGTCAAGAGCATACTCCGAGTTTGGGGCGTTGTTCGTTTTATTAAATAGGTATGAGTGGATGATTAATCTACACTAAACCCCAAGCGTAAAGCAAGGGGGGTTAATTTTAGGATTAAATTTTAAGCACAGGATAATAATTCGAAATAAACACAAAAGCATATAAAAAAGATAAACAGGTCCTCAGAGGACGTTGTGTGCTTGAGTGAGTTATCTAATTACTACTGCTTGAAAGAAAACTAATCTAAAACGAAAAAATAAAAAAAAATGAACAAGGGTGCGAATCCCCCCTGGGGGGATTGGGTTCAGGCGCTGGAATTGCCTGCTGTGCTCTTTTTATTTTATTTTTGATTACAACTTGGAAACTTAAGAGAAATACTGCTTGCCCTTTATCATTAGGGAACAAGTCAGTTTACAATGTTAGAATGATGTAAGGGAGGTAAAACTAGCTCCCCGGATGGCTACGGACACCTCTGAATCTCAGACTTTGAGCTTTAAAAAGCTCGGACCTGCTAAAAGACAAAAAAAACCAGCGAACTGAATTAGTCTTAAAAATGCCAAGAAACACTTAAAAAGTGTCTTTGACGTTGCTACAAAAAATTGCAAAAATTTCTAACTTAGCTAGCAACCTAGAACTAAATAAAAATGAAGCTATTAGACTCTTTAGATTGCTACTTGCTTAGATCTATTAATCAAATGAACTTTGAAGCAAGATTTAGATTTAAATAGGACAGTGACCGAGATAGAATAAAAAAATGGATCTAGAAAAGTGAACCCATGGGGTTTGAGTGCTTTTGAAGAGAAGGGTTATGGAGTCAAACTCCTTGATGCACCGATAAGATCTACACTTCGATCGACAATGTTGAAATGAAGACAAGATCAAGCAAGTTCTTTGTGCTCTCCAACTTGGGCTACCTGTAAATAGCTACCAAGAACTAACAAGGGGATTAAGAGCATTTGTATAACAATAAACCATAAAACAATAGAAAAATGAATTTCAAGCAAGAAACACCATCATTCTTTGCATCATGATATCATTTACATATGTAAGCAGCCTATAAAGAGTTACTTACAGATCTATAAGAAGATAACTTCTTTACCCAAGAAATGCAATCCCAACAATATTAATCAATGGAACATAAGTACAGTTTACCTCATTCATGCATGTAGATCCAATCCAAGACAATCACCAAATCAGATTAGCCTCCAAAGCCTTCTCTTTATTAACTCAAAAATAAAAATATTACAAATAGAAATGTGCAGAGGTTCCACCTTCCAGATCTTTTACAATGGAGCCAAGCTCCTCAATTTATAGAACAAGGAATGTAGCCTGGGTGCCAAAACCCTAAGGAGACAAAGCTCCTTGATTGTAGAGTAAGGCAAGCTCTCAACCAATGGAGTTGCACCACTTACCTGGAGAAAAAACACTTCAAAAATGGAAGCTGCCGACTTGGTGAAGGAACTCATGCGTGAGGATGAGGAATGATGATGTTTCCATGCTACAAGCTTTTCGTTGGATGGGCTGTGAAGGTTCCGATTGGTGTTTTGCAAAAGCTTACCAAATAAGTTCTGCCATCTCAAAGAAAGTAGCTGCCCCACCAATGACTTATCCAACCAATTCGCACATGCTATGTGGAGCAATCCGTCCACGTGAAGGAGAGAAGCGGATGCTTTCTTGCTGTGTTGGAAATAGCGTTTGGAAGCTGCGATTGGAGCTTCAAATGGAAGGTAACACGTGGTTGGGCCACCTCCCAATGAGGTAGGCACCCACCTTTAAACTTATCATCCACACAAATCGAAAGTGCCATACGGCTGGCCCACGTGAAGGTAATCACCAGTACGGTCTTTTAAAACATTTGCTAAAACTTTAGTTCGAACACCATATTCGAAACATAAGGTTTTTTAAATTTAACTTTACTTTCCAACCATATAATTGATGCCGAGTTGTAATCCGTACGGCCATGAAGGAGGATGACGCCCATGTGAAGTTTGAGCGCATCATTTCTTTGGTATATTCAAACTTTGACTTTTAATTAGACTTTAAACATAAGCTTTCATCCTTAGACTTAGTCGCTTACCTCATGACATCACATGCCCACTCAATCGTTGCCATGTTGAAGGAGATGGCCCACGTGAGGAGGAGGCCGTACGATTTTAATTTAATACTCATAACCACTCAAAAATGAGTTAATGCATAAGTTTTGCCTTTGGAATATAGTCGTACACCTTAGTTTGACTTATTCCAAGTCATTTGGCATGTGCCAATATTCTCTTTTTAAATATTTTAATCATTTGGCCAAAGTGCATTTTGTTGCATTTCTGGCATTAAAGTGCCACTTTGTAGCTCTGATAGGCAAAACTGCTCCACGAGACACTCTGATCACCCGAAACATAGGAAAAGTGGGTACCGGGGTAAAGAGGATGCTCTGAGCTTGAAAACGAGCATCCTTGCGTCGAATTCCGACTCCGGATAAGACTTTTATCACTTTTTGAAATTTTTTAATTAAACCATTAAAAAAAATGGCTTAAAAAAGCGGAAAAATATTTTTTGTCGGAATTGGCTGAAACTTCAGGGGAACCTAGTACATGACAAAACGATAAAATTCTAGCGCCTAGCATGTTTATACATGTTACAAAATGGGCTCTAATAATCCCCTAAGGCCTAACCCCCACTTTGGGCATTCCAGCTTTGGAGGAGCAGGAGAAAACCTCATCGATTATACTCGGCTAAAGGCAAGGCATAATCGACAAGGGAAAAAACTCCTTGGAATACCTTCTTTGGTTGTCAAGTCCTAGGGAACTGAGTCACTCAAAGACCACCATGCTAGTACGCTTATTACAAACCCCGTGGGGCACAGTCATGTACTACAAAAAACTGACAAATGGGCCCTGAAATGGCCAAACTTAGAACTTCTGAACTCTGAAAAAGGCACAAGTAAATGTGCAATACTGGCGGCTCACTGAAATCTAACTGTAGTGCAACTCAGTTGGTAACATCTGGCTCCAACTGCGGGACGTGTGATTAATCTTTCCTAGGAAAGGAGATCATTCGAGAACTCCAGATTCTCAGTTTCCTGCATGGAAACGTAAGTGCATCAGTCCCATATATATATGAAAAATAACCAAATGAAACATCTAAGTTACGACATTTATTCATAAAAGGAAACTATTGTGCATAACCAAAATTCAATCTAATGTACAAAACAATAATATACATAAAATAAATCTAACTAGAAAATGAAATGCAGGAGTAGGGTTTAGAAATTTTGATACAAAGATGCCCCCATGGGCATCAGATATTTTCAGTGTAGAATAGTTTGAGAAGGCCTCCGTTGACTGGGAGGGTACACTTCTCTCCGTCCATACTGCTTAGGTAGAAAGCGTTTGTGCCTGCTACTTCATGAATGAGATAAGGGCCTGCCCATAAACTGTCAAATTTTCCATGTTTTCCAGGTTTTTCCCTTCTTTTGTCCCAAAGTAGTACTGTGTCACCAATCTGAAATACCCTTGGCTTTGATGACTTATCAAAGTTCTTTTTAACCTTCTCCTGATTCTTTATGCTTTGATCAACCGCCTTTCGTCTGATTTCATCCAACTCAACTAGTTGATCCATTCTATACTGAGATGCATCCAGATTTGTGTTACACTCTTCTAGTAACTGATACACTGGCAGCTTTAGGTGCACAGGTAAAGTAACATCTAATCCATAAACCAGTTCAAAAGGAGACTTTCCAGTTGAACTTTTCTTAGTAATCCTATCTGCCCATAGTGCAAATCTGATCTTACTATCCCAAGCTCTTTTATTATCTCCAACAATTTTCTTGACTATGGTCATTAAGTTTTTATTACTTGATTCTGCCAGACCGTTACCTTGGGGATAATAATTTGATGAATGTGATAGGATGATACCATACTTGAAACAAAAGGATGACATTTCTGCTGAGCTGAATGCCTTAGCATTATCCGTGGTGATCCTAGCGGGCACACCGAATCTAGTGATAATCTTATCTTCTAAAAAATCCATGATCACTTTCTCGGTTGCCGCTTTCGTGGGGATTGCTTCCACCCACTTGGTAAAATAATCCGTGGCAGTTAGGATCCAAGAATAACCATTGCTAGAATTATCCTTAAACTGACCAATGAAATCAAGACCCCACTGCTGGAAAGGGGCTTGGACAACTACAGGTTTAAGAGGCAAGGACGCTAACTTTTGTTTTCCTGTGAAGAGTTGACATTGTTGGCAACTTCTAACATGCTTGTGAACATCTGAGAACAAAGTGGGCCAATAATACCCTGCTCTAAGGACTTTATGGGCTGTTGTCTTGGCCGCATAATGTCCTCCACAAAATCCAGAGTGGAACTCAGCCATGAGTTTTTTGGACTCTGGCTCATCGATGCATCTAAGAATTAGACCATCTGGATTTTTCCATCCCAGCCCATCCTGGGTGATACAAAACTTTGTGGCTTTTAACCTCAAGGCCCTTCTTTTATGGCCAATAAGATGATCTGGGCATGTGAGGTTGGTTAGAAAATATATGATGTCTGAATACCAAGGAACCTGTTCAAGACGTTGAAGCTCTTCTGATCTGACCTGTACTGACTCATTGTTCTGACATACCATCCCTAAGGCTTGCTCGTTCCCTTCAGCCATCATGCGGGCTAAACCCTGACCTTTAACTAACTTGGTGGGTTTGATTTCTAAGTCATATTCTTGGATCTTAGAGACCCATTTACCCCTTATACCAAGACAGTCTTGTTGTGATAAAATGTCCTTAACCGCCGCATGAGGCACATACCCTATAACTTTCGAGTATCCGATATACATTCTGAAATGCTTAAGTGATTTAACTAAGGCATATGCTTGTTTTTCCATGATAGTGTACTTAAGCTCAGAATTCTGTAAGGCTCTACTCATAAAGGCTATGGGTTGCTCCTGGCCATCCTTATTCTTTTGCAACAAAACTCCGGCTATGGTGTCTGGTGATGCAAATGAAAAGATTTGAAAATCTTTGGAATAATCAGGACTGATCAAGACAGGTGATCTACAGATAGCATCCTTTATTCCACTAAAAGCTTCTTTACCCTCTTTATTCCATTCAAACTTAGCGTCCTTTTTAAGCAATCTCTGCATGGGTTTCATTAACTCTGCTAGGTTGGGAATAAAACGTCTGATAAAGTTGATTTGCCCGTTGAATGACTGTAAAGCTGTTTTATTACAAGGCAAAGGAACTTTCTTTATGGCTTCTACCCTCTCTGGGTCAATTTTGACCCCATCTTTGGAGATGATGTGACCAAGTAACTTCCCCTCATCAACACCTAAGACAGACTTAGCTGGGTTTAAAGATATGCCGAATTTTCGACACCGTTCAAAGATTTGTCTTAGGTGGCCAACATGATCACTTCTTTCTTTAGAAAAAACTGTGAGATCATCCTGATATATTTCTATGATCTTACCGATTAGCTCATTGAAAGCATAATCCATGGATCTCTGGAAAGTTGCCCCAGCATTGAGCAATCCAAAAGGCATTCTAAGATACTCGAAAGTACCCCATGGGGTGGTAAAAGTTGTCTTATGCCTGTCTTCTTTGCTGACCACTACCTGGTTATACCCCGAAAAACCATCCAACATTGACATCATTCCAGAACCAGTTACTCTTTGAAGCAGTGTTTCCATGTTGGGGAGAGGGTAGTTATCTTTCAAACATGCCCAATTTAGGTTTCTAAAGTCAATGCACAGTCTTAGGTTTCCATTTTTCTTTCTTACAACAACCAGATTTGAACACCATGAGGAATGTCTAGTTGGGGCTATGATTCCTGCTGCTAGCATCTTCTGAAGCTCTTTCAAAACTATGGGGGCCACCTTGGGATTTATTTGTCTCAACTTCTGGCGAAAAGGTTTGGCATCCCCTTTTAAAGGGATAGTATGTTGGAAAACATCTTCCCGATATGACTTGAGCTCATCATATGAAAAGGCAAAAACATCCCGATATTCCCGAATTAGGGCTATAAGGTCATTTCTTTCCTTTTCACTTGTACCCTTACCAATTTTGATTAGCTTAGGTTCAGTTTTAGTCCCAATATTGATCTCTATGTAATTTCCAACCTTTAATATTTCCTTTTCTGGCTTATGCCTGTCCTGTCTGTCAAAGATGTGCTCCCATTCAACTATACTTTTAGGTATGGCATTCCTAGGTTGATCCTCATCTTCCTTGTAGTCATACTTTTCTTCCTTATAGCCTATCTTACAATCAGTGAACTCTTGGACATTATGTATAAATCTAAGGATTTGCTTGTCATCTTTGAATACCTGCCAATGATCTACATTATCCGGGATGGAGGGTCTGAAATTGATCTCAAATTTTCCTTCACCATTGATTATCTCTTCAGTCGGTTGGAGGGTTGAGGCTGCTACTGCTAGTTGGTCTGCTTCCTGATTTTCTTCCCTAGGTACTGATGTGATGTTTAGGGCATCAAATAATTCCATTGTATCCCAACAAGCATTCCTATACTTCCTTAACCTTTGATTCTTACATGCAAAGGTATTCTTGATTTGACATATAACTAAGTCTGAATCTCCTTTTATACTTAGAATTTTTATACCCATATCTTTAGCTATTTCAAGGCCTTGCAAGAGTGCTTCATACTCTGCAACATTGTTTGAAGCATCAAACTCCAGTCTGAAAGCAAACTTGAAAGTCTGTTGAGATGGAGAAGTAATCACAATTCCAACACCCTTTCCTGATCTGGAAAATGCACCATCAAAACTCATCCTCCACAACCCATTTACTCTATCATCTTTAATCTTTTCTTTAATAGGAGCTAATGTGTTTGCAAAAATGGAATAGTTCCCAGAACCATCTGACTCGTGAACATACTCATTATCTAGCACATTAGGGTCTTCAACATGAAATTTTCTTTCCTTTTCCCTATATAACCTAACATGAGCATCTTCATTAGCTGGGATCATGGCATAGGTCCAATCCATCTGTATGCAACCACCAAGGGAAGCAGCCCATTTTCTAGATAGCAACATGCCCCAAATGTTAGGGACATCGATCACAACTACATCCATAGTCAAATTCACATCCGGATATGCAGCTAACTTAACAGGTAAGTTCATGATAATGCCTATGGTGTCAATTTCTCTAGAATCCATTGCACACACATTCTGATAAGGTCTTGTGACTTTCAGGTTCAATTGTTCCATGACTTTTTTAGTTATGACGTTGGATGTGGCACCTGAATCAAGCATGCAGTTATGGAGCAACATGTTGTTGACGACTAAGGATACATAGAAAGGAGGATGCTCTTCCTTACGAGGATCTATACTATGTAGTATAATAGGAAGATCTTCATTGATTTTCTTAGGAACATCAGGAATGACTTGTTTAAGTTTTTCAGGAATTACTTCTTTTGGTTTTTCCTGAACTTTATCCTTAGTTTTTTCTAGGACCTTTTCCTTAGGTTTTTCATAGATAACTTCCGTAGGTGCTTCATCAATATTTCCACTAGCTTCTAAAGACTTTATCAATCTATCCTTTTGACCTGGCATTTTAATTACTTCAGTTACAGGAACAAGCATTTTAGCACCAGCTAGCCAGCTAACTACATCAACATTTAGTTCTGGGGAAGGAAGATGAGTTACCTTAGGAATATGCAGATCTGATTTGATGGGGATGGCAGTCTTCCTTCTCTGATAGGTGAAGCCTTTGAACTTTGCTAATTCTTTGATCTCTTCAGGTGTAGGTTTCTCTCCATAAATTTTTGTAACATTGTCCTTTTCCTGTGCCATTTCCTTAGCTTGTTTCCAAACATCCTTTGGCAAAGTGTGAGTTTTACCAACATGATTGATATACTCAGGTTGATTTGAATACCCTACAAAGTTGTTGACTTCAGGAGGACCTTGTTCATTTATGTAGTTAAACTTGGGACAAGTTGATTCATCATGAAATTCATTACAAGCCCTACAGAAAGGGGGCACCTCTTCCATAACCATGTTGGCTGAATCAAGTTGACTAGGGATCCTCTGATTGTTGGATGGATACTTTTGCTTCCATTCATTGTTCTGTCTAGGAGGAAACCTATTGGAAGGCATGTGAGATTTTTCTCTTTCCATAGCAATGAGTCTGTTTTGCATGGAATTCATTTGTGCAGCATGATTAGCTTCCATAGCTTTGATTACATCTGTCAATTCTCTCAAAGGATCTTTTGCTAGGTCCTTGCTATCTGTTGATGCTGACTTGTCTTTGTTGTCTGATTGTTTTGATGTAGTACCTCTAGTGAAACCTGGAAGATTGGACTTTCCGGATGACTGCATGTTCTTATCAATCTTTTCAGCTATAACTTGGGCTTTCTTAAGATCAACAGGTTCTTTATCCCTAAGTTGATATCTCATCTCTCCATTGAAAGATTCAATATAATGTATGAGGATTGAGCCATCAGGAGGCTTAATCTCGGCATGCAAGCTTGAGATGAGATTGTTGAATCTTTTGTTGAACTCTTCCATAGTCTCATTCTCATTCTTCTTCATGTTGTTTAGGGATGCTAACAGGTACCTATCTTCTTTCTTGTCTCCCCACTTGGCTAGGAAACCCTTCTCAAATTCTTTGAATGTTTTGAAACTGCCAACATCTAGGTCTGAGAACCAATCAAAGGCATCTTCTTCTAAGGATAGTGCAAACAGCTTCATCTGCACATCTTCATGTTTAGCGTTAAGACACCATTTATTATAACATTGTGAAAAAGACTTTAAATGTGCCTTAGCACTTATGGCATTGTTACCCTGAAATGAAGGCAACTTTTCAATTGCCTTCTCAGTTACGACATGAGGGTACCCTACGATTGCAGTAAAGTCTAGAGGGCTAAAAAAATCTCCCATGTCTTCTGGTGGATTAGACTCTTCAAACAGATGGTGAATATCTAAGATTGACTCAAGTCTAAGATTTTCGAGTATTCTCCGAGAGTTTTGTTTATTCAATCTTCTTCTATATACCTTTTCAGGTTCAGGAATAAAATTGAATAATCCTTCCGAATTTCTTCTTGTTGAATACTTCGTTGAATTGTTTAAAAGTGGAGTCGCCAGATGGACCGAGTAAAAATTTAAATATTCACAGGATACATCAAACAAAGTAAAAAAAGCAAAAAGAAACAAAGGTCGTGACCCGGGAATAGAAAGGTTTATCCCCGGCAACGGCGCCAAAATGTTGCCGCCTAATACACACCTGTGGGGGACGCGGCAGGAAACCTTCAAGCCGCTCGGTGTGTCCTTGGGGGCAAGTGAGAGTCAAGTGCTGTCACCTGATTACTCGACTCCTCCGTCTAGGCTTACTCCTAGCGAAGCCAAGGGGGGTGGTCCCTATGAAAAATAATCTAAGGCTTTTAATCTACAACAAAAGATAAAAGTCTATTCTAGGAGTTAATGATGACGAGATGAAAAAATATAACAACAAAGCACTGCTTGTGAATTAAATCAAATAGCTAACCCAACATAAGATAAATAACCATTCACGACATTTATGATTGATACTTAAAACACAGAAAAATAAAGACCAGTGCCGAGAATGTAAAAATGCTTGTAAGTACTGTTGTGTGGGGTTGCTTGTGTAGTCTCAGTGAAAGTATTGCAGTGGCTCGGTTGGTAAATTTTATAGTTATTAAATGAGTAGTTAAGGAGTGGGTTGATTCTTGGTTTGGCCCAAAAGAAAACCTAAACTTCGAACTGGGTGCTCTAGCAACCTTACCAAGTGTCCAACCAGGCGAGGATGAACCCGCTTAAGAACCTGCTGACTCTGTGGATTCAGTCCATGCAACCTCCCGAGTTCTTAGGATTGGATTCTGATGGATTATCCTATTAACACTAATTACCTTGCACCCGTTTCTGATTGAGCCAACTGTTCCGACTAAGCTGCAGTGGTCAAGAGCATACTCCGAGTTTGGGGCGTTGTTCGTTTTATTAAATAGGTATGAGTGGATGATTAATCTACACTAAACCCCAAGCGTAAAGCAAGGGGGGTTAATTTTAGGATTAAATTTTAAGCACAGGATAATAATTCGAAATAAACACAAAAGCATATAAAAAAGATAAACAGGTCCTCGGAGGACGTTGTGTGCTTGAGTGAGTTATCTAATTACTACTGCTTGAAAGAAAACTAATCTAAAACGAAAAAATAAAAAAAAATGAACAAGGGTGCGAATCCCCCCTGGGGGGATTGGGTTCAGGCGCTGGAATTGCCTGCTGTGCTCTTTTTATTTTATTTTTGATTACAACTTGGAAACTTAAGAGAAATACTGCTTGCCCTTTATCATTAGGGAACAAGTCAGTTTACAATGTTAGAATGATGTAAGGGAGGTAAAACTAGCTCCCCGGATGGCTACGGACACCTCTGAATCTCAGACTTTGAGCTTTAAAAAGCTCGGACCTGCTAAAAGACAAAAAAAACCAGCGAACTGAATTAGTCTTAAAAATGCCAAGAAACACTTAAAAAGTGTCTTTGACGTTGCTACAAAAAATTGCAAAAATTTCTAACTTAGCTAGCAACCTAGAACTAAATAAAAATGAAGCTATTAGACTCTTTAGATTGCTACTTGCTTAGATCTATTAATCAAATGAACTTTGAAGCAAGATTTAGATTTAAATAGGACAGTGACCGAGATAGAATAAAAAAATGGATCTAGAAAAGTGAACCCATGGGGTTTGAGTGCTTTTGAAGAGAAGGGTTATGGAGTCAAACTCCTTGATGCACCGATAAGATCTACACTTCGATCGACAATGTTGAAATGAAGACAAGATCAAGCAAGTTCTTTGTGCTCTCTAACTTGGGCTACCTGTAAATAGCTACCAAGAACTAACAAGGGGATTAAGAGCATTTGTATAACAATAAACCATAAAACAATAGAAAAATGAATTTCAAGCAAGAAACACCATCATTCTTTGCATCATGATATCATTTACATATGTAAGCAGCCTATAAAGAGTTACTTACAGATCTATAAGAAGATAACTTCTTTACCCAAGAAATGCAATCCCAACAATATTAATCAATGGAACATAAGTACAGTTTACCTCATTCATGCATGTAGATCCAATCCAAGACAATCACCAAATCAGATTAGCCTCCAAAGCCTTCTCTTTATTAACTCAAAAATAAAAATATTACAAATAGAAATGTGCAGAGGTTCCACCTTCCAGATCTTTTACAATGGAGCCAAGCTCCTCAATTTATAGAACAAGGAATGTAGCCTGGGTGCCAAAACCCTAAGGAGACAAAGCTCCTTGATTGTAGAGTAAGGCAAGCTCTCAACCAATGGAGTTGCACCACTTACCTGGAGAAAAAACACTTCAAAAATGGAAGCTGCCGACTTGGTGAAGGAACTCATGCGTGAGGATGAGGAATGATGATGTTTCCATGCTACAAGCTTTTCGTTGGATGGGCTGTGAAGGTTCCGATTGGTGTTTTGCAAAAGCTTACCAAATAAGTTCTGCCATCTCAAAGAAAGTAGCTGCCCCACCAATGACTTATCCAACCAATTCGCACATGCTATGTGGAGCAATCCGTCCACGTGAAGGAGAGAAGCGGATGCTTTCTTGCTGTGTTGGAAATAGCGTTTGGAAGCTGCGATTGGAGCTTCAAATGGAAGGTAACACGTGGTTGGGCCACCTCCCAATGAGGTAGGCACCCACCTTTAAACTTATCATCCACACAAATCGAAAGTGCCATACGGCTGGCCCACGTGAAGGTAATCACCAGTACGGTCTTTTAAAACATTTGCTAAAACTTTAGTTCGAACACCATATTCGAAACATAAGGTTTTTTAAATTTAACTTTACTTTCCAACCATATAATTGATGCCGAGTTGTAATCCGTACGGCCATGAAGGAGGATGACGCCCATGTGAAGTTTGAGCGCATCATTTCTTTGGTATATTCAAACTTTGACTTTTAATTAGACTTTAAACATAAGCTTTCATCCTTAGACTTAGTCGCTTACCTCATGACATCACATGCCCACTCAATCGTTGCCATGTTGAAGGAGATGGCCCACGTGAGGAGGAGGCCGTACGATTTTAATTTAATACTCATAACCACTCAAAAATGAGTTAATGCATAAGTTTTGCCTTTGGAATATAGTCGTACACCTTAGTTTGACTTATTCCAAGTCATTTGGCATGTGCCAATATTCACTTTTTAAATATTTTAATCATTTGGCCAAAGTGCATTTTGTTGCATTTCTGGCATTAAAGTGCCACTTTGTAGCTCTGATAGGCAAAACTGCTCCACGGGACACTCTGATCACCCGAAACATAGGAAAAGTGGGTACCGGGGTAAAGAGGATGCTCTGAGCTTGAAAACGAGCATCCTTGCGTCGAATTCCGACTCCGGATAAGACTTTTATCACTTTTTGAAAATTTTTAATTAAACCATTAAAAAAAATGGCTTAAAAAAGCGGAAAAATATTTTTTGTCGGAATTGGCTGAAACTTCAGGGGAACCTAGTACATGACAAAACGATAAAATTCTAGCGCCTAGCATGTTTATACATGTTACAAAATGGGCTCTAATAATCCCCTAAGGCCTAACCCCCACTTTGGGCATTCCAGCTTTGGAGGAGCAGGAGAAAACCTCATCGATTATACTCGGCTAAAGGCAAGGCATAATCGACAAGGGAAAAAACTCCTTGGAATACCTTCTTTGGTTGTCAAGTCCTAGGGAACTGAGTCACTCAAAGACCACCATGCTAGTACGCTTATTACAAACCCCGTGGGGCACAGTCATGTACTACAAAAAACTGACAAATGGGCCCTGAAATGGCCAAACTTAGAACTTCTGAACTCTGAAAAAGGCACAAGTAAATGTGCAATACTGGCGGCTCACTGAAATCTAACTGTAGTGCAACTCAGTTGGTAACAGGGGCTATTAAAGTCCATGGGTCAATGTATATGAACATGCTAGGCATTAATTTTGAGTCGTATGGACATGTGCTAGGTCCCCCTAGGTTTGTTTTTTATTTCGGTGAAAAAAGTTTTTCCGTGTTTTTAAGCCATTTTTTTAATAGTTTAATTAAAAAATTTGTAAAAGAAATAAAAGTGTGGTCTAGGGGTCTTTTTTGCCATGGGGATGCTCGTTTTCTAACTTAGAGCACCCACCATAACCCAAAACCCACTTTCCATAGTCATTGACCCATTTATTTTTCACTTTTCCTCAAAATCCAAAAAAAGTGAAAAAGTGGAGAAAAAATTGAAAAAAGTCAAAATGACAAAAAATTAAACTCCATGTTTTGGGGGATTTGAAGTCAGAAATAAATCAGCACTATTTGAGGAGTGTTTTGGGCTGAAATATATGACATATGGGAAGCTTGGAACATGGGTTTGACTCCCCCAAATGAAGCTAGGCGCATTCCTCAAGCTTGGGCGCATTTGCCATGTGGAGGAGCCCACGCATTTAGGAGTTGGCAGCTTGTTTTATGGCTGAGTATGTGTTGCGTATGGGCAGCCTTTTTGGTGGGATTTTCCAGCCCTATTCTCTTCCCCATCCACTCCATGAGTTATGCCACCCATTCCCCCATCCTCTCCTCACCTAATGCGCTTACCCTCCTTTCTTCTATAAATTGGCAAGCTCTCCAATTTTGGATTAGTTGGAGTTTGGGAGTAAGAGTGCCATTGTAATTTGCCTTTGTTGTTAATGAAAATAAAGAGACTTTGGAGGTCAGTCTTGGTGTTGGGCATGTTATGAGTGGATGAATGTCTTGATTTAAACTGAGGTAAACTGTATTTAAGCTATTTGTTTCTCTTTGCATCAAATCTAGCTTTGGGAAGGATCGATATTGATTTATAAGGGAGGTTAAGTAATTTGTTTATTGTTTAATCTCTTATCTATGCATATGTAGAGATCTGATTTAGATGTTTCATTTGTTTATGAGCATTTTCTTTTGATTTCTTCTATGTATTTTTCTAGATTTGATCTTTGTGTTTCAAGTTGATGTGTTTTGCAAGTTGCTTCAAGTAGATGGGTGGAAGATCTTGTTTGCTTATTTCATTACACTAACTCTTTTTGCAAACACAGTCCCTCAGCTCACCACCAAGAAGGATCCAAGGCTTCTTCAAGGAAAAAATTGATAAAATAATAAAAACTCTCCATATCTCCTCCTCCTTTCTTCATAATTTTTCTCTGGTTACTGGTTACAAGCAAAGAGTAATAGTGGTTTTCATTTTGAGGTTTACATTCTGATCTATTACTCTAGAAATCTGATCTATTTCGTTTACAAAATCTTTACCTTTCATAGATTAGATCTCTTCATTTATCAAGCATTTCATTTTTCAAAGATTGTCAAAATTTGTCAAATTTTAAGTCAAATTTTAAAGGTTTGAAAAGTAATGCTTAGATATGATTTGAAAAGTTTATCTGGCTGATTTAAAAGAGCTTAAATTTGCAGCTCTCTTTGAGTGTGCAGAGATCCTAAGGAGACAAGCCTCATAGCTTGTCTCACTTAGTTCATTTTCTAGCATTTTACTTAGTTTTTTTACTTAGAAATTTTTGAGTTTTTTGTAGGTGACCCAAACACACTCTTAAAGTGTTTTGGGTCATCTTTCACTAACGTTTGCTTGCTGGTTTGCAGCAATTGATGAACAGGTAGTAGGAGATGTTGGCCAAATTTTGAAGATTCAGGCCATCCGAAGCACCAAAAACTATATTTTCCCAAACTGGATACTTTTTCCTTTTGTCATTGTAATCCACCAAGTCATTTTACAAGATTGGGGTACTTCTAAATTGTATTGTAACGAAATAAACGAGAGCAAGTGGGCTAACCAGCGCCCACACCCCATCCCCCAGGGGGGAACTATGTCGTCTCATTTTTCGTGGCGTGAATTTTTAACTAGTTTTTTCTTTTCGGCAATTAATAAAATCAACTAGGGCTTAAAATTAACCTCGTTGGTCCGTTTCATTGCCCGGCCAGGAGTTCACTCAGTACATAGTTTTCTCACTGTTTTTTTTTACAATTTTTCACTTTTTTACTACAATCCAAAACACCCCCTTGCTTTCCCTAAGTAAGGTTTTAGGATAAGGGATTGCCCGAGTATTGACTCGAAAAGAGACTCTTGGGGCTTTAAAAAAGTAAAATTTGTGTTCTAAAAAACTTAAAATTTACAAGGATTTTCCCTGTATGATTTGTGGTCACTGCAGCTCAGTTTGAACATGCTGATCACACCAGAAAGGGAATAAGTGACTAGTAATAGGATCAACACACACAATAAACCACCTATTTGTGAAAATACGGCACAAACGCTTATTCAACTTTGGTGGGCAAATTTCTCAAAGGACACGGGAACCACTGGGTAGTGACTTCTGGGAAACCGTTAGATTATACCCTCGTTTGGTATAGTGTTAAACACCTCCCTAAAACTCCGATCCAGCCCACATGTCTAAGTGAGAAGCCACCTTATTGAATTTCGGACATATTCCCAGTACCTTTTGGTATATTGGGAATTTGCCAACCTTAATAAAAAGATCCATTACCACATTAATAATAAAATTAACCAAGAACAATCCCACAACATTGTCATTTCAGTTTCAAGCACTTTATTTCTGACTCCATTTATCAGCAATGGTCTACTTATTTATTTTTCATGATGATGGATGTTTTATATTTTCAAATGACAATGTTGATGATGATGATGATGAATGATATTTCTTTATATATAGTGCATTGATCTTAGTTCACAAAAATTTCTAACTCCTAGATAGGTTGTTTTGCTTTTCAGAGATTAAACACTTAGTTTTATTTTTACTTTTTAGGGTCCACCCCCCTTGGCTTCGCTAGGAGTAATCCTAGATGGAGGAGTCGAGTTTCAGGTGACAGCACTTGACTTTGGCTTGCCACCAAGGCCACACCAGCTGCTTGAAGACTTCTGCTGCATTTTCCCCAGGTGTGAAACCAGGCGGCAACAGAGAGTCTAATTGCTACGGTCAAAGGTGGAAATATCTCATAACACAATCCCTTATTGAGACACATTCCTATTGTTTGTACTTTGGTGAAAATTACAAAGGCACCCTTATCCCCATATCTTGAGTCATTTAGTTGATTGAAAACCATTTCACTTGTCTAATCTTGGTTGAGTCATTCACCTCCACCCTATGTCACAAGGTTCGGGTTTGAGGTCGGGTTCGGCTACCATTAAGTTCGATTCTGGTTCGAATTTTTTGATGAGGTTCGCCATTAGGTTCGTCTATTTTCATTTTGATATATATATATATGCTCTTTAAAATTAAATATAACATAAAATAATTAGAAATCAACATCGATAAACATATATGAGTAAGAATCATGATCGATAAACATATATGATTCATGAGTTACTTAATCATGATAAAATCCAATCATCAATGGTCTTATTAAACATACAATGCAATTGCAAATTGCAAAAAGTAGTAGAACTTATTCTTCAAACTTCAAATTTTGAAAGGATGTCCACAACGTGTGATACCTATAATCCCTAAAATATTCATAAAATTTAAAACATGATCAAAATTTAAACACATAATGCATCATGCAATTGAAAAGTACAAAATGAAGTAGAACAGTCTTCAAAATTCAAAATTTAAAAGGAAATCCATAATGTCAAATAGTTATACTCCTTGAAATTGTTTAACAAAATTTTAAACATGGTCAGAATTTATATTCTTTTGGCCTACTTGTAACATCACAAAGCTTTAAAACAAGAGCACATGTAGTAAATGCACTAGAATTGTGATCATCATATTCATCAATAAGTGGAATTCTATCATCATTGGGCTTTCTATCATCACTGGGCTTAGGCTCATCACTGATGTCACCAGTAATGGCAAGATCATCTTCTTTTGCCCTTGAAATAGGTGCAAACCATGGGTGAGAGAGGAACTAGATGTATCTTTCGCCACACTACTTAAGACCAGTTGCAAATTACTGAAAACATAAACAAGGTCTTCCAACCATGTCGATAATTACTTTCTTTTTTCTTGAATATGGTTTTTAACTTGATAAGGTTAGGCTTTTAATTCCATACATTTTTAAACTTTATAAAAACTGATCTAAAAAAAAAATTAAAAAATTGAAATTCACCCTTCGCTTGAGGTTCCTTTGGGGTTCGAATTCACTTTAATTTTAGAATGAGGTTCGCCTATCAAGTTCGACGAACCTCATCGATTTTTTTTACGTTCGTCGAATTTCGAACCTCAAGGTTGAAGTTCGGCGAACCCTATGACTTAGCCTCCACCCTGAAGAACTAATTGTTGCAAATACTTAGATGTTATTATGGTTATGATATGTTTATAAATCATTTATCTCATGAATCTAGTGAAGATACTTATGGGATATATAATCATGTTTACATGAGCTATGCTATATGATGACTCACACTCATGATCAGTTGCATGTATCCATTACACTTTGACTTGTAATACAACATCATTTCAAAGTTTCAGAGATTCAAAGACATCATCATATGTTCTTCAAATGTCTACAATGGTTCTAGTATTTGGTTAGAAAGTTTGATCAAGTTTGATTTTTCAACAATTTGACTTAGTCAATAGGTTAGTTTGACTGGTCAACAAGACCATACAACAGGTCTAATACAGGTGGCGCTCTCAGTTGTCAGCTACTTTGGCTTTGGAATCCTTTTAGATCATTTCCCCCTTGGTTTATGTCATTTCTAGACTAATAGGCTTTAATTAGGGCTTTTCCCTAAGTTTTTTATTTAAAAAGCCTAATTATTTGGGGCAAAACATTTGAGGCATTTCTAGGGAAATTTGAGCATAGATTTGGGTATGTATGATCTTCAGAGACTATGAGGACACATCATGAGCAATTTCCCTTCTTGGTTCACAAGGATTCATCAATTTTGGATTAATAACATTTAATTAGAGCTTTTCCCAAGGTTCTGATTTAAAAAATGCCCAATTATAATTTGATTAATTAATTAAGCTATAAAGGGATCATTTTTTATGATTTGGCATGGTGACTCATCTCCAAAGACTATGAGGAGGCCTCTTTGACATTCAAGTGATTACATGTCATCTTTTGGGTCCACTAGAGAGGGTGAATTTGACCAAGGAGGGCGCATTCCAAGGATAAATTGCATGTGGTCACTTGTTAGCTTTTCCACTACTTAGCATTGATGATTGACATGGTCTACTATAGCAAGTGGTCCAACTTTTCTCTCTCATCCAATTCACATGGTCCTGTTATACCAGTTTGTATATGGGGATTTTTGCCCATCTTTTTGTTTCTCAGATCAGGTTGAGTTTCAGTTTCCAGAGTTTCGAGGTCATCAATGTTGAGTTGCTATCAATTGTTGCCATGGCTTTGCCTTGGATGATGCCATGCCATATGTATTGTATTGCCATTTTCATGCCTTGAGCATATATGTTTTATGGATTTATGGTTTTCATTGATGGTGGTACTAAATGTGTGATGAACCTGCAATAATTAATTAATGCAAATACACGAGATATCAGAAATAATAGAACTCAGAATCACTTTTATATTGATCACGGGCCACTTCGAGGGGGCAACCTCCTTTGAGCAAGCTCAATACAATTAACTTCACTGTGCCTTCATAGGCCTCAACACACACTTATATACTAAGTCTAGGCGGCAATACCATGGGTCAATACTATGTGTCAATACAAACCATGGGCTAAGTCTAGGCACCAATACTATGAGTCAAAACCATGGTACATATAATACTATGGGACGACTTACAAAGCATATGCGTCCAATACTATGGGTCAATACTATGGGCTAATATAAACTATGGATCAACAAATACTACGGGACGACTTACAAAGCATATGCGTCCAACAACAATATAATAACAAAGTAAAGACATGGGTTCCTAACAAAATGTTATTTATGTTATTTACAATGGTTGATTTTGATAAGCATAGTTAGTAGAGATGTTCCATAGGCTGGTACTTCGAAAAGATTATTGTTTTATGCACATGTCATTGGCTAACAACTCTTGATCCTTGCAGGGACTATAAATCTCCTTTGGCTCCACCTATGACCTAGCCATCTCCATATCACTCCACCCTTGTATCCCCATTGGCTAAAAATTGATAGATTGACTCTTGATCTCCCCTTTGTGACCCCTTCACCATGAAGGCCTCCCTGTTTTCCCTTGTGTTTGGGGTATGTTTGTGTCTATTGCATATTTCTCCATATTCTAGTTTAGCAAAGAACACTTTGTGCATTTTTTCTTTTTGTCACATCAAAAGGTATTTTTCAGATGAGAAGGTTATAAATATGGTACAATCACTTCAAAGTGTTGGAGGATTAAATGCATCAATGCAATTCAAACTTAAGGAGGAAAGCAAAACATGTGGACCCAAGAACACCATTGATGAAATATGTGACCAACCAGGCATACAAAGGGAAGCCACTTGTATAGGTGTAATTTTTGCAACAAGGTGTTTCAAGGAAGCTAGACAAGAGTAAGAGTAAGAGTACACCTGCTCATTGAAAAAGGGTTTGCAGTTAGAGTTTGTCTGAAAATTCCTATGTACAAGAACTAGGAAATATTGATGATAAACCAGCATAGATCCATCTTAAACATGGATCTATCAAGCATCGAGAGGGATCCGATTTCTTCACCTGTAATTTTTTTTATCTTAATTGTTTTACACATTAAGAAAAAATTTATAGCTGAAGATATTTGATAGCGTGCTTTATATATCTAAGTTTAAAATGAAATCAGTATAATTTTAATTTTTTTGTTTAAGCCGACATCATTTGCATTCTTATTTCTTTTTTTTATGGGAACATCACGTTGCATAATGCTACACAACATTACGTGTTACAACATCTCCCCCATACTAGGTTGTAGAGCACCTCGCTACTCTCGGTACAATCATGAAAAGTTGCCTATTTTCTTGCTTTAAGTTTGAACGAAATTATGAATTTGATATATAGATGATAAAGTTTACTTGAAAATTTTGCTCCTTTTTCCAAAAACCATTTCTTGTTGTTCACTCATTTTTGCAGTTTCCTCAAAACTCTATCCCAAGTTTCATATTGTTTTTAGACACTTGTTGTACCCATTTTCAAAAATTTGATTCCTATAGTTTCCTATTTCTTGTTTCAATACTTAGGGGCACTAACAATATAGCCATTTCTTCAAAAAGTATGGATCACATACTACACTTAGAGAAGGGATTTGGCTAAATAGAGGATTTATCCCCATAAAAGGGATGAGTTCAATAACACTTATTGTAGATATAATAGGTTGGGATCCCAACAAACATAGGAAAGCCAATGGCATGGAAGCTTGAGGACAAGATAAGGAATTTGGAGAAGTGATAATGGATTAGGCCCTAAAAAGCTCTTCAAATGATGATCAATTAGAAACCATAGTCACAAGATTGAAATGAATCGTGGCTTTAGATGGATGGGATAATTGAATCTAAAGTAGATGAGTTTGTTGAAGTAGTGCTTGTTGAAATGATGTAATCTTCACTTGTGGTTATTTGTTGTAATGGCTAAGCACTTCGTTATTGTATTACCAAGTTAAGGTTTAATAACCAACCTAGTCAACTTTATTTTATAATATTCTAGGTGGCCAAGGTTGACCAAGGCATTTATATGGGCACATAAACCCCTCGTGGGGGAAGGCACCCAACCTCATCAGTGTATAAATAAATACCTCATGAGTCATTTGCAACACAATATTGATTCATTATTGATCGACTCTTTTAGCTTATTACAGGCACCCACATCTTGTGTTCTCTTTTCGAGCTTGATGTAACACTTGTGTTTTCCATATCTCTCTACAACAATAGTGCACTTGTTCAAAGATTTATTCAGCTTTGCTCTCTCTTTTTATTGCAGGTTGTAGGGTTTGTTGATGGATCCATTTGATCATCTCTCTCTCTCTCTCTCTCTCCCTCTCTCTCTCTCTCTCTCTCTCTCTCAAGCGTACTTCCAATTGTCTATGGAAATTCCTGCTATCAATTGCATTGGTCATCATGGATGAGGGACTTGTGTGGGTTCCTTGGGCCCGAATAAAAAATGGATTCAATGATTGGCTTGCTAATGGGTGAACTAGGGCATTGAGGAGAAGACTTAATAGCTAGATCATTGTGCAAAACCCCATTCAAACCAAGAGATTGTGAAGACCTATCTTTCAAGCCAAAAATTTTAGGGGATTTCCCAATTATTCTCTACAAATAGTGAAGAATGTCTAGAAGGGTATGTATGTTACTTAAGGGTAGGAATAAATGAATGAGACACCAAAGTCCCTACGAGATGATCCTAAAGGCAAAGTCGCAAATTGCTAGGTAGGGATTCAAACCAAGGACCAACAATTGTCTCACTATGATAGCCCGAAAATGTCAAAGTAGGTGAGGATGGAATGCTGTGAATCATTTACAATTTTCTAACACCAATACAATTATGAGGCAACATCATAACTAGCATGAGATTAGCTATCACAAGTGCGAATTTGAAACTATAATGGTTTTCTATTTTATGCAATCCCTAATAGTTGTGTGCCATGGGATTTAAAAATAAATTTAATGGGAAAAAATGGATAAGTCAATAAGACATAATAAACCAAATAATTTGTGGTAATAAATTCAAGGGTTTTAAAGCTTTTAAATTTTAAAACAACATGATTCCAATAAATAAAACTAATTGATCCAAAATGGATCATTATTCGAAGAAATGGTTTGTTAACAATAGCTTGACCACCAAGTGACCAAATTGCAGGTTAAATATCGAAAGCCAAGACCAATACAAACCATATTCATATAGGTTTAATGGCCCAAAAAATTGGATTCAGAGGTATTGGCAAAGTTCACAAAGTCTAGGCCAAAGAGGTGTTAACATTCGTCTCCACCCTTCAAATAACTTAATATCTTGTTAAGGTGGGCCTGATCGCTCTTGTCGTAGTGTTGGCAAGGGTGGAGGAAATGTAGATTATGGAGCATGAGAAAGAGAGGCATTTAACTCCACCCCAAAGGACAACAAAATAGGTAAAGCAAGGTGGAGCAAGGGAAGGAGTATAGCAAAAGTTGGTGTCACCTCCATCCTCTATCCCTTCACCTCAACCAAATGGCTAATTTAAGCAAAGTGGAGCAGGGGGTGTCAAGTTTTAATTCAAGCAGTAATACAAGTCAAAAATAAGATGCACAAATTCATTCCATATGAACACAGTAGATTTATCCTGGAGCAAACCCTTTGAAGGGAAAAAACTCCGGCCAAACAATCTTTCTTATATAAGATATCAGGTTAAGATTACATCATCTTCATAAACTTCACTTTGGTTGTGCCAAGACAAAAAATTAATAACAGAAGTAACAACTTACACCAGAATTGTATTACAACCTTGAATTCTGCTCACAACATCCTTTGTATGCTGCAAGTATTCTGCTCTGCTTTCTGCTACACATATTGCTCTGCAATAGATAGACATACCTCACAGCTGCTGCACATATTACTCTTCAATGGGCATACAGACCTCACACACCTGCTTCAAGAGGATAAGAAAAATTGAGTGAAATAATGGGGAGGGGTGGCACCTATTTATAGTTTGGGTTTGTTGCCCCAAGCATCCCCCAAAAAGTATGACACTCGTCACTTGGCATGTGAAGCATCCCCCCTATACATGAAACCTGTCACTTAGCATGTGAAGCAACCCCCCTATGTATGACACCTATCACTTGGCATGTGAAGCAACCCCCCTATACATGACACCTGTCACTTAGCATGTGAAGCAACCCCCCTATATATGACACTTGTCACTTGGCATGTGAAGCAGCCCCCCTATACATGACACATGTCACTTAGCATCTGAAGCAACCCCCTATACATGACACCTGTCACTTGGCACAAAAAGCAGGTTATGACAGGACACACACTAGCTTCTAGAGATGACACTTGGAAAGAGAAAATGAGGACATGTGGCAAGAGAAAGTGAAGACACATAGCATAAGTTTAGTGATGTGTAATAGCTTCTGAAGCTATAATTTTAACACTCCCTCTTAGCAAGGAAGCTATTAAATTATTAACTGATATTATCTTATAAGAAAGATTGTTTGTTTCTAGCTTATAGGAATTGTATGTTCTTCCTGACTTTCGCTAGACACCTTGACTTTTGCTAAATGCTCACAAGGCTGTCTGTCTTGACTTTTGACATGACTCACAAGGCTTGTCCTTTTGCCTTGACTTTTGTCACAATCTCACAAGATTTTCAAAGGCATTATCACTTTTATTCTGTCTTTTGTCTTGGATCACAAAGTTTTTATATTCACTTTGACTTTTGCCATGACTCACAGAACTGATTAATCTCCAAGTCTCCCTGGATAGCTTCAAGGTGGTCACTTATGACCTCAGACCTTGGAGTATGCCTTTTTTATCATTCTCTTTCTCAGAGATGGAGGCATTCTCTGCAACTCCAAGTTTGTCTCTGAAGTGAGCAAACTTCACCAACTGCAGTGGTTTTGTCAGGATATCAACTACCTAATCATCCGTTGCAACATACTTTAGCTTGATCACACTTCGTTGTACCATATCTCTGATATAATGGTACTTTAGATCAATATGCTTTGATCTGTCATGAAATACCGAATTTTCTGTGAGCTTCATGTAGCTTTAATTATCACAGTGAATAATCGTAGTCTCAAGCTTTTCATTAAACAACCCAGAAATGAGTTTTCTGAGCCATACTACTTCTTTGCTGGCATTACTTGCAGCAATATATTCAGCCTCAGCCATGCTCTGAGCAATAGATTCCTGCTTCCGACTGGATCAGGAGACCATGGTTGATCCCAAACTAAAGCAGTAACTAGAGGTACTCTTTCTGTCTATTGGACTTCCCGCCCAATCTGAATCTGTATAACCATGCAGCATCACACCACCACTAGATGTGAACTTTAGCCCATAGGATATGGTACCTCTAAAATATCTCAGAATATGCTTACCTGCTACCCAGTGTCGTTCTCTTGGCTCAGCCATAAATTGGCTTAATGCGCTTATTGTAAACTGCATATCTGGTCTGCTATGAGTCAGATACATTAAAGACCTAACAAGTTGCCTGTACATGGTGGGATCCACCAAATCTTCTCCCGAGCCTGAGTCATGTAAATTCTTTAAATTTGAAACCATAGGAGTTGACACACTCCTGCAATTCATCATACCAAACCTTTTCAATATGTCTACTGCATATTTTCCTTGAGATAAAAAAAATCTCGTTTGGTTTCTGCCAAACTTCTAATCCTAGGAAATAGTGCATCATTCCTAGATATTTCATTTCAAATTCAGCAGTGAGTCTCTCTTTGCATTTGGCAATTTGCTTTTCTTCTCCTACAAGAAAAAGATCATCTACATATAACACCAAAATAAAAGGTTGATTTTCAACAACCTTAAAATAGAGGTTAGAGTCTGCGGTACTTTTACTGAACCTTAATCCCTGCAGAAAGCCATCAATTCTATTATACCAAACTCTAGGTGCTTGTTTAAGACCATACATGGCCTTTTTTAACTTACATACATGAGTTTCCTTTTCATGCATTGCAAAGCCATCATGTTGTTCTACATATACTTCCTTCTCTATTTCACCATTAAGGAAAGCAGTCTTTACACCCATTTGATGTAATTTCCAACCAAGTACAAAAGCAAGAGAGATAATTGTGTGGATAGTAGTATACCTGGCTACTGGTGCAAATATCTCATCATAGTCTATACCTTCCTTTTGGGAGAAGGGCAACAAATCTTGCTTTGCACTTTTCAACACTCCCATCAGCTGCATGTTTTATCTTATATAGCCATTTGGATGAGACAACTGACTTATTTTTGGGCCTCGCAAATATGTCCCATACATTATTCTTCATGATGGACTTGTATTCCTCCAACATGGCATCTTTCCAAACCTGCAATTTGTTAGATTCATTAAACAAAGAAGGTTCAACATCACTAATGTTACTTACGAAAGCAACATAACCTGTAAATCTTTGAGGCCTTTTGCTCTCTCTAAAGGTTCCTAAAGGGGCTATATGTTTCTCTGCTTCTTGCAGAGTTTCTTTGAATCAAGTAGGTCTTCTCTTGATAGGAGGTTCTTCAAGAGACCTTTCTAACACCTCAACAGGTTCCAGCACTGAATCTTGATCCATTGGATCATGACTTTCCTCCCTCTGAATGTCAAAACCAGAAGTCTCGGCTGGAGGAGAATTTGGCTCAACATTGATCTAAAGCTCTCTAGATCATTTAAAAACAACTTCCTCATGGAAAGTTACATCTCAGCTAACCTCGATCTGTTTCTGACCTGGGATATAGATTCTGTAAGCTTTAGAAGATTCGCTATATCCGACAAAGATCCCTTTCTTTCATGAGGGTTCCATCTGTGTTCTCTTCTCTTTAGGCACATAGATGTAAACTGGGCATCTGAATGCTCTTAAGTGATCTACATTTGGTTTCTTACCGGAGAAAGCTTCTTCAGGAGTTCTATCTTCTAGGATAGCATGTGGACATCTATTCTGAATGTATACAGCTATGGTTGTAGCTTCTTCCCAAAGAGAATTGGGCAGATCTTGATCAAACATCATAGCTTTTGCAGCCTCACAAATAGTTATGTTCTTACTTTCAGCCACGCCAGTTTGTTGAGGATTGTACGAAATAGTTAACTGACGTTTGATACTAGCTTCCTTACAAAAACTTTCAAACTCACAAGATTCATATTCCCCTCCATTATCAGATCTTAGAATTTGAATGTGTTTTCCTGTCTGGTTTTCTACTAAAGCTTTGAATTCTTTAAATTTGGAAAAAACTTCACTTTTCAACTTCAGAAAATAAATCCAACATTTTCTTGAAAGATCATCAATAAATATGACATAATACAGAAAACCATTCAGGGAAGGAGAAGACATTGGTCCACAAGTATCAGAATGAATAAGCTCTAAGATCTTTTCAGTTTTTCTACTACTGTGAGGAAAAGACTTCTTTGCATTTTTTCCAAGTAAACAACCTTTGCATACTTCAATTTTATCAGAAGAAATAGAAGGCATACCACTTACCATAAATTGAAGTCCAGGAAGAGCTTTGAAGTGAAGGTGACCGAATCTTATGTGCCACAATTCGCTAGGATTGACTGTAGAATGAACAAGAGCACAAACAGAATGATTCGTTGCCTTGTAGAGACCTCCTTCTCGAATTCCAATGACTTCAGCTGAACTTAGCTGACCACCTTTCGGCCAGAGAACTGCTTTACCATCCATGAAGGCCACCTTGTAGCCTTTATCTTCAAGTGTAGAAACTGACAACAAGTTATTCTTCATGCCAGGAACAAATAAGACCTCATCAATATGAATGATGGATCCGGGCTTTAACTGAAGAGAGATGGAACCGACCCCCTTGATATCATAACATGAGTTGTCACCCAGCTGAACCTGCACTGAGCAAGACTTCTTCCTGTAATCTGAAATAATATTTTTGTAACCAGTCATATGTTTTGAATCTCCACTATCAACCAACCAAGTGTTCTGATCAGTAGTTAGATGACCAAAAAGAGCAGACACTAGGTAGTATTCTTTTTTGTTCTCCCGTCTCTCAGGAGATTCACTTGCCTTCTTACCTGATCCTCTTTCTTCAGCAGTAGATGCATGATGCTTCCTTTTATGAAAGACTTTCTTCTTGGATCTGCAGTCTTTAGCAAAATGTCCCATCTTGTTACAACTATAGCATGTAATCTTAGACATATTAAAAATTTTACCTTTGAAGTTTCCTTTGAGCTTGTTTTCATGGAAATGCCTTTTAAAGAAAGGTTTCTTTCATTTTCTTGTTTTTGCAACCAAAGCAACATTGTCATCATTAGCAACATGATTTCTTGAAGTCATGCGACTTTCCTCCTGAAGGCAGTCATGCCATAAATGCTCAAAAGTAGGTTGAATCTCTCTACCATTCACACTGGAAAGGAAAGTACTCCATGAAGATGGAAGACCATCAAATATGGTTTGAACAAGATCGTCATCATCAACTGTTACCCCTGTGACAAGTAACTGATCACGAATCTAAGCAATTTTAGAACAAAAGGATGCAATAGACTCACCTTTCTCTATCTGTAAAAACTTCAATTTGTTCTTCAGATTTCTCTTCTGACTGGGTGTAGTCTTCTCATACAGCTTCACAAGAGTATCATAACAGTCTTTAGCTGTCATTAGAGAAGTTAGTACAGGCATGATACTATCTTTTACAGAATAAAAAATAACTCTCTTTTACCTAGCTTGATTCCTTCTAAAGGCTGCCTTACCGGCATTAGAAACTAGTTCTTCCACCACTGTTGTCACAAAATGATCTAGTTCTAACTCTTGGAGAATATTCATAATCCTGAGCTTCCAAACATTAAAGTTTGAAGTCCCTCTAGCCTATCTTCAGGCCAAACAGAAATAGAAGAAGACATGCTTGAACAGGAAACTTAGGACTGTGCTTTATAAAACTTAAACCCTAAGACCTGTGTAGGCTCATGAACTACAGAACTGAGCTCTGTTCATACCCAAAGATCTGATACCATGTCAAGTTTTAATTCAAGCAGTAATACATGTCAAAAATAAGATGCACAAATTCATTCCACATGAACACAGTAGATTTATCCTACAGAAAACCCTTAGAAGGGAAAAAAAATCCAGCCAAACAATCTTTCCTATATAAGGTATCAGGTTAAGATTACATCATCTTCATAAACTTCACTTTGGATGTGCCAAGACAAAAAATTAATAACAGAAGTAACAACTTACACCAGAATTGTATTACAACCTTGAATTCTGCTCACAACATCCTCTGTATGCTGCAAGTATTATGCTCTGCTTTCTGCTGCACATACTGCTCTGCAATAGACAGACAAACCTCACAGCTGCTGCACATATTACTCTTCAATGGACAGATAGACCTCACACACCTGCTTCAAGAGGATAAGAAAAATTGAGTGAAATAATGGGGAGGGGTGGCTCCTATTTATAGTTTGGGTTTGCTGCCCCAAGCAACCCCCTAAAAGTATGACACTTGTCACTTGGCATGTGAAGCAACCCCCCTATACATGACACCTGTCACTTAGCATGTGAAGCAGCCCCCCTATATATGACACCTATCACTTGGCATGTGAAGCAGCCCCCCTATACATGACACCGGTCACTTAGCATGTGAAGCAACCACCCTATATATGACACTTGTCACTTGGCATGTGAAGCAGCCCCCTATACATGACACATGTCTCTTTTTCACAAAAAGCAGGTTATGACAGGACACACAGCAACTTCTTGAGATGACACTTGGCAAGATAAAATGAGGACATGTGGCAGTAGAAAGTGAAGACACATAGCAGAAGTTTAGTGATGATATGTAATAGCTTCTGAAGCTATAATTTTAACGGGGGGTGGTTTGAAGTCTTGCAAAGGGGGAATTATGTTTGCCCTCCTCCCCAACTAAAAGAAATTGGGACCCAAGCAGTGTGGGGCAAAGGAGTAAAGGAAAAGAGTGGTAAAACCTCTCTGCCCTCCACCCTTGACTAAATTTTTTATCATGTATTGAAGGGTGCACCCAAGCCTCACACATATTGCCAATGCCATGCAGTAGCCAATGACCACTTTCCACATATAATTGCAAGAAAGTACCAAAATTCGTTGCATGGGGAGTTGGAGGGAAGCTCCAAAAATCTACTCCATGATAGCAGAGAACTTCTCAGTGTTTATGTAAGCCCTAGCTCAATTCCCACAAACACAAAACAATTACCCTAGCATAACAGATTTTGGGGCCTCTTGGCATTTCTTACAGAAATTGGAAGCGAAGGAGGAAGGCAGTAAAGAAGCCAACCAAAGACAAGAATAGGGCTGGCAAGATTGGATGGGCTTGGTAAGTTTAGTTCTTTTGGCAGGCTGTTGATTTGGCGTCCTGTTATCACCTATTTTGTACAAATAGTTGAACTTCCGATGAGCCGCCAGTTTATTGAACATGATTCATGTTCATCATCAGCATTCAGAAGTTCAGAACTCAATTTCAGGGCAATTTTGCCCCTTTTGTAATAACTGCATGTTCATACCCCCATGGGGAATTTGTAAAATGTTGGTCTAAACGGGGTCCTTTTATAAAAGACTCGGCTATCCGTAGGTTTAGCCATTTGGGGGATACTCTAGAGTGTTTTTTCCTTAGGAATTATGCGCTACTCATCAGTGACGTATAATCCCCGAGTTTTTCGCTCAAACCTCCAAAGCTGGAGTATTTCCCATGATGGTCAAAACCTAAGGTGGTCATTAGAGTCTTGTGTCTAGGATTTTTTACGTGTTAGCCACATCGATTGAGTTGTATGAACATGCACTAGGTCCCCTAGGAGTTTCGTTGGATTCCGGCAAAAATAATTTTTTCCATAAATTAGACCATTTTTTAATGGTTTAATTAAGAAATTTCAGGAAGTGATAAAAACCTCATCCGGAGGCGGAATTGGGCGTGGGGAGGCTCGTTTTGACGCTCAGAGCATCCTCTTCACCTTGGCACCTTCATTCTTCAATTTTCGGGCAGTTACATCACCCCAGGAGCAGTTTTGGCTAAAAATGCATCATTTTGGCATTTAATTGCCAGAAAATGACAAAATGCACCATGGCCAATAAATCAACTAAGTCAAAATTTATTATTTTAAAGTATGGAAGGGGTGACATATTGTTTTAATGAGATGTACGACCCACTTTAAAGAATGATGAGCATGATGCCAAAAGTCAAAATCAAAAAGTTGAATTAGAGTGAGTGTACGGTTTTCCTCACGTGGGGCCTCTTCACGTGGACTGGCTCACGGGTTAGCATTTATGTTGTGATAGGCGCCCTCATGACTCACCACCCCACCAAAGCTTGGCTCCCACTCAATTTCGAGTTCACACCTACCAATCTATGCATGTGTCTCCATTAAGCCAACTCGCATATCCCCAACTCTCACGTCAATCTCCATTTTTCCTCACGTCCCAGCCTTGTTGGAATTCGTTTATTGGTTAGTGAAATCGTTGATTAGCTTGGCTTCCATCAAAGTAGAGTTATCACCTACCTTTTCCACTTGTCATTCATTAACCAACTAGCTCGCACTCCACATGGCTCACGACCCTCCTAGCTTGGTTCACGCCCTTCCTAGCTTAGCTCACGCCAATCCTCATTTGAAGCTCGCATTCCCTTGTTGTGACTCGCTTATTGGATGTTGTTAGCTCTCACACCTTCCTCCAAATCGAGTCTTGCCACCTCATGCCAATTCCACCTACCTCAAAGCTCGACTTTAGCTTTTGTCTACCTCTCCAAGCCCTTGTTGATTGGAATTCGACCTATGCTCATTACTAATTCGACCTAGGGTTTTAGCTTCAAGTTTTAGTATAAAGAGAGGCCCATTAGGGGCTGTTATCTCATGGATTTTTTTTGGTGCAACATTACTCTGCCCATTTTGTAAGAGCTCATAGCTTTGGCTATTTTGGAATAAAGCAGACTTTGGAGGTCTACATGGTGTGCCCTACTTGTCAATAAGAAATGCTTCACATCTAAGGTGATTTTGTTCCTTATATTTTCTCATATCGTAAATGCTTGATCGCTTCTAGCTTAGAGGTCTTTATTAAGAATGTAGGATGAACATTTGATGGTACAATTTGTTCATTGATGTGAGATATTATGTGATTTAGAAGTGCAAAACGTAGTCGGTAATACTTATGCGTCTTCTTATCACATCTTGTTTAGCATACTATGATTTGATCAAATATTTTTATGAGTTGTATATTGTGCAGATCTTCAAAGGGTAGAGTGGGGTTTGAACTCGGTTGTCTCTTTCTCCACTTCACCAAATATTTTTCTAACAAACTTGTGCATTTCAGGATACTCCAAAGGTCTAATCCGTGCTTCAAACGGAGCTTGAGAAGCTTGCTACATTATCCATCTCTTATTCAAAACTTAAAACTTTGTTACTGGTTACTTCTTAAGAGGCCCTAATTTCCAAGTTCATCCATTGGCTTCTTCCCTTGCCTTGTTTGGCTTCCTTGATCTTCCATCCTCTCTTCTCTTCTTCATCTTTTCGTTTTCTTCCTCCTTTCAAACTCTGATTTTTGCTTTGACTTTACTCACTGTCTTGAGGGCTGATTTTTTGCATTCATTGGCAACTCCTCTCCCCACCTTCTTCCTCCCTTCATCTTCCACTTCTGTTTGCTGCCCTATTTTCTGAGTTTTAGTGTCCTCTTACCCTTTTTTGCATCACCTTTTTTCCTACCTTTCTCTTCTCCTTACCCCTGCTGCTCCTTTCTTGCTGCTGTCCATCCTCCTTTTTTGTTGCTGTCCACTCTTTGTTGGCAGCCTCTTTCCTTCCCATTCATTCTGCCCTATCTCCCATACCTTTCATTTTTGCTCATCTTTCCTCCTCGTCCATTTTCATATCAGCCCTAAACACATAAAAACATATCAACACAAACAACAAAAAACAGTCAAGTGATTAGATGTATGCTAGGTGTTAGTTTTTTGCATTTGAGGATCTTAATTTGTATCATTTGATTTTGTTAGAATCTAGTTAGTTTGTTAAACTAGCTAGTTTGCATTTTAAAATTTCAAATACTCATATCTCATGACATACTAGATAGGCTGCTAGCTTTGTTGAAATTTTGATAAGTTAATTACATTGTTAAGGTGTTTATCTTAGATATTTTCCCAAGTTACCGTCTAGTCTCAACTTTATCAACATGCATTGAACCCCGTATCTTGTTGTGTTGTTGGCTGCCATTACAAACTTTGGTTGACTGTTAAATTTGTTGTGGGCTGCCTTTTCATCCATTGTTGACTGTCCTAGACTTGTAGGCTGCCATACATTCACTGTTGATCATTTTATAGTCTATTTGGCTGCCTTTTGAGCATTGAGAGGGTTGTTAAGACTTTAAAGACTGTTATAACATTTTTTGGGCTGCCATCTCACACATCTAAATCGATTGTCATAAACACCTTCCCTGTTGAGTGCCAACTTAAACATCATTTAGGCTGACTGTTGTGAGTCCTTGACCGCCTTTCAAACTGTGACTTTGACTGTCATAAAATATGTATTGACTGCCACCCACAGTTAGGAAGTCTATTTGGCTGCCAGCGTTTGATTAGACAGTCCTAGGTGAGTACAAAGTAGTCATTTGAAAGTCTTGTATTGGCTGCCACTTTAATTATTCATTCTTTGGGTAAATAGCTAGTGTCATCTTGATATTTAATGTACTAATGCTAATGGGTATTGGAGCAATTCTTTTGTTATAGACTTTTTTCCAGGGGTAGAAGTCAAGAAACTTCAAGGCGAGAAGCCATTAAAAACACAAAAAGGACAAACAAGCAAAGCTAGATTTCTCTTATCCTTTGTAAAAGCCATCGAGGGCGCCATTTTTTCATTTTTTATAAGTTATTCATAGATAGTCATTAAAGACCTTCCAAGATTTTCCCTTGAGGCACTTGTAAAAAATTAATAAAATTTATAGTGGAGGGGGCCTCCACTTTTGGGTCTTCTTCCCCCATTTGGGGAAGAGTGTTGGGTCTTGTGGTTTGTTTTAACTTAGTTTATGTTTCCATGCTCTTAGAGTAGTTTATATTTCATTAAGTCATTTGGTTATTTATCTTCCATATCTACTTACCCCCATGCTCTCCCGAGTAGGGTCTTTGACCTGAAAGAGATTCTTGGGTAGTTTAGTTTTATTTTTGCATTTATTGTTATCTTGCTTCTCTTCCAAAGCCCTCAGCCGGAAGTTGTATCCTTGAGATTTCGTCTCAAGGGCAGGACCACATAATTTGTGGTTACTCTTCCATCCCCGTCGGTTTCCTTGGCAGAGCTTTGAGCTAGCTGGAAGTTCTCAAGTGCAGGCGGTTCTAGTGGTTGATCCTGTTTCGGGGATCCATCCCACCTAGTAGATTAAAGTTGTGTGGTAGAACACTAGATTTATTTATCTCGCAAAGCACCGATTGTTAGCAGTAATTCATATCTTGTGGTCAATACTATTGCTTAAAATCTGTTTCAAGTTAAGATACACTGCTACCATTTTCTTCCTGCTTCATAAAATAAACCAAAGTCTCTTGAACTTGGCCAAATCCAAGTCAAGAGCACCCTCTATCGGAGGGCATTTTAGTTCTTGCATTTCCCTGCATTAGGCATTGTTAATCTAGCAAGTCTCTTGAACTGTGGTCATAAGACCGAGTCAAGAGCGCTCTCTGTCGGAGAGTTGAACAAGGCTTTCTAATAAGAAAAAAATTTCCACTCACACACCCTTTAATTGATTTATCTTGGTTTCTGTCCTACACCCGTATGCTCTGCCAACCGGAAACGGTTGGGCTAGTACTCAGAAAGGTGGAAGACTTGTTAATTTACAAGTGAAAATCTAATTAAAACTTTCACCCCATAACCAACGAACCGGCGTTGACATAAAGTATTTTAATCAGCTCTCAGGGGAGGCGCCGGACCGCCCAATCTGCGACACGGTGGCTGGTTAGCATTGCGCGCCTCGCCGTGATTCCAGACAGGCCCCGACAGGTCTCTTAAAGGGGCTGCTTAAAACTACTTTCCGGACACTCTTTGAATACCCTTGGTTTTAGCCCTAATAATCAAGACAATTAAAACTTTGAATTTACCAAGATAAGCTGCATAACGTTCTCACAAACTTTCAACTCAAGCACTTGTATCAAGTTTTCACATTTCACATTTAATTCTTGACTCCACAAGGCACTGGTCCTTTAATCTTATATTTTGCTTGCTTAAGTATCAACATTGGAGTTATCTGTTATATTTCGTGAAAAGTGATTTACTTATTACCCGAGTGTATCTTTCATCTTGTGTTTGCAACGTGGATTGCGTTATCTTGTCTTATTTTTAATCTTTATAATTGTCTCTCATCTCAAAAAACTCCTAAAAAACACTCATCCGCATCACTACATCAAAAACACTTAAATACACAAGAGCCTTAGACAACTCTTTTTTTTTAGGGACTACCCCCCTTGGCTTCGTTAGGAGTTTTGCCTAAACGGAGGAGCTGGGATTCAGGTGACAGTACCTGGCTCATTGCTTGCCCCCAAGGCCACACCTCTCTCACTTGTAGTGAAGAGACAGCTTTCGAAAGATTTCCGCTGCTGGTGTGCATATTGGCGGACAACACGTCCTATTAGCTAAAGCTGGTTGGCTGTAAGATTGTGAGCAGGGGAAAGATTATGAAGAGGACTGTTCCAAACAGAGAGGATGAAGAGGCAGAAGACAAGGTTGTCCAAGGGGGAGACAAACACTGTACTGGAGTCCAAATTGTCTTACGCAGGGCATCAATCTGCAATTGCAGCAGAAGAGTAAACATATACAAAATGTCTACTAGAGAGTGTATTGGTCTTGATTGTAACAAGTCCATGAGAAAGAATATAGAGCCAAACAAGCCATTTCTTGTTGGAGTTTTCCCAAACTGGGTTCTCCAAGTTAAATCTTTGTGTTGTTATTGGGTATAACTATATGATTGTTATTCCAACACTATTTATTGCAAATAAAATATACAGTCATTATTATTGGACAATAAAATAAACACAACAGAATAAATTATTTTCTACACAATTAACAGAGGTCTATGTTTGTGGATTGACTTAGCCATAGGATGAGCGATTATGGATTAAAAGCCATAAAGAATAATACATTCCTAAAATAAATACAAGAAATCCAAGAAAATGCAAGGAGAAATGATGGCAAGGAAACATAGAGTTAATACACTTGGAATGATGAACATGTTAGTGTTTAGTACCTTGTGTCCAAGTCCTGGGTTCACGTGTGGCAGAAGAAGGTATAGTTGCTGGTATGGACAAAGAACAATTCAACAAAGGAGATGTTGGAACAAGTCTGTACTAGAACAGAAAGTACAACAGGTATTGCATATCCGTACAGGCACGTGTGGTCGGCTCAACATATTCATACAACAATCACTTTCATGTGGTGCGATGGTCTATAGATGAGGGTACATCAATGGAATAGACTAGGAGGGAGTAGGTCACTATTTCTAGACTTCCATTAGTGAGGTTGCATGCATGCATGTGCCAACCATTGATATGAAGGGATAATGTTATCCTCAATAGTTTTCACACAAGTTGCATGTATTAGATAGTTTGCATGTGCATATGTTAAACAAGTTGCATGTGAAGACATATGCAGTGTGCATGCATTAAATCTCTAATTTATGTTTGCATGTGTCAGTTAAGTAAGGCACACGCAGCCTAGCTTGTATGCCTCAGATCATCTCCACTTGAGGCACTGTTGTGCATGTGTCTAGATTCATTGTACCTACTCTCCTTCACAGTCTATAAAAGAGAAGGCAGAGGTATAGGTTTATTCATTTGGTTTTCATTTCAACAGTTAGCAGTTCGTTGTTTTCTTGTAGCAGATTTTCATTTTCATGAGTAATGAAAAACAGTAACAGGTTTTAGCAGTGAATTTACTGTGTTTCCATTATATATTTTCTACAGTATGAATTTATAGATTCTATCATTAACTACAGAGTGCAGTCTTGGGTATCTTTAAATCTTCCACTGTTTAATTTCCTGTAGGAATTCTTTTAGAGTGCAGAATCTGTTTCCCATTGTTTAAGAAAATTTAACAGAACTAATTTGATATCCTCAAACATCCAAGTAGGCGTTTAAGTCTCCAACCAAGTATCCTTGCAGAATCAATCTCGTAAAATGGTGCTTCTCCAATCGGTTAGGCCTAGACTTTTCCATTGTGCGGGTGGACAAAGAAAATGGGAAACAAATGGGCTGGAAAGTTGAGATTGTAGGTACGGTGAAACTAGGGTTCACTTAAGTTGTTAAAAAATGAATGGACTTCTCCTATCAAGGGACTCATAATCATGAGCATACCAAACTAACCTTGTCAAGCCTTCATAAGAATGGACCTGCATCAGAAATGTGCAAGTTATAGTGAGTGGTAAATACTAAAATATGTAGTCTTCCTGTTCTATTATCAAAGATTTTGGGCTTTTGATTTTATAAGGGTTTTGTTGGAAGGCACATGAGCAAAACAAAACACACATGACCACAATGGAAATGAGTAATGTGCCAAAATTGGCCCTTCGAAGCGCAGGTACACTATTCCAAGCACAGAACATTAGCATGCTTGTGCAATATAGACAATGTAACATGTACTTAAATTGCTTGGGTGCCAACTCAGCTAATTCCTAGAGAGTTCCCGCATTAGAGTATATTGTGGGAGAATCTTCTTTTTGACATGTCATGTGGAAATTGTCAAGAAAACTTAGAATGTTTTCTAATTCAAGTGGTCTGGGCTCCCTAATTAACCAAATTAGGTGGGAAAAGCTATGACTGAGCATGGTTTGTGATTTTAAGACCTAGAAGAAAGGATATTCATAGACCCTAATGAGTGAAATAATGTGTATGAAGGCTAGGTATCCAGATTAATCAGCTTCAAGGATTTCAACATGTAACTTGTAAGCTAATCAATGGGCAAAGACTCAATCCAGGATATGCAACCTAAAGAATCCTAAGGGACATCTAAAGCCATAGGCTCATTTGGCAGATCTACCATTAAGTAGACATGTGACTCGACAAGATAGAGGTATTATACACTTAATAATATCATCGATTAAGGTGTGCATAAGGCCATGTATGTGCATGCCAGAGATTTTATAGGTGAGAGTCGAGAACAAACTTGCTGGAGGTCAAAAATCTGTCAGGAGGCTAGGAGCTGAGCATGGGAACAGAAGACCTTCAGGTGAGGCCATGCCTACGTTTGTCGCCAAAAGTCCTTTGGGTGATGCAAGAGGTGCACCCTACAACAATGACATACTCTTTGGGGGCAGGGTTTGCATTAGAAAAATCTCAATTACCGCAACAGATACATATATATTTCATGGCTTCAACTGCCTTTATACTTGCCTATTTGATTGTGTACTACCTTATTTGTGAAATAGATTAGGGAGGAACAGTATGTCTCACCAAGTTCAATGACACAATACTGAGGGGGGCTATCTATGCATAATAAATATCCATAAGTTGGGTGATTATTGTTGAAGGTCAATTAAGGCAGATAACGGGCTTATCTCTCCATAAACCAGATAGCTTCAAATCGCCTTTTCAGCCTCTCAATCTAAAATAGTATTTTGTTGTTGCCCACTTTTCCTTATAGGTTTCAGGTATAAAAAATTGAGCACTTGAGATATTCTGAAATTGACAACCCCATAAAATCAGCACCCAAGCATTTAGGCAGCTTGATTCCTCCAAATTCCATTGTTATCTACACCAAAGAATCCAAATGAGATAGACATCTAGGCATCGCCTGTTTTTAGACGAGCAGGATTTTATTTTTCTCCCATTATGCCAAGGTCTACAATGGGGATGCCAAAGTGCATTCATATTGTTTGTAATTTACACGCCATGAATGTAAAAACAAGCATTACTTGATCAATACGTCGTTCATATATTTTTAATAATGTACCAAGGCTGGTTGAAAAACTCACCTTCCAGTAGTGCATCACAGATTTCCTCTCTTGAAATAGTCAATGCCCTTAACAATATAGCTATGTTCTGTGATTTTCTAGGGTCAAGAATGCGTTGCTGCTGTTTAGGTGGGGGGGTAACTGAACATTTGGCTGCTTCACTTTTCACCGTATTTGAAGTAGTGCAGCCAAATAGAGACTCGATCATTTCTTCATCCAACCTGTTCATCCCAATTCACTGGATAAAGTAATACATGCTAAAGCATAGAAATAATGCAATTTGTAAATTAGGAAAAGCTTAACAAATGAGAATGCATTTCATCTCGAGAAAAAGATAATCCTCAGCATCACCAAACTCGGTGCAAAGCAATATAACGTAATTCTTACTCAAATGAGCCTGATCTCAGCTTGCTCCACACCATTGCACTATCAGGAGGTGCACGGACTTTATCCCAGTACAAGGGCTTCAACTTGGGCAGAGGATCCCCATCTCTCTTAACAGTGTTGGATTGCTCCACAAATTTTCCAGAACCCGAATGGTGTGGAGCTCCTCTTGAGGAACTACAGAATGGTGGCGGAGGCCTAGGTGGCAAAGGTGGAAGCGGGGAGTGAGAGTCTCTTGCAGATGAAGTGGGCAGAGGTGTTTCTCGTGAATTCGGTATACTCAAAGTGCTGTGCCTGGGAGAAGGTATAGATCTTGATGTCACTGGTGGTTGGGCAGGTGGATATCTGGATGCAGGGCGTGAAGGAGGAGGAGGACATGGAGATCCTGACAGACGATGCTTTGTAATAAAATTGCTGGGAATAGAGTTAACACTTGCAGTAAGAGGAAAGGGAGAAGGTTTAAGAGGAAAAAGTGGTGGTGATGGCGGTGACGATGATGATGAGGCAGGGGAAGAAGGTGGCGATGGTGATTGCCAAGATTCTTGTTGAGGATGAGGAAGCGGTATTTTGGGCACTGATGAAGGCGTTTCACAAGTCGAATGAAATGATTCCTCACCAGATGAATATTCCAAGGGAGGAAGGGAATTGGGTTTTTTGGATAAGGGCAGAGTCTGAACTTGACGAGTTTGTACAATGCCATTCTTTGCCATGCTTGTGGGAAGAGTGAAATTCTGAAACTTATCCCGATCAAAGGAACCCAACTCTCTGCTCCCATTTGATGAGCCCAATACTGAAAATAATATCTCTGAGTCATATTACTGAAAATTAGATCTAAGAAAAGCACCTTAAACCTATTTTGCTCACATTACCTGAAGCATGCAGGCCCTTCAAATTCTCTGACAGGTCGCTAATCGTTGAAGCTAGCAAGGGTCTCTCGGACTTGGGCTCATCCTCCAATGCATGATGCCCAATAAACTTTCTATACAAATACAACAACAATCCAGCTAGAGCAAACATCACTGCTGCAGTCAGTACAACCGAGATAACAATTCCCTTGTGGTTACCCTTCTTCTCCTTCTCCGGATAAGGTGCACTGAAGTTGAATGCAGGCGTTGAGGACTGATCCGGAGGGCTGGGCGTCGTAATAGATGGGCTGAGTGGATTGAAGGGCATATTGTAATTATTATTATTATTGTTATTGCTATCATTGTTGTCATCATGGTTCTGAGCCGGGGCTGGTGCTGGTGCAGCTGCATTCATTCCCACACCCAATAGTCTTTTATTATCAGTGTGCATTGAAACACCCAGCAGAGCTCTGAGTCGATCCAAAGGCCATTCAAACTGATTTGTCTTTTCATCTTCTCCTGAAATTCCGCGGATCTCATCCAGTCCATAATTATCATCATAATCCTGTTCAGCAGGATCCATATAAACCGGAAAATCTCCTCTGCAATGGCAGACGAATAAAGCCATGAAAACCATGACAGACACCAGTTTGATATCAGCATCCATTTCAACACTGTTTACCACTTATCACAGCCAGCCTCTGGATGATGGTTGTTATCCTTGCTCTTGTTGGCATTCTCCACCGACTACTCCTGCATTGGCATCATTATTGTGGAGTCCATGAGACTGGTCCATGTTGGTATTCCTTAAAGATTGGAATGCATTTTCCTTAAAGATTGGAATGCATGCAATTGATTATATCTCTGGCATTGCAGTCTGAGGACACCCAACACTCAGACTTAAATGCCACTCAATTCATATGCAGAGAAGAGCCCATTTTCTGCCAAACCTTTCTTCAAGCCATGACACTCAACTCCGATTCCTTCCGTCAGACACCATCACTGACTTTTCTTGTGTGTTCATACTTCCTATGGACGTGACAGTCGGCTCTTATGTGCAAAAACGTCCCATCTTAACTAGCATCAGTCTTTGAATAATTTTATGGCCTCACAATTTTGTCATTGTTGTAATTGTACTATATGTTTTGCCTCACGGGGCCCCTTTGTCTAAAGATAATGTTGGATGCTAAAGGAGCATTTCAATTTTGCAAATGATTCTCTCTATGTGGCCAATTGGGTCCGGCCACAAGAATATTTAGACTAATTGTTTTCATGGGAGTCTTAAATGTGTATAAAGGTGCTGTCCATGTACACAGAATTGCTGATGCAATTCTCTGCACCGTACAGCTTCACCGACATATGCAAATCACTCGATATGAGCTTCCTGTTGACAACTAGAGCTTAGCGTACTGCAACTCAATCTTATAACCATTGCAAGCGAGGACGGTCTTGGGAATTCGCCGCACCAATGATGTTGGATTTATTGACATATGATTTGATATGACAAGCACAATTTTCTATAGATTAAGCAGCGTATCCGGAAGGCAGTTTCACTTTATTGTTTTTCTAATTATGCCAATATCTATCCGCTTATAAATCGAACTGGCATCCATTATCCACTAGCCATTAGCTCTCTCCTATTGCCTCCACTATGGACAAAAACTGAACACACAAAAATCCTTCCATGTTCACCTGGTTCCCTCGTGGTTCATCCTCTTGTGACCTCTATGGAACTAAGGAACCAAGGCTCTTTAACCATTGAGCCAAAGCTTACTGGTTTTTATGCACAATTTTGTTATTAAAAAACAATCATTTAAGTGCTTTATGTTTTTTAACTCGGAAATGGTTCAGATCAGAGGAGCAATAAAGGAAAGGCATTACTATTTAGTTATTTTAATAATTTGATTGTAAGTATCCACCACAATTTTAAGAGGTGTTGTGTTGTGTCACATTTAATATTGTGTGATTTTTTTGGCTCAACTTAAAAGTAATGACAGGTTTCACTATTGAATGGCTTCTTTATGAGGTGCACCAAGCACTAAGACATGATGACAAAAATATCGTTTAGGGAATCAAATCATGACAGTGTAATAACAACACCTCACCTCATTTCTTGACACATGCCCCCTTTCAATATATTAAAGAGTTTATGCATTGTTCATGAAAACAAGTAAAGTAGAGTGTGTATGAAAATATGTAAAGTGTAGCATTTGAAGGGTAATTATATGATAACTATGGAGAATTGCTTTCATAGATTAGAGAGTTTATGGAATGTAAGGAAAAATCACTTTAAGGGTGGTTTGTTAGTTCTTCAATATATTAATGAGATTGTCTTTTAAAAAACAAATGGATATACTTTCTCTTACATATAGAGTGGTGTATATATGTGGAGATTACATCAAGCCCCAAGGTTAGGATTGTGATTTTAGTGATGCAATATTTTTTAATTTGTGAGAGATTGGTCGAATTGTGTTAGTTGGTCATGTTTATACAAGGAAACCACGATAGTTGCGGTGGTTCAACATGATAGAATTTACTCTGAATAATAGTCAAAACTAATGGAAACTTGATGTGATTAACCAATAGAAGAGCATAAGTGATTTGAGTGTTGTGATGATAAATCAAGACAATGCAAATAATCATACATAGTGCGATGATGAACATAAGTAGTTACGTGTATAATCATCAACATTGTAACATTCAACAATTAAACTAGGAATGAGAAGCAATCAAACCCAAAAATGCAATAACATAAGACTAGAGATTGTTCAATTATAAATCTGACAAAATATTGAGATACCTAAAGGCAAGGATTGAAGCAATGTGAAGGATCATTATGATTCATGTTGTGAGAATGCTCGTACTGAGCATGATCCCGTAAAGTGTACAAATTAACTATCCAAGATTAAATTCATGGAACCTAATGTCAAACCATTTACAAGTAAAATGATACATGTATCATACACACAATTATATGATCAAATGCATTATATGAGGTGGTCCTTATCAGCCAACCTCAAGCATGGTAGATGAGGACAACTAGTCCTTCAAGTCCTATAATCACATTAACTAGAGTAAGTGCTAATTGGAGTGGGACTGTAATGGACTTGGTCAACTTTAATCACCCAATTGTTTAGGCATTCTAATCCTCTTAGTTATAAGATTTGATTGATGTGGAATTATGAGTTTTCATTGAGTTGGATTGTTGAATCAAATGTTAATTTGGAGGTTAAATTGGCACATGTTAAGCCTAGTTTAGCAAGCACAAACCATTGGGAAAAATCCCTTACATGCATATTTATAGGGCATATTGTTCCCTATGCACTTTTTGAGGTAAAATGTTATAGCATGCACCTATTGGGGTGTTGGCGCATGAGCAGACCTAGGGTTCATCGTAAATTACACCAATAAAACCCAAGACATCGGCCCTTTCGGCATCACCTACAAGCATGCAAAGTATCACCCGAGGTATCTAGGGGACTACAAGAACCAAGCTTCCATAGTGTTGAATGGATTTGAGCATTCGTCCAACAGATCTATCATTCATTCAACTATCACGCAATACAATATGACTTACTTATGGTAATCAATAACACATTCATGATGCCCGCACGAGTGTGGCTCATTGCCGATTCACTTGATATGAAGTCACATGTTGTAAACAGAGGTCACGAGTTCAAATCACACCCGGGCTTACCTGTGTCCCATGCTTGCGGGTGGTTGTGGGGCACCTAGGGGTATAGTGGTAGCGGGATTGGATCCTTGGACCCCGTGTCACGCGAATACCAGCCCAATCTCCAGTTGCTGATTCCCCTAGTTAAAAAAATAATAATAATAACACATTCATGATAGCAACATAATATAGCATCCATGTGCGTATTAAACACAAGCATTCATAACATTCAAGACATGTGTAAGTTAGCAACCATATGTACTCATTCTCATTAACAATAAGACAATCTTACATAAAATGTGCAGTGTGAAACCATTCTCATACTTCAACTACCCAGCATTACACAACAAACATCGGCTCATGACCATACAATAAGATAATTGTCATAAGCAATACTGTTCTACCATGAGTAACAGAATGAAAGACCAAAAAAACAAAGCTCTCTAACCCTTAGATCCCTTACATATTTATACATCACAATCTGGGCCATGCCTGTTACAAAGTGGACAAAACACCTAACTAACTTCTGACTTATGCACGGTTTTGGTCCAAATGTTGAGTTGTCCCACGATCCATCTTTAGTGTGTGAATTCCAAGATAGGTCCAAAATCCGCTCCAAGATGCCCCCAACATTCACATGTTGCTCGTCCCGAGCAACTTCAGCTGTTGGGCCAACTTCCTTTGACTAAAATTCTTAAGTGCAATAGCTCGAGTACTACTACATAACACCTTTCGAACTGGAGTTGTTACTCTCTGGGAACTGTGTTACGAACCTCGACCTAAGTAGAGTTCCAACCATCACTTGGTTTCATAAAAAAAATCATCCGACCTCTTAGACATGGCTCAAAATCTTGGATCATGGCCTTCACATCATCAATGGTGCCCGAGCTCGTGACCTTCAAGACTTCCATCTTTCCAACTGGTTGGTCGATAACACCTTGGTTTCTTTGGCTGCTCCTACCTAAAGCAACCCTCCTTGGTCATTAGGATTACCTCTATACTGTCACTTCTTCTTTCAGCGTCGGGGCCATGTCTTTCTGCAACGTAGCTTCTTCGGTTCTTTCTCTATGGTGACTTTGTTTTCTATACCGTTGTCCTCTTCTTATTGCCCGACACCTCTGGCTTGCCCCTCGGTTTTTCATCTCTACTGTCCATGCCCAAAATTATAGCATCCACCTAAAAAATAACATAATGGAACTTAACTGCTCTGGTTTACCTTCCGTTGCCTTTTATATAGCTGATCCCGACGTACTTTTTTCTTATCTTGTCATGATTTCCTTATGCCGCAAATCCATACTTCAAGATTTGATGTTGATTCATTGTCCTTTCAACACTTTAGCTGCCTATTTTCCTCATGATGGCCACACGTGTTTTCTGGCGCACATCCCTTCAAGCATCTCGTTGTGCTGCTTCTACTATCTCCATCAACTTTTGAAGTGTGTCCTTTACCTTCGTGACTTGCTCCTTTGCTTGAATTTCTTGTTGTATGATGCCTTCCATTATCTACGCATCGAGTGATGTTTACAATTGCTACTCTGATTCAATGATTGTCTGCTTTATAACTTCTTGGACTGCAACGAGGTCCCCTGTCACTTTCTATGCTTCCACCTGTAGTAGCTCCAACTTTTGCGCTATGCTCTACTGCTCTTCCCTTAGCTAGCTAATCTCCTGATGATGTCTCCTATTTTCCACTAAAGCAACTACTTTCTCTGTTGCTGGTAGATTGTTCATTGTCTCCTTCATTTTTTGTGCCTTCTCTTGTGCACCATGTATATTATGCTCTATTGTTTGCAGCTCGATATCCTCCAGCAATTGAGTCTAGACCCACGTGCTTTCTTCACACAACTTTGCATAATTCTCCTGTAAGATATTAATATTTTCTACTATGGTAATCACACTAGCTCTTTGCTCCCTTTCCTGCCTTTTTTCTGGTGGTATACTTGGTGTTGCCCTTACTTCCAAGTCCACAATATTTTCCTGGAAACCTTTAATTGCTTCTCCTATCTTTGTGACCTTTTATTCAATTGGGATATATAGGCTCCAATTGATCTTCTAGAATTGTGTTATGTAGTCTTTCTAGTGCCTGTTGTAACTTTCATTTTCCCGAACCGCGGCTTCTTTTCTCTTTTCTGATTCCTCTTTCTCCTTCTCTGCTTCTTACTGCTCCTTGCGTAGTTTTTCATTTTCCTACTATAGTGTCATCTTTGCTATCATACCATCGACCTTCTCAGCTAATGTCGTGGTTGCATGCAATTGAATCTCCCTTGCTACTCATGTCTGCAATGTGTATAACACTTCTTCCAGTATTTCTGACAAAATCAAATTAAATGAACTTACCGTTACTATGCTTTCTTGTAGTTTCGGTGTAGGGGACTAGAGAGCTCTCGACGCTATCTTCACCGTTATTTGTGCCGTTGATTCCACTGATGGCTAAGGAACCATTTCCCTTGGTTCCACATTCCCTATGTGCTCCTCCCCCAATCTCCTAGACGTAACTTTTGTTGCTTCCAATGCTCGTCGCAATGTAGTTAACTGCTCTTGCATGCTCGTCTTCATCGTCTCTTTCTTTTTCGCTACTTCTTCCCATGCTTCTTCTACCGCTTCCCTAACTTATTCTCCTATTTTGTCCAAGTCATCTTCTATAAGTGAGTGGACAACTGATTCTTTTACCACCTTCCTCTTCTTCCTTTGCATGGAAGGGCCTACCTTAGTATGTTCCTTTCTATTTTCTCCTACCTCTGGTGGAGTTTCCTACACCATATTGCCTCTGCCATTGTCTTGTTCCGGTTCACTATCTTGTTGGTCATCTTCTCCGCTATCTTTCTCTTCATTTGGTTCTTCATATAAGTTCTTGACCTGTGCTTCATCTTTCTTTTGCTACTCTTCCTCTGTGAGTGGAATTCTCCACTCAACATCCCAATCACTCACAATTACATTGACATCTTGCTCCATCAACCTAAACAACATTGAAAACTATCTCTTCTCTGGATCTCGCCTTGCTTGAATGTACATGGGATGCATCCCTGCCCTGAGGCGTGCAATTCCTTTATACATTTCCACTACATGCGGCTTCATCCGCGGCATTGTCTTAATGATGTATCGAATAGCGTTTCTATAGACAAAGAATACCACATTGTTTTCAATTTGCTTCCTCTTATTCTTCAAAACCCACAAATTAGAATATTTGGCCACTAAACATGGTTTATGCCTAATCTCCATAAGCTGCGAATCCTCTAGTTCCCTCCATGTAACTAAGGAAATCAGTATCAAGAACCTAGCATAATGAAATGATTGTAATTTTTCATGCCTCCCTACAATCTTCCAAAAATTCATTCATTAAGAACGCCGACCAGTTCATTTGTACACCTTCTATGTACTTCTCTATTGCTTATATAAATCCTGCTGCAACCTGATTCTTGCAGCTCTTTTTGGCCAACTTACAAGCCAATAGTTATGTCGTGAATCTTAATGCATCATCCTTAATACTTGCCACATCTAATCCTCACTGCGCTCTGTGTGTACCATACTTGTCCTTCATCTTTTCAGCGACTGCTTTGTTCTACTTCTTATTCTTGATCAGCTGTGTCAAATCCTCCCTTGTTGTCGGTAGTCATGTTATCTCCGTAATCAGCTTGTTGTCAATTGATACCGTTGTATCCAACCATAAGAATCCTTTGTGTACATATCTCAGTAGCAATTGTACACAATTATTCACTTCCGGACTTCTACCAGAATGTGGGATTTCCATCAATTCAACACACCTACGCGTTGCAACCCCGTTGCCCATTGTTGTGGATCTAATGTAGTAATTGGTGAATCTGGATTGCTTATCTACCTCGAGTAGTTTTCATGTGCCAGCTCTGGAAATTTCTCCGCAATGGTAATGCCGTGGTCTGCATACTTCAACTTCTTTACAGCCCCCAACAGGATTCCCTAGACTGACACACCCTCGGGAATTTTTGGTGTGTCCACCCAATATTTCACCTTCTTATGCAAATACACTAGTTTTGCATCCATTTTCCTTGGGGTACGTAATTCCTTTGATAGTTTGTTGATGTGGAGGTTGATGCCCCTTTTTCCGCTCGTGAACTTGATGTTGATGCACTGACTACTAACCCCGATGCTTTTGTTACTGGTACCTCCGCCTCTATCACTACAGATGCATTCTTTGTTCTTTCCTTTCTTTGCACTGGTCTTGGTATTGGTACTTTTGGTGCCATATTTCTACACCTTAGTGTCTATACTTGACTCGGCTTTGCTCTATTCGCTTCAACTTTAATTGCTTTCAACTTGTGTCTGGAACCCGTCATTCTACTTGTGCTTTTAACCCTTATTCTCAATTGTCTTGTCCGCTTTCATTTCCATTATTGCATTCAATGCTAACCTAGATTCATGCACCCTTGCTCATATTTGTTCTAGATCTACTTGCAATTTGTTCTCTTGCCCAAATCTCATCAGCTATCCTCTGAATTTATTATGTCATGTCCCCGTACTTTGACCTTTAATGTTCACACTTGGAAAATATGCCAATCTTTTCCTTGGCTTCCTTCCCATGTGATCAAATTTTCTCGTGTGCCCATTCTAACTCCTTTTACGTTAGTTTGCAACATTTTTCTTTCTTTTCTGCAACATTTGTTTTCCTTTGACTACTACATGGACGAATGGTTTCCACTATACAGTTTCAACCAACTCCCATTCACAAATCCTTCACTAAGGGATCTCCATTAAGCTTCTCAAGCTGAACGACCCCTTCCTCTATGATAGGTTTTATGATGTAAGGACCTAACCAATGATTCTGAACTTACCTGGATGTGTCATGAACTTGCTTTCATACATCAAAACCAAGTCTCCAATCTTGAACTACTTTTTCCTAATATGTCTATCGTGTCAGGCTTTCTCTTATGCTTTTTGGACCTGCTGATGAAAACCTGCAATAAACCGATCTTCCTCTAATTCCAACAATTGCAACAATATTCTTTCTATTGTGTCGCTATCTGTGAGTTCAGCCAGCGTAGCAATGCGCAGACTCAGAACAATAAACTCCATAGGCATGACTGCTTCATGTCGATATACCAACCTAAATGGTGTCTGTCATTTCAATTTCTTAAATATCGTCCTATAATCCCATAATAATGTAGCGATCCTCAAGTCCCTCTCATCTCTACTAACATTGCAAATCTTTTTTAGCGCCTTCTCCAAAATTTTGATCGAATGCTTCCACCATTCCATTTGCTTGAGGGTGATAGGAGGTTCTCTTCTGGTAATAGATTTGGAATTCTTTTGTCAACGCTGCAATTGCATTATTCAAAAAATGGGTCCCTTGATCACTCATCAAAATCCTTGGAAATCCGAACCTTGTTACCAAATTTAAAAAACCGTGCAGTTATTTGTGCACTACAATCCTTCACTGGTTCTACTTCAACCCACCTCGTTAATTAATCTATCGCAGTAATGATTTACCTTGCTCCTGATCACTTCACATGTGGATTAATAGGTACAACAAATCCCACCTCCCACTTATCAAATTGTTGTAATGTTACTTGGGGCATTAAGGGCATCTCATCCCTCCTTAACGACTTCCCCACTCGCTGGCAGACATCGCACGTTTGGTAGTATTCCTTAGCATATTTGTGCAGATTAGGCTACAAAAGACGTGCACACAATCTTTTGTGCAGTCACTTTGCCCACATAATGGCCTCTCGCAAATCCTTCATGCACCTCTTTTAAAATCATGGGCTAGATGTGCTCTAGTACACATCATCATAGAATCTTGTCTGCACCCAACTTATACAAGTTCCCTTCTATCAATTGATAATGTCTTGCTTTCACCACTAACCGCTTCTTCTACGCAACTGCATACCCGACTGGAGCTACCTCGGTAGTCAAGAACTGTGCAATATCTAAGAAATAGTCATCAACCATATGAACTGAAAACAAATGCACATTTGGCAAACTGTTGTCTATGTTTCCTACATCCTCTCATGTTTCTATATGTGACAGTGGTCCGGTCCTGAGTTCACCTTCCTTGGTTTCACTACAACTTCAAAGTCATATTCTTGGAATAGCAGTAGCCATCTGCATATCTTCCTCCCAACAATGGCTTGTTAACCAGGTATCTCAGTGCAGAATGGTCAGTGTACATTTTAAATCATGATCCCAACAAGTAATGTCTAAACTTTTGTAGCGCATACACCATTTCCAATCCCTCGTGCTCTGTGGTTGTATAGGTATTTTCTGCAATCAACAACTTCTTGCTTGCAAATGCATTAGGGTGATCTAAATCTCCTTCCCTGAGTTGCATTAAAACTCCACCTAACACTATTCATGACGCATCAATATGAACATGGAATTACTTCTTCCAATCCGGAAATGCCAAGAGTGGTGCAGTCACTAATTTATGCTTTAACATGTCCAAACTCTATTGACACTCTTCATTTCATTGGAACTTGGCCTCTTTCTTCAATAGTTTCTCAAGTGGATTTGTAATCTGTGCATATCCCTTAATGAACTTCCTATAATATCATGTGTGTCCCAAAATAGCGTGCAATTGCCACACTGATGTCAGTGGTGGTAAGTACACAATCGCTGCAATATTTTCTGGGTCCACCAATTGTCCTTGCCTGCAAACTACATGCCCAAACAAAATTCCTAATGGTGTTCAAAAAATGCACTTCTTCATATTTAATGATATCTGATACTGTCTACATCTATCTAGCATCAATTGTAGAACTTCTTTGTGATTCTTCAACAAAATGAACACTATCAAGTCATCCAGGTGCACCTCTACAAAATTGTGGATAAACTCTTTAAATACTGCGACAATCACTCTGAAAATATGGTGGGTGCATTCTTCAACCGATATGTCATTACTATATACTGTTAACACCCCCACTCTGTTTCAAACGTCGTCTTATGCATATCCTACTTCATGATCTTTATCTGATAATACCCATAAAAGCCATCAGTAAAAGAATAAGCATCTTTTCCTCCCATATTTTCAAGGACTTCATCTGTAAATAGTGTGGGAAATAGATCATGTAGGCATGCATCGTTCAACTTGCACAGATCCACACAAATTCTTATCTCTCCTGTCTTTTTATCTTGAACCACCATCAGGTTGATCCATTATAACTCCTCCATTGGTTCTATGATTCATGCTTCCAACATCCTATCTATTTCATCCTTGACTTTCTATTTGTACACTGGATTCAACCGGTATGGTCTCTATCTCATTGGTTTGGCATCTGGTTTCAAGGGGATCTTCATTTCTCCTAGCTCTCTTGCAATACCCTTCATCTCCGAAAACTTGGTAGGAAACAAGTCCTGGTACTCATGCAATAAATCAACAATATTCTCAACTATCTCATCGTTCCAGGAGTTCCCAATGTCGGAAAATTTAGGATTCTTCTCTGTGCGAATGTTTACTTTGCGGATCTTCAATGGTTTCTTGTAATTGCTAGATCCCAATTTAGGTCCCTCTACTGTGCGTTCTCCCTTGGTCTCTGGTATCTGTAACTTTATTGGATTGTCCTCCTCCTATCCTTCCTTATTGACATTGTAACATTCCAGGACTTCATGCATTGCGGGATGAGGTAGATGTGCACCACGTAGGGGTCTTGACCCCGTTGTATCTCCTGGTGCAAATATTGTTGCTTTAATAGCCTATAAGGATGCATCTACTTCCATATATTAATCTTCAAATATGAAGGTTACCTTGAAATTGCTAATCAACTAATCCCAATTTGTTGTACCTATGTGCATCTCAAGCTCAATGTACCAATTCTTTGGAACTGTATCCAATGTGTGCATGAACCTGTTTCCATTCCTGTCTTGGTATAGTACCCCATGTTGTAATGCACTGTGCAACATGGTCCAATGGGAAGCTCATTCCCGCGTATTTCTGTGTGGTATATTTAGAAACAAATCTAACCTACAACAACCTCTTGCACTGCTGCCAATCACTCATTCCCTCTTTATGAGTAACCCACCAATGTGTAGATGTCGCTTTCATTGCGACATCTAATGCTTTTCTGATATTTGTTCTTCAAAACTCGTTGCAAACAAAGTCACATCTGTCAAACCATCATATGTTGGGAGATCACAAACCTCTGTCCAAATCTAGCATAGTGAAGATGTGATACGCACACATCTTCTCATATGGACCTCGTGCATCCTTTGCTGCCAGTATTCCAGAGCTTCCTCAAATAATGATGCACATGAATTGAAGCTACACCAACTTATCACACCATCTACCATAGGATCCACATAATCCTCCATATTTCCAATCATATTGTATAAATTTTCCAGCTCCCCATTCCAGAATGGTTCTACATACCTTCTTCCTTCTGCTGGGTCCAACGATGTAGTAAACCTCATCTTATCTCCTTAAAATATCATTTGTCTCTTCTTCAGATCAATAATGGCTAGATTCGCAAAATCCCATCCAAGTCTTAGTAAAGAAGGATATGGTTTACTATCATCTATAATCTCAATGAATTCAAATTAGCGGTGCTGCGCACCCCATTCACATGCATAGTGTTGCTGGTGTTTCACACTAGCACGTGCAAAGATGCACCTACCAAGGGTTGTGCTAAACTTAGTAGAGTCTCAATGGAAAATAAAATAAACAATATGGAAATGAAACAACTAAATTGATCAAACATGCAAACTATATTAAAATAAATCTAAATTAATTTTTTTGCACTTTTTATCAAGCAAACAGATAGAAACATATTTTAAAGAATAAAGAATGCTCTTTCATTATGTAAAATATGGCATTTACAAGGATTTAATTTCACCTTTGAGTTATAGTAGGAGAGGCCCCTGCAGCTGTCTGAGGGAGGTTTCGCTTGGTCTCCTTGCAATCCATGGTTCTTCGGCCGCGCGTCACGTACACAATCTCCGAAAGGTTGAGAATGGAACACAAAGGGATTTCTAGTCTCAAGGATATTTTTGCAGAGTAACAGCTTGAGTAATGTATGGAGAATGGGTGTTGAGTGATGGACCTTGATGGTTCATTTATAGGCACGACGGATAGATCTAGGATAAGGACAAGGCTTTGATTTTTTATTTTTTATTTTTGGCTTTTGCCTTTGATTTTGTGCCTTTCACTTTTTTATCCCTTTTCCAAATTGGGATATCATAGGTGTTATGCCAAGTTTCTTCTTTTTGTTGAGTGATAAAAAGGAGAAACATCCAAAAAACAAGCCAGGGCGTAAGTTGCTCATTTTTTAGATAATTGAGCAAATTAATTTTGTAAAATGGCCCTTTTATGTGAGACTTTGGTTTTATGGTTTTACCAAGGTAAACATAGTGGAAATGGAATGTGGTAATGATGTATAGGTGTGATGGGGCTAATGATAAGGTAGGCGGATGAAATTTAGGTATTAACAGATTTCCCCCTGATGTGTGAGGTCAATAGCTCATCGTATGGCTGACATACATCAAATGATCTTCTATTTTAGTGTAACGGTGGCATGGAGAATCAAGATTGCGTCAGAGGAGCTCACCCTTCAACGGGACTACAGGGGCCCTTACTTGTAGATACAATACTCAATATGAATGAGGTGCATATAATCTCAAATATATGGACAAGACGGGCATTCCCATGCTCATATCAATGTCTCAAATTAAAAATTGGATGGAGGCCCAAAGGGAGCCTAATCAATACATGGATATACTGTTGTGTGCACCATAAATGTCCAAGACAGACTCAAATATGGAATGTAATCATGGTCCAACCAAGGTTGATCTGAAGAACTGGAATATGAACAATGGCATTCTCATGGAATGATGAATATCAATAACTTATGCACTATTGTATCTGAATGGGTCCAACATCTGTAATGAATCAAACAACTGAGTGTCTAAATCTAACTCGTACAATGAATTTCATTTGAACTGGATACATAAGGAATCATGTAACTGGAGGGATTCCAAACACTATCACCAACGCAGCCCGGATATCTTAGGAAACAAAAAAAGGCTCAACAATGGACCAGAGTCAAGGGACATCCGGGGTCTTTGACCAAATAATGAAAGAACCATTAACCTGTACGAATCTCATTGGTGTGATAATGCAGCTAATGTCAAGAACATGAGAAACAACCATTCCAAAGGGCACTAAGGTCTCTCTTTAGGTAGTCCAAGGGGCTCATCAATGAGGGTTATGAGGCCACGGTACATGGTAACTATGGGTCTATCCTCTGGAATAAATGTGTTGATGTCGATAGAGGGAGACATGCAACTGGAAAGGCAATGGTGTTTCCTTGATAGAATCAAGAGGGATACGACCAAAGAAATATATAATTGGACATGGGACTGAGACACTACTGGGGGATATAAGGGAAACTAAGTAATAGAGACTCAAACTTCCTTTGTTTAGAGTATGATGACATGGTTGACCTGGCAGCATATGGGAAATGAATCTTGGAGAGGGACACATTTGGGATACCAGGAAATATGACTACAATGGGGGACACTTAGAGAGGTGGGTATTGATGACATCAAGGTGACTCATCATAGAATACTCTGAACAAAGGCGACCAGGGATGCTACTGTAAATAAGGGACTATATGCGATCTACAAGGGTGCTAAGAAGAACCATTTAGGCCTTCTTCATAGTTTAAATAGCTCAAAGAAGGGATAGAAGTGTGCTTGAAACATTACCATCGTGTGGATTTTGACGAGCCGAAGACGGTGAATGTTGATTGGTGTCTTCATTTTTAGAGAGCCTGAAAACAGAAAGATGACTCCGTGAGTGGTCTTTTTCATAATTTAGTCCCCAAAGCCCGAAAAAGCATAACAGTATGCAATGGAGAACTCTTCTAGCCAGAGTGGCTAGAGTATTCCTTTTTCGTAATTAGTCCATCCAGTTCAAAAAAGGGGTAATAGGCATAGCGAATGGACGCCCTTTCAAATACTTTAACGAGCATGAAAGGAAGCACGTTTGCTCAATAATCTTTTCATTCTTTAAGGAGTCAGAAAAAAGCTTAAAAGAAATTCCATGCCGGTAGTCTTCTTATAGGGATTGGCCAATGAGTTGACAATGTGAATTGAATGCATGTAGCTTCATTTTTGGATGTCAAATTACGAGGACTCACGATCCTATGGGGATACGAACGACATGGGTGCCAAATGCATGGGGTACTAAAATGGTCACCCATGTAAGGTAGGATCTACTTCCGAGTAAAGTAAAATGCAGTGATGGATGGGTTGGGCCACTTACTCAAACAAGGGGGGTCCTATAGGCATAAAGGCAAGACTGGATCAATGCATCAGATACTTTGGGGGAGAATATGACCTATATTCCGGTTAATATCTTATACCTATAAGGATCGGTTATCGACTGAAACAAGTGGAGTTCAATGCAACCTGGACCTGTACACATGAAAATGATACCCGAGCGTAAAAGGTGCGTCTGGGAATCAAACTAAATATACAAGTGATACGTGACCTTGACAAATGGTTGGGATCATGCATGTGCAAAAGTGACTAGGGTTAAGGTCCTACCCCCATGCTTTGGGCATGGGGTTTGTGATTTTGGATCACATATGTGTTGGGTTGAGCGATGGGCTCACTGAAAGGTCGAGATAGATGTGACGGGGCGGGGTCAAAATGATTGAGCATACCCCTTATCCTAGGGTCAAGGTAATATATCATGTCCCCCATCCTAGAGGTGTCAATGGAGTGTAGATATTATCTTAGAGAGGGATCGACAGAGAATTGATCAACTACTAGAAGGGGGGTCTGCCATGAGTTTATTGTCCATGGTCGTACACCGAATTGGTGATATGATTATGGGGGATTCCCCCTATTGGGTGGATGCCCCTAGTATCACTGACGAGAATGACAATGATGATGAGTAGCCAAGCATTGGGGTTTTCTCCCATGTTGTGGACATGGGATTTCCTCATCGGTTCGAAAGGATTGAACATATAGGTTGAAGGGACTCGTATTTGTCAAAGCAATCATAGTGATATGGGTTGATGATGGAGGCTCATCAGAGGATGAGATGAAACAAATGGTGTTCATCTCAGTCGATGAGGATTCTGGGGGGTTGATTTCCTCAACAACGATGATCTGAGACTCCATGGATAGCTTACGCAACTCAACCAGCACCGATCGATATTCTGGTAAATCAAGGCAATAGTGGGAGTAATGGCCATAAAGGCCACAAACTGCACATGAATGATTTGTACATAAAGACTTGTTGCGTGACTAAGGAGGGGTTGGAAATTGAACTACCGAGATGTTCTCACCATCATCCAACGTCTGTATGTGAGTGCGAAGGATAGGAAATTGCAGATAGTTTTGGGTAGTTTGACCTAAGACATCGCACAAAGCGCAAGGCGAAGGTGCTCGAGCTGAGGCAGTAGGAGGAGGATTCACAGCTTTGTTTGCAGTTTTCAAGGAAGTTATTTTTGTAGTTTTCCCCCCAACCTTCTTGATGGGAGGGGCGACAAGGTTGGAGGGTGTTGCATGCCAGGAGGTGTATGATTGACAGTGTCAATTGGTTAGGGTAGGATTTGGTGTTGGTAAGTACCAAACAGGAATCCCTAATGTTAATCCGAGGAGGTTCAACGTTTCCATCATGGGCATGTTAATTACTCCTGATGCTGAGAACAAGAAGGGGATTGTGTGTATCGGGGTGGCTCCCACATGGTTGGGTACAAACTGTGGTTGAGATTGGGATTTCCGTTGAGGTTGGGGTTAGTGTGCTAGCTAAGCGACTAGCTATGAATCATGGACTAATTTTCTCGAAGAAACAATGCACAAGTCTGATATTTCAATAGCTGAGGGGGGCGGGGGAAAGGTCGTAAATGTGGTGGTCATTGGAGTGTCATAATAAAGACCCGAACCTACAATGAAAATTGATGGGATGGGAATGCCAGGGGTGTTGTTGTTTACCATTGAGAGTACATTGTCAGGAGTGGCTGGCCCCTTGGGGTTGTAGAAGGTCAACTAGTCAATTTTGACGATCCTCCCTTCGTGAGGGAACATCATGAGCCGAAAGACAGATGAGGTAATATATTTCATTGCATACATGTAACTGCACCCTAGGAGGAGGTTATAATTGAGCTGGGCGTTAACAACTTCAATGTCGATTACAATGGTTTTACCAGCTAGCTCCACGAGAAAATTTACGAGAAGTCCTTGGGGTTGGGCAATGCGACCATCATAAGCACGTAGTGCCATCGTGGAAGGATACAATGGAGGGGACCCAAGCTTCTTCCACACAAAGGTGTACATGACGCATGTAGAGGCGCCCTCACCGACTATGCATCGATGAATAACTAGGTTTTGGATTGAAATTAAGATCTAAAATTTGATGGACAAAGGCATGTGGGGTTCAGACTAGTCTAAGTCGAATGACATCAATTGTGAGTCAGAAGGGTCGATCGCACCTAAAGCAGACAACAATGCTTTGCGTTGTGCTGGGCAGTTCTTCAAAACTTATAAGGAAGACATAGAAATAGGGGACTGGGCCAAGTCATCCACAATGTTGTAGTTGGGCGCCGCGCAAGCATTGGAATTATTAGTGATTTAGCATAATGAAACTTGGGGGATTTAGGGGCCCCTTCATTTGGAGAGGGTGGGAGGTGTAATGACTGGTCTAAAGGGGTGGCTATAGTAGCCTTATCTGATGGAATGGTCTCTGTTGCTTGGTTTTTCAGCCAAGCATGTGCAAGGATGCACCTACTAACTTGTAGTAGCAGTCTTCAAATTGAAAGCAAAAACAACTATAAACTAATCTAGGATTAACATGTGCATATAACAATAAATTTGAAAAGATTTAAGAACAAGAACAAGAAACGAAATAAAAAATGACTTTTGTATTATAATACCTTAACTGGTGAGGATGTTTGGTGTTGAGCAACTCCAAGGTTGAGATGCTCCAGGCTCCAATGGTCTCTTCTCCAAGATTGCTACAATGGTCAAAAAACTCAAGAGAGATTTTGACAGCATGAGGATAGAATGATGGATGGATGGAAAGTGAGGAGCCCCTATCACCATTTTATAGTTTTTGGTGATGGGGAATACCATTGTGGTTTTGAGGAAACCAATGGTATTGACCAACATGGTTTAGGTACCTTTTTCCCTCTTTTTTCCTTTTTTTGAATATTTTGAATATTTTTATTCCCTTTTAATATTTTGGGAATTTTGGACCCTTTTTGAGGGTTTTTTGTGTTTTTTGAAAAACAATATATATTTTGAGGGGAAAAAAGGTGTATTATGGTCTTTTTGGTGACCTTTTGATGGCTTTAGAGGCTCAAATGGTGGAAAAGTGGACAAATGGGTCATGTGAACAAGGGAATGAGCTAGTGAGAACTTTTTGGGTGTTAACAGATTGTCCCCTGATGTGTGAGGGCAGGAGCTCATCGTATGGCCGATAGACATCATAGTTCTTTTGTCTTTTTCCCTGGGTTTGGGGAAGAGAAGAGACCGGTTGGACATTGGATCAATGACCCCTTGGAAGCTGCAAAAACAAAAAATATTACATGGCCTCAATATGAATGAGGAATAATCTCTAATAATGGATGAGGCGGGCATACCCATGCTCGTATCAAGACATATACATAACAATTAGTCCCAAGAAGGGGGACCTGAATAATACATAAAAAATCTGCTGGTACATCATAATGGTCCAAAGGGGACACTATTATAACATGACTGATCTCAATAACTGATATACTGGAAATGCAACAACCGTTCCGAATAAGGTTTCAGGAGGGTTGATGAACTGCTAAAATTGAAGGTGTCCAACATCTGTAGGGACTCAACAACCGTGAGTCAACTCTGAGGAGTATATGTAACTGTATACTCGAGGGAGTATAAAACTGGGGTACATCTGAATACTGTCGCCATGTGCAACCCGGATATCTATAGGAAAATGTAACTGGTTGTTTCCATAAGTAGACTCTCAAATGTGGAAGAGTCAGGTGGTATCCGGGGTATTCAACAAATAACTGAAACGACCAATACCCTGTGTGAGTCTCAACGATGCGATCAAGGTGTTGAAGTCGAGCATGTGAGAAACAACCACTTGGAGAGGCATGGAGGACTCTTCTCGAAATGATTCGTAGGCACTCATCATAAATGGTGATGAGTCCAAGGCACAGGGACCTCTAGGTCTATCCTCTGGCATAGCTTTGGTTGGTATCGACAGAGGGAGACCAACAAATATCAAGGCAATGATATTTCCTTGATAGGAGCGCGAGGTGCACAAGTGATATGTGGTAGTATTGATGGTAGGACTATCATACTGTGGGGATGGGAAATAACTGGGGTCATAGAGTGGGTGGACTCAAACTTCCTTTATTCAGAGCATGATGACATGGTTGACCTGACATCGTAGGAAACTGACTTGTAGGTGCGGGGATCATAGCTTTAAGGACTGAAGGGTATGTATTGTAGATTGGAGTGACTCTGGGGGGACAAGCTAACAGATGCTGTAGAGGGACTCTCAGGGTGACATACTGCATAATGCTCTGAACAAAGGCGACCAAAAGGGGGAAGCTACCATATGAGTAGACATGATCTGTTGTGGCGCCGAGAAGCACCTTTGGGTCCTCCTTCATAGTTTTAATGAGCTCCAAGAAGGGATAAAAGTGTGCTCTGAAATGGTACTACCCTGTGGATTTTGTGAGCCCAAGACTATTCGTGCTCATGAGTGCTTTCATTTTTAAGGAGTCTGAAAATGATAAGAAGACTCTGCAGTGTTAGTGGAGTACTGTCCTGTGCATTTATACGAGCCCAGGATGGTGATTGCTCGTGGTCGCTTTCATTTTTAGAGAGTCTGAAAGCAGTAAGTGGACTCCATTGGTGTTCTTTTTCGTAAGTTAGTCTCCAAGGCCCGAAAAAGCATAAAATGATGAAAATGGAGAACTCTTCTAGCTGTTGTGACTAGAGTATCCCTTTTTCGTAATTAGTCTATAAGGTTCGGAAAAGGGGTAAACTTATACCAGGTAGACGCCCTTTCAGATACGTTTAGTGAGCATGAAAGGAAGCAAGGTTGCTCGGCGATCTTTTCATTGTTTTAGGAGTCAGAAAAGAGCTTAACAGAAACTCCCTAAGTGCCCTTTTCGTAAAGGGAATTGCTCGACCCGAAAAAGGGGTAAAACTATTTCGACCAAAAAGGTATTGATGAGAGCGAGAAATGATCTCACACATCGTCATGAGTGCGGAAAATGGAATTCGGTGACATCAAGATTGTAAAAAAGGGGCAACGACAGATGTGGCATGCAAACCGAGGTGACGAGGGGGCATGTAAAAGGTGCCCGAAAAATCTGGGCGTGAGAGCGAAAAATGATCTCGAGCATCATCGCGAGCGTGGAAAACTGAATCCAATGATATAAGACTCGTAAAAAATGGATGACGGTCGATGTGGCACGCAAACCGAGGTGACGAGGGGGCATGTAAAAGATGCCGGAAAAATCTGGGCGTGAGAGCGAGAAATGATCTCAAGCATCATCACAAGTGCAGAAAACTGAATCCGACGATATAAGACTCGTAAAAAATGGACGACGATCGATGTGGCACGCAAATCGAGGCGACGAGGGGGCATGTAAAATATGCCCAAAAAATCTAGGCGTGAGAGTGAGAAATGATCTCAAGCATCATCACGAGCGCGGAAAACTGAATCTGACGATATAAGACTCGTAAAAAATGGATGACGGCCGATGTGGCACGCAAACTGAGGCGACGAGGGGGCATGAAAAAATGCCCCAAAAATGGACCTGGTGGAATCGGGGAAAGGAAAGGACTATCATGAAGTTCTTGCTGTGATGATTCCAACGGCTCGAAAAATGGACATCATATGATACCGAAATTGTTGTTGGAAAAATGGTCAAATTTCTATAAATAGGGTGTGGGCCCAATGTGACATGTGTCATTGTTACATGTGAGTTTCACAGAGCATTTGAGTGAGGTCAGAGCTCTTACTCGATTTGTGGGAGATTCGACCGTTGGAATTTCGTTTTGCGAGCTTCAGGTAAGCTTATGTGCCTTAGCCTTTTCAATTATGTCTTTTTTGGTTAGTGGCGGGCCCCTAAAGGCCATGAAATTCCACGTTGGCATTCCAACGTGGAATATCGCGTCATTTTCCACGATGAACATTGCGGGTTTGGGGCCAACAGTCGCGATGTTCATCGCGACTATCGCGCTGATAGTCGCGATGTTCATTGTGACTATGGGACCGATACTCGCGATGTTCATCGCAGGTTTGCGGCTGATACCCGCGATGATCATCGCGGCTAAAGGCCTGAAAGCCGCGATGGAATTTGTTGAAATTTTTTTCTGTTTCTAAAAAATTCTCCTTGTTTTTTGGCAGGATGTTGAGGAGACCACTAGTATCATGGCGGGAGCGAGAGATGGATGCGGATTTGATGGTGCGGATTCGGACCGACCAGGGTGTCCGGTAGGCTTTGGCTGCAGGTGGGCTTCTAAAGTTCACTCAGATTCCACCCATGCGTTCAGTCAGAGAGTTGCTGAACAAATTGGTGGGCTTCTGGGTTCCAGCAGAGGCTGCTTTCATAGTGGGGGGTGAGAGGTTAGAGATCACCCTTTCTGACGTTTACTTTCTTACTAGGTTGCCTCGCTTAGGGGAGGTAGGGGATCTTTTGCTGAGGATCCCGGCTGGTTTAGATATTGAGGATCTTCTGGAGAGATTCTGTGTGCCAGGTGCTATTGCGCAGAACAACGCATTGAGCCTGAGATCTCTGAGGGAGTGGGAGATGCGGGCTGTTGGGGCCTGTGTTCTGCGCGTGTTGGGTGCCGCGGCACCACATTGTTTGTCTGGGGGACAAACGATGATGGTAGATTCTGTGTTGAGAGGGACCTACTATGCGTGGGGTCAGATGTTTTTGGCTTGTGTCCGACGAGATCTGGACAAGGTCAGTCGGGAGGGGGGAGAGTTTTGTTATGCCTCCTTCCTTTGTTGTTTTTTCTTTGAGCGGGTATCGACCTTACGGCCGCGTGTGCCGGCTCGATACGGGTTGGTTAGTGAGCCACACATGGTGCGGTGGGGGCAGATGATGCCCCGGGGTGGTGGTGGTATCCGTGGGTTCTTTTCGGAGGACATGTATGAGCAGTGGGAGCAGATCCCCCTGCTGATTGATGACTATCCATATGCTGGCATGGATTATCAAGGAGATCCGGAGATGCCTCAAGCTCAGGGGCAGGCCTGGGGTTTAGATGGTATGTCTTTATTTTTGGTTCTCTACTACATCATGTGTTTGGATGATTATGAGTATAGTTAGAGATATTTATATGATATTAACTTGGTTCACTTGTGTGATTGTGCAGATGTTGGTCCAGTACCACCAGCTGATCATGTGGGCCGTAGGGGACGGGCGATGGTGGTTGTTCCTCCACCTGTAGCGGTACCGCCTCCACGTGATCGAGGGGTTGTGCGCCCTCGAGATGATGTAGTTGAGGGTGTCCGAGAGACTCTTGACATGATCCTAGCAGGAGCGCCAGAGGAGGGGTGGAGGAACTTGGACCGGGACATCATCGAGCGTTGTTTCGATGCTCCTCGTGAGTGGCATTCTATCCTGCTTAGAGCAGTGGTGGTGATGGCCGACAGGAGGGCTTGGGATCAGGAGGATCCGGAGTTGCCAGCGGAGGAGGAGCCATAGGATCCTGGGGATCGTGATGACTAGTTAATTGTATATTTGCCCCCAAATGCCGATGAGCATATGGGGATGTACCTTTTTGTACGGCTTATGTATTTTTGTATATTGGGTGCTGAGGACACCTATGACATGTTGACTATTATGATTATATATACATATGTATATATATGTTTGGATATATAGTTGTGTATGCACGTGGATGCATATCTTGTTTATTTGTTTGCTCGTGGAGGCATGTTTGATTTTCTGTATGCCTGTGGAGGCACATGTTATGCACGTGGATGCACTATTTTAATTTCTGTATATGCCCGTGGAGGCACATATTCTGCACGTGGATGCGATATTTTAACTTTTGTATATGCCCGTGGAGGCACATATTATGCATGTGGATGCAAATTTTGTTTTTGTATACGCCTGTGGAGGCACATATTTGTTTTTCACGTGGAGGCTTGTCATAGCTATTTGGTGTATGTTTATGTTTGTATGCCCGTGGGGGCACATGTTATGCACGTGGATGCAAATTTTGTTTTTACTACATGGCTTGATTGGTGTGCCAATCAAGAATGTTGTTTTCCATATGGTCTGCTACACTGTTGAGATTCCTTGGGACATGTGTGAATGAAATGGACTCAAACTGTCGAATCATTTGTTTACTGTGCAGGAATTTTCTGAATAGACAGGGATCGCGTACCTGGTAATCATTGTTGAGATAGGAAACAAGGAGCTGGGAGTCCAAGAAAACGCTAAGATGACTTATGCTCATTTGGAGAGCAGCGGCCAGGAGACCGATCACGGCATCTTACTCAGCTTGGTTGTTGGTGGCGGTACCTATGCACACTCCGTCGATGTGGATCAACTCATGTGAAGGGGAATACATTACCCAAGTTGCGGAGGCAAGATTGGGAGACCAACGGATTGCACCATCAGCGAAACCAACGTAGCAAACTGGAATAGGATCCATCTGTGGTCATGCAGGAAAAAACAAATTTTTATGTTTTTGTATTTTTTGTAAAAAACAGAATAAGACTGTACAATTGTGGACTGTGGTGTCCATCAGATTTTCTATGGGTAAAATCGTTTGAGGTACAACCCATTATGGGGGTCGCGTAGGGGGTTGCCTTCTGAGTCGGTTAGAATATATGCCCCTTGTCCGAGGCAGGTGTGTATAATATATGGGCCTTGCCACATGGACACAAACTTTCTTTTTCCCGTTTTGTCATGAGCTTGATCATAGGCAAGTACGAGGTCGCCTTCACTAAATGCTCGTGGGTGAACATGTTTATCGTAGTGAAGTTTAGATCTGTTCTTTGTGGCTTCGATTGTTTGGAGAGCTGTGCGGCGATCTTCGTCGGCCTATTCTAAAAGAAGTAAGCATTCTTCAATCATTGATGTATCGGGGAGAAGTTCTACGGACATTTGTAATGTTGGTATCTGGCATTCAATGGGGAGGACAGATTCCACGCCATGAACTAAATGGAACGGGGTGAAGCCGGTGGCGGTCTTGGTCGACGTTCAGTAAGACCATAATGCGGGGAAAATCATGTGATACCAATTGGATCTATGTTTGTCGACGGTGCGTTGGAGGATAGTCTTCCAAATTTTGTTGACAGCTTTGACTTGGTCATTCCCTTGGGGGTAGTAGGCGGAGGAGAAATGGTGTTCAAACTTAAGGAGTGTGGACAATTCTCTCCAAACGGAGTCTTGGAAGTGAGAGCCGTGGTCTGAGACGAGTTGTTTTGGTACTCCGAAACGAGCAATAACATGGTTGAGGAAAAAGCGGGCTGCAGTGTTGGATTTGCAATTGTAAGTAGGCATGGCCTTTGCCCATTTGGTAAAGTAATCAACAACCACAATAATGTGTTTGTGACCGCCGACGGATATGGGACTGCAATCCATGAAGTCAATGTCCCATTTGCAAAACGGTCCAGTGGTGACGACTGGATGAAGGGGGGCGGGGGGTGTTCTTGCCTTTGGGGCAAAGAGCTGGCAGTTTTGGCAATGTTTGACTATTGTGATACAATCAGTGAATAATGATGGCAAAAAATAACCGGCGCGGATTACCTTTTGTGCGGTGGCCATCCCTGAAAAATGGCCGTTGCAGGCACCGCTATGATAGTCGTTAAGGACTTGTTTTGTTTCATCTTGGGAAAGGCATCGTCGTAAGATTGTGTCGATGCCACGCCGATAGAGGACATCACCCAATAGGAGATAACGGGGAGCATGGTGATGGATGCGATGGCGTCCGTCATGGTCGACGTTGGGTCGGAACTTCTGTGTGCGGAGGTATACCAAAATGTCGCCATACTAGGGGTCGTCCGACGAGATGATGAACAAATGTTCGTCGATCATATCAGTATGGATAGTTGGTGATGACGACGATGATGGTAAGTCCGTGATGAGTTGAGCGAGCGCTAATGCTTTGGTGCTATTCGGGGTTTTAAAAGTTAGGTCATATTCTTGTAAGATAATCACCCATTTGGCAACATGGCCTTGTAGAAGGCGACGATTCAAGAGATAGACCATTGGATTGGAATTGGCTACAACCATGGTGTGGCTGAGGAGAATGTAATGTCGTAGCTTCTGTACTAAAAAGACGATGGCGAGGGCCATTTTCTCTTCATGTGGGTAGCGGAGGGGTGGGCCTGACAAGGTCTGGCTCACATAGTAAATGACATGCTAAATGACAAGGTCTGGCCCACATAGTAAATGACATGCTTTTTGCGAGCGGCGTCTTCTTGGACGAGAACTCCAGAGATGGCGTGATTTGATGCCGAAATGTAAAGGGTAAGGTCTTTTGTGAAATCTAGTGGAGAAATAAAAGGGGCGCTTGTAAGTGCTTTCTTGAGGTCCATAAAGGCTCCTTCTACTTGGTCGTCCCATACAAAGCAGGTGTGAAGACGTATCAAACGGAGGAAACCATGTACTGTGGTAGCATAGTCTGGGACAAAACGACGAAGGAAGTTGGATTTCCCCTGTAGGCTTTGCAGCTTTCGTAATGTACGTGGTGAGGGGAGGTCCACTATGGCTTGAACTTTAAGAGGGTCAATGGTGATTCCTTTCTCTGAAATGACAAACCCCAGCAGACGACTTGCTGTAATGAAAAATACACATTTAAGAGGGTTCAAGCGGATTTTGTATTTGCGACAATGCAAGAAAACCTGTCGGAGATTGTCTAAGTGGTCAGATCGTTTCTTAGATCGGGCGGTGAGCTCGCCAAGATAAAATTTAATGATTTTATGCAGATCATGAAAGAAATAAGTCATGGCTCGTTGGAAAGTGGCTCCCGCATTCTTCAGACCGAAAGGCATGACGCGATAGGCGAAGGTGCCCCATCAGGTGTTAAAAGCGGTCTTGTATTGATCTTCTTTACGGATTTTGATTTGGTTATATCCGGAGAAACCATCCATAAAAGAGAGTACCTCATGCCCCGCACACTCATCGATTAGTTGGTCAATAAATGGTGTGGGGAAGTTGTCTTTGGGACAAGCTAGGTTGAGGTCGCGGAAGTCAGTACAGACGCGGATGTTGCCGACTTTCTTATTAACTGGTACTGGATTTGAAACCCAGGTGGTATATGCAATCGGGTATATGAAACCTGCTACTCGAAGCTTCTCGATTTCTGCTTTGATGGCTGGAAGCTTGGATGGGTGAATGGGACGTTGTTTCTAGCGAACCAGAGATATGTTGGTCCAAGTGTCTATGTGATGTTCTACGATGGTGGAATCAAGACCAGGCATCTCGGTATAAGACCAAGCGAAGACGTCTTGAAACTCTTGGAAGAGTTTCTTATAAGCTTGGGTTTCTTCCTCAGTGCAAGATGCACCCAAAGAGATAAGCTCAGGATTTCCAGGGGTGGTGGAGATATCAATTTTTATAATGGGTGAAATGTTAGCCATGTTACCTTCCTTGAAGGCATCTGGAGCTGGTATTGGGTCTTTGAACCAATCGACCTTGGTTGGTGAGAAGTCCTTAGATTCAACAAATAGTTGGTTTGCTGCGGTGGACGTAGATGCTTCAAGGAGGAAGTATGATCGGTGGTGCATATCATCCCAAGGGTAGTCCAGTGCAGTGAGTGTTTCTAAGATCTCTTCATCGGTACGGAAATAGTGTTCCATTAAATGAACTGGTTCGGGTTTGTATGTAGTTGAAATCATATAAATGGTATTGATTTCTTCTGAATGGGATGATTTTGGAGGGAATATTTCTTCAACAAGTGGTGGGGATATCTCTAAGTCGGTATTATTCATCTCGTATAGTACTGCTCTATAATCTGGGAGATCAGGGTAGTGATGTGAGTAATGGCCGTAGATTCCGCATATTGCACAAGGGTGGTTTGTGCGCAATGACTTATCACGAGGTTGAGATGGTAATTCTAATTTGACAACTGGGATGTTGATGTCATCATCCAACATATTCATGTGTTCTTGAAGTGCTGGTAGTTGTGGACATAGATGGGTGGCGTGGCCAATATTGTCGCACAAGGAGCACTTAGGGAGTACACAGGTTGGGGGGTTCTTAGCTAATTTAGGTGTCACTGGGGGGGTGCGAGTTGTGGGTGCAGCGTTGTAGGTTTGAGGACCTCTGCTCCCTGTGTGGTGGGATTGAGGGGGGACATAACTAGATGTCGATGTAGTGCCTCCTGCTGGAATTGGTCTGTTTTGGGGGTTGGGACCACCAGGTGGTGGGCGATTTTGGTGGTTTGGTATGCTAGGTGGTGGATGGTTTGACATATTCACGGGTTGTACCGGTTGTAAAACAACAGTCAGAGTCGGCGGGGGGTTTGGTGCAGGTAAGTATCATACTGGTAACCCTATTGTTAAACTTGGTAGGTTGAGTGTAGCCATTATTGGCGAGCTTATGACTCATGAAAACGGAAACAAGAACGGGATAGTATGAATCGGTGTTGTTCCGATATGAGTAGGCACAATGGGTGTTAGTGGTGTTGGCTGAGTATGTTGAGAATGTTTTTGTTCATTGTTTGATAGGGTACACATATCGGATACTGTGTTTTCCTGAAGAGGGGGTGGGATTGATGGGAGAGAGTTGGTCATGGGAGTATCCGAATATATCCCGGGTTTGACTGATGAGACGAAAGATGTTGGTGCACTAAGAACAGGTTGTTCGATCATGGGGAGAACATTCTCTGGTGCTACGGGGGAATTGGGGTCATAGTATGTAATCTGGTCGATTTTAATTACACATCCTTCATGGGGGAACATCATGATGTGTAAAACTGAAGAAGCGACAGCTTTCATTTTGTACATGTAGCTTCGTCCCAGAAGGAGATTGTAATCAAGTTGGGCGTTAATGACCTCTATATCTATGAGAACCAACTTGCCCCCAAGCTGTATGGGTATGTTCACTAGCAAACCTTGGGGTTGAGCTGCACGGCCATCGTAAGCTCGTAATGCGGTAGTGGACGGTTGTAGCGTTGGGGATCTAAGTTTCTGCCATACGAAAGTCGACATGACGCAGGTAGAGGCCCCTTCATTGATTATGCATCGATGAACGACGAGGTTGCAAATGGAGACGGAAACTTGAAAAGCTAGAGATGAAGGCATGCAAGGGTCAGCTTGTTCTAAGTCGAAAGCCATCATGTTAGAGTCATTAGGATCTATGCCACCAATGGCAGATAACAACAATTTTCTCTGTGCAGGACAATTTTTTAAGATCTCGAGAGCGGACATAGCTGCGGGGGATTGAGCTAAATCCTCTACAATGTTATAGTTGGAGGCTGCACGAGCATTCGGGTTATTGTTAATTCGTCTCAAAGGGAAACAGGGTGCTTTAGGGCCCCCATCCATGGGCATAGTTGGTATGCGAAGTGGTTGATCGGTTGGGAGAGTACTCGATGATGGGTCGGTAGGTGTGGCCTCAGGGAAAGATCCGTATTGGTTTCGATGGGTTTGGAGATTGACATCATTTGATGACATCATAAGCAAATGGTGAGTGTTGGACTCAACATGCTGGTAATCGGCGGCTGTATAGGTAATTTGCTGTTGTGGCGCAGCGGATCCTTGAGGGGGATCATTCTGACGAGTGTTTACCGTGCCTTGGTGTGGTAAGGGATTTTGTAATATCATGGGTTGTGGCTGAGGAGGGGGTGCTGTCTGTGCAGCATGTCCTTGTCGTTGGGCGTCGTTGGTCCAGAGTTGGCGCGCTAGATCTAAATGGGGACAATTATGTGTGTAATGGTCGTAGACTCCACATATGGAACAAGGGTGGTTTGTTCTCAAGTTGTTATTTTTAGCTTGTTTGGGAGGGCGGTCAGGATTTTGGTTGGGGGGAGCAGCATTATTGTTGTTTGGAGGATTAGGTGGTGGTGCACCTTGGTTATGTTGCTGGTTGTTTCCGCGGTTACGTCCTCTTCCGCGGTTTTGTTGACCTCCTTGGTTACGTTGGTTGTTTTGGTTTGGAGGTTGGTTTTGCTGCGTGTAAACATGCCCTTGGGTAGTAGGTGGGTTTTGAGGTCGTGCCTGTTAAATTTTGAGCATTAATTCACAATACTCTAGGATCTTCACTGAGAGAATAACATATACAGTATATCAATGCATAACAATCACAACAAGCATGACAAGCATCACATGAATCAAAAGCATGAGAGACAAGAGACACAGAGTTTTCGTGGGGAAAACCCTAAGGTGAAAAACCCCACAACTTCCTCATAGATAGAGAGAGCAATGGCTCAACCAAATTACAACCAAAATACACATGAGATAGTCTCCTAGAAGCAGATGATCCTCCTCCTCACTAGTGCGCCACTTTCTGAGTGAGAGAGAGATGACTTTCCAAATGATCTAAATAGAGATTTCCTGATCTCTATTTATACTAACCTGTTTTCCCAGTGACCTTATGGGGCCGACTTGTCTAGCTAGGTACATCCAAAATATAATATATATTTCAGGGCCGACCCCACACATGGTGGTCTAATAACCCATCGGCAAGTACACACACTTGCGACACTTGTCAATCCACATGACGACACTTCCTTATAGAGGAATAACACATCTCTAATAAGGGTACAATAAATATATATGAAATACATTCCGAAGTTACATATACATCAACAGTGCCGGCTCTGGAGCAGGTTGCGGTGGGTAGTAAACAGGAGGGTTCAGAGGTGGCCCTGTTGGTTGCTGTTGTGGGTAACTTTGAGCTGCTGGAAGTGTTGGAGCAAGAGGTGCTGCCTGTTGGGGATAATAAGCCACTTGGGCTTGTGGCTGCACCTAAGTCTGGTGGGCCGGTTGGTTATAATATGGAGCTGGCGCATAAGTTGGTGGTGCATGCCCATAACATTGTGTTGGGCACGAAGGTCCATGGATGTGATGGGTGTGTGTTACTGGAGCATATGAAGTTGTAGCCCCAGAATTAGATGAATCCCTAGAAAGGTCTGGGGTGTTGTTTGTTCTCATCATGGTAAAAGGTTTGTTTTTCGCTGTAACCTGGCCGATAATACCGTCGGTGGCATGGGATGCCCCCGACGCATCTTGGCGGGATGGATCGCCGCGCGGGGCATTAGGTAAAATAGTGTATAGATATCCTGACTGGGCATATATGAAGTCGAATTGCTGAGCTTTTAAGATAGCTTCTTCTTTTGACTGGGGTCGTTCGAAAGCTACATCTTTGGCTATGAGGGGTAGGAGTGATTTGAGAAACCAATCCAAAAATATACGGTCGTCAAGATTTATCTTGCAGAGGCTACTACGCTTACGCCACTCATGGATATGGTCGGTGATGTGGGTAGTCGTGTTCTGTCTACAAGACAAAAGGATTTCAACTCCTGCATCATAGCGTACAGGTAGTTGAAAAAACTGGAGGAAAGTTGAGGCGAGGGACGTAAATGTGTTGTGGGTCCCATGTGGTTGTTCAATGTACCACTTGGCTGCAGAGCTAGTGAACGTTTGTTGTAACAGTCGCAGTCTAATGGAATCATCTACTATGGAGTTAGAGGAACACCATAGGTGAAAGGACATGATGTGGTTTTGGGGATCTTCCCCAGCTTTTCCTTCAAACTTCAGGGATGTCCGATGGAAGCTTTGTGGGCATGGGTGGCCACGTAGGGTTGTGTCTAATAGGATAATTGATTAACCTGGCTAGGTCTGGTAAGTTCAGACTACCCATGTATGGTAGACTGGCTGATGGGTGTGGCATGGTGACTGGGACATAACTATTAATAGTAGCATTATGTAGTGGTCGAGTGCCCCCTAAGGGTATGCTTGGTATGGAAGGGATGTGTCCTCCAACCGATGTGGTGTGGGAAGGGCCTGCGCTCCCAAGTGAAACATGGGTTGCAGAGGGGTTAGGAATAGTTCCAGGAATCCCTGGGATCTGGGTTGTGGTAATAAGAGGGGGTGTGACCCCTATGTTGGGCATACCCATAATAGGTGGTGGTCTTGTATTGGGCATACCTAAAGGGGGGATGGCCCCTATATTAGGCATGCCTAAGGGGGTTGTGGTTATCGTGGGTGGCGCGGTAGTAGTAGGGTTTGTCGATGTATCTCCAATAGCACTGGTGAAAAGGGGTTTGTATTGTGATACAGCCATGGGGTTGGTTGGTGATGTCTTAGTAGGGTGTTTGGATTCATCCTCAGAATCAGATGTGAAATGAGGCGCGTCAGAATCGCATGAATGTGTTCTATGCCGATGACGTGTCGATTTAAGGGATAAAGCTCTACGTCTATGATGTGTAGAGTCAAGTTTATCGAACTGAGGGGGTTCACCCTGAAAACGACGGGATCGTCTTAAATTCTCAATGGTGAGAGTTGTATAAAAATGTCAGTGGATGGTGGTGATATAAAAAACTCAAAACCCTAGTGCAACAATGTGTGCAAGAGGGGAGTGAAAAATAATGGCTCACATGCCAACAACAAACCTCAAAAGCACTTATTATAACAGCTGTGCTATAATAAGTGGAGGGATCCAAAAAAAGTGGTCAGAATACCAAAAGTCAAACAGTTCCTAGAAAAAAGTGGAGCTCACTAGACCAAAGGTGGGTATTGTATCATGCAAACACCTAACTAGAAGTATTGTGAGTCGACAAACTATTTCCTCTACAAGGTGATGAAATCCAAGTCAGACAATATAGAGTGTAGAATCAACGGTTAGATATTACCCTACCGGGAGGGACACTGGGTAGACAATCCTAGAAGTATGGCTACTAAGATACCTCGTTCATGACACGTTCGGTTGGGTGAATCTGCAGTTTGGTTCTATTGCCGCTGTACTCCCATACGGGTGGTACACCGTGAACTGCGAGAGGTATCCTTCGGTTACTGAATGGATTGCAGTATTCCACTCAGGCTTCCAGAACCAATCTGGCTACTTCAACCCTCCTAAGGGAGAGGCCTTCCCGATAAATTGGTTGATAACCGTGTCAAAATTATAAGGAATTTTCGGTACCCTAAAGGACAACCGCTATGTCTCAAATGCAAATAATTGAGGGGTGTTATTGTAACACCTATCCCCTCAATCCTACCTAACTACAAGATTCTTTTAAGTGCTCCCTAAGTGGGGTTAAAAAAGTTTGTTGAGTTAAGGTAGATTTTAAGGCTCAGTTAATTAAAAATGTGGCAGATTGGGTGCAAGTGTGATTATTTAACTGAAAATGATTTGCCTCGCTTGGGCGATTGATTACAAATGAAAAACAAGATGCTTCCAGTTTGCAAAAAATAAAGGCATTTTCTGAAATGTATATGCTTTAAAAAACAATTAAAAAATGATGGACTTTTGAAATAATTTTAAAGGAAAGCAAATAACATAAAAATTTCAAGAAATAAATGGATTTCTTAAGAAATTGCTTGGGCAAACTATTGAGCAAATTTAAAATGAAACCTATGATCTAAAAATAGTGTTGAAAATCTCTCTTTCACTTACTGAAAATTTTTAAAAATATTTTTAAATGGAGCACATGTAAATAGAAAATGATTCACTATGGTTGTAATAATGCAGAAAAAATAATGATGGAAAATAGGCTAAATGGGCCAAAAATACAGCAATTTTTTTTCTAAAAAATTGGCCGAATTCAAAATAACAGCATTGCGGGTTTTAGGGCAAAAGCCATGATGTGCATCGTAGGTTTGGGCCGCGAAGTCGCGATGCGCAGCGCGGAAAACTTCCGCGAAGCCGCGATGTGCAATGCGGAAAATGATCGCGAAAACGCGATGTGCAGCGTGGGAAAAGGCCACGAAGCCACGGTGCGCTGCGTGGAGAAAGGCCACGAGGTCGCGATGAGCCGTGCGACTGTTGGGCGAAAATTCGCGATGCAAAAAACTAAAAACAGATCACCGAAAATGAAACCGAAAAGTGAAGTTTCGGTCTGTTAAAGGCTACATAAAGGGCCAACAACTAGGGAAGCAATGGATATGCTTCCTAGGATGAAGATTTGCTAATTTGAATGGAAAAAACAAGTATAAACTAAGATCTAAATAAAGAAAAAAATTTAAAGCTCGAAAGCTAGCGGAGTCACCAAAAAAATGTTGCTTGATTTTTCAACCAAGCATGTGCAAGGATTCACCTACTAACTTGTAGTAGCAGTCTTCAAATTGAAAGCAAAAACAACTATAAACTAATTTAGGATTAATATGTTCATATAACAATAAATTTGAAAAGATTTAAGAACAAGAACAAGAAACAAAATAAAAAATGACTTTTGTATTATAATACCTCAAATGGTGAGGATGTTTGATGTTGAGCAACTCCAAGGTTGAGATGCTCCAGGCTCCAATGGTCTCTTCTCCAAGATTGCTACAATGGTCAAAGAACTCAAGAGAGATTTTGATAGTATGAGGATAGGATGATGGATGGATGGAAAGTGAGGAGCCCCTATCACCATTTTATAGTTTTTGGTGATGGGGAATACCATTGTGGTTTTGAGGAAACCAATGGTATTGATCAACATGGTTTAGGTATCTTTTTCCCTCTTTTTTTCTTTTTTAAATATTTTGAATATTTTTATTCCCTTTTAATATTTTGGGAATTCTGGACCCTTTTTGAGGGTTTTTTGTGTTTTTTGAGGAAAAATATATATTTTGAGGGGAAAAAAGGTGTATTATGGTCTTTTTGGTGACCTTTTGATGGCTTTAGAGGCTCAAATGGTGGAAAAGTGGACAAATGGGTCATGTGAACAAGGGAATGAGCTAGTGAGCACTTTTTGGGTGTTAACAGTCTCAGTAGCTGAGCCATGTTGATTATGGCGCATTTGGATGTTTACTTTGGGAGAGGACATCATTAAAAGATGGTAAGCTCTTGAGTTAGGGACTTGACTAAAAGAAGCGGCGTAAGTAACTGGTGGTTGTGGAGCGGTAGACCCTTACGTGGGTACCATGGGTTGGGTATTGATGACCGCTTGCGTGGGTAAGGGGTTTTGTAAAACCATGGGTTGTGTGGTCGTATGCGGTGGGTTTGGTGGTGCTAGAGGTGCGGTGGTCCCTTGACATTGGTTGTTCTCATTCCAAAGTTGTTTGGCTCTCTCCAAATGGGGGAAATGGTGCATATAATGGCTGTAAACCCCACAAAAAGAGCATGGGTGGTTCATGCGTAATTAAGGGTTCTTTCCTTGCCGAGGTTGTTGATTGGGGTTTTGATTGGATGGTGCGGCACCATTATTGTATGGGGGGTTTGGAGGTTGTCCACCTCCAACAGGTTGTTGATTGTTGCCACGGTTCCTACTTGTCTTCTATTAAGTTTTCCTGGTTGGTTTTGAGGATGGTTTTGTTGGGCATAAAATTTCCCTTGTGGAACAGGAGGAGCTTCAGGTCGGGCAGGTGCGGGTGCGACCGATGGTGTGTAGTAAGCGGGAGATGCAGAAGGGGGGGCGTACGATGGTGGGTTATGACCGTATCTAGGTGTCGGGTACGTGGGACCATGTATGTGAGGAGTTTGGGCTGGTGGGACATACAAAGGTGTCGCTCTAGAATGAGTTGTTGCGCATGAAATATCAGGGTCGCAACTCATGGAGGGTTGCGTAGGACTAGGGGTGGGGTTATATACGGGGGTTGGTGCTGGAGGCATATGCACATAGGGTCGACTGGTGGATGAAATGTGGCCAATGATGCCATCGACAGCATGAGATGCCCCCGTCGCATTCTTCCGAGAGGAATCACCGCAAGGAGCATCGAGTAGTATCATGTAGAGGTATCCAGACTATGCATAAATAAGGTCAAACTGTTGGGATTTCAATATGGACTCTTATTCAGTTTGGGGCCATTCGGATGCCACATCTTTGGCGATGGCTAGTATGAGATATTTCAAGAACTAATATAAAAAGATGCGGTTGTCTAATTTGATCTTACATAAATTGCAGTGTTGACGCCACTCATGGATATGGTTGGTGATGTGGGTGGCCGCACTCTGTCTGCAAGATAAGAGAATCTCAACACCAGTGTCGTAACGCACTGGTAACTGGAAGAACTGCAGGACATGATGTGGTTCTAGGGGTCCTCACCACCCTTCCCCTAGAACTTGGGGGTGTCCGAAGGGAGCTTGGTAGGCATGGGAGGCCAAGTAGGATCATGTCGGATCGGATCGTTGGTCAATCTAGCCAGGTCAAGGAGGTTGAGACTGGCCATGAATGACAAACTTGTAGGAGGATGTGACATGGTTGGGTCGATCTGCGTGCTAGCCATGGTGGAGATCGTGGGGACGCCTACACCGAATGGTGGTGTGTTGGAGGTTGCCATAATGGGAATCGAGGAAACACCCATAAGGGGCAGAGGGATATGGAAGGAGGGGTCGGTTCCCCCAAGGGTATCGCTGGTAACCAAAGGGACTGTGGTCAGAATGGAACCGCTACCAGTAGGAATGGCCCCAGTGGCGGGATGCACTGTAGTGTTGGGGGTAGGTATTGTAGGACCAGGAATGGTGGGTCCCATGGATTCCATGGTGGGGATGGATGTTGAAGTGGAAATGGGGCCACTAGTGGGTCCACCGCTGACAATCCCTCCGTAAAATGGGTTAATATTTACGCCGGACATGGGATTGGATGGAACTGTATGTATAGGTGACTCTAAATCATAGGAATCATATGTAAAATAGGGGGTGTTGGGATTAAAATTTGGGGATGAAGCTGTGCATCTCAAAGGTGCGCGGTGAGGGGTGCCCAATGGACCGTACTGTGGGGACTACCCCAGTAGTCGCCAGGAGTGTATCGGAGAATCAATGATGATGAGCGTGTAAGTTCTAAGGGGATATGGTATGAAAAGACACTAAAAAATACTAGTGCAACCGTGCATGCAAAATGAGAGCTCTCAATAAAAACGACACTCATGCCAACAATAAGCTCAAAAACACCTACTGCGATAGTGTGATACAACAGGGGAGCGACAATAAAATGGTCAAAATACCAACAAGAAGCACTCCTAAAATGAAAATGACTCACTAACCTATGGGGTATAGGAGCATCCAAATGCCTACCTAAAAGATGGAAGCTCATGTAAATCATATCCCTTGCAGGGTGATGAAATCCACAGTCAGGAAATACGAAATGGAGAACCAAATGGATAAGGGATATCCCTCTACCGAGAGGGATCCCGAGTAAAAGATCCCTAGAAGAATGAATACTAGGCTACCATGTTCATGGTACGTCCCGAAAGGTGTCCCGTGGCTTTAGTTGTTTGGTCGTCGCGCACCCGGTATGGGGGCCAGCATGCATGATGAGAACAACAAGTTGGTGTCCTTCAGTGCAGAGTGGAGAGCAACATTCCACTTAGAATTACAAAACCAATCTTTCCACTTTCCCTCCTAAGGGAGAGGCCCTCCGACAAATCAACGCCAACCGTACCAATAACTACTAGGGGATTTTGGCTCCTTAAAATACAACAACTATGTTTCAAATGTATATGAGAAAGGGGGTGTTGCTTGGAATCCTATCCCCTATCCCCAATGTCCTAACCTAACTAATAAATTATTTTTGGTCCTCAAGTGAGGTTAAGATTTGTTGAGTTAAGGTTAATTTTAAGGCTTCACTGGCGACATGAACCAAGCAATAGTTTGATTTAGGGAGTGATTGTGTGCACTGGTGGTCTGTACAATAGCTAAGAAATTAAATGCTTAACAAAAATGAACAACTTCCAATACTAAGTCTATTTTTTTTTAAATATCATTTCAAAGTAGAAAGGATACAACTAAGCATTTATCTTTCAAAGTATAAAAATGTTTGATTTTTCAACAAGCACTCGCTGAAATAGTAAATATGCGGTCAAAATGAATCTTTAACAGAACTAAAGAAGCAACAAATAATAAAAAATAAGGCTTTTTCTTCGCTGCAAGAAATGAAAAAGATGAACATAAAGACCACTATAGCAAGCAAATGATCGCAAGCAAAAATAATAAAATAAAATAAAAATAAAAACTATTGCTTACACCTTTCTTTTCTTTTTCTTTTATTTATTTATTTATATTTAAAAAGGGGGGGGGGGGAGAAACCAAGATGTTTTTTTGTAAATTTTTATGTAGAATTTACAGAAACAAATTTCATATGTGAATTCCCCTCGAAAAAATATATTGTTTGAAAAAAGAATCGCGCAAATCTGAGTCCGGGAGGCAAAGATATCTTAGTTTAGAAATTTGCAATTTTCAACAGTTTTTTGGACGGACGAAAATATTGCAGAGAGGATATTTAGAAAAAAAAAGGTTTAGCTTGATCAGCAAGGCTGGTTTTAGGACTTTAATCATTCAGGAAGCATCAATAAAACTCAATCAATGGCCGTAAAGGCTGGACAAACACAACCGGAGAACGATAGAGATCGTCCCTAGTATGGTCGCCAAAAACTGTTGTTGGTGTTTTCACACCAACACGTGCAAAGATGCACCTACTAAGGGTTGTTCTAAACTTAGTAGAGTCTCAATGGAAAATAAAATAAATTAAACAACTAAACTGATCAAACATGCAAATTGTATTAAAATAAATCTTTTTTGCACCTTTTATCAAGCAAACACATACAAACATCTATTAAAGAATAAATAATGCTCTTTCATTATGTAAAAAATGGCATTTACAGGGATTTAATATCACCTCTAAGTTATAGTAGGAGAGGCCCCTGCAGCTGTTTGAGGGAGGGTTCGCTTGGTCTCCTTGCAATCCACGATTCTACGGCCATGCGTCACATACACAATCTCTGGAAGGTTGAGAATGGAACACAAAGGGAGTTCTGGTCTCAAGGAGATTTCACAGAGTAACGACTTGAGTAAGGTATGGAGAATGGGTGTTGAGTGATGGACCTTGATGGTTCATTTATAGGCACGACAGATAGATCTAGGATAAGGATAAGGCTTTGTTTTTTATTTTTTTATTTTTGGCTTTTGCCTTTTATTGTGTGCCTTTCACTTTTTAATCCTTTTTCCAAATTGGGATATCATAGGTGTCATGCCAAGTTTCTTCTTTTGTTGAGTGATAAAAATGAGAAACATCCAAAAAAACAAGCCAGGGCATAAGTTGCTCATTTTTTAGATAATTGAGCAAATTAATTTTATAAAATGGCTCTTTTATGTGAGACTTTGGTTTTTTGGTTTTACCAAGGTAAAAATGGTGGAAATGGAATGTGGTAATGATGTATAGGTGTGATGGGGATAATGAAAAGGTATACATACAACATTTAGGTGTTAACACACAAGTACTCTAGTCAACCTTCCAATTGGGATACTTCTATGTTGGTTGGCTAGTCTCAATTGAATGTTGGACTAGATCAACTTCGACATGCCTATCATTTCCCACATCTGCATTGTCAATACATTTACGTTTGATCCCAGATCTAGGATGATATAACCCATATCATATTCTCCTATCTACGCACTCAAGCGAAATTCTCTTTTGGTCCCTCTACCATGTTGTACTTGATTAACAACAACAGGTCCTTCCTTTTCTTGTGTGCAACGATCAATCATCCAACGCAATACACCTAGAGCAGATTCATCCTTTATCAATTATAAGGAGCTCTTCAAAAATTTTCTCATAGTAATTCCCTTCTCATCTCGTCCTTCTAGCACTGAAGAATCATATAATGGTGGCATGTCATACACCTGCTGCAAAGATGAGGGTCCAAATTCTGGATTTAAAAATTCTTGTCTCGCTTGCTTGTATGTGTCTTTCTCTCTCTGAGGATCAAACATCGGTGCTTCACCTGTAGATTTCCTTACCCAATGACTAGTGTGTAGTTCATGTTATGTTGCATCCGCTCCCATCTTGGCTCCTCCATGCGTAATAGTCGCTATCTTCAGTTGGTCATCGTGCTATTCTGCTACAATCATTTGCACATTCTGATTTGGGTTCGTATTCAGAATCTGGTTATGATTCTGGTTTGGAATTTGATTCATATTTTGGTTCAAGTTCTGATTTTGATTTAAATTCTGGTTCATATTTGGGTTTAGGTTTTGGATATGATTTTGGTCCTAATTCCTCCTTTGTTTCCATTTTGCAACCAATAGTGGGAAATCTTCTGTTGCATGATCCAACTATCTACAATAAGTATAGGTGGTACACAGATTCTAATAGTCTCTCACAAAATTTCCCCGTTTCCCATAGTTATAAAAAATGATTGGTCCTCTGCCTCTTCCAAAACTACCTCTGTCTCGATCTCTGAATCCTCCATGGCTTACTTGATTGTACTCCTTCAGAGTATTATTTTGTTGTGTTGCTCCTTTTGTTCCAACCTCTCCTTGCACTCTATATGCATATGATGTGCGCTCTCTCATAAGCTCTAGCGCGCGATAGTCCTTCTCATCGTGACCCACAGACTTACAAAAGTTGCAAAACAAACTTCTTGGGGTACTTACATATTTATGGAATGTAAGACAAGCAGGGGAAGAGTGATTTCCTCTACATATCTCACACCACATGCCTCCCCTTGTAGGAAAGGGATTTGGATGTCCTGTTGTCAAGTAGTCTTTGTATGTCGGACACTCATTCTTATGGTGACCCTCAGTCCTACAGGTGGCACACCATACCTATTTATGCTTCTCTTTCCCCTTAGCAATTTCCTGCGGCTGGATCGTTGACAGAAGCAACTATGTGTGGCCTTGAGCCATCCTCGTGCTGCTTTATCCTATTGAGGATTATTCAAAATTCATAGTTATCTTTAATGCATCTATGTGCGTTGTAATCTTCTACTACATTAGAGGGATGTGTATATATGGAAATAGACTTGCAATGAACCATTCTCTGTGTTGCTCTTCGTGAACATGAAATGTCACCTTATCTATCAATGCTTTGATTCTTTGGTCAAATTCATAGACTGTCTCATTTGACAACTGCCTAATTTCCTTTAACTCAGTAATGTACTGCAACTTGGATTTTGGATTCTTAAATTCCTTTATCAATTCATCCTTGACACTTCCAAAAGTTTTGTTTGGTATAGTGACCCAATACTTCATATGCCATGCAATTGTGCGATCCTTGAAAGTGGTTACCAACTGCGCCAGCTTTGTAGCATCATCCTGGACTTGCTTCGCTTGCCATATGGAATCACATATAAGCAAGTGTTGATCTGGATTGTGTGTCCCACCCCATGGAAGATATGCATCCTCAAGGTAGGGTCTAGCCCTGCCATTGTATTTTGTGCAGTACTATTACTAGATGTTGTAGGCTGTGTCTGACTAGTCGACTTAATTTCGCTACTTTGACTGCTATTGCTATTGTGACTAACTGGAAATAACAAATGAGGACTTCTTACCTTAGGTGTTGTGGATGCATGCAACGTCGTGGGTTCGATGTAGATCCCGATATGAACATGACTACCTTGCTAAGACGGATTGAGTTGTCTTCCTTCTTCTTTCTTTGAGTGGGACAATCCCTTCAAATGGAGTCCTGTGCATAAATCTCTTTCTTGACACTCACTGTAGCAGCTTCTCTACCTCAGCCGCAGTCCTCTTCCTGTTATATTTCTGAAATATTTTCCCTCCATGTAGTAATCCCGTCTCTTCACTATTGCATCTGCTTCTCTACTCAGCATCCTTCCTTCATTCATTCACAACTTCCTTCATTTAGATTGTTCCTTAGTCAGACCCTAGTTCCCTACTGTGCACGTAAGTGTTTAGCTGCTAAGCTGTTCTGATTCCAATATCATTATTCCTTTGTTGCAAAAAAACATCTTAATCCAGGTATATAATGACTTTAGGTACCTTTCACGTGGACCCTTAAATAACTCCCTCTCGACAACAATGTAAGACTAATTATAGTCTATAGAAAATTCTATGACATACCCCTTCAAAATACTACATAACCAATAGTGTATTGTGCGTGAGATAGGACTACTTACAATATTAACTAGTGAGATCTCTTCATGGGTCCAGTTCCTCAGACCCAGACCACTATATCTCAGGTTCGACTCAACTAACCTTAGCAACAGGTTTGCTAAGAGTACGGGGAACTCGCAGAAGAAAAATCCATACAGATCCTTGTAGACGTACCTCTACAATCAGTCTACTTCGCTGATCCAGGGGTTCTTATTCCGTTCTCTGGAAAAATCATATTCTTTTTCCTTCAACCAATCTTCTATTTCTTCCCTCCTTAGTCTCCATAGCATCGTAATCCAAGTCTCATTTACCTTTAGGCACCGATCCCGTTCCCAGCAAAAAAACCATTTCTTGGTGCACGGGTAGACCCAGGGTTAATCATAAATTACACCAACAAAACTCAAGACACCGACCCTTTCAGAATCACCTGCAAATAAGAGAAGTCTCACCCGAGGTATCTAGGTGACTGCAGGAACCAAGCTTCTAGAGTGCTGAAGGGATATGAGCATTCGTCTAACAGATATATCATTCATTAAACTATCGCACATTACAATATGACTTATGGTAATCAATAACACATTCATGATATAAACATAATATAGCATCCATGTGCACATTAAATATAAGAATTCATAACATTCACGACATGTGTATGTTACTACAACCAGATGTACTCATTCTCATTAACAATAACACAGTCTTACATAACATGCATAGTGCGCAACCAATCTCATACTTCAACTACCCAACATTACACAACAAACAACGGCTCATGACCATACAACGTGATAATTGTCATAAGCGATACTCTTCTACCATGAGTAATAAAATGACAAACCAACAAACATAGCTCTCTAACCCTTAGACCCCTTACATATTTATACATCACAATCTAGGCTATGCCTGTTACAAAGTGGACAAAACACCTAACTAACTTCTAACTAACTTCTGGCTTGTGCGTGGTTTTGGTCCAAATGTTGAGTTGCCCCACGGTCCTTCTCTGGTGCACGACTTCCAAGACAGTTCCAAAATTCACTCCAATATGGGGTGGTGGTGGACCTAGGTAGTGCTAATTACTACAATCATAGTTGACCAATGTTGACTAAATTTGTTTTATGATTAGTAAATATGTCACTTTGTTTAATAGTTTGGGCGACAACTTTGTATCTACTTCTTTGTATTCGCACTACAATGGTTAATAGTCTTTATTTTCTTTTTAGCACACAACTTCACATTATTTGTCCAATTGTTATGGGTAATATATTTTATCATTACTTCAATTGTAGAATAGTCCATGCATAGTTCTTAAGGAATTTCCTTTGAGCATTGTTAGGTTATAGCATAAGTCTAGTTGTTGAAAGAATTTTTGTTAAGGTTTGTTGTCTATGTTCATGTTATGTTCACACCATTTTGTTATTATTGACTTAGGTGAATATGCACAAGAATAAATCATCTAATGCCATTTTTGTTTCCAAATAAGCTCTTTTTCCTATACTGCATTAAATGGGTCCTTCTGTCTCCTTAATTTCATAAGACTATAACCCATTGTTATAACTCAAATTGACACTTCTTCGCCCACGATGACAGTTAAAAAAAACACTCAAAGTGTCACTATTCGTTCACAAAAAGGACACGTATGGACGGAAGAGCCCATGATTTGATCCCTAATGATGGCCTTAAACATTTAGAGTGAAGTACCAACACCATTACAATCATATTGAGAAGTTGCAACCACAAAAGAGAAAATTTGCACCTTGCACACTAGCAAGGTGCATATCATTCACACATTTCCCTTGACCAAGGCATGAATACCTCAAAAATTTCCCATTCGCACATTGTACACTAGTGATTTAGGGACAACCCATTGCAGTGGGTCATAAATCAAGGTGCACTACAAAATCACAATGGACACCCACAAACACAGAGAACAACTCAAGGTGACACCAATAATGTATAACTATTAATTTCATAAGTCAAAATTACATATGTTTATTTACAATTAGAATGAAGTCCCCATTTTAGACTTACAATTGGATGTTTTCTATTACAATTGACCTTTTTTTTTGCTCAGGAATTAGCTCTATGGCTACAATTAACAATTGGCCAGAGGAAGCTTCCAAAACCGAGCCCCTCATTCTTTGTCTCAATCCATATTTATAGCCTCTTTCCATTGCCTTAGTTTCCCACTCTTCCTTCTATAATCCTCTGGTTCCTTTTGAACTCTCCTTGGCCTGTTGTTCCATATGACGTGTTCACCTACCGCCATTACTACTACATTTAATGCTTCATCTACCTCTGTGAAGTGAATTTGTTCTTCTATGCTCCGGCTCTCCATTCGATCGCATTCTCGTTGTTGCTGGTCATTGTCCCAATCCTTTCCTTTCCTTCTGTATCTTTTTGGTCTGACCAATTCTCATCAACACCTTCTTTCGTTGGCTATAACCCCAAACTTCTTTGCCCCTGGGTTGAATCTAAATATGACCTCTTCTCAACTGCCAGTCGGTATGCTCCCGACTACTCTTCGCGTGTTGGATTTGACTTTCTATTGATTCCCTCTAACTACCTGCTCCTCGACCACTTTTATTTTGGTGTTGGCCTCCCTCATAATTTTGATCTTTCGTCTTGGTTGTGACTTGGTCGGCTGAAGCCTATTCATCTTTCCATCGACTCCTCTTTAATGCGACAGTTTGGGATTCTTGTTGGCTTAAACTGACCCAGAGGTTTCCAATTAGACCCAGGTTCTTTGCAGTTCTCCCTTTTGACCAACAAAACCCCTTCGCACTGGCCCTTTCGGCAACAACCTGCGAGCAGGTTGAGGTCTCACTCGAGGTGTATCTTATGGGGTACTGCGGAATCAGGTTTCCACAGTAAATGATGAGTTGTTTATATGAACAAGCTGCGCAGCGCAGGACAAAAGGAGTGCACTGCGGGTCAAAGCGATGCGGTACACAACAGGATCTACGCTGTGAGCGACTACGGTGCGGTGATGGAAACACTGTGGGCCTCACTTAAAGACTTCTTACTGCTGCGAATCTTCTACTAAGACTGCGAATCAACCACACTTATCCCTTACTTGGAAGATCTTGAAAAGGTTAGGCACTGAGATGAATATCACCCATCCATCCATTCATGCACTTACTGGTTATCTTTCTAGCATTCATTTAAGGACTTAGGTTATTACAACGTGGATTGAAATGATAGACGCGACTAACCGTGCTGCATTCCTTCACTGTGTTAAGAAAATATTAAACTTAAATGACTGATTCACGATCTTAACATATAATTGAAATGTTCACCATTCATCTGTTCCCGTGGAACCTAGCATATCATTCCCAAACTTCTCCTATTGGTAAATGCATATCAAAGTTCTCCCATTACAGCATGCAAGGAAACATTCAAACATTCATTCTATAGGCAATACAGACAGTCATTCAGTCATAAAACATAATCGCATAACACAGGATTTAACGTGGTTCACTTCCCCGGATGGAAAGCTATGTCCACAAGAACGGTTGGTAATATATTTCTTTCAAAAGGGATGGGGCAACCGTCCTTAGTCTGCGCACTCAGCTGCAGACTCTCCTTTCTCTCGGCTAGGTCTCTGCGCACACAGCTGCAGAGCCTTTACAATATTCTCAGCCCGGAGAGATTTCTCAATACAAAAGGTTATATTATGATTATTCTAGCAACTAGCATCTAGCCCCCAAAACTAGAGCAATCCCATCCCATACAAAATAGTCTTCTTAAATAGATCATGCCCGAAGGTCATGTCTGTACAATGTTGAAGACCTAAATCCCAAAAACCCTAAGGGTTTCCAAAATTGCGTCGGTTTTCCAAACTGGCTTGCTGGCTCCTGGTAGCATCTGCTTGATCATGGCGGATCTCCATGTCCTCATTCTGTCGCTATCGGCCTTCCTGTCGCATGCGTGCCTACAGGATGCTTCTGTCGAACTGTTTATCTCTAACGGTTTCACCTTCCAAGCGTGCCAAACGTCACTTTCCTTAACAACCCACGCGTGGCCGCCTTCCTGATTTGCTTAAGTCCGCCGCTCGGCAATCCTGGAATATCTTTCCAAAAATGGCTGCTACCGGTCCAACCGATACCTGCACCTGATACTTGTCTAGCACTCTGCTTTGCTAGCTCCACGTGGCCTCCTAACTCCGCAGCACTACTTCTGCGCAGTACTGGTCTTCGCATCACGGCCAAAACTTCGATGCTGCGCGCAACTCCGTTGTTTGGTCAAAAGTTGGATGCTGCGCGCAACTTTGCAGCATCCTCAATACTTAGGCAAAATTGTATTTCTAAGCTGCGCTTATCTCAGCTTTCCCTGCTTATCTCAAAAAGGTGTTTCCAAAACTTTTGTCTCAACCTGGGCCCAACATGCCCCTAACACTTACATGTGGCTCGTCCCCTAGCCACTTGCTACTTCAGTTGTCTCACTCTGCTCCGCGACCGGTGGGACTAGTTTGGCCGCGAACTCATTATATACACCGAGCAATTGCTCCACTGCTTGTCTGGTATCCTGCTCAACTTGCTGAACTGTTTCAAGCAGCGCTGGAGTTATCTCTTCTCCAATCTGGTCCTGTACCTACTCCTGGTTTTTGCACAGTTCCTTTATCTTATATTCTATCTGTTGCGATACTGCTGTAGCATCCTCCAAGAGTTGCTGTGACTGATTGTCCACCTCAGTCTCCTTCTCTCTTAATGCTTGGACTTGATTCTTTAAGCCTGATACTTCCTTGTACCTGGAAAACCTCTCCCTGGGTGGCAAATCCTTGAGCTCTGCGTCCAACTTTTCTAACGCGGTCTGTTTTTCTTTTACCGCCGTCTTTACCTGCAGCATCCCCTGATCCTCTTCAAGGGCGGTGAATGCCTTGGAAACTTGTTCCAATAGATCTTGGCAATGAGCCATCCCACTTGTTATGTTCTACGTGGCAGTCTTGATGGCTTTCTCTCTCAACTGCTGCTCAGTTAATGGCGCCTGTATGTTCATTTGTGCCTTCAACGAGGTAATATCAGCCTGATAAAAATTTTCCTTATCTTACATCTCCAACTTCAAAGATCTTACCCTGTCCCCGATTCTCAGAACTGTGTCCGCAGGATCATCCTGGAGTTCTATACCTTCAATATCCTGCGCAACATTGGATATGGTAGTCTCCAAATTTTGTCGTCTGTCCATTTCGTTCCGCAGCTGCATTTCTGCGTGCAGCTGAATTTGCCTGTTTGCTGCAGTGAGCTCTGCTTGTGATTTCATCGACTCCACCATACGGTCATGCATCTCCTCAACGATCTGCATGTGGATGAAGTGCAATCCTGGTAAGGGGATTTTGGCTAAGTCGAGCTCTACCCTCTCGACTCCCTTTGTGTCCAACACGACTTGTTCTGCTATTGACAATGCAATTGCCAATGGGTCCACATGGACAATTCTAGTCTTCGATGGCAGCGTTATTACTAACTACGACGGAGTTTGCTGTGAGGTTCCTACCGACGTCCCTTCAGCTCCTACTTCTCGCGGAAAGCTTATGCTCTTATGGACATCATCCATTTTCTTCATTAGGCCTTGCATTGTGAGTCGCGTCTTGTGCAGGTCATCCTGGATGACCTTATCCTTTTTATCTTTATCTGCCATGAGCTCCTTCATCTACTCTGAGAATGTTTCGGTTATCATCTCGTAGTCATCATCATTGAGGACTGCCTCCGATTGAATCTTTGTGGCCTTCACTTTCTTCCTCGACTTTGGCTTCTGCGAAGTCTCAGTTTCTTTTCTCTTCCCCGTTTCTTCAGTGATTGGGCATGAGAGCGAGATTGGCTCATCTTCTACTGAATCTGTCTCCACATCCATAACTTCTACGCGGAACTCTGGTGTCCAATATTTCATGAGGTCTTCAACGTCCTTCTCATACATGATGTAGTTCCCTGGGAACCACTCCGGTTTCTTCGTTTGTGCTTTTGGTGATATGAAGATACATTTCATATCCGCCTCAAAGTCAATGACACGGATATACTTCTCCGTAACCTTCTTTGTATTGCGGGCTGTCTTCGTGATTGCATCGCGCAACTGAATATAGTAATGGTAAAAGACTTCTACTCTCGCATGCTGACACTTTGCATTTGTGTTTTCCCAGAGGTTGACGAACTTAAATCCTCTAGGATCATTGGTGTCCATAATGACACCCACATAATCTCACGGCTCCTTCCATCCACAAAAAGCAATCAGGACGATGAGCCAGGTGAAATGGAACTGGCCTCCATTTACTTGTGTGTCGTTGAGTTCTTCAAGGAACTCATTCAACATAAATTCACACCAATTAAAGTTGGTGCCTTCACCCGTTGCGGCACCAAGGAGTATTGCGCCCGCAGGCACCTCCGAAGGCCTAGCTGTTTTGAGTATCTTGCCTACGAGCAACTGCGTTACAAATCTTGTTGCTCTGTCCTCTATATCATATGTCGGGAAGCCTCTTTTTGCCTTCACCACCAAATGGGTTTTCTTCATCTTCTCAATAGCCTCTTTTTCTTTGCTCTTCCCCTGGAAGAGTTGATTAGGATACTTACCGCGCTTGCTTAGCCCGGTGATGCGGTGGATCAAATCGATGTTAATATCAATGTTCTTGTCCAGCCACATATAACCTTGGTGGATTCGTGCCATGAGTGTGCGAACGACGATATTAAGTTCTGGGGAACGGTCAAAATGTGGAAATCTGAGCAAGTTTAGTAGCCCCGACTAAATGACAGGTGTTAGCCAGCTCTCGGCAATCAGGTTAAGAGTTCCCTTGGCATCCTTTTTCCAGAACATATACTGGTCTGGTTGAAAATCTGGGTACTTGGGAACATCTAGCTCATCCTTCTTCATTCCTAAGAGGTCATAATCCTCCCATTTACATTCTACTATCTTTCCCAGCTGATTCTTAGAAGTGTGTACATGTTTTGAGATAGGTGACAATGAGATGTCATATCTCACATTCTTGGACAATTTAAACACAGGGGCATTCAGTGCCCGTGGGGAGATATATTCGGGTGTCATCTTCAAGGGATCTTTATGAAAGACTGGTGATTTTTGTGCCGAGGATCCCATCTTAATGCTCTTGGTTCGAGGTGCAGTTACATCTTTTCCTTTGTCTTTCACTTTTTCCTGCATTGTCAGATTAATTCTTGGCGATCTGCGGGATCCTTCACCTTGTTCTACAATGACCTTCTTAACTGGGGTTTTCATTAACTGCTGAATCCCTCCGTGCTGAAAGATCCTCAGTGCTTCTTCAATGGTGAGTTCTTCTTCTCTATAGGAAGGTTCAGACATTCACTAATGAGGTAGCGGCTAAGGCCGACAGAATACAGATGGCTACTAGCTCTGAGAGGTTAATCACAAGAAAATTCTAAGTGCTCGGTAACGCCCGCGAGTCTCCCAACGGTGTTATTTATAGGCGCAGCAGATCCCCTCCTGTGCCCTTCAACGACTAGATAGGCATTTAATGTGGTGTCCGTTGGCGAATTTGAGCGGATCCTTCGGTATTTTTCGTCGTCAGCATGCTCAGAACGGCTATCTTCTCTTTAAATGCTAAAACGGTTGCTGCAATGGTCATCTAACGACTATTTTTCTGAAAATCCATGCAACGACTATTTTTCCCTGAGTGCTGCGCCGAACTACACGGCAAGCCATCTGCAACCCTGCGCGGCTACTTCATAGTGCCAAAAATTTCCAATTGCGCGGCTTCCACTTTTTTTTCCCTTCCGCGCATCTTCCACAGTGCTGCGCGGTGCATAAATCATTCTTCTTATCATACCTTATTCCTTTTATCATTCATGTACAGACTCTTTTACGTTTCTAGTGTCCACTTTAAACTGTACTTGACACTTAGAACTTCCTTCCTTTGCTCGTTATTCAAGGTTCTGCGAAGTAGTGATATCATGGTATAGCTTTAGCCTGCTTCCATTTATCAAGGTTGGCAAGGTATCACCAGCTAAATTGGCTAACTGGACTGCACTAGTGTTAGTAACATGTATCACAGTATATTGTCCAAGCCAATGCATCTTAAATTTACCAGGGAATTTCATGAATTTGCTATCATACAGGAGGACTAGATCACTTACCTGAAAACACTTGTTCTTTATATGGCGATCATGCCATGCTTTATCGCGTTCCTTCTGAGCTTGCTGGTGGAAGCCTACGATGAAGCAATCTTCCTCCAAGCCCAGTAAGTGTAGCAATCTTTCTTCTAGAGCTTCGCAATCTGCCATCCCTGTGAATGCAACAATTCTTAAACTAGGGACAATATATTCCATAGGCATTATAGCGTCCTGCCCATAAACCAACCGAAAGGGTGTTTGTCCTGTCAATTTCTTGCATGTGGTCCTGTATGCCCATAACATAGATGAGACGTGCAGGTCCCAATCGTCTCTATTTACATTGCATACCTTAGTGAGTGCGTTCTCCAATATTTTATTGAAATCCTCTACAGTACCATTCGCCTGTGGATGACATGGAGTACTGCGCTGATGACGAATGTGCAATTATTCTCTAAGTGCCTCAATAGTCTTGTTCAAGAAGTGAGTACCTTGGTCATTCATCAAAATCTTCGGACAACCAAATTTGGTGAGTATTTCTTCAAAAATAAACTGCGCAGCAGTACTGGCGCTGCAGTCCTTGACTGGTTTTGCTTCTGCCCATCTGGTGAGGTAATCAGTAGCGGTAATAATATACCTTGCACCCGTTCTTTTTCCTGGTGGGTTTATAGGACCCACAAAGTCTATTGCCCATTTTTCAAATGGCCGCAGTGTCAATTGTGGATTCAATGGCATCTCATCTCGGCGTGATGATTTTCCTGTCCTCTGACAGACATCACAGTTCCTGCAATGTTCTTTAGCATCTTTATGGAGCGTAGGCCACCATAGCCCTGCGCGCAATATATTCTGCGCAGTAGCCCTTCCTGCATAGTGACCTCCCGCGATTCCTGAGTGTGCATCCGCTAAAATAAATGGCTTCTCATGATCGAGTACGCACCTGCACAGGAATTCATCCGGCCCAAGTTTGTATAGCTGACCTGCAATTATAGTGAAGTCTGCGGCGCGCACCACTAACTGTTTTTTCTGCTGGATAGAGAATTCCTGTGGTGCCAGCCCTATGGTTAGGAAATCAATGATATCCTTGTAATAATCATCGGCAACCTATATAACAAATAGCTGTGCATTAGGTAGACTGTCTTCAATGTTCGTTGGCTCCTCTCCTGACTCAGTCCGTGATAGATGATCAGGTCCCAAGTTCAGTCTACCTGGCTTGACAATAATCTCAAAGTCATATTCCTGGAATAGCAATAGCCATCTGCATATGCGTCCCCCTAACATTGGCTTGTTGACCAAATAATTCAACGCAGAATGGTCAGTAAACATAAGGAAGTGCGATCCCAGTAAGTAGTGTCTAAATTTCTGTAGAGCATATACCATTGCAAGGCCTTCCCTCTCAGTAGTAGTATAGTTCTTCTCTGCTGTTGAAAGTTTTCTGCTAGAAAATGCAATAGGGTGGTCAATACCTCCCTCTCTTGGCTGAGCTAACACGATTCCTAGGGCAATACATGATGCGTCAACATGGACATGGAATGGCTTTATCCAGTCTGGAAAGACTAGAATCGGTGCAGTCACCATCTTTTCTTTCAATGTATCAAAACCCTGTTCGCATTCTGCGTTCCAAATGAACGGTGCATCTTTCTTCAGCAGCTTCTCCATTGCTGTGGTTATCTGCGCATAACCCTTTATGAATTTCCTGTAGTATCCAATATGGCCTAAGGTAGATCGCAACATCTTGACTGAATTTGGTGTTGGTAAGTTTGCGATGACTGCAATCTTCGCAGGGTCTACCATCAATCCTTGCTTACAGACAACGTGGACAAGTAAAATTCCATAGGGCACACAAAAAATACACTTCTTCAAATTCAAGGATATTTGATGTTGTCGACACTTTTTGAGCATCATGCGGAGGTTCACGCAATGATTTTTCAATAGACCAAACACAGTCCAATCATCAAAGTATGCTTCTAGAAACTTGTGCATAAAATCTTTAAATGCTGCAACGACAACTCTGGAGAATATGGCAGGTGTGTTCTTCAGACCAAAAGGCATGACGGTGTATTGGAATGACCCCCATTCTGTGGCAAATGTCGTCTTATGCCTATCCGTAGGATCAATCCTGATCTGATGGTAACCAGAGAAACCATCAGTGAAAGAATATGCCTCATTTCCTCCAACGTTATCAAGCACTTCGTCTGTGAATGGAGTAGGAAATGGGTCGTGCATGGAAGCATCATTCAGTTTTCTGAGATCCACACAAATGTTGATCTCGCCTTTTGCTTTCTTGTCTTCAACAACCATGGGGCTAATCCATTCGGATTCTTCGACTGGTTCAATGATTCCTGCCTCTAGCATATTATCTAGCTCTGCACAGACTTTTTCCTTGTAGCGAGGATTCAATCTGTATGGCCTCTACTTGACAGGCTTAGCACCTGGTTTTAAAGGTATTTTCATGACCCCTAGGTCTCCCAAAATTCCTTTCATCCCTGTAAATTTTGTTGGAAACAGTTCCTGATACTCATGTAAGGTATCTGCGATCTCTGCAATAGTCTGATCGTCCCAATAATCTCCTATTGATGCGAACTTCGGCTCTTTGTCTGTGCCAATGTTTGTTTTTACTGGTCCAGTCATATCTGGGATTTCTAACGGATGTCCTTCTACCTCGCGTGTACCTTCTGACTCTGGTATATCTATGTTGCGCGGGTCCTCCTCATCGTCTTCATTTGTATCATTGGTATCTTCAGCTAAGTTGTAACACTTGATAAAGTGCTCTTCATGTTCCTTCCATTCTGATTGTAAGTGCGCAAGAACGCAATCTGTCCCAAAAAACTCCTGCAATGTTATGTTTTGATGAGGATAGTTGTCCTGGAATATGCGCTTCTTGATTAGCTGTAATGCTTCATGGATTAATGGATTCTCATCTTCAAAACTGAAATTCTTCTGGAAGTTCGCAGTGAGCAGCTCCCAATCAGTGAGTTCACTGCGCATCTCCAGGTCGAGGTACCATTTCTCTGGGATACCCACATCCAATGTATGTACAAATAAATGTACCCATTATGTAAGTGGTCTTCCCACCCATGCTTTTGAATAGACTTCAATATGCTGACTAGGGTCTATCTGTCCATTATACTTTTCAAAGGGTAAAGTAACCTTTTCGGCGAACCGGATCTGCATCTTAGTTCTGCATTGATCCCAAGTGGTCAATGTTTTCTTATGTGCATTCCACCATCTGGAAGGCGTATTGCGCAATGCTATATCTACAGCTGGTAGTCTATGCTCATCTGGTATAGCTGCAGTATATTCCTTTATGAAACTGTAAACATTACTAGAACCATCATATGTGGGAATAGGAATCATCTCTTTTCCTATCCAGCGCAGTGATTTCGTAACCTGGGCACATCTTCTTGTTGATACTTCATGCATGCGGCTTTGCCAATTTTCCAATCCTGTATCCGAATCAGAGATACAAGAAGTGTCACATCTCCAGCTGATCATACCGTCCGTAGTAGGATTAATGTAGTCTTCTTTCTTCGCAGTCAGCTGGTATAGTCGGTCTAAATCTTGATCTTGGGATTCCTCCTAAATCGGCTCACTGTATCTGTCACCGTCTTTAGGATCCAATGGTGCAATGACCCTAAGATGCTTCCCTTCAAAGATCATCTTCTTTGTCTTCAATTTTATGATAGACAAGTTATCCATAGCCCAATCAATTCCCAATATTGCTGGAAAAGGTTGACTATCATCCACAATTTCAATAACTTCAAAGTCTGCATGACTCAACACTCCGTCGATGTCAACTACTACATTAGCTAAGCGGCCAAAGGGTATGAACTTCTCTTGATTATCCATTCTTAACTAGATAGGTGACCAGAGCAACTTTAGTCGACCCATCTGCTGCCATGTCTGCTTAGTCAAGACATTCACTTTTGATCCCAGATCAAGGATGACTTCATCCATTTAAAAATCCCCTATTTGCGCAGTAAGCCTCATCTCTTGGCCCGTTCTTTTGTCCTTATATGATGTACAGTGCTATATGGAGTTTCTGTTGCAATCTAAGGTTCATACTAGCTGATGAGCTTCTGGAGCTCTACTATAGCTTCCTCGCTTTTTAGTAACTTCATGCAGCTTCGCAAGAATTGCGCAACAGAAGTACGAACATCTGTCGCAGTGCTTGTTTTATCATAAGGAGCCGACATGTCTTCAACTTGCGGTGTTTCACTGTGCAGCGGGATCCTTGATGACTTATCTGCTGGTTATCTAAAGGTATCCTGTGCGTCAATGAAGATCTCTCTATTCTTCTATAAGTTAAGAGGGGGTGTTTTTCCTGGAGCTTTCCTTATCCATATTGTTTCAAGGGGATCCTTCTTCATATATGCCTCCTTTGATGTTGAAGCTTCCGCTCCTCTGTCGCGGCCTGTCTCAACGCCACTGCGCGTGACCACATTGATGCTCGGATCCACTGGTCTATTTTCTACTGCGATCCACTCGACATTTGGATTCAGGGCCTCTGTTCGTCTTCTCTTCTGCATTTCCACCTCTAATACTGGGCAATCTTCAATGACATGCTCAAATGATTTACAATAATTGCACGTGGTGCATGGGTTAACACAATCTCTAGATACATGACCGGGTTGGCCATAGTTATAACAAATGACTTGGCCGCGGCCTCGTCCCTGCGTCGAACCAACATTTCTTCCTCTGCCACGGTATCCACCACCACGACCTCTGTATCCTCCTTGGTCATATTGTGTGTTATCTTGCTTAGGCTGATTTTTTTCCTGCACGCGGTATACGCCAGTGCCTCTCATTGCATCCATATCTCATTTTCTTTCATTCATCAATTCATATGCGCGGCAGTTGGATTCATCATGTCCAACTAATTTACGGAAATTGCAATATAAATTCTTAGGAGTTTTCACGTATTTTTGTATAAGGTAACAGTCTTTAGTTCTATGTCCCGTGGTTCTGCAAATTTCACACCATGGGGCCTGATTCTGATTTAATGGGTTAGGAGAACCACTGTTAAGATAGTCAAGGAATAGAGGGAAATGCTCGTGGTCATGACCTTCTCCTTTACAACTTGTACACCAGACCTCTTGTCTAGGTTCATATCTTTGTTCTTTACCTTTTTCATACTTTGTAGTTCAAGTGTGAGGGTGGTCAGCTGGTTCTGGATCTGAGACATCCTATAACTAGTATCACCAATCGGCGAAGCTTCCATCTTCATTGCGATTTCCAAGGTCTCTGCCTGTGATAGAACCTTCTGTTGCATCAATGGTAATCTGATATGGGGTAACAGTGCAGCAATGAACCATTCTTTATGTTGTTCTGGCGGTATAACAAAACTTACTTGGTCTAGTAAGGTCTTAAACTTCTGATCAAATTCCTAGACAGTTTCAGTTGGTCTTTGCTTTATTTTTTTCAGCTCAGTTATACACTGAGACTCAGACTTAGATTTCTTGAACTCAACCACCAGCGCGAATTTAATTTCTGTGAGGGTTTTGGGCTGTACCTGAGAGTATTTCATAAACCAATGTAAAGCTCTATCTCTAAAGGTGGTGATGAGCTGTGATTGCTTCATGGAATCATCCTGGATTTGTCTTACACTCCATACGGATTCACAAAGGAACCAATGCTGATCAGGGTCTTCTAGGCCGGTTCCTTTGAATATTGGTAGTTTCATATCCGTGTTTGCCATTGTGCTACTAGGTGGTGGAGCACTGGGATTAGTGTGCGGCTGCTGTAAGGGGATCTACGCAGTAAATACAAATGGGACTATCAAGAGCGATGGACTAGGCTTAGTCTTCTGTGGGGTGGGCTGTGTAGCAGGTAGGTTTTGAGATAAAGGTGGTGCAGTCTTTGTAGACGGTGCGTTATTAGGAGTAAATGGCGGTACGGCTTCGTTATGAAGATCGCAGGGGATCTCAGTATTAATATGGAGTCCAGGGCCTCCCGGATTCTTATTAATTTTATATCTCTTACCACTTCTAAGAGTATGTGTCTCTTCGTCAGAATCAATATATGTACTATTGATCATGACAAGCTTCCAGAATATTACTGCATTCTTAAAACACCTTTCTCAGCTAACAACATATTAATGTATAGACTGAGATTGTTCAGAAACTTACCTTGGAATCCTCCGAAATTTTTTGCTTCTGCTTGGCTGTAGGATTTGAGTGTGTCTACAACAAATTCTGTTACAAAGCCTTCTAGCATATGATCGACCCAATATTCAACTACGCGTGACAACGAGCTGTCTAATGCTTTGAGCTCAGGATTCCACTCTGTGGGTACTCCTCCCTGGAAACAAGTTTTCTTCTCTGCGAGCCGTGAGATCCACGCATGCAGCTCGTTTGGAAACGATGCCCAAAAAATCTCGTGAATATTGTCAAACAGATATCTCTTTGACGATTGTGTGTCACTTAGACGCGGATGTCTATTCTCTTGTCTGTTAAAGTCTCTTATGGTCTTATCCCACCAAGCTTGGATTTCTGTCTTTTCAGGATGCCAATTGTCAGATCCTTTGGGGAACTGATATTCATCTTCACACATCGTGATTGCAACTCATCATGGATTCTAGCATGGAAACGAAACCATTTGTTGGCTTAAACTAACCCAGAGGTTTCTAATTAGACCTAGGTTCTTTGCGATTCTCCCTTTTGACCAACAAAACCCCTTCGCACCGACCCTTTCGGCAACAACCTGCGAGCAGGTTGAGGTCTCACCCGAGGTGTATCTTATGGGGTACTACGAAATCAGGTTTCCATAGTAAATGATGAGTTGTTTATATGAACAAGATGTGCAGCGCAGGACAGAAGGAGTGTGCTGCGGGTCAAAGCGATGTGGTATGCAACAGGATCTACGCTGCGAGCGACTACGGTGCGGTGATGGCAACACTGTGGGCCTCACTTAAAGAATTCTTACTGCTGCGAATATTCTACTGGGACTGCGAATCAACCACACTTATCCCCTACTTGGAAGATCTTGAAAAGGTTAGGCACTGAGATGAATATCACCCATCCATCCATTCAGGCACTTACTGGTTATATTTCTAGCATTCATTCAAGGACTCAGTTTATTACAACGTGGAGTAAAATGATAGACGTGACTAACCGTGCTGCGTTCCTTCACTGTGTTAAGAAAATATTAAACTTAAATGACTGATTCATGATCTTAACATATAATTGAAATGTTCACCATTCATTTGTTCCCGTGGAACCTAGCATATCATTCCCAAAATTCTCATATTGGTAAATGCATATCAAAGTTCTCCCATTACAGCATGCAAGGAAACATTCAAACATTCATTCTACAGGCAATACAGACAGTCATCCAGTCATAAAACATAATCGCATAACACGGGATTTAACGTGGTTCACTTCCCCGGATGGAAAGCTACGTCCACAAGAACAATTGGTAATATATTTCTTTCAAAAGGGATGGGGCAACCGTCCTTAGTCTGCGCATTCAGCTGCAGACTCTCCTTTCTCTCGGCTAGGTCTCTGCGCACACAGCTGCAGAGCCTTTACAATATTCTCAACCCGAAGAGATTTCTCGATACAAAAGGTTATATTATGATTATTCTAGCAACTCGCATCTAGCCCCCAAAACTAGAGCAACCCCATCCCATACAAAATAGTCTTCTTAAATAGATCATGCCTTAAGGTCATGTCTGTACAATGTTGAAGACCTAAATACCCAAAACCGTAAGGGTTTCCAAAACTGCGCCGGTTTTCCAAACCGGCTTGCTGGATCCTGGTAGCGTCTGCTTGATCATGGCGGATCTCCACGTCCTCATTCTGTCGCTATCGTCCTTCCTGTCGCACGCATGCCTACAGGCTGCTTCTTCCAAACCGTTTCTCTCTAACGGTTTCACCTTCCAAGCATGCCAAAGGTCGCTTTCCTTAACAACCCACGCATGGCCGCCTTCCTGATTTGCTTATGTCCGCCGCTCGGCAATCCTGTAATATATTTCAAAAAATGGCTGCTACCGGTCCAACTGGTACCTGCACCTGATACTTGTCCAACACTCCGATTTGCTGGCTCCACGTGGCCTCCTAACTCCATAGCACTGCTTCTGCACGGTACTGGTCTTCGCATCACAACCAAAACTTCAATGCTGCGTGCAACTCCGTAGTCTAGTCAAAAGTTGGATGCTGCGCGCAACTTCGCAGCATCCTCAATACTTAGGAAAAATTGTATTTCTGAGCTGCGCGCAACTCAACTTTCCTTGCTTATCTCAAAAAGGTGTTTCCAAAATTTTTGTCTCAACCTGGGCCCAACAATTCGACTATCTTTTTCTCTCGCTTGGAGGTCAGTTAATCTCCTCGAGATGACTTGACCATCCTTCTGAGTGGTCTTCTGTCTACATCGGCTTCAAAACAGACTTCTATTTCCTTCCATCCAGTCATTTTGCTCTCTAACTATTTCCCAACCTATCGGCTCGATGAATCAATCGTCAAATTTCTTTGGCCTCCTTGTCTTCAGTCATTCCTGCTTCTATGTCGATTCCTCTCGTTCCTTATGTCATTAATAGAATCGTTGCATCACCTTTTTATTTTGGTCAACCTTCCTTCAACTTCCACTAACCCTCTGTCTAGTTTTAGGTTTCATTCTCGGCTGGGTATACCCATGACTCTAGTTTCCCTTCAGTCCTTTGACTGCCTTACTGCATCGACCCCATCTTGTCAACTTCTCCACCAACTCGACTAGTCCTCCAACTAGTTTCCTGTCTCAAGTACAACTTGGTCCTCTGACTCAAATCAACTTTTAGTCTTCAATTGACCTTCTGTGCAAAATTGACCCTGCCTTCATTGTGAAAGACTTCGAATTTTCCCTAATGACTCCTCTCTTTTGTTGCCTAGGTTGAGGGTCCTAATGCCCTTGCATCAACATCCCTGGGTACAAAATAGCTACACCCTCAGTTCCACTATTTTGACTTAGCCTTCAATCTTTCATATTCTTGCTTGGAAACCCATGCGACTTCCTCCAAAATTATTTCCTTCCACTAGACCAAATATCCTTCTGCCATCAACTTCTCATTCGACCAACCTGTTTCTCATCGAGCACTATTGCGACTTCTTTTGATGATCTCTCAAGTATCTGGTTTTTCCAGTCAATGGTCAATTCTTCTCCACTTGTTGACCCTTCTTCATACCTATGTAGGTTGGAAAATCCATGCGGACTTCTCCCTTTCACGACCTAGAATGAACTTCGTCCCAATGTCCCATCCACAAATTCAGTATGCCCATTGATCTACGATGGCTTGTACAACTAAATTGCACCCTTGTGCCTAACCTTTTCTTCTTTATTCATCGTCGATTCCATAATCTGTACTAGGTGTGGAATGGTCCTTTAATTTTCAATATGCATATTTTTACCTTCTTCATAGCTTCCATTGTACATGCACACTTGCGATGAAATACATTAATGAAAATAATAACTTCTACAAGGTCCTTCTCCATTTCATCTCTTCTAATTTTCTTCAAATCTAGTACAGCCGGTGTTGCACATGGGCCTAGACTTCCTCGGGTTAGCCCTCCATCCAACGACTCCTGGACCTATTTGTTCAACTTGACATACTCAGCCAGTGTCATCCGATGTGGAAACTTGTTTGGAAGACTTGAATCTAGATTCAAGTTTATATGATGAGATATGGCTGACAATCCCATAGACATCTCTTCAATTATATTGGCTTCCTTCATGGATTCTCCACCCACTTCTTCACTTCTCTTAATCTCGCCGTCTTTCATTGACATGAACTAGACTGCTTGCATACCAAATGCAAGTACCTTTTCAGTCTCCAACAGATTGACTACTTCCATCATTGAATCACCTTCTTTATCTATTTCTGCAAGTCTATTTATGGTTTTTTCTTCTTCATTATTTTCTTTCTCCTTCCACAGACATTGACCTAGACCCATATTTTCTGCTTACTCTTCTGTACTCTTCATTCCACTCTCACCATCTTCTTTTTTACCTATGCGCACATGTTCTTTCAACTCACTGTTTGAAACATTTTCCTCCATAAGGATTTCATGTATATTATCCTCTATTCTACTTTATTCCTTTACTCCAAACCCTCTTGCATGAAGATATGTGTCCACTCCCCCTTCATCGAAAATCTCTTTAGCTTATTGCTCTGGGCGCTGTTGGGAGTTCTCAACTTACTCCCTTGCATCCTTGTCTTCATCTCCACATCTTGTTTCTTTTTCACATCCATGTTGGGTCCTCTCGGGGACATTTCCCAACATTAACCCCTCCTCTAGGTGAAATTCTACAACTGCATCATCTATAGGATCTTCTTGCATCATTTGTTCCTCCTCATCATGCTCATCAGTTGTTCTAGGATGACATGACCCTTGTTCCTGTCCCAACACTTCCAATCTCTCCTCAATATCCTCATAAACTCTTTCAGTATCCTCGACAATGAGGGTTCTCTTTGAATTTACCAAAGTATCCATCAAACTACCTTGACCTAGAGGTTTCTCAATCTCTTGTGCCGCTTCCAAAGCTTCTAGCTTGAACACTGTGTCCCTTAGTGTATCACATATGCCTTCTAAGGCCACTTCCTCATGCGACCTCCTCATATTTTCACTTCCAACCTTCGCACGACTCTTGAATCCCATCTCTGCACTGCCTCTTTATGCAGTCTTATCCTTGGCTTCTTTACCAAGTGTTGGGCCTTCTTTTGTTTCTCTCCAACAATTCTACCCAACTTCTTTGCTGTAACTACTGCCTTTTTCAAAATTTTGCATAACTCAATTTTGCTTTCCAATTTTTTAGAATTCAACAGGGTTTTGCTTTTCTCCTTTAGGTACTCTACCATATAGTCCATTATTGGAGCTACCCAACACTTACGATCTTCATCTCCGTCACTAGAAAACTCTACCTAAATATCTCGTTGGAGTCATCCCAACTCTTCAACTCTTTTATCTGCAACTCTACCCACAACCTCATCCTAGAGCTACAACGTTCTTAAACTTTATGCAGAACACTCATTCTCTACCACTTACTCTGGATAACTCTACCCCACCTCCCGTGGGAGATATCCCTTCCTCCACAGCTCTACCCAACCATAGTTGGAGTTTTTTTCCTCCTCAACCTCCACCTCAACTTTGTAAATCTACCCAACTGCAGCTAGAGTTGCTTTCTTTGTGCAGGATACTCTTGTGTGATACCAAATGATGTGAGTGCAACCCATTGCAGAAGGTCACAGGCAAAGGTTCACTACAAAATAACAACAGACACCCACAAACACACACAACAACTCAAGGTGACACCAATTATATATTTCTATTAATTTCAAAAATAAAAACTCATATGTTTGTTTGCAATCAGGGTGCTGTCCCTATTTTAGACATACAATCGGTCTCTTTCTGTTACATTCAACCTTTTTTTTTACTTCAGAATTATCTCTATGGATACAATTAACAACTGGTTATAGGAAGATTCCAAAAATGAGCCCCTCATTCTTTGTATCAATCCATATTTATAGCCTCCTTCCACCACATCAGATTCCCTCTCTTGCTTCTTTGAGAAGCCTCTGGTTCCTTTTGAATTCTCCTTGGTGCGTTGTGTCGTCTGGAATGTTCACATGCCACCATTCAATGATTCACCTGCCATTTTGTTGTGCCTTTGTTCTTCTACGCTTTGACTCTCCAGTCGGCCACATTCTCATCATTGTAAACCATTGTCCCAATTCCCTCCTTTCCTTTTGTATCTCTATGGTCCATCCAATTCTCATCGGAACCTTATTTTGTCAATTATAACCCTGACCTTCTCTGCCCCTGGGTTGAATCCAAGCCTAAACTCTTCTCAATTGTTAGTTGGTATGCTCCCCACTTCTCTTCACATTTTGGCTTCGACTTTCCATCGGTTCCATTTGACTACCTGGTCCTTGACCACTTTTTTTTTGGCGTCAGCCTCCTGGTTTCGACCTTCCATCCCAGCCATGACCTGGTTGGCTTGACCCAATTCATATTCTTCTCTACTAGTTCCTCTTTGACTCAATAGTATGGTCTTCGGATGTCCTTTTCTTTCACCTGGATGTCATTGACTCTCCTCTTGATGACTTGAATGTCTTTCTGATTGGTCTTCTGCCTACATGGAATTCAAACCCGAATTCTATTTCCCTTCATCCATTCATTTTTCTCTCCAACTATTTTCCAACCTATTGGCTTGTTGACTCAATCATGGACTTTATTTGACCTCTTGGTATTCAAACATTCCTACTTCTATGTCGAATCCTCTCGACCCTAAGGTCCTCAATAAAGTCCCTACATCACCCTATTCTTCTGGACAACCTTCCTTTGGCTTCCACTAACCCTTAGGCTAGTTTCAAGTTTCATTCTCCACTAGGTCTACCCGTGACTTCAATCATCCTTCAGTCCTTTGAATTCCTTACTGCGTTGAACTCTTCTCGTTGGCTTCTCCACCGACTTGACTAGTCCTCCAACTAGTTTCCCATCTTGAGTGAAATTTGGTCCTTCAACTCAAATCAGCTTCTAGTCCTCAACCAACCTTATGGGAATTACTTTACCTACCTTCACTGTGAAAGTATTCGAATTTTCCCCAGTGAATCCTCTCTTTTGTTTTTTGGGTCGAGGGTCTCGATGCCCCTGCATAAACTAGAAAAGTGCGAATCATTTGCATGTTTCGTTTAGACAGGGCGCGAATTCCCTATAATTCCATGAAAAAAATATAAAAATTAAAAAATATGGAGTTATGGAAGTTTTTCAAACCAATTGCTTGGTTGCAACTCCCCAAACCACTTAGTAACCATTTCCAACTATTTCCTTCAAACATAAACAGGAAATGAGATGGAACAAGGAGGGAGACACCTGAATATACTAAAGTAATGCTGGAGGAATCACTCATCTTTGCATCCTTCATTACTATAAATCAGTAACCCCTATTGTTGACCCTTATATCCATGAGTATCAAAGTTGCTGCCCTCAAGTAACTTCATCCCTTGTATACATCTAGTGGATCAGAGTTGGATCGTCGGAATGCAAGAGTAGAGAGACCAGGTCTTTAGTTTCGATAAGGTGCTGAATAGTGAGAAGGTATAACTTGTACTTGTTTCATTGCCATAATTGAGATTTGACATATTTTCCTCCCCCAATCATGTGTCTTTTATGATTGATTATTGACTTAAATAATGTTTCATTATTTATATTGAAATTGATTAGATAGTTAATGTTCTTTTCATATTTCAAGTTGTTTTCATTCTTTGTTATGGTCAAATTGGCTTGAGGAGGATTGGTTTTGTTGATATTGTAGGTTGACTTTGGGCGATAAGGAGAAGATTTGGAAAAGAGGCAAAGGAGCAACCAGGACTACCTTCTAAAAAGGCACATACCTTTCTTCTCCTTAATCTCTTCTCTACTTTATATTTTCTTATTAGAGTTTCTATGTGGTCCTATGTGTGAATAAGAGTCTAATATCCCTGTAAACATAGTCATTTAGGTCAGCCTTGACCTAATCAGTATGTTGGTGATCTTTCCCTAGGCATATGATTAAATTCCCAACAACAAAACTATATACCATACCGAGGATAAACCAGCCTCTGTAGGGCCTTATTGCATGATTTCTCAGTTTGTTTTTGGGTGTTTGAATCTATGATAGGATTAATCATATCCTGGATACCTTAAAATTCCCAGAATTTTTGATTTTTTTTGAGTTTTTTCTTTTTTTGTCTCTCAAGTGTCATTTGCACTTTCATGTAGTTATAAGTGCGAGTGGTAGGGGGTATTCATTCTTTCTAGTGTATACAGGTGTGAATGTTCATACTTACTCTTCTAAACAAGCGTGAATTCATATATCTTTGGATTTTTTTCATAGTTCTTCCTTCTTTTCTCTGAAATACTTGGGTTGTTTGGATTATTTGAGCATAGTGGGAGCTTCTGTGTCTTGTTTGGAACAATCTAGGTGGTGTTTGAGTGTGGTTGTCTTGAGATTGAGTCAAAAGGTTGTAAAACATTTTGGAGAGCTTTTTCTTCTTTTTATTTTCATTTTTGCAAGTTTGATAAGCCCTGAGTGTGAAAACCCAGAGCATAATCAAGTTGTTTTTTCTCCTACTTATCCTTGCTTGAAAGCAAAATTGGCTTCAAAAACCTTGTCATTTAGTAGACCTAGTAATTTGTTTGAGTCTAAGAACAATTGATTGACTAGTTTCTTCTCGAACTTGGTTTGTGTTTATGGTCGAAGAGGCCAGCGTTAGAAGTTGTTTTCACCATAGTTGAGAGGCATACCAACTTTTCTTTTGTTGTTTTCAATTTGTGGGGAACCTGCAACAATTAATCAATAAGAATATGTGAAATAACAGAAATGACAGAACTTAGAATCACTTTTATTGATCGCAGGCCACTTCGAGGGGGTAACCTGCTTTAAGCAAGCTCAATACAAATAACTTCATGGCGCCTTCATAGGCCTCAACCCACACTTATATACTAAGTCTAGGCACCAATACTATGGGTCAAAACCATGGGCCAATACAAACTATGGATCAACAATACTACGGGCGACTTACAAAGCATATGCGCCAAACAACAATAACACAAACTGTGGATGAACAAATACTACGGGATGAATTACAAAGCATATGCATCCAACAACAATATACTAATAAAGTAAAGACATGGGTTCCTAACATCCTCGCCCCCTTAGAAAAAGCTTTGTCCTCAAAGCTTGAGATGTGGAAATTGATGTAGGATCTGAAGGAGTGGTTCCCCTGTAGCATCCTCAGGTTGCATGCAGGGCCACTGACGCCTTTTGAATTTCTGGGAGGATTGCGTGGAAGGATGTAGACGAAGAAGAACCATATCAACTACGTGAAAAATGCGCTCAGATTGGTGCTGATCGACTTGTTGTTTCAGTCGAATTCTTGCCATGTGAAGATTGTCCTGCAAAATGAGAAGAATCTGATCACGGTTTCGAAGAATCGAGTCAATTGCCTGAACTGGGGAGCTGCTGAAGTTGGATGGAAGAAGAACTGGTGGTGCCTGTCTAGAGACTGCTTCATATGGTGTCCTTTTAGATGTGGTACTGTAGCACCAGAGTGCTTCTAGGAAATCCATAGAAATAGTTGTCCAAATTTGTGTAGGGATGGGCAAGGGTTCGAACAGTTCCGAAAGGAGTGTCGTTTCACCCGTGTTGACCAGGGAAGTATCACAGTCAACCACCATCCGTTGAATTGTCATTTTCAGTCCCTGACAAAAGAAGTTACATTGTTCCTGGTCATACATTTGCAGGAACCCAGAGTGCCCGGCCGATGAAGAAGCATGGAGTTCATAGAAGAGATAACCCCGTTGAACAAATTGCAACCAATTTGGAACAAGCAGAGAAATAGTTGTAAGAGAAACTGGGTCATCAAATGTGTGAGAAGGAGCATATGCCACTCTATTATCCTTACCCTTCTGGTAAGTGATCGATGTTGGCTTGGTTTTGCAACCAAGCTTTGTGCAATGGGAACCTATCAACAATGTGATAGCAGTTTCAATATTGAAAGCAAAAACAATTATAAATTAAATCTAAATCTAAACTAGCATGTGCATATAACAAATAAATTTTTTAAAAATGATTCAAGAACAAGAAATAAAAGAATAGGTGTTTTGTATTAATATACGTCAAATGGTGAGGATTTGTGTTGAGCAACTCCCAAGGTGAGTAGCTCCAAGCTCCAAAGGTCTCTTCTCCAAGATGCTGAAAATGGCCAAAAGTCTCATGAGAGATTTTGACAGCGTGAGGATAGGATGATGGATGGATGGAAAGTGAGGAGCCCCTACCACCTTTTTATAGTTTTTGGTGGTGGGGATTACCATTATGGTTTTGAGGAAACCAATGGTATTGACCAACATGGTTTAGGTACCTTTTTCCTCCTTTTTCATTTTTTGAATATTTTGAATATTTTTATTCCCTTTTTAATATTTTTGGGAATTCTGGACCCTTTTTGAGGGTTTTTTATGCTTTTTGAGGAAAAATATTCATTTTGAGGGGAAAAAGGGGTGTATTATGGTCTTTTGGTGACCTTTTGATGGCTTTAGAGGCTCAAATGGTAGAAAAGTGGACAAATGGGTCATGTGAATAAGGAAATGAGCTAGTGAGCACTTTTTGGGTGTTAACAGATTGCCCCCTGATGTGTGAGGGCAGGAGCTCATCGTATGGCCGATAGACATCATAGTTCTCAGGTTATTGTTTTTTGGCTGCTTGGGATGACGATCAATTTTGTTGCATCCCTCTGCTTATTATAGCACAGCTGCTATAATAAGTGCTTTTTGAGTTTGGTTGTTGGCCTGAGAGCCTTTATTTTTTTTCACTCCCCTCTTGCACTCATTGTTGCATTAGGGTTTCGAGTTTTTTACATCACCACCTTACACTGAAATTTTTAAAATATCTCTCACCATTGAGAATTTAAGACGATCTCGTCGTCTTCAGGGTGAGCCCCCTCAGTTCGGTATACTTGGCTCTACACGTCATAGATGTAGAGCCTTATCCCTTGACTTGACATGTCATCGGCCAAACACACAGTCATTCAATTTTGACACGCCTCACTTCATATCTGATTCTGAGGGTGAATCCAAAAATCCTACTGAAATATCAGCAACCAACCTCATGGCTGGATCACAATATGACCCACTTTTCACCAGTACTATTGGAGATACATCCACAAACCCTTCTACTATTGTGCCACCCATGGTAACAACAACCCCTTTAGGCATGCCTAATATAGGGGCCACTCCACCTTTAGGTATGCCCAACACAGGACTACCTCCTATTATGGGTATGCCCAACATAGGGATCACACCACCTCTCATTACCACAACCCAAATCCCAGGAATTCCCAGCACTATTCCTAACCCCTCTGCAACCCATGTTGCACTTGGGAGCGCTGGTCCATCCCAAACCACAATGGTTGGAGGACACATACCTTCAATACCTAGCATACCCTTAGGGACTACTGGACCACTACATAATGCCACCATTAATAGTTATGTCCCAGTCACTACGCCATGCCCATCTGCTATTTTACCTTACATGGCTAGTCTGAACTTACCAGACCTAGCTAGGCTAACCAACGATCCTATCAGGCACAACCCTACATGGACACCCATGCCTACAAAGATCCCCTCGGACATCCCCAGGTTTGAAGGAAAACCTGGGGAGGATCCCCAAAACCACATAATGTCATTTCACCTATGGTGTTCATCTAACTCCATAGTGGATGACTCCATTAGACTAAGACTGTTGCAACGAACGTTCACTGGCTCTGCAGCCAAGTGGTACATCGAACAACCACATGGGACCCACCATACATTTATGTCTCTCGCCTCCACTTTCCTTCAGTTTTTTCAGCTACCTGTACGCTATGATGCAGGAGTTGAAATACTGTTGTCTTGCAGACAAAACACAGCTACCCACATCACCGACCATATCCATGAGTGGCGCAAGTGTCGTAGCCTCTGTAAGATAAAATTGGATGACCGAATATTTTTGGACTGGTTTCTCAAATCACTCCTACCCCTCATAGCCAAAGACGTAGCTTCCGAACGACCCCAGTCAGAGGAAGAAGCTATCTTAAAAGCTCAGCAATTTGACCTGATTTATGCCCAGTCAGGCTATCTCTACACCATCATACCAGACGCCCCACTAGGCGATTCTTCACGCGGTGACACTCTGGGGGCATCACATGCCGCTGATGGTATTATTGGCCAAGTCACGACACAAAATAAACCTTTTAGCGTGGTGAGCACCATAAATGCCCCAAACCTCTCTAGGGATACATCTAATTCTGGAGCAACAACTTCGTACGCTCCAACGATTTAGACTCACCACACTCATGGACCCCCATGTCCACCAAAGTGTTATGGTCATGCACCTTCAGCCTATCCACCTCTGGTTGCACCCCCTACGTATTACCATCAGAAGGTCACACATGCTCCTATTCACTCACAAGCCCCAACGGCTTATTTCCCACCACAGGTAGTCCTTGCTGCACCACAACCTCCAATCGCTCAGACTTATCCTCCAAAAAAAAACAACGCTACCCCCACCAACCAAAAACCTGATTGACCACTGAAACAGGGTAAGAACCCCAATTTACGAACAAACCATCCATGTTCCATATGCGGGGTATACGGCCATTATACACACACTTGCCCCCATTTGGGGCGAGCACGCCAACTGTGGTCTGATGACGCCCAATGCCAAGGGCACGTGGCACAACCAATGCCACCTCCTCAACCACAACCCATGGTGCTGCAAAATCCTTTGCCCACACAAGGAGTGGCGAACACTCGTCTGTTGGATCCTCCTCAAGGAACCACAACACCACAACAACAAATCACATATGCTGCACACACAAACCAACCGATGGATTCAAGTAGTCATCATCTCCTTATGATGTCATCGTCCGACATGAATCTCCAAACGCATCGAAACCAATACGCCCCCACTGCACCTAAAAATGTTCTCCCTATGATTGAACAACCAGTTCAGAATGCACCTACATCGTTCGTCTCCACAGTTAGACCCGGATTATACTTGGAATCACCTGTGACTTCCACATTCCAATCCATCCCACCCCGTTTGAATATAACTGAGATATCTGATTTGTGCACCCTCTCGCAGAACACACAGGTACCAAACCAACAGCCCCCTTTACTCCCGCAACCACCCTCAGTGCCAACTCACGTAGGAGCCACACCAATTCATACTATCCCATTTTTATTTCCCCCTTCAGGCGCCATCAACACACCAGTCATGGATACACTTAATCTCCCAGGATTAACATTAGGACTACCTGTGTGGTACTTACCTGCCCCAACCTCTCCTCCGACACCGAATGTCATTTTACAACCAGTGCAACCCATCAATACTTCTAACCGTCCACCCCCTGGTGTAGCAAACATCCAGAATCGACCACCTCCAACAGCGGCCACCGCATCAACATCCAATTATACTCCCCCACCACTTTGAAACACTGGGGGCAGAGGTCCACAAACCTACACCACTAGACCCACAACGCGCACCCCCCGGCGACCCCCAAGTTGGCGAAGAATCCCCCAACAATCCGCATACCCCCCAAGTGCTCTTTATGTGACAACATAGGCCATGCTACCCATCAATGTCCACAGTTACCAGCACTTCAAGAACACATGAATATGTTGGATGATGACACCAACGTTCCAGTAGTCAAAATAGAACTCCCCCCTCAACCTCGTGATAAATCATTGCGCACAAACCATCATTGTGCAATATGCGGAATCTACGGCCATTATTCACATCACTGCCCCGATCTCCCAGATTACAGAGCAGCACTGTACGAGTTGACTAACGTCGACCTAGAGATATCCCCTCTTCTCATTGATGAAATTCATCCCCCACCATCTTCCTCCTCGAAATAAATTAACACCATTTACACGATTTCCACTCGATACCCCTCTGTCCGGTCGACCCCTTCCATTGATTCCTTTGACACACATGTTCAACCCTTTCAAATCGACGAGGAAACCACATGTACACAACATGGGGGCAGGCCCAAAACCTTGCCTACTCATCATCATCGTGATTCTCGTTGGAGATACTGGGGGCATCCACCCCACAAGAGGAATCCCCCATCATCATATCATCACTTCAGTATGCCACCACGGCCCACATCCTCATGGTATATCCCCCCTCCAGTAGTTGCTCAATGCCCTATTGATCCCTCTCTAAGACAACATCTGCACCACATTGACACCTCTGAGTTAGGGGGCATAATAGATTACCTCGACCTTGGGATAGGGGGCATGATCAATCATTTTGAACCTTCCCCATCACATCTATCTCATTATTTCAATGACCCCATTGTTCAAACCAACACATATCTGATCCACAATCATAAACCCCATGCACATAGCATGGGGGAAGGTCATTAACCCTACTCACTTTTTCACATGCGTGATCTCAACCATTTTTGAGGTCACATATCACTTGTATATTTGATTTGATTTGATACACCTAGTATTCTTCCCCCGCGGGTCATCATTTCTCCCCACCACTGCACCCTTGGATTGGTGGGCTCACCTTTATTTGTAGCCATTTTTTAACCTAGTTATTTCCTTTGACCATTCCGGAGTCCTTCTGACCTCTGTTTTTCGCACCATTTGCACCGCAGGATTCATATTTCCGTGCTCGTGATGATGCTTGAGATCATTTCTCGCTCTCACTAAACACTTTCGGGCATTTTTTTTTCCATCCCTTATGTGCCACATTGGCTGTTGTAAGTTTATTGGCGATTTTTATACCATTGGATTCAGTTTTCTGAACTTGTGATGATGCTTGAGATCATTTCTCGCTCTCACCACCATATTTTTTGGGCATTTTTTCACTTGCCCCTCGTTGCCTTGGTTTGCGTGCCACATCGGTCGTCTTCCATTTTTGACGAGTCTTATATCGCTGGATTTAGTTTCCCGCGCTCATGATGATGCTTGAGATCATTTCTCGCTCTCATGCCCAGATTTTTCGGGCATTTTTCCCATGCCCCTTCATTTCCTCGGTTTGCGTGCCACATCGACCGTTCTTCGTTTTTGACGAGTCTTATATCGCCGGATTCAGTTTTCCGCGCTCGTGATGATGCTCGAGATCATTTCTCACTCTCACGCCCAGATTTTTTGGGCATTTTTCCCATGCCCCCTCGTTGCCTTGGTTTGCATGCCACATCGGCCGTTCTCCGTTTTTGATGAGTCTTATATTGTCGGATTCAGTTTTCCGCGCTCGTGATGATGCTCGAGATCATTTCTCGCTCTCACACCCAGGTTTTTCGGGCATTTTTCCCATGCCCCCCTCGTTGCCTTGGTTTGCGTGCTACATCGACGGTTCTCCATTTTTGACGAGTTTTATATCGTCGGATTCAGTTTTCCGCGCTCGTGATGACACTTGAGATCATTTCTCACTCTCATCTCCATTTTTTTCGGGCATTTTCCCCATGCCCCTTCGTTGCCTCGGTTTGCGTGCCACATAGGCCGTCGTCCAATTTTGGCAAGTTTGATATCGTCGGATTCTGTTTTCCGCATTTGTGATGATGCTTGAGATCATTTCTCGCTCTCACCCCATACTTTTTGGGGATTTTTTCAAAATGCCACTCATCACCTCTGTTTGCATGCCACATTGGCCGTTGCCCCTTTTTGACAATCTTTATGTCACCGGATTCAGTATTCCGCACTCATGATGATGCTTGAGACCTTTTCTCGCTCTCATCAATCCCTTTTTGTTCGATATAGTTTTACCCCTTTTTCGGGCCGAGCAAACCCTTTTATGAAAAAGGCACTTAGGGAGTTTCTGTTAAGCTCTTTTCTGACTCCTAAAATAATGAAAAGATCGCCGAGCAACCTTGCTTCCTTTCATGCTCGCTAAACGTATCTGAAAGGGCATCTACCTGGTATAAGTTTACCCCTTTTCCGGACCTTGTAGACTAATTACAAAAAAGGAATACTCTAGTCACATCGGCTAGAAGAGTTCTCCATTTGCATCATTTTATGCTTTTTCGGGCCTTGGAGACTAACTTACGAAAAAGAACACCAATGGAGTCCACTTACCGCTTTCAGACTCTCTAAACATGAAAGCGACCACGAGCAATCACCATCCTGGGCTCGTAAAAACCCACAGGACGGTACTCACAACCACTGCAGAGTCTTCTTATCGTTTTCAGACTCCTTAAAAATGAAAGCACCCATGAGCACGAACAGTCCTGGGCTCACAAAATCCACAGGACAGTACCATTACAGAGCACACTTTTATCCCTTCTTGGAGCTTATTAAAACTACGAAGAAGGACCCAATGGTGCTTCTTGGTGCCCCAACAGATCACGTCTACTCATATTGCAGCTTCCCCATTTTGGTCGCCTTTGTTCAAAGTATTCTGCAGTATGTCACCCTGAGAATCCCTTGACAACACCCATCAGCTTGACTCCCCAGATTCAATCCATACCCTTCAGTCCCTAAAAGCTATGATCCCCACACCTACAAATCAGTCGCCTACGCTGCCAGGTCAACCATGTCATCATGCTCTGAACAAAGGAAGTTTGAGTCTACCCACTCTAAGACCCCAATTACTTCCCATCCCCACAAGTATGTCAGTCCTACCATTAGTACTACCACACTTTAGTTATACACCTCGTTTTCTTATCAAGGAAACATCATTGCCTTGTCAATTACTGGTCTCCCTCCGTCGACGACAACCAAATTTATTCCAGAGGATAGACCTAGAGGTCACTGTGTCTTGGACTCATCACCATTTATGATGAGTGCCTACGAATCATTTCGAGAAGAGTCCTCAGTACCTCTCCAAATGGTTGTTTCTCACATACTCGACTTCAACACCTTGATCGCATCATTGAGACTTGCACAGGGTATTGGTCCTTTAAGTTATTGGTTGAAGACCCCGGATACCACCTGACTCTTCCACATTTGAGAGTCTACCTATGGAAACAACCAGTTACATTTTTTCTATAGATATCCGGGTTACGCATGGCAACAGTATTCAGATGTACCCCAGTTTTATACTCCCTCGAGTATACAGTTACATATACTCCTCAGAGTTGACTTAGAGTCATTGAGTCCCTACAGATGTTGGACACCTTTAGATTCAACAGTTCATCAACCCTTCTGAGACCTTGTTCAGAACAATTGTCGCTTTATTCCAGTGTATCAGTTATTGAGATCAATCATGTTATGATCATGAGTACATCCAGAAATAGTGTCCCCTTTGGACCATTATGATGTACCGACAGATTTTTTATTTAGGTCCCCCTTCTTTGGACTAATTGTTATGTATATGTCTTGATACGAGCATGGGTATGCCCACCTTGTCTATTATCAGAGATTATTCCTCATTCATATTGAGTCCATGTGATATTTTTTGTTTCTGCAGCTTCCAAGGGCCGTGGATCCAGTATCCAACCGGTCTCTTCTCTTCCCCAAACCCCAGAAAAAATACAAAAGAACTATGATGTCTATTGGCCATATGATGAGCTCTGGCCCTCACACATCACGGGGCAATCTGTTAACACCCAAAAAGTGCTCACTGACTCATTTCCTTATTCACATGACCCATTTGTCCACTTTTCCACCATTTGAGCCTCTAAAGCCATCAAAAGGTCACCAAAAGACCATAATACACCCCTTTTCCCCCTCAAAATGAATATTTTTCCTCAAAAACCCTAAAAAACCCTAAAAAAGGGTCCAGAATTCCCCAAAATATTAAAAAGGGAATACAAAGATTAAAAATATTCAAAAAACGAAAAAGGAGAGAAAAGGTACCTAAACCATGTTGGTCAATACCATTGGTTTCCTCAAAACCATAATGGTATTCCCCACCACCAAAAACTATAAAAAGGTGGTAGGGGCTCCTCACTTTCCATCCATCCATCATCCTAGACTTTTAATGGAGTAGATATAAATAGTAAAACATTTGGTATGGCTGTAAAAATGCAGAAAAATTAATGCTGTAAAAAATGCTAAATGGGCAAAAAATACAGCAAAAAATATTTTCAAAAAATTGGCCGAATTCAAGAAAATTGCATCGCGGGTTTTGGGAAAACAACCGCGATGTGCAGCGCGGGTTTCGGCCGCGAAGCTGCGATGTGCAACGCGGGTTTCGATCACACAGTCGCGATGTGCAGCGCGTAAAATGGCTGAGGAGCCACGGTGTGCCGCGTGGAAAAAATCCGCGAGGTCGCGTTGAGCCGCGCGACTGTTGGGCGAATAGCCGAAAAACAGACGTCGAAAAACGAACCCGAAATTGGAAATTTCAGGCTGTTAATGGCAAGAGAAAGGGCCAAGATCTAGAACAACAATGAATCTGCTGTCTAGGATGGCAAATTTATGAATTAAAATGATTAAAACTAACAAAAACTAAGATCTAAAGCAAAAAACTGAGATCTAAGAATTCGAAGCTAGCGGAGTCACCAAAAACTGCTGGCTTGGTTTTGCAACCAAGCTTTGTGCAATGGGCACCTATCAACAACGTGATATCAGTTTCAATATTGAAAGAAAAAACAATTATAAATTAAATCTAAATCTAAACTAGCATGTGCATATAACAAATAATTTTTTTAAAAACGATTCAAGAACAAGAAATAAAAGAATAGGTGTTTTGTATTAAGATACCTCAAATGGTGAGGATTTGTGTTGAGCAACTCCCAAGGTGAGTAGCTCCAAGCTCCAAAGGTCTCTTCTCCAAGATGCTGAAAATGGCCAAAAGTCTCATGAGAGATTTTGACAGCGTGAGGATAGGATGATGGATGGATGGAAAGTGAGGAGCCCCTACCACCTTTTTATAGTTTTTGGTGGTGGGGAATACCATTATCGTTTTGAGGAAACCAATGGTATTGACCAACATGGTTTAGGTACCTTTTCCCTCCTTTTTCATTTTTTGAATATTTTAAATATTTTTATTCCCTTTTTAATATTTTTGGGAATTCTGGACCCTTTTTGAGGGTTTTTTTATTCTTTTTGAGGAAAAATATTCATTTTGAGGGGAAAAAGGGGTGTATTATGGTCTTTTGGTGACCTTTTGATGGCTTTAGAGGCTCAAATGGTAGAAAAGTGGACAAATGGGTCATGTGAATAAGGAAATGAGCCAGTGAGCAATTTTTGGGTGTTAACAATCGCATAGTCATAACTCATGAGGTGGATAACCCATTTTAGGTGTGCTGGGGAGGAGAGCCGTTGTTCCAGAAAATTTTCCAAACTCGGGAGATCAGTCTTGAGGAAGAAATAATTCCCCAATAGGGATGGCTGCCACTTTGGTACTGCATGCAAAATAGCCATCATGTCCTGTTGAGATGTAGATGCGGCAATATGCTTACCGGAAAGGTCTTGTGAAGGCGGCAAGCCCACTGGTGCAACAAAGACACCTGGATATCTATCCAAGGAAGTAGTGGAGGCCATTGGTGAGTGCATCTGAATGGAATGGAGTTGGGCGATGACACCATGTGAATTCCTCTTAAGGATCTTTTCCAGGCGATGGGAACTGATGATGCGGAGAGACCCTGGTTATAAGCCCGTAAATTTGTGTTGTGTCCCATTGACGAAAAAATGCATCCAAAGTTCAGCAAAATCCCATAAGATGGGGCCAAGTGTGCGTAACCATTGAATGCCCAAAACCACATCACATCCGCCTAAGGACAAGGCAAACATGTCAGAGCGCAGGTTATAATATTCCAGAGAGATACAAACATTGTGACACTTTCCTTTGCAAGGTAAGGTGCCCCCATTGGCAACCGTGACTTCAAAGTTGGAGCAAGGATGGATAAAAAAATCAGCCTGTTTGGCAATCCGAGGGTCAATGAAGTTATGTGTGCCGCCATAATCAATGAGTATTGTAAGAGGAAGCTTCTTGAAGTAACCCCTAACTCGCATTGTTTGGGGGGTGGTGACGATGGATAAAGCATTGAGAGATATCTCTAGCTGGTCATCCTGAGGGGGGGGTCAATCGGCGGCTCTTGAATGTCGACCTGATCATCTTCTTCACCAATTTTAGGGGCAGGCGGAGAATCCATATCCAAGAGATAGAGATTTTGTTGAACACATTTATGTCCCCGAGTGAATTTCTCATCACAATCATAACAGAGCCCTTTTTCTCTGCGTGCCTGCATCTCTGTTTCGGACAAATGCGTGATAGGAGTTGGTCGAGGAGCTGGCGGAATGGGAGGTCGTTGAGAACCCATATTTTGGAAGGGAACAAAAGTGGGTTTGGAGCGCTGTTGGGCAGCAATCTTGTCTTCTGCCAACTTAGCCAACCCTAGAGCTTCCATCATTGTGTTGGGACAGAACATTTTAACCTCTTAGCGGATTTCATCCTTAAGACCACTGATAAAACAACTCCTGTAGAATTCCTTAGACAATCCTTATGTGTGGTTGGCTAGTTTCTCAAATTCTGTCTGATACTCTCTCACAGTGCCAATTTGGCGAAGTTTAGTGAGGGCTCCGGTGAAGTCATCAAAAGCACTAGGACCAAATTGTTGCAAAAGGAGCTGACAAAAATCTGGCCATTTTGGCTCTTCATGAGCCTTGATGTACCAATAGTACCATTGAAGAGCTTCATGTTCCAAATGAAAGGATGCAAGTGGAACTTTGGTGACATCAAAAGTATTATGCAGACTAAAATACTGTTCTGCATGATAGATCCATCCAGTTGGATCAGTACCATTGAAGCGAGGAAAATCAAGCTTCGGACCACGGAAATTGCTGGAAGAAGAGAACCCATTGTCTGATGAAGACGCGAACTGTCGTTTGTTGTTCATGGCTGAATGCTCAAGATGGAGTCCAAGAAATTTTTCATCCAAATCCTGGAGTTTGGTTTGGATGGCTGCAAGTGCTTCCTCCATGTTGTGTGCTCCTACGTGAGTGACAACCATAACCATGGTTTTTTTTTTTTTGGGAGGGGGAATGGGTAGAAAAACACAAACAAAATATTATTTAGTAAAGGGAAATTTGGATTTAGGAAAAAGTCAGATGGGTAATTGGGGTTTGACTAGGTTTTGGACATTGTCGAAAGGACGTGGAAGCAGAAAAGGAGGATTTTAGAAGTGGGGTGAAAGAATGAGAAAATTTGGCAGTGAGGGACAAAGAAGCAGAATTAGGAAAGGAAATCTGTGGTAAAATTTGAAGGCGATCGGGTGAAAATCAAAGAAGTTATGGAAAACCCTAAAAATAGACAAATGTGAGATTTTGGGTGTTGGGAAGTGGAATTTGGGATAGGGTCCTCAGGAATGAAATATGCAGAATGGGATTGTAGGGGTGTCAGAATGGAGTGGCTACAGCATGGAAGGGATCTGAAATAGATATATCTGCAACGTCGCGGATGTGATCAGAAACAGAGGGATCTGAAACGGTGCCGAATGGATCGAAAATGGCTTGTCTGAAATAGATCTGAAACGACGTTCAGAATGGGGCTGAATGGTTGGATCTGAAACGGTGCAGCAGTGATCGAAAATAGTTCAACTGAAAATAGATATGGACCCCAGGTATGTGTGGCTTCCTAACAGTTCAGGGGTTTCACTCGACCACGAATGCTGTTTGACGGCTTGCGTATTGGGGCAGTACCCCTCACTCCATGGCTCAGGTAAAACTGATAACCGCTTTGCCACAAACGACAGCTCTTGGTTTACCTCACGGGTGGCAACTAGTCAATCAGGTAGGGGTCTTTTCCCTTTTCGCTGGCAGGTCCTCTCAATGGGCCAGCTACTTTGGGGTTCCTGTGGTACTCCTCACAATGAGTTTCAGGGCTTATGCCCAAGTACTTCCCGTTGTTAAGCGGGTAGGGATTATTCCCAGATCCGAACTTGCAACAGATGCCAAATTTTTTTTTTGGCAGAAATTCCACCCAACGTGCCCAAGAAAGTGCTCTGATACCATATGTGGGGAACCTGCAACAATTAATTAATAAGAATATGCGAAATAGCAGAAATGACAGAACTCAGAATCACTTTTATTGATCGCAGGCCACTTCGAGGGGGAAATCTCAATACAAATAACTTCACGATGCCTTCATAGGCCTCAATACACACTTATATACTAAGTCTAGGCGCCAATACTATGAGTCAAAACCATGGGCCAATACAAACTATGGATCAACAATACTACGGGCGACTTACAAAGCATATGCGCCAAACAACAATAACACAAACTGTGGATCAACAAATACTACGGGATGACTTACAAAGCATATGCATCCAACAACAATATACTAATAAAGTAAAGACATGGGTTCCTAACACAATTTTAAGTAATTGTTGTTTAAAGTTTCATTTTCATAAAAAAGAAGAAGTTTGGATCATAAAAATTGCATTTGGTTTGTAAAAGAAAAATATTGATAATTGCATTTGCATTGAAAGGATTGATTGTGTGGATTTAAAAGTATTTCATATTTCATTTTAAAGAGTGTGAATGTGTGCATTTGTATCAGAATATCTTTAGTTTGACTTAATTTCTTCTTTTTTTGAAAAGTTTTGATATTGTTATTTTTAAAAAGCAGAAGCATTGAAAGGAACTTAGGATATTTTCTTTTCTAGAAACTCACCTAATGGTCTAAGTTATAGGACCTTGGAGTTACGGGTGGAGGGTTAAATCCATTAGTAGTGTGAAGTATTTTTGGGAAAGCGCCTCTAACACAGGCGTCAAGTAGTAGGTAAGGCTAGTCCAAGTGGGAAGATTGTCCCCTGTTGCTTGGATTAGTGAGGCTATATGTGTTTTAGGGTTTTTTAGGTGTGGCAAGTCCTTGGGGTGACACCACTACTCATTGATAGATTTGGGACTAGGACATGTGTCCTACGTTCCCTGCCGATTTGCAGAATCCATTTCCAACAACTGTTTTGCCCGAATGACAAGCACAAAGTGGTATCCTTAGTTTCCTTTCTTAAGATCCTCATAAGTGACTACAAGGGGAGCATCTTGTGGTATCTAAGGCATACATATAAAAAACTGTGTCTCATCTCCTTGGGAGGGTATTCACCAAATGCGAGTACTTACACCCATGGTTATTTTTGCATGAAGGTTAGCGTGGCTATCTCATTCAAACCTTCATTGGTTGGACTTGGGCCCTAATCATCCCAAGCTAATCTCTAGAAGGCCCTTATTTCCATCTCTTCACTACTTAACATTTTCTCCTAAACAACCAATGTTTATCATTGGGAAAGTATTTTTGCTTGTTTAAATCTTTCCAAGAACTTTTTCTAGTGTATGTTGATTGTTTTATTTCTCAAGTTGCAAATTTCTTCCTCTGTCTCTTCAGTAGGTCACCATGGTTGATCAACCTTTAAATAGGTCCAAAAGGATTCAAAAACTTTCTCTTGAATAAATAGGGTTACCTACTCAAGGAAGAAGACTAGATATGAAGATCCACCCCCATAGGTGGAAGAAGAGGAGAACTAAGAGCCTGAGATCAATCACGAAGAAGAAGAAACCCATTCAAGATCTAGTGAATATGAGAGGTTGTCTGAGGAAGGATATATTAGTGATTTGGAAGTTTATTTCCATTCCTTGAAAATTCACCTCGTCACACCGAGGAAAACTTAGGGCCTATTGTGATAGAAGACCTCATCATTCCATCAGGACACTTGAATCTACCTCAAAGTCTTGGTTTTGTGCATAATTGCGAGTCTGAGTTACACATACCTAGAGTTAACAATCCACTATTTGAGTGGGATAGTATGGAGAACACATGAGAGGTACCTAACACTGGGGGAAGTACAACCCCATTCAATTCCAATCCGCTAGGAGAAGTAAATCCTAATGTTTAATCCACTATAACATCTAGATTGTTCCCACCATCCTCACCAATGTCTACCAGAGGGGATCTTCCATTGAATGTTCCTCCTTTTAGTGGGTTTAAATCTGTGCCACAAGGCACCAACCCATTCTCCTTTGGGATGATATTTCCAGGTTTCCATGTAATGTACCAACTTAGGTTAGTGATACAAAAACTCTATACTTCTAAAAATTAATTAAAACAATGATTGTGGAAGCTAGATGGTCTGACAATGGATTAGATCAAAGGATTGGTATGGATGGGAGGTTATGATATGGAATTATACCTATGAAAAATGTACTGATACCATTGATGTTTCAATATCAACAAGGCTTAAATTTACTCCAACGCTCTTGGGCCCCTCAACATATGCATACTAGTATGGGTGTGAAATTTAAATGGAAGCTGGGGATGAGTTTTTATAAATCACAGAGGTTAAATATCATTAAATTACATTCATTACATAGTAAAATAACATTCCATAAATTTATATGAAGTTCTGATAAATTCTCATAAAAAGACTAGTAAAATTGCCTTCCCGGATTGCACAACTAGTGAGATTTCAGGGCTCCCAAACAATAATCATAGGCTCACAAATTTCTGATATGATACTTGGATCATGAAATATTAGATATTTTTCAACTCCAGAAACAAGAATGAATTCATTTGGATTCATACTCATTCATTTATTAAATACAAACTGGAAACTAGTCAAATTCTAGCTAAATGTAGAAGGGGTGGAGAAATATGAGAAGAGATATGATTTTTGTAATTTTAATGGATCTGAATGATATCATATGATTACATTCACTGTTAATAAATCATACTTGATCCAATATAATCCTAAAATCATTACAAAAGTTTCTCTCCATTCTTACTGAACAATATAGTACTGGAAATCAATGAAGAGCTCTGAGATTCGAACCACAGACTTGTTGGAGATTTCTGAAATTTGAACCAGACTTGGTTCAGCTACATGAAATGCAAATAAAATCAATGATAATGTCTGAATTCCATCATCCTCTCACAGAAAGCGGGGGCACATCTCCCAAACTTGACCAGGGGCACATCTCCCAAGTCTCTAACACAAAATTGCTCTCATACCAATTCACAAACTATCAAGAAGATCTAATGTGGTGCGCAATGGGTCATTTATAGATTGTGGGTGACTTGAGGAGCAAGTAACCCAAGCTAATGCACCCTCCTTGAGTGGATGTGTGAAAATCCTCACAGCAGATCTAAGAGCTGATGTATACCTCACAAGAAAGATTAAGCAGGAAAATAGAAGAAGAGTGGACAATGCAGTGTAAAAGAGCATCAGAATTATGATACAGTAGAACTCAGATAGAATCAGAATAACATCACACACTAATTCATTAATCATAATATGAACAATAAATAATACAATGGTGGAGAGGATTCGAATGCCAAGGTGGCAATTCGAATTAGCCTACATGCACTGATCAAAAGATCAGTGGAGTGTCATCAAAGCACAACGAGGAGTCCCGATCATCATCAGTAGAGTCATCAATGCACAAGTAACTGTCAACTAGGTGTCAAACTGAGTCTAACTGAGTGTGGTAGGTGTAACTGGCACATGGAAGCACTAATGTAGTGAAGGAGGCTCAGTGGAGGGCGCATGAGGAGCTAACTGGAGTCAGAATAGGCAGTCTAGTCTCACTGGAGGTCCATCGGAGTGACACAGTCAGTTGAGGAGTCAATCTAGCCTTAAATCAAGGAAATATCTAAAGATAAATCAACTAACTGAAGTGCAACTGAGTGGTAGGTGATAGAGGGCGCCTTTCACAAGTGGTAGGTGAAAGGAGGGTTCACTAAGCACTAGGAGGGATAAAACTGATCAGAAAGAAGCTCACGGGGCTAGCTAAATGAGGACTAGGTGCTAGGACTGATGATTGGGATGCATGCAATTTCATGACTTCATGCAAAAATGCATGCATGACTGAAAATGAAAAAATGGAGAATGTTGTTAGGACTAGGATGGAGTATAGGAAATTCCCAACACCCCCCCTTAATCCATCCTGGGCCCTGGTAACTAAGACCAAAGATCACCCAAATAATAAATAACAATCCATAAACCGAGGAAATGGGGAAAACCTCATGGGAAAAATACCCCCCCTCAAAATAGACTGTAGGGCACACCAAAATAAATGCTCCAATCTCAAGCAGGTGTGATGCTTGGTCATATGTCTGGAGGTATCTTCTTCTTGGGAAGAAGTGGATCATGCTCAAAAAGCATGTGCTTGTACTTGCTCTTCAGATCGAATGTGATGAGAATAAATCCAGAGGTATGAGGATGATCTTGGAACCTGTGATTCGAATCAGTTGAGGTAGGATCAAATCCAAGAATGTGCAGATAGTCTTTTGTTTTCTCCTTTGAACCATCATAGGTGAGATTATGCCCAAAAGAACCATCAAATATCAGTGATTGCCTGGAATCCAAATCAGATCCAAGACTTAAAAAATGGTTTCTTAAGATCTCCTTTGAACCATTAGAGGTGAGACCTAAACCATGAAATGCATGAGAAATTATCCCAAGCGAATGGCAATGGCCTTCATCTTCAATAAACTTCTGAGAGCATGTACAAATGATCATATATTAGTACATAATAGGTGAGTGATCAAGGAGAGCGAATGCATTACCTCCAATTGCTGATTTGACCTCTGAAACATTCAATAGATCATGACGCAAACCAACATACTCTTGTGCAATTGAGGATTTAAGAACCTCTACAGTTTCTAGAGTGTGAGCTGGCACATAATTCGAAATAGAAGAAATTTGGAGCATGAGTGTAGAATCTGCAAGTTATTCTTCTTTGTGGACAACTTCAATATGAGATATGTTTGATACTGATTCATGATCAGAGAGACCATCAAGGAGGGCGAATGCATCACTGGGATTGCTCTCGAAATGGTTTAGACCAATCCCTTCATTCTGTTTTCCAAATATTTCATCCAGATGGGCCAAAAGCTCTTTTGGAGATTCAACAGAAAGGAAGTGGGGTACCATGCATCGAGACATAACATGAAACATGGATGCATAGGCTATGTCACCTTCATTTAACCAGTCATTCTCTTCTTCAGAGGATTCAAACTCTCTTTCAAAACAATAATCAAAGAGACCATGTCTCTTCAAATGTGCTATCATTTGTGGTTTCCATTCATCATAGTTGAATGGAGAAAGAGAAGTAATTCCTTCCGGATTCATGGAAGCTGTTTCGGAAGACCTGCAAAAAACAATAGAAAGTGTTTGCAACTGTTACTGCTGCAAAAGTGCAGAAACTATTGCAACTGCTGCACTCAAAATCTTGATAATAACCTGGAAAAAACTCTCAGGAATGGAGATAGACAATACTCTCAACATGCTCTGATACCATATGAAAATCCTCACAACAGATCTAAGAGTTGATGTATACCTCACAAGAAAGATTAAACAGAAAAATAGAAGAAGAGTGGACAATGCAGTGTAAAAGAGCAGCAAAATTATGATACAGTAGAACTCAGATAGAAGCAGAAATAACATCACACACTAATTCATTAATGTGAACAATAAATAATACAATGGTGGAGAGGATTCGAATGCCAAGGTGGCAATTTGAATTAGCGTGCATGCACTGATCAAAAGATCAATGGAGTGTCATCAAAGCACAACTAGGAGTCCTGATGATCATCAATGGAGTCATCAATTCAAAAGTAACTGTCAACCAGGTGTCAAACTGAGTCTAACTGAGTGTGGAAGGTGTAACGGGCACATGGAAGCATTGATGTAGTGAAGGAGGTTCAGTGGAGGGTGCATGAGGAGCTAACTGGAGTCAGAATAGGCAGTCTAGTCTCACTGGATGTCCATCGGAGTGATACAGTCAGTTGAGGAGTCAATCTAGCCTTAAATCAAGGAAAGATCTAAAGATAACTCAACTAACTGAAGTGCAACTGAGTGGTAGGTGAGAGAGGGTGCTTTTCACAAGTGGTAGGTGAAAGGAGGGCACACTAAGCACTAGGAGGGCTAAAATTGATTAGAAAGAAGCTCCCAGGGCTAGCTAAATGAGGACTAGGTGTTGGGACTAATGACTGGGATGCATGCAATTTTCATGCATGCATGCAATTTCATGACTGCATGCAATTTCATGAATGCATGAAAAAAATGCATGCATGACTGAAAATGCAAAAATGGAGAATGCTGTTAGGACTAGGATGGAGTATAGGAAATTCCCAACGCGATGAGGAAAGTTAGCTTTCCTTTTTTTTTTTCCTTTTCCTTTGCTTTCCTTCTTTTTATGCTTTTGTTTGCTTTTCCTTGCTTTTCCACTTTCTGTTTTTTCTTTTCCTGCTTTTTCTGGATTTTCTAGACTTTCTTGCTTTTCGAACTTTCCTTCTTTTCTGATTTTGCCTACTTTCTGTTTTATGCTGCTTTTACTGAGCTTTTGCTTCTTTTATGATTTGATCCACTTTCTTTCCTTTTCTCTGATTTTCCTAGCTTTGGAATCTTTCTCTTTGCTTCTTCCTGAAGATAACTCCAAGTAAACCTTATCGTCTCATGTGCCCTAGTGGAACATTATCCTCATTTATTCCACATAAAAACATTAAATGCATAAAATTAAATAATCCATGTGCATGATTAAACTTAGGATAACATTTATTGCATAGTCTAATTAATTAATTGCTTGGAATTCCCAAATTAACCCCATGGTCATGAAGTTGTCTCCTCAACCCAAGGGATTGATTGGGTTAGGAACTTGATCCAATGTTCACTATTGAGGGGACATGAAATTCCTCCCCACCCAATATTGCTTGTCCTCAAGCAATTTAAAACTGTGATGATGTAAGATATGTTCACCTTCCCAAGTAGCATCCTCACTAGACAGTCCTTCCCATTGCACCAAAAATTACTTAAGGATTCTGCTCCTTAGCTTATTCTCTCTGAATTCTAGAATCCTTTCAAGGATCAACACCAAATTCCCTTAATCGTCAAGGGGTGGCATGTCTTGTGAAACTTTGACTTGCTTCCCTATTGCTTTCATCAAACATGACACATTGAAAACATTGTGAATCCGACTGCCTGGAGGCAACTCTAGCTCATAAGCCACTTCCCCGATCTTTCTAAAAACTTTAGAGGGGCCATATAATCTTGGCTGCAACTTCTCATCCCCTTTAGAATTCAATGATGACTGTCTATAGGGATTCAATCTCAAATATACCAGATCTTCAACTTGGAAAGCTCACTCAACTCTATGCTTATCTGCATGTACTTTCTGCCGATTCTGTGCTACCTGCAATTTTTCCTTGAGAGTCCTGAGTATGTATTGACTCTCTTGTAGCCAATATTTTGCTTTCTGTGTCTTACAATCACCAAATATCAGGTCAGAAAAAGTAAGTGCATCATATCCATAAAGAGCTTTGAAAGGAGACATACCAATCGAGAGATGAAAAGTAATGTTGTAACAAAACTCTCCCAAATGGAGCTAGGTGGTCCATGACTTTTGTTGGCCGGTGACATAGTTTCTTAAGTACCCTTCCAGCCATTGGTTCACTCTCTCCGTTTGGCCATCAGTATGTGGATGGTAGCTAGTTCTCATGTCCAAACTTGTCCCCACTAGCTTGAACAGTTATTGCCAAAAATTGCTAGTAAACTTGCTGTCCCTATCATTGATGATGGACTTGGGTAAGCCATGAATTTTGAAGACTTCTTTGATGAAAAGTTCAGTCACTTGGATGGCTGCAATATTAGTTGAGACAACTAATAAATGTGCATATTTAGTCAACCTATCAACCACAACAAAAATATTGTCTTTACCTTGGCTTTTGGGAAGCCCCGTGATGAAATCCATTGATACACTCTCCCATTTTTGCTCAGGAATGGGGAGTGGTTGTAGGAGCCCTGCTGGATGAGTATGCTCTACTTTATTTTTCTAACATGCCACACATGATCTGACATACTCCATCACTTCCTTCTTCATCCCTTTCCATTTAAACCTTTCCCTTACTTTTATGTAAGTCTTCACAAACCCCGGATGACCGGCTAAAGGCATATCATGGGCAACTTCAAGAATATTCTTCTTTAGTATGGAATCTAGAACTACAAAGATCATATCCTTATAATAAATGACATCATTAAGGATCTTATAAGCATCATCATGAATTAATCCCTCAAATAAATCACAAGCAAACCGATTCTTGGTGTATTCTGCCCCAAGCTGTATTTTCCAATCATCTTGAAATTTAAGCAATGCAAGAGTGGGTTTTCTAGAGAGTGCATCAACTAAAATATTCATTTTACCCTTGTTATACTCAATCTCAAAATCAAATGCTTGGACCTTGCTTACCCACTTCTATTGTCTATCATGCAACTCCTTTTGGGTTAAGAAGTGCCTCAAATTGTTGTGGTTGGTCTTGATGATAAACTTACCGCTCACCAAATACTATATGAATTTGACTAGCGCATGCATGATGGCTAGCATCTCTATGTCATAAATTGAATACAACCTTTCATGTGGCTGCAATGTTATGCTCTCAAAGGCCAAAGGGTGCTTATTTTGCATCAATACTACTCCAATCCCATTCCTTGAAGCATCACACTCAAGAAAAAAAGGTTGAGAAAATTATGGGAGTGCAAGAACATGACAACTGCTCATTACCTCCTTCATTCTGTTGAACACTTGTTCAGATTCTTCTGACCAATGGAAAGCTCCTTTCTTAGTGATATCTGTCAAAGGAGATGCCAACTTGGAAAAGCCTTTAACAAACTTTCGGTAGTAGGTGCATAGCCCAATGAACCCTCTTACTTCAGTGAGATTTTTAGGACTAGGCCAATCTAGAATGGCTTGGATCTTTTCCATGTGAAGCTTAACTCTATCTTGACCAGCCCAAGAAGTTTGGGACTCGAAAAACTGTAGAAAAATTACTAGAAAATTGGCAAAATGGGAAACTATTTTGAGCCAGTGGAATAGGTGGGTGGCCATCGATATCCATCTGGATCAAATATTGATTATCCAAAATTGTTAGTACAATATCCAAATGATGCAAATGATCCTCCCAAGTCCTACTATAGAGAAAAATATCATCAAATATGTTGATGTATATGTAACTTCGGAATGTATTTTATTGTACTCCTATAGAGATGTATTATTCCTCTATACGGAAGTGTCGTCATCTGTATTGACAAGTGTCGCGAGTGTTGTAACTTGCTGATGGGTTTTAGGCCACCTAGTAAGGGGTCAACCCAGATTAATGTAACCATGGGTTATTAGGCTAAGTTAGACAAGTTGGCTCTATTGGGCAGGATAGGACAAGTATAAATAGAGATCGGGAGATCTCTATTTGATCATCTCATTACTCAGTCTTCTATCACTCGGAAAGTGGTGCACATGTGAGGAGGAGGATCAAATGCTAGGAGAAGACTATCTCTTGTACTTTGGTTGTATCATTTCTCTTTCTATCTCTGAGGAAGTTGTGGGGTTTTTCACCTTTATGGTTTTCCCGGGTGAAACTCTGTGTGTCCATTGTCTTATGTGATTGCTTGATATGCTTGATATGCTGTACATGTTATTCTCTCAGTAAAGATCCTAGAGTATGCTGAATTAATGCTCAAAATATAACATGGTATCAGAGCTTCCCTAAGAAGAAGACATTGTGCAGTGGCGGAAACTAGGGTTTCTTATTTATTGGGTTTCTCTCCATAGATTTTGGAAAAGAAGTAAGGTAGATTGACTCTACTCATCAAGGAGAATCCTTCTGGCCAATCAAAATTCAATTCTGAGCACTTTCAGTTTTGGCCCTAAAAATAGGAATTTCTAAAATCTGAAGACATAGCTAGAAGGTCCTTGGAAAAATTGAAGTTTAGAGCTTTGGATCGAGATTTTTGGTTGGGTAAAATTACGGGAAACTCAAAACCTATGTCAAGGTCCTCCCTAGTGAATCCAGGAGATTGAAAATCATTTCTGAAGGGTGAAACTTTGCAGTTTTGAAATTATGAGTATACCAGGCTGATCAACTCATCAAGGCGCATCTTTCTATCCTTTAGAAATTTGAAATTCATCTTTTGAATTTTTAGGGTTTCTCTGACAAACCCTAATCCGGTACCAGATCCAGTTTTCAGCAAGACAAGTGGTAAGACCTAAAACTTTTATATTTTCATTTGAAGTACTCTTTAAGATGTCTCACCACACCAAGCTTGAGGATAAGATTGAAGGGGCTGATAACTTCCGAGCATGGAAGTATAGGATTGGGTTAATCCTGGAAGAAAATGAGTTGGACATTTATATAAATGAAGTGGTCCTTGTCCTAGAAGGAGAAGAGGCTAAGGCTCTTCACAAGAAGAACTTGGTCAAGGCAAAGAGGATCATTGTTGATTCTATCAAAGATCATCTCATACCCCATGTGTCTTCCCTAAAGACACCAAAGGAGATGTTTGATTCCTTGACCAAGCTATTTGAAGGGAAGAACATAAATCAGAAGATGACCCCGAGGAATCAATTGAAGAATGTTAAGATCTAGAATGTGGAGACCATGCAGTCTTATTTCTCAAGGGTCTCCCAGATAAAAGAACAACTTGAAGCTGTGGAAGAAGACATAGAAAATGGAGAAGTGGTAATGACCACTCTTAGTGGCCTTCCTAGGTCATGGGATTCCTTCATCCAAGGAATTTGTGCTAGAAGGAAACTTATCCCTTTCAGCAGGCTGTGGGAAGAATGCTCACAGGAAGAAGCTCGTATTATAGCTTGAGAAGAGAAAATGGGGAATGAAGATCAAGCTCTCATAGCAAACACCAGGAAAGATAATATCAAAAGGGAGCACTCTCATCACAGGAAAGGTAAATACTATCACCAAAGACAGAAGGAAAGCTCTGGAAGATCTATGAAAGATCTCTCTCATATTCGGTGCTATACTTGTGATGAAAGGGGACACATTTCCAGAAATTGTCCCAGGAACAAAAAAAAGAACATCAAAAGAAGACATCATGCTCATGCTGCAGAGGATGATGAACCTCCCAGGAAGAGGGATAGAGAAGATAGTGAAGGTTCTTCAAGTCATGAAGAATATGTTTTGATTTCTGCTCTCACTAGAACCATTACTCATGGAAGTAATGATTGGCTTATAGATAGTGGGGCTTCTAAACACATGATAGGATTCAAGGAATCCTTTATGAACCTATCTAAACATGAATCACCCCACAAAGTGAAACTTAGGGATGACTACCAGTATCCAATAAAAGGGAGTGGTGAAGCCACCTATAAACTTGACTCTGGAAAGTCTATGAAGATGAAAGATGTACTATATGTTCCAGGTATCAAGAAGAATCTACTCTCCATATCTGCATTGGATGCAAAAGGCATGAGGGTTGCATTTGTAGATGGCCAAGTCCTAATGTGGCCAAAGGGTAAGACTATTGATGATGCAGTGGTGATTGGAGAGCAAGAGGGAGGATTATACAAATTGAAGGGCAACCTAGAACAAGCCATGGTCCATGATTCAGTAGAGCCAAGTGAACTTTGGCATAGAAGGCTTGCACACATGCATTATAGGGCATTACCAATTGCAATCAAAGAAGTAGAAAGTCTTCCTGAAATTCAGTCAAAGTATGAAGATGTTTGCAAAGGATTTGAAAAAAGGAAAGAACACAAAGAAGCCATTTACAAGCAAGTAAGGAAAAAGGAATTATCCACTCCGATGTATGTAGTCCGATGCCATCCAGTTCTCTAAGTGGGTATGTATACCATGGTTCTTTCATTGATGATTTCTCTAGGAAGACTTGGATTTATTTCTTGAAGAACAAAGATGAAGTATTCAACAAATTCAAGGAATTCAAAGCCTTGATAGAAAACCACACTGAAAAGAAGATCAATGGTGGAGAATTCACTTCAGCAGACTTCAAGAAAGATATGCAGTGATTCAGGGATTAAGAGGGAGTTTACCACTCCTTATATTTTACAATAGAAAGGAATAGAAGAATCTACTTCAGAATAGGACTCCAGCAGATCCTGCAAGGAAGAAAAGATTCAGAGGGAGTCCACCCAACAAACAAACAAAGATAAGTATTTGAATTGTCATTTCTTGTATATCTGATTATTTAAATAATATTGTTCAATGATGTATATACTTATGTTTCTAGACTTAGGTTGTATATTATGCATATTAGAATAATTGCATTAATGAACAGTATAATCCTAATATGCATGTGATGGGTAAGTGGCCTATGGCACTGTACAACATTCCATTGTTACTTATCTAGAATGAAACCTCTTTGCTGACATGTTGGGAGTTGTGCACACTCTTAACAATGTTCTGGTAGAGATGGAAGGCATCTAGAAAGTTATGGGATATGGATAAATGTTGTATCGAAGCATTGGCTAAGATAACTGCATGACTGTGTGACATACTTCTTTATGTGTAAGAATTTGTTCCGAAAACTATGAGATGTTTCTAATCATGCAATTTAGCTTGTTTTGTAGGAAATATCGTATACCATCACCTACAAAAGAAGGACTACAATATTTGTTCCAGCAACAAAGTTATCTATTGAAGAATCTATAGTTCCCAGGATCCGGGATGAAGTAATGAAAGGATTCCATGATCCATCGATCATGAAGAATGATGTTTGGGATGTGGTCCCAAGACTAGATGGGAAGTATGTGGTGACTTCCCAGTGGACTTATAAGATCAAGCATGCTGCAGATGGAAACATAGAGAAATATAAAGCAAGGTTTGTAGCTCGTGGCTTCTCCCAGAAAGAAGGGATTGATTATGAAGAGACTTTTGCTCCTGTGGCCAAATACACTTCCATTAGAACAATACTTGCTCTGGCTGCAGTGATGAAATGGAAGGTACACCAGATGGATGTCAAGACAACTTTCTTGAATGGTGTAGTTGAAGAGGAAGTGTATGTGGAGTAGCCACTCGGGTTTGAGACACATGACCGAGAGACACCTGTGTGCAAATTGAATAAAGCCTTGTATGGTTTGAAACATGCACCCAAAACTTGGTATGGCAGGATAGATGGCTTCCTATCCAGTTTAGGCTTTACCAAGAGTAAAGCGGATTCCAACCTTTACTATAAGGTTGAGGAAGGAAATCATGTGATTCTACTATTGTATGTGGATTGCCTGTTTGTAACAGGTGAGGATATATTGATTGCTGATATGAAGAGGAAGCTTGTTGCCGAGTTCGAGATGAAGGACTTGGGTATGATGCACTACTTTCTTGGTATGGAGGTGTGGTAGAGTGCAGATGGAATCTTCCTTGGACAAGGGAAGTATGCAGTAGAGATCCTGAAGAGGTTTGGGATGATGGACTGCAAGGCCATGGCCACACCTATGGCATCGAACCTGAAGCTTCCGTGTGATGCTTCATCTGATCCGGTTGATGCTACGATGTATCATCAGATGATTGGGTCCATGATGTACCTGATAAATATGAGACTGGATATCTGCTTTGCGGTGAACACCTTGAGCCAGTACTTGACAGATCCGAGACGTGTTCACCTGGTAGCTGCAAAGCATATTCTGAGGTACCTGAAGGGTACAGTTGACTATGGGCTCAAGTATGAGGTGAATCAAAAGTTTAACCTGGAGGGTTATGTTGATTCGGATTGGGCAGGCAGTGCCATTGATCGGAAGAGCACTTCAGGTGCTACTTCAGAATGGGATCCGGTATGATCTCTTGGTTTAGCAGGAAGCAGTCCTGTGTGGCACTGAGTATAGCTGAAGCAGAGTATGTCGCAGCTTGTTCGGCCAGTTGTGAGGCAGTATGGATTAGGAAGCTACTGTCTGATTTGTTTGATCTCCAGCTGAGGGCTACTTGTATATATTGCGACAACTAGAGTTGTGTGAAGTTGTCGGAGAACCCTGTGTTCCATGACAAGTCGAAGCACATTGAGATCAAGTATCACTATATCAGGGATATGGTGCAGAGAGGAGTAGTGAAGCTCCTGTATGTTGCGACGGACGAGCAGATAGCCGATGTGTTGACCAAGCCGCTTTCCAGAGTGAAGTTTGAATACTTTAGAGGGAGACTTGGTGTACTTCAGATCGAGATACCTTCCAAGAGGAAGTGATGAGTCCAGAGATACAGATGCACACGAGCCATTCTCACATAGTGGTAGGTTCGTCCTCCTATGGTGTAGATGTAAGGGCTGGGCCATTCTCACATAGTGGTAGATTCGTCCTCCTATGGTACAGATGTAAGGGCTAGGCCATTCTCACATGGTGGTAGGTTCGCCCTCCCATGGTGAGTTGTAAGGGCTGAGTGGGCTTTTCTAACATGGTGGTAGGTGCGTCCTCCCATGGTCATTGATGTAATTGCCGAGCTTTTCGGACATGGTGTTAGGTTCGTCCTCCCATGGTCGTTGATGTAATTGCTGAGCCGTTTTGAAATGGTGGTAGGTTCGTCCTCCCATGGTTGTTGATGTAAGTGCTGTGAGCCTTTCACAAATGGTAGTAGGTTAGGCATCCCATGCTGGTGAGTGTAAGTGCTGTGTGTGTGCATCTGGGTTGTGCTCCGTGGACGATGACGATGATTTGAAGACAATGATGTGACAATATGGTACATAGGTTTTGTAGAGGCATATGATCAGTCCTGGGATGCTGTTGCAGGTTTTGCAGAGACAGTGTAATCAATCCTGTGAGATCTTGCAGGTTTTGCAGAGGTAGTGTAATCAGTCCTGAGGTGTACCTACTTGATGGCTTGCTCGCAGATATGTTGATGATGTTCATCCAGCATGAAAAAGGGCTGGCTTTGTAGTTGATGAAGACCTGCAGGTGGAGGGCCTACATCCAGTATGAAAAAGGACTGGCTCTGTAGAACTTCCTATGATGAGTAGATTGGAGATTGATTGAGATAGCAGCAATGATGATGATTCGATGACGATGATTCAGTGATGATGATCCAGAGAAGAAGACTTCTGCTAGCAGATCTGTGTCGAGAAATACCTTCCTAGTTAAGAGGGAGTGTTGATGTATATGTAACTTCGGAATGTATTTCATCTATGTATTTTATTGTACTCCTATAAAGATGTATGATTCCTCTATACGGAAGTGTCATCATTTGTATTGACAAGTGTCGCAAGTGTTGTAACTTGCTGATGGGTTATTAGACCACCTAGTAAGGGGTCGGCCCGGATTAATGTAACCATGGGTTATTAGGCTAAGTTCGACAAGTTGTCCCCACTGGTTTATTGGGAAGGACGGGACAAATATAAATAGAGATTGGGAGATCTCTATTTGATCATCTCATTACTCACTCTTCTATCACTCAAAAAGTGGCGCACATGTGAGGAGGAGGATCAGCTGCTAGGAGAAGACTATCTCTTGTACTTTGGTTGTATCATTGCTCTTTCTATCTCTGAGGAAGTTGTGGGGTTTTTTACCTTTATGGTTTTCCCCAGTGAAACTCTGTGTGTCCATTGTCTTATGTGATTGCTTGATATGATTGATACATGCTTGATATGATTGATATGTTGTACATGTTATTATCTCAGTAAAGATCCTAGAGTATGCTGAATTAATGCTCAAAATCTAACAAAAGAAAACAAGTACAAACTTACAGAGCTTCTTGCTAAACACTCTATTCATGCAAGATTGAAAAGTTACAGGTGCATTTGTGAGGCCAAAAGGCATAACCAGAAACTAAAAGTTCCCATGGTGACACTGAAAAGCTGTCTTCCGTATGTCTTCTTCTTTCATGCTAATTTGATGGTATCCAGATCAAAGATCAATCTTAGAAAAGTACTTGGCCCCATGTAGCTCATCAATCCTTGGAATAGGATATCTATTCTTGATAGTCTTCGTGTTGAGAGCTCTGTAATCTATGCACATCCTCATGGTCTCATATTTCTTCTTCACAAGGACTACCGATGAGGATAAAGGGCTTGAACTCAGTCTAATAAATCCCAAGTCAAGCACTTCCTTGATGGTTCGCTCTATATCATCCTTGAATATTTTTGAGTGCTTGTAGGGGTGCACCTTGATAGGTGAGGTTCCTATATACAAATCAATCCTATGCTCCACTGCTCTATCTGGAGGCCTACCATAAGGAAGGTGTTGATGTATATGTAACTTCGGAATGTATTTCATATATGTATGTTGTATGTACTCCTATAGAGATGGTATTATTCCTCTATACGGAAGTGTCGTCATTTATATTGTAAATGTCGTAACTTATACTTGATGGGTTATTAGACCACCTTGTTGGGGTCGGCCCTGTATAAGTCATGTGGGTCAAAGGGTTATTAGACCACCCTATTGGGGGTCGGCCATGTGGGTCGAAGGGTTATTAGACCACCCTATTGGGGGTCGGCCCAGTCAGCATTATGTTATGTGGTTAAGTTCGAGCCTACATGATTTATGTAAAAGGAAAGTCAAGTCAAGTATAAATAGAGTGCGGGAGGCACTCTATTTGATCACTCACTTCTCACTCATGCACTCAAGGAGGAGTGGCGCACTTATGGAGGAGGAGGATCTGCTGCTAGGATATGTCTATCTCTTATGTTTGGGTTGTATCATTGCTCTATCTATCTCTGAGGAAGTTATTGGGGTTTTTCACCTTTATGGTTTTCCCCAAGTAAATCTTGTGTCTCTTGTGTGCTTGCATTATTGTCTCCATGATTGATATGCTGTTGATATGCTGTACATGTTGTTCTCTCAGTTAAGATCCTAGATCAGATTGAAGTAAATTCTGAAAATTTAACAGAAGGTCCCCAAACACCGTCTTATGTTTTTGGAGCAGCTTCTGAATGTCTTTAGGATAATGGGCCAATTAGAATGGGTTTCCCTTTGTGATGATTAGGCATTCTACAGCCCATTCAATGTCTCCATGCCTTAGAATGGATCTCATACTATGTGCACTTACCACTTGTTTGGGATAGGTGTTGATTCCCTTCAACACTATCTCTCTTCCATTTTATCCCTTGAAGGTCATTTCATGGAATTGGTAGTATAATGAATGCTTCCCAATGGAGTGAAACCATTGTACTCCCAAAACCATGTTAGTATCAGCCATATCAACAACATAAAATCTATCTGTAATGGTATCTTATCCTATAAAAATATGGAATTTAGGAATCCATCTTCAATAATTAATGGAATGATTACCTAGAATGATAACAGTGAAGCCTCCAAATTTTTCAGTTTGCAGATTCCTCCTTTAAACCAGATTTGAATCAATGAAGTTGTGTGTTTCTCCTCCATCCACTAACACAATGACAAATTATCCTTGAACCACTCCTTTGAATCTGAGTGTATGGTAGCGAGGCACTCCTGAGAGTACTGCAATCTTTCTCACCTCGGGAGTATGTTCTTCTTCTGCAGTCTCATAGGCCACTTCTGCATCTACTAGGGCCTCTTCTTCTTCTTCCTCAGCTTCACTCTTAAAATAAACCTCAATGTAGTGTGCCTTTCCTTTGGCACATCTATGTACTGGAACCCATGGCTCTTAATAGGTGAAGCAAATCTTTTTTCTTCTCAACTCATCTCGGTCCTTAGCATAGCTATCCTTTCTGAAATTTCCAGGAGGACTCTTCATTGGTGGTATTTGGTTCTTGAACTGAGTAGGACCAACGGTCCTTGGAGGAAATCTGGTTCTTGGAAGAGAGTCTTGCAAGTCTATGGTTCGACTTAGTGCATCTTGCAAGGTATTGGGTCTGTAGGATTTCACCAAGCCTTTCAAAGGTTCTGATAACCCTTCAATAAAAAATAAGACTAGCCTAGCTTCTGAAATATCAGAGACCATCACAGCTAATTTTTGGAACTCAGAGATGTAAGATATGAGAGTTCCAGTTTGCTTCACATGTGCTAGTTCTCTGAAGGTGATCTCGGGACTCTTCTTTCAAACCTTTCAGCCAACCTTCTTGTGAAATATTCATAGGTGGTCACTTGGTCATGCCCAAGAGTCTTTAGGCCATGAAATCACCAGTCACTTGCTTCTCCATCTAAGTGTAGACTAGCCATCCTGATGGCATCTCTTTCAACTATAAGATTCAACTAAAAATATGTGTCAAGTTTCTGAATCCAAGAGTTAGCACAGTACATTTCTAAGAACCATCAAAATAGGGTAAAGAAATCTTACCAATTGCATTTATGAGTTCATAGTTCTGATTTTGCATTCTAAAGCCTCCTCTTGGGTTGGCCATGTACTGCAGATCACATAAGTCTTTGAATGGTAGAGCGCTTCTGCATTATTCATTCAATGCAAGGTACTCAACATATTTTTCCTCCCATGAAGCAAGACCTCCATTTCGAACCTCAGGTTCTTCTCTTTGTTCTTCAGTGAATTTGGGCATAATAGGCCTGGAGTAAGATGGAGTTCTCATGTTGAATTCCTTAGGACGATTGTGAGGCCCGGTATTTGAGAAAATATGGCCACCACTACTCCTCCTCTCGCCATGTGGGGTACCATTGCTACTCCCTTCTCCGATCTTGCCTCTTAGCTGCTGAGCTAAGAACTCTCTGGTCTCCTTCCCAGATTGAACAATATTGAGAGAGATGTCTTGCAGCCCTTTCATCATGCTTTGAACAAATAATTTGAACTCCTTGACTTCATTGTGAGACATGTATGATTCTCCTTGTAGTTTCCCTTTAGTAGAATTGATTTCTTCTTCCTCTTCTCCTTCAGACAAAGGACCTTTCCTCTTGGAATTTGGAAATCTTCTTGGAATCATAGAATTAATTCAAGAGAAGGTTCATAGGACCATGATCTGATACCACTGTAATGTAACAACTCAGGTTAGTGATACAAAAACTCTATACTTCTCAAAATTAATTAAAACAATGATTGTGGAAGCTATATGGACTAAAAATGGATTAGATCAAATGATTGGGATGGATGGGAGGCTCTAATATGGAATGATAACTATGCAAAAATTACTGAGACCATTGATGTTTCAAGAGTAGAAAGGATGCAATTTACTCCAATGCTCCTAAGACCCTTAGCATATGCAGACTAGTATGAGTGTGAACTTTAACTAGAAGCTGGGGATGGGTGTTTATGACTCACAGAGGTTAAATATCATTCAATTACAGTCATTACACAATAAAATAACATTCCATAAATTTATAGGAAGTTCTTATCAATTCTCACAAAAAGACTAGTAAAATTGCCTCCCCGAACTACACAGCTAGTGAGATTTCAGGGCTCCCAAACATTAATTAGAGGCTCATGAATTTTTGATATGAGACTTGGATCATGACACATGACATATTACTCAAATACAGAAACAAGAATAACTTAATTTGGATTCATACTCATTCATTTATTAAATGTAAACTGGAAACTAGTAAAATTCTATCTAAATCTAGAAGGGGTGGAGAAATATGAGAAGAAATATGATTTCTGTAATTTTAATGGATCTGAATGATATAATAGGATTAAATTCACTGTTAATACATCATACTTGAGCCAAGATACTCCTCAAATCATTACAAAATTTTCTCTCCATTCTTACTGAACAATATAGCACTGGAAATCAATGAAGAGCTCTGAGATTCGAACCACAGACTTGTTGGATATTTGTGAAATTTGACCCAACCTTGGTTCAAACACAGGACCTGCAAATAAAATCAATGATAATGGCTGAATTCCATCATCCTCTCATAGAAAGTTGGGGCACATCTCCCAAACTTGACCAGGGGAACATCTCCCAAGTCTCCGAGGCAAAATTGCTCTCATACCTGTTGTTCGGGAAATTCACCCTATAGTGAGGAAAGGGAAACTATCAACTTAGGGGGAGATAGGTAAACATAATGATTACGCTACATAAACATCTATAAATGGAAATTAGAACATACTCTTCTTCACTTGATGAGTCATCATCACTATCACTTTCTGCCCTAGCCTTCTTCTTTGGGGGTTCATCATCTTCGGCAGCATGAGCATGATATCTTCTTTTGTTATTCTTCTTCTTCTTGTTGAAGTTGTTGTTGTTGTCTTTCTTCTTCTTGGGACAATCTGAAGCAAAGTGTCCCTTCTCATTGCAATTGAAGCATCTGAGATCTTTCTTATCTTTATGATAATGGTGGTGTGAGAATCTTCTGTTATGAGATGATTCCTTCTTGGACTTGCCTTTCCTGGCATGTGCTGTGAGAGCTTGATCTTCATTTCCCATCTTTTCTTCTCAGGACACAAGCCTAGCTTCTTCTTGAGAGCATTCTTTCCGCAATCTGTTGAAGGAGATCAACTTCTTCCTTGCACAAATTCCTTGAATAAAGGAATCCCATGACCTGGGTAGGCCATTTAGAGTGGTCATCACCACTTCACCATTCTCCACCATTTCATCCACTGCTTCTAGTTGTTCCTTGATCTGGGAGACCCTTGAAAAATAAGATTGAATGGTTTCTCCATTCTGAAACTTTACTCCTTTCAATTGGTTCCGCAGGGTCATCTTCCGATTTATGTTCTTCCCTTCAAATAGCTTGGTCAAAGAGTCAAACATCTCCTTGGGTGTCTTTAGAGAAGACACATGGGGTATGAGATGGTCTTTTGATAGAATCAACAATGATTCTTTTTTCCTTGACCAAGTTTTTCTTATGCAATACCTTAGCCTCTTCATCCTCTGGAATAGGGATGTCTTCTTTTACATATGAGTCCAACTCATTCTCTTCCAGGATTAACCCAATCCTATACTTCCAAGCTTGGAAGTTATTAGCTCCTTCAAGATTATCCTCAAGCTTGGTGTGGTGAGACATCTTAAAGATGACTTCAAATGGAAATAGAAAAGATTTAGGTCTTACCACTTGAAATGCTGAAAACTGGATCTGGTCTCGTATTAGGGTTTATCGAAAAAACCCTAAAAATTCAAAATGTGAATTTCAACTTTATGAAAGGATAGAAAGATGCGCCTTGATGAGCTGATCAGCCTGGTGTATTCAGAATTTGAGATCAACAAAGATTTACCCTTTAGATTTTCCTTTTTGTCCTCCGGGGTTCACTAAGGAGAGCCCTGAATTAGGGTTTGAGTTTCCCGGAGATATACCCCACCAAAAATCTCGATCCAAAGCTATAAAATTTGATTTTTGCAAGGAGCTTCCAGCTATGTCTTCAGATTTAAGAAATTCCTATTTTTGTGGAAACCCTAATTTTTAGGGCCAAATCTGAAAATGCTCAGAATTGAATTCTGATTGGACAGATAGATTCTCCTTGATGAGTAGAGTCAATCTACTATACTGCTTTTCTAAAATCTATGGAGAGAAACCCAATAAACAAGAAACTCAAGTTTCTGTCACTGCAAAATGTCTTCTTCTTAGGTTAGCTCTGATACCATGTTAAATTTTGAGCATTAATTCACAATACTCTAGGATCTTCACTGAGAGAATAACATATACAGTATATCAATGCATAACAATCACAATAATCATGACAAGCATCACAAGAATCAAAAGCATGAGAGACAAGAGACACAGATTTTCCGTGGGGAAAACCCTAAGGTGAAAAACCCCACAACTTCCTCAGAGATAGAGAGAGCAATGGCTCAACCAAAGTACAACCAAAATGCACTTGAGATAGTCTCCTAGAAGCAGATGATCCTCCTCCTCACTAGTGCACCACTTTCTGAGTGAGAGAGAGATGACTTTCTGAATTATCTAAATAGAGATCTCTTGAACTCTATTTATACTAACCTGTTTGCCCAGTGACCTTATGGGGCCGACTTGTCTAGCTAGGTACATCCACAATATAATATATAATTTAGGGCCGACCCCACACATGGTGGTCTAATAACCCATCGGCAAGTACACACACTTGCGACACTTGTCAATCCACATGACGACACTTCCTTATAGAGGAATAACACATCTCCAATAAGGGTACAATAAATATATATGAAATACATAGATGAAATACATTCCAAAGTTACATATACATCAACAATCCCATGGTCTTCATCCAAAACAACCCAAGGTACAAACCCTAACCATGTGAATAGATAAGATGATAGTTGAACATGGGGGGTATCATTTGATTACCGGTCCTTGATGTATACCATTAACAAACGCGAGGGATTCCACCGATAATGATGATGGGGCCCAAGGTATATAGTACGATCCAACAAGTGTGAATAAGTGGACTTGGAGTCGAACACTTGAGGATCCTGTCAAATAAGAGACATTGATATATTCTCATCATTCAACAACGAGGAAAATTGCCACTGGTGACTGCAATCTCCAAGGTACTAACTGAAACTCTAAACTTCAATCCCAGAGCAAAATGCGTTGATGTCGATGGGAAGAAGTTCATTGGAAGGGAGGCCTTGAGGCATCCTCCATCATCCAACACAAGGGACACTCAACTGGTATGAGTTGATATGGAGTAATATATGTAATAAGACTGACACTGGGATGGCCGATACATGAGGTCAAGGTAAATTGCAGAATGGCCGACACGGGCTATATCCTTGAACAGTAAGCACGACACAAAGTGACTTAGGCAGTTTTCAACATAATGGGGAAAATGATATAAACCTATAACGTAGGAGACATTAGCAGGCCCTCCATATGGTTAGAAGAATAACCAACTGGGGGAGTAAACAACTCGGAGATCAGGTTCACCCTAAGGTCAAAAACTAAACCCAACCGACATGATAAACTCAAGTAGGTGTTGTGTTCAAGGATAGGACTGACTGAACTACCTTTGAAACTGAAGATATGATACGTCCTTCTTATCCCTTATTATTTTTAGATAAAAGAATACCTTTCTTGTTATTTTAATGAGTCCAATAAATAATGAAAACTCAGTAGATCCAACCATGTACAAAATTTAATGAGCCCATGGGAGGAAGACTCAGGACCTTCTTCATTACAGAGTTCGAAGAAGAGATAGAATATTACTCTATATGACTGATCTCTGAATTTTAGTATAGAGCCGAGATCTGTTATTGCTTGTCGGTGTTTTCAATTTTAAGGATTCTGAAAACCTTAAGCGATAAATCCATACACCTACTCATGGATTTTAATATCAAGCCCAAGTAGGTTAATGCTCGCCGGTGTTTTCTTGTTTATAGAGTCTGAAAAACTTAAACAATCCTCTATACACCTACTCATGGATTTTAATATCGAGCCCAAGTAGGTTAATATTCGCCGGTATTTTCTTGTTTATAGAGTCTGAAAAACTTAAACAATCCTCTATACACCTACTCGTGGATTTTAATATCGAGCTCAAGTAGGTTAATGCTTGCCGGTGTTTTCCTGTTTATAGAGTCTGAAAAACTTAAACAATCCTCTTTTTACCCTCTCGTGGATTTCACATCGAGCCTGAGTAGGTGAATGCTCGCTTGGTGTTTTCATGTTTAGAGAGCTTGAAAACCCTAAAGAAGGCTCCAAAAGGTCCTTTTCGTAAAGTTAGTCTCCTCCCTCGAAAAAGTGTAAAAAAATGGAAGAAGAACTCTTCTAGCGTATACAAGAGTATACCTAGAGTATACCTTTTCCGTAAATGATCCACCAAGGCCCGGAAAAGGGGTAATTCTATACCTAAGTGGATGAGATTTCAGTTCCTTTAACAAGCTTGAAGATGACAAGTTTGCTCGGCAATCTTGTTTAGGTTTCAATAGTCCAAACAAGAGCTTAAAATGACTTAAATGACAGCTTCTAGGATCATGACTCATGATCTTCCAAAACTAGGACTTCAACAAACATGTTAGTAATCGCGACAAAAAATCTTAAATGATATGTAATTTTAACCATGAGCTAGTTGAAAAGGTCTATCATCAATAAATGTAGTCTTAAAGGATTGATACTACCAAATTTTAGTGAAAATTTGAGAACCATTGGTTGAAAATTACCTTAGTACGATATGTAGCTATTCATTGATTAAATAACACAATTTGATAGAATTTGAAACTATAGAGATTTTACCAAAGTGGGTAAAATTTTTAAATCAAACTCATATATGTAATTTCAAATTAAAAAACTTAAATTTAATTTTGGCATTGTAGGGCAAAAATTGGGAGCAAACCCTTGGATTTCAATCCTTCGTGGCGATCAACTCAAGCAACCAATCGACATTTTGCCTCCACCAAGTAAGTTAATTTCATCTTAACTTGCATTTCCATAGTTTGATTTGTCAATTTTTGAGCTCAAAATCAACTTTAAGGCCATGCTCAAAGCATGTGCGCTACTCTGCAATAGGAAAAGTAGGGCATACTGGAGGTATGCGCTACTATTTCTTATGCACAGTAGCACCCATGCGTGACTGTGTGGCAATAGAGTAGCACACACACCTGAAGATGAAGAAAAAAGTGTTAAGACTCTAAAAATTGACCTTTTTGTGGCAGGATGGTACTTTTTTGGAGGGAGAGAGAACATGAGGAGATCGATAGGGTTTCAATGCAAGACCCGACCACTCTCCATGCTCTCCGAATATGTGGTTTGTTAAAGTTTTACCGAACCGTGAACATGAGGGCACTCAATCGATTGTTTCAAAGACTCGTTCAATACTGGGATGTAGATGCCAATGCATTTGATATCCGGGGACAAACCCTAGACCTTACTGTTGACAACATATACTTCATTACTGGACTCTCTAGGAGGGGAGATGTGGTAAGTTTGAAAGGATCTTCTCGCAATGTGGGTGCCATGTCGGTGCAAGAATATTTGAATGCATACTGTGCGGCGGGAACCGAGAAATCAAGAAGTCAAATCCTAATTTCTACCATTGAAAGCCTCCCTCTAAAGGTTATTGTGAGTATGTTAAACCAAATGTCGGGAAGTGCCACACAACACTTAGCTTCGAGGCATTCCATGCATATCGGTGTCAGATGCTTGCAAGGTCAAGTGTACAATTGGTGCACTAGTTTATTGGCAAATATGAAGCTTCAACTCACAGGTTGTAAGTCCGGGAGTATGAAGAACTTTGGATACGGCAGCATTTTATGTACCTTTTTCTTTGAGAGGGTACCTGCTCTTAGCTTGGGCATGCCTCTACCTCCAGCTAATCCTTGTGAGCCAAGATTGGGCCATTGGGGTGACATTTTTCTTCGCCAGGGTGGTGGTGAAAATCACTTTTGCTATCATACTGATGATTTCTGTGGGTGGTGGGAGAGACATGTGCCGGCATTCGAGCAGTTTCCGTATGCTGGATTAGACTTCTGCCATGATCCAGAGCTGGTACTTCCTCTAAGTGGTGCCTGGGGAGATATTGGTATGTTTTTGTTTTGAGAATTATTTAATTTTTTCAAATTTTCAATTATATGATTTTTATGATGAGTTTTGAAGTACTAAACAAGTGTCAAATGCAGATATTGGACCTGTTCGTCTCGAGGGACATCCTACTATCTTTGTGAGGCCAGAAGATGTGGGTGCAACTGATGCTATGTTAGGGACCATAGAGAGGAAAGTGAGTCGGTTGACTCATGATGTTCCTGCATGCCGCATGGAGCGGATACCTATTGATATGCAGGAAGATGTAGTTGGGGTGCCCCCAGCATGGCTTAGGGTGCTACGGAAGATAGCTAGGTTGGTCATCGGGAGGTAGTAGATGTCGATGAGGCCCCTCCTTCTCCATAGGAGATGGATATTTTATGTATATTTTTGAGGCCACCGAGCCCATATTTGTACTTTATAACATGAATTGTGATATACTTGTGATCCAAAACTCATATTATATTTTTTGATATAGTATCGGTTATGTACATGTGTGTGTGTTTAACTTTATGTGTGAAATGCTATTTATGGAAATGTATGATACAAATGCCAATCTAAAACATAATTTGCAAATGAATAAGCTAATGCATTTAAATTTCTTGGAATGTGTTGATATATAATGGAATCAAACTGTCTTTCCAATAATCTAACTTGCAAAAAATGTCGTAGCAAAACAGGATCTCTAATCTGGTAAACACCCATTAACTGAAATACAACTAGTTGTGAATCAAGTCTTACCTCCAAATGTGAAATGCCATGAATAAGAGCATCTTGGAGAAGTTCTATAACTGCAATGTACTCAGCTACATTGTTCATAGTGGGACAACCCCCCCCCCTCGAAGAGAACAGTTCGCCAGCCAGTGAGTAAATGACCCAAGCTGCTGAAGCCAACTGTCGGGTGTGGCGACTGGTGCCATCAGAAAATCCTAAGAAATGTTCATTCGAAATATGATACATGAAATGAAGACACACATAGTTAACTAACAAGCACAAGCAAAAACTAGCTCTACAAAATATACAGCTATGTTACAAGAAAAAGCACAAATGCCTAAGCATAGTACTTCTTTAGGTAGAGCCCATTTGTAGGCTCAGGCAGCTTATTACCCTCGTAATCTATTAGCTCGTAAGCACCTTTCTTTAGTACCTTAGAAATTATGTAAGGACCGAGCCACATGGATTTGAACTTGCCAGATCCTAAAGGTTCCTTGTCCTGATTCCAAAGTAGAACAAGGTCTCCTTCGAGAAACACCCTAGGTCTGACAGACTTGTCATATTGTCCTTTGACTCGTTTCTTATGAACTTCGTTTGCTGTGAGCACGTCGCGGCACTGTTCATCTAGATTTTCTAAATGCAACAAATGTTCTTCCAGTGCTGAAGTATCTGGTAGTAGTTGGATAGCCAATTTTAACGAAGGAATCTCGCATTCAATCGGAACAACTGCTTCTATCCCATGCATAAGCTGGAAGGGAGAGAACCCGGGTAGCAGTCTTTACATTCGCTCAGTAAGCCCAAAGAGAAGGGTATAGCATGATGTGCCAGTTATTTCGACTGGCATTAACAATTCTTTGCAGAATTACCTTTCAATTTTTGTTAACTGCTTCGACTTGTCCATTCGCTTGTGGATAATATGAAGACGAATGTTCTTGCCGAAAACCTAACATTGTGTACAGATCGGTCATCATGCTATTCTGAAAATGACTGCCGTGATCAGTCACAATTTATTTGGGTATGCCGAACCTTGAAATAATCTGATTGAATACAAAATAAGCGACAGTTTCTCCATCTGCCTTGACAGTAGGCATTGACTCGGCCCACTTGGTGAAGTAGTTGATGGTAACGATGATATAATGATGTCCTCCAGCCGAAACTGGATTGCAAGTCATATAATCAACCTCCCATTTTGTGAAGGGACGTGCTGTAATCCCAAGATGAAGAGGAGCTGGATGTGCTCTCATTTTCCTGGTGAAAAACTGACACGAACGGTAGCGTTTCACAGCTTCCACACAATCTTTAAAGATTGCGGGCCAAAAATACCAGGCACGTTGTGTTTTCTGGGCTGTTTCCAACCCAAAAAGATGACCCCCACAGGCTCCACTGTGGGAATCATTCAATACTGATTTTGCTTCTTCTAAAGTCAAACAACGTCGTAAGATGGAATCTATCCCACGTCTATACAAAGTATCAGAGATGATGAGATAGTTTTTCGCATGGATTTTGAGTTTGCGTCATTCTTCTCTAGAAAAAGTGGTAGGACACCTCAATGTCTGGAGATATACTAAGATATCCCCGTACCATGGGTCAGAAGAGGCAATAAGGAAGATATGTTCATCCGGGAATGATGATTCTTCCTCGATATGCTCTAAGTCACTCGAAAAATCTGAGATTAACTCAGCGAACACTAGTGATTTCTTTGACTTAGCTGATTGAAAGACCAAATCAAACTCTTGTAAGATTACAATCCATTTATTGTACTTCTCACCGATGATGCGTCGAGTGAGAACATATTGAAAAGGATTGAATTCTGCTATCATAGTAGTTGTTCGTAAAAGGATGTAGTGACGAAGCCTCTGTACCGCATATACTGCAGCTAGTGCTAACTTCTCAACATGCAAATATTTAATCTCAAGAGCTATCAACGCGCTCGAGAGATAGTAAACAACATACTCTTGGAGCGTGTCGTCCTCCTGAACTAATACTATGCCAATTGTGTAAACGGACTCCGCTAGATATAGGAGAAAATATTTTGCATAGTCAGGCGGGCTTAACAAGGGGGCTGAAAGTAGTTCCTTTTTCAAGGCCTCAAACGATGTTTGAGCAGCCTCATCCCACACAAAGTAGGTATCTTGTTTAAGCATTCTCATAAAACCTTTTGTGATCTTATCATAGTTTATGATAAAGCGTTGCAAGAAGTTATACATGCCTTGCATACTTTGAAGTTGTCGCAAGGTGCGAGGAGGAGGCAGATTTACAATCACCTCAAATTTTAACGGGTCAACCATTATACCACGAATGGATACAATAAAACCCAGTAAATGTCCCGATTCGACGCAGAATACACACTTGTTAGGATTCAGTCGAATCTTATATTGTCTACATCGTTCAAACACAAGTCTCAAATGAGCCGGATGATCCCGTCTCTTTCGAGATCGCGCCGGGAGGTCATCCAAGTAAGGTTCAACTATGTGCTTGATATCATGAAAAGCAAAATTCATAGCTCGCTGGAATGTAGCTCCAGCATTCTTTAATCCAAACGGCATCTTCTGATAAGCAAAGGTTCCCCATGGGCAAATGAAAGTTGTTTTGTGTTGATCTTCGGGTTTGATTTGGATTTGGTTATATCCCGAAAATCCATCCATGAAAGAAAACATCTCGTGTCTCGCACATGCATCTATGATATGGTCGATAAACAGAGTGGGATAGTTATCTTTCGAACAAGCTTTATTCAATTCCCAGAAGTCGGTACAAACTCGGATAGTACCTTGCTTTTTATCAACCAGAACGGGGTTTGAAACCCATTCCGTCATGTCAATCGGGTAGATAAATCCAGCTCTCAGCAATTTTTCAACTTCCACCTTAATGAGGGCCGCTTTTCGAGGATTCACAGGATGGAGCTTCTATCTCACAAGTTTTTCATTAAGGTATGTTGTGATGACATGCTCAACGATGGCTGGATCGATGCCTGGAATCTCCTCATAAGACTAGGCAAAAATGTCGCGGAATTCTTTAAAAAGCTTGGTATACAGAGCGATCTCTTCTAGAGAACATTTTGCTCCAATAAAAATGTTTTCCATGACCCTGGGTTTGGTGGAAATTTTAATCGGGATAGTTCTCTATATATTAGCCATATTCCCTTCAACATAAACAACTCTTGCAGTAGAAGGAAAAGATGACAAATCAACAAATCCACCGGGTCTCATAGAGAATTCTCCTCTCTCTATCCTGTCTAGATTTGGAAGCAGGTAAGACCTATGATGCATATGTTCCCATGGATGGTCTAGGAACATCATGGATTCCAAAATGGATTCATCCGAAGGTAAAACCATGTCTAAACAATCAAAAGAGTGGATAGAATCCACTGACCATGCAGGAGCATAGTCCATATCCGACTCAGCAGAGACTGGTAGAGTCATGATATGTTCCATTGTAGTGTGTTGTGCTTCTATGTGTGCTACTTCTGCAACGGTTAAAGGCACTGATGGCTCTGACACAGTAGGAAGGATCCATGGATCAGTCCTTAGACCAACTGTGAAAGTTTCGGTAGATGTACCTATATCAGAATGCATAAAAAGAACGGGAGAGGGGAGGTCAAAAGTGCCTATTAATGACCCGTAAAGCCTTGCTCCTAAACTCTCGATTACTGGGGTAGATTGATCAACTAAAGAATAGTGGAGTACGATGAAGTCTGGTTGTTTTGCCGAGAGAACGAAAGTTGATCGACTGTGACGATCTTGCCTTCGTGGGGGAACATAACAACTCGAAAAACCGCTGATGTAATGGCTCGCATGGCATATGTCCAGCTCCTTCCTAACAACATATTGTAATCAAGCGGAGTATCTAGAACTTCAATCTCTATAGCAACTGTCTTACCGACAAGTGTAATTTCAAACAATGGTAGAACTCCGTGTAGATGGAAAGTCCTGCCATCGAAGGCAGTAAGCAGTGTGTTAGAGGGGGCCAACTCAGGAGAGCCTAAAGCTTTCCAGCAAGAAATGGACATCACGCACGTCGATGCGCCCTCATCTACGATATCCCATCTAATGGTCATAGGACCATGAACCACTTCTATCTGTAGGGAAACGTGGTACGGAAAATGATATTTGATATCAGACATATCAAAGCGCGCAGTCATGTTGGATGATTCCATACTTCCAATCACTGCTAGAAGTCCATTTCGTTGTAATGGACAACTTTCCAAAACTTCTAAGGTGGACATAGCACAAGGGGTCTGGGCTAGATCTTCACCACATTGTAGTTGGAAGCAACCCGAGTGTTGGGATTGTGCGAGGCCCGTTTCAAGACACCGTTCGGGATCTTGGGAAACAAATCCACTGGAATGTGGAGAGGAATGGAAGATTTAGGAATCTCTTTATCCTTGTTCAGCACATCCGGGGTATAATTTCTTGCTCGCGTTTGCAAAAGTGCATCTGCGCTAACCATATTAATGAAATTTTGTGTTAAATTTTCAGAATTTACTTCAATCTGATCTAGGATCTTAACTGAGAGAAAAACATGTACAACAAATCTACAGCATATCAATCATGGACACAATAATGCAAGCACACAAGAGACACAGAGTTTACTTGGGGAAAACCATAAAGGTGAAAAACCCCAATAACTTCCTCAGAGATAGATAGAGCAATGATACAACCAGAATACAAGAGATAGTCTTCTCCTAGCAGCAGCGCCTCCTCCTCCACAAGTGCACCACTCTCCCAAGTGTGAGTGAGAGAATAGAATGTGTAAAATGAGAGAGACACACTCTCTATTTATACACTAACTTGAGTTGACCTTTACTCAACTAGGTCGGCCTCAACTTAACCACTTAACATAATGCTAACTGGGCCGACCCCCACTAGGGTGGTCTAATAACCCTTTGACCCACATGGCCGACCCCAATAGGGTGGTCTAATAACCCTTTGACCCACATGACTTATACACGGCCGACCCCAACAAGGTGGTCTAATAACCCATCAAGTATAAGTTACGACATTTACAATATAAATGATGACACTTCCATATAGAGGAATAATAACATCTCTTTAGGAATACAAACACTTACGTATAGAGGAATAATAACATCTCTATAGGAATACAATATACATATATGTGAAATACATTCCGAGGTTACATATACATCAACACCCCCTCTTAACTAGGAAGGTATTTCTCGACACAGGTCTTCTAGCACAAGTCATCTTCTTTGGATCATCATCAGTGAATCATCATCCTCGAATCATCGTCATCATCACTGCTGCTGCTATCTCAATCAATCTCTGAATCTACTAGTCATAGGAAGTTCTACAGAGCCAGTCCTTTTTCATACTCGATGTAGGCCCACCACCTACAGGTCTTCATCATCTGTGCGAACGGTCTGATAGAGGTGGCTTCTCAGGACTAATTTTATGTGCGGATGCAATACTGGAAAGAGTATCCCAGGAACATTTATGTGCCTAAGCATGACCGACAAGATCTCCCAGGATTGATTACATGCATCTCCTCCACAATACCTTTAAAGAGCATCCCAGGAACATTTATGTGCCGCAGCACGACTGGCAAGATCTCTAAAGAGAATCCCAGGACTTATTACGAGCACACAGCTCAACCTATCAGATCTCCAGGACTGATTACATGTGGATAGACAAAACCTTTAAAGAGCATCCGAGGAACATTTATGTGCCGCAGCACGACCGACAAGATCTCTAAAGAGCATCCCAGGACTAATTACGAGCACACAGCTCAACCTCTCGGATATCCACGACTGATTACATGTCTCCGTAGTAATACCTCATCCCAAGATTGATTACGAGCACACAGCTCAACCTATCGGATATCTGAGGACTGATTACATACTACATAGCAATACCGGAAAGAGTACCCTAGGAACATTTATGTGCCACAGCACGACCGACAAGATCTCCCAGGACTGATTACATTCTATTTGCACAACCTGCCACATATCATCTCTGACCTCCAAGTATCAACCTGATGCTCATGATCCAATGGATCATCATCGTACGAGGAAACATCCTGATGCCCATGATCATACTGATCATCATCACTTGTACCATCCTGGTACATATCATCTAGAGCAACATCCTGAAGCTCATCATCATGATCAACCTGATCATACAATGCATCCACCTGATGCACACCAAGTATCTACCTGATACATATCATCATACATGATCCACCTGATCATACAGTGTATCCACCTGATACAAATACAAATACATGATACATATCAACATACATGATCTACCTGATCATACAATGTATCCACCTGATACATATACGGATACATGGTCCAAGCATCCAACATGATGCATATACAAAATACATACAAATGATCCATCCGATCATATCCAACAACCAACATGATGCATACATACATATAAATGATCCAACTAATCATATCCAACATCCAACATGATGTGTACATACATATAAATGGACCAACTGATCATACAAAGCAGAAACCAGAACATCATCTTGATGCTCATCATCTAGCGCTTACATCAACAGCCATGTGAAGGATCCTCCTTCCAACATGCTTGGAATGGCTTCAGCAAATGTGTCCATAACTTCTTCCTCGAAGTGTCATCAATCTGAATAATGCCAAGCCTCTCCCTGAAGTACTCGAACTTCACCCTGGCTAGTGGCTTCGTCAGCACATCTGCAATCTACTCGTTCGTCGCAACGTACAGGAGCTTCACAGCTCCTCTCTGCACCATATCCCTGATATAGTGATATTTGATCTCTATGTGTTTCGACCTGTGATGAAACACTGGGTTCTCGGACAGCTTCACACAACTATGGTTATCACAGAAAATACCAGTAGCATCCAATGGGAGATCAAATAACTCAGACAGTAGCTTCCGTAGCCATACTGCCTCACAACTAGCTGAACAGGCTGTAATATACTTTGCCTCAGCTGTACTCAGTGCTACGCAGGACTACTTCCTACTAAACCAAGAGATCACACCTGATCCCATACTGAAGCAGCACCCAGAAGTGCTCTTCTTATCTGCAGCACTACCTGCCCAATCTGAATCAACATAACCCTGCAGGTTAAACTTTTGATTCACTTCATACTTGAGCTCATAATCCACTGTACCCTTCAGGTACCTCAGAACATGCTTTACAGCAACCAGGTTAACATCTCCTCGAATCCGTTAGGAACTGGCTCAATGTGGTCACCGCAAAGCAAATATCTAGTCTCATGTTCATCAAGTACATCAAGGACCCAATCATCTGACGATACATAGTGATATCAACCAGATCAGATGAAGCATCACACAAAAGCTTAAGGTTCGATGCCATAGATGTGGCCATAGCCTTGCAGTCCATCATCCCGAACCTCTTCAGGATCTCTACTACATACTTCCCTTGTCCAAGGAAGATTCCATTTGCACTCTACCACACCTCCATGCCAAAAACAAATAGTGCATCATCCCCAAGTTCTGCACATATATGAGTCCCTGTCATGTGTCTCAGAACCAAGTAGCTGCACCACATACACTTCTTCTTCAACTACACCATTCAAGAAAGTGTATCTTCCTCTTCATCACTGCAGTCAGAGCAAGTACTGATTTAATGGAAGTGTATCTGGCTACAGGAGCAAAAGTCTCTATGCTACCACCTGTAGCATGCTTGATCTTGTAGATACTCTTGGAAGTCACTACAGACTCCCCTTCAGGTCTTGGGACTGCATCCCAAACATCTTCATGATCGACTGGTACTCCTCGATTATGGCATTCTTCCCAAATCCTGGGAACTTCAATATCTTCAATATTTTCAATAGATAACTTTGTTGCTGAACAAATGTTGTAGTCCTTCTTTTATAGGTGATGGTATATGATCTTTCCTACACAACAAGTTAAATTGCACGATTAGAAAACATCTCATAGTTTTAAGAACAAATTCTTACACATAAAGAAATATGTCATACAGTCATGCAATTATCTTAGCCAATGCTTCAATACAACATTTATCCATATTCCGTAACTTTCTAGATGCCTTCCAATCTCTACCAGAACATTGTTAAGAGTCAACAAAGAGGTTTCATTCTAGATAAGTAGCAATGGAATGTTGTACAGTTCCATAGGCCACTTACCCATGTATATTAGTAGTATACTGTTCATCAATGCAACTATTCTAATATTCATAATACACAACCTAATTCTAGGAACATAAGCATATACATCATTGAATAACATTATGTAATAAATGACAATTCAAATACTTATCTTTGTTTGGTTGCTGGGTGGACTCCCTCTGAATGTTTGCAACTCCATTCTGATGTGGATTGTGAGAAGTGGTCAACTCCCTCTGAATATTTGCATTCTTGCAGAAACTACTGAAGTGTGCTCCCGTGCTTTCTTGCAGGAACAACTGGAGTGTGCTCCCTCTTGATATTTGCTTCCTGGATTACCTATCCTTGAACTTATATCCATCCTTAATAACTATGCATGATTATTAGTATCATCATTGTGTTATCCTTGAGGACTCATACATAATCACACATTTATTAGTATAATCTTAATACTATCAAAACACAATAATCTTAAACATGTATAGTCATGATCATTCACAGATAATAAACATTAGTATTCAAGGTTTCAGGGAAGTCTTCTTTTACTCATTCATATTCTTATTTGATCATAGGTCTCTTCTGATTAGTTAAATCATCAATGCATAAACCCGTGATTACTCAAACCTATACCTTCATGATTCTTCTGGTTAGTCATATCATCAATTATGGTAAGAAACATAATATGTATACAACCATGACTATTCAAACCTATGACTTCATGAATAATCATTCTCAACAACAGTATAAGATCTTAACACAAGGTAGGATTCTAGCTTGATATAGGAAAAACATACTTGGATTAGCATGCTAGCTAGTTATGTCTAACATACCCGCATAATGTCTTCTGGTTCTCTTCAGTGACTTGTGCTAGTAACTTGCATGTCTCATAAGTTAACCATTGTAGAACCAAGTTATACATACCTCGAAAGTAGATATTCTATGTGATCCATGACAATGGATGAATCTTTGTCTTCATGTCACCATGAGCATATGTTCTTGAAGTAGAACATGATTTGAATTTCTTGGTGTACCTTTTGTGTTAGCAAACAACATAAACCTCATACAACATCACAATGCATTAGTACAATCATAAGTGTCAAAACCTTAATCAATGAATATCTTCTATTAAGGTGATACAACAAGTCCAGTAATTAATCAAGATTTTACTGTAATGATATGAAGACAAACATATGATAAACTTAACCATGAAACATACCTGTAAGCCATACCTGTCAAGATTGATTGTAATCTTCTTATGGAAGGCCTTGGCCTCATCTCCCTTTGAGACAGGAACTTCTTCACTTATGTAGGTGACCAATCCATCTTCTTCTAGGATTAACCCAATCCACTTGATTTGCAAGAACTGGACCTGGAGCTGGATTGGGGTTTGTCAAAGAAACCCCAAAAATTCAAACTTTGAATTTCAAACTTCCGAAAGGATAGAAATATGTGCCTTGATGAGCTGATCAAGTTGGTATATTCAGAATTTGAAAACTGCAAAGTTTCACCCCTCAAAATTGCCTTTTAGATTTCTGAATTCACTAGGGAGGACCTGAATTAGGGTTTGAGTTTCCCGGAGCTTCACCCAACCAAAAGATTTGATTCAAAACTCAAATATTTGATTTTTCTGAGGAGCTTCCAGCCGTGGTCACAAATTTCCAAAATTCCAATTTTTGCAGAAGCCCTAATTTTCCATCTTTCCGATCAAAGTCCCGAACTGGGGTTTGATCAAGCCTGACCTTCTGCCCAACCAAAAAATCTGATCTTGGTCTCTAAATTTCGATTTTGATGAGTAGCATCCAGCCGTGGTCTCCGATTACAAAAATTACAACTTTCTCCGAAGCCCTAAATTCGGGAAGCCATGAATGAAGGTACTCAAAAATAATTCTGTTTTGACAGAAATATGTACCTGATTGTTTTTGGTGTAACTCTGAACTTTTCAATCCACAAGGTCTAAAATTTTTTCCTGAGATATCCCGACCTGTTATCTTTCCATCCCGACAGGTCTGACCTCAATTGGATTCTCTGAGAGAGAGTTATGCCAAGTTTCGCAATGTGATCTGTTTATGGGATAATACAGGAGAGCGAACTTGTATGGCGTGCCACGTCTCACTGTTTCAATTTCAGACTCTGAAAACGTTTCTTGAGATATCCCAACCTATTATCTTTCCATCTCGACAGGTCTGACCTCAATTGGATTCTCTGAGAGAGAGTTATGCCAAGTGTCGCAACGTGACCTGTTTATGGTATAAAACAAGAGAGCGAAATTGTACGGCGTGCCACGTGTCACTGGTTCAACTTCGGCCTCTGAACAATTTTCTTGAGATAGTACAATCTGTGTACTACCTTTCACTTTTTACGAAATTTTATTTGGATCTTCCTATCCCAGTTATGACCTTTTTCCCAAGGTCACTTGATTTTGAATCAGATCTGGAAGAGGCAGAAACCCTATATTGTATAGATCAAAAATCACAAAGTACAACGAATTAGAGGTTTTCCTTTGGACACAAGGTACATGGGGATCTGATCTTCGACCTGTAAAATTTTCAGAGCTAAAAAATTCACCAAAACGGATTTATAGCGTAAGTGCTACGATGACTAGTTTTTGCTATATCAAGTTCTAGCATCGTAAGTGCAACAAGTGTCATAGATGCCATATCATGCCTTCTTTCAGGCTAGCTTTGATACCATGTTAAATTTTCAGAATTTACTTCAATCTGATCTAGGATCTTAACTGAGAGAACAACATGTACAACAAATCTACAGCATATCAATCATGGACACAATAATGCAAGCACACAAGAGACACAGAGTTTACTTGGGGAAAACCATAAAGGTGAAAAACCCCAATAACTTCCTCAAAGATAGATAGAGCAATGATACAACCATAATACAAGAGATAGTCTTCTCCTAGCAGCAGAGCCTCCTCCTCCACAAGTGCGCCACTCTCCCAAGTTTGAGTGAGAGAATAGAATGTGTAAAATGAGAGAGACACACTCTCTATTTATACACTAACTTGACTTGACCTTTACTCAACTAGGTCGGCCTCAACTTAACCACTTAACATAATGCTGACTGGGCCGACCCCCACTAGGGTGGTCTAATAACCCTTTGACCCACATGGCCGAACCCCAATAGGGTGGTATAATAACCCTTTGACCCACATGACTTATACAGGGCCGACCCCAACAAGGTGGTCTAATAACCCATCAAGTATAAGTTACGACACTTACAATATAAATGACGACACTTCCATATAGATGAATAATAACATTTCTATAGGAATGCAAACACTTCCGTATAGAGGAATAATAACATCTCTATAGGAATACAATATACATATATGTGAAATACATTCCGAAGTTACATATACATCAACAGTTTGATCAACTGAAGCATGAGTAGTGCCCCCAGCTTTGGAGGTGCCAGAAGCTGAACCGTGCCCCTTAGGAAATGGATCTTTAAGTATGGCAGGTTTCTTTTCTTGAAGCATCTTCTGGGCTTCTTCGAGTAGAGGGCATTGGTGAGTGAGGTGATCCTGTTTGCAAAGCTTATAAGGTAACTTAACCTTCTTCTTTTCTTTGTTACCCTGCTCGAAATTCTCTTTGTTCTTGGGCTTTTGCTGGTTCCCCTCTCCTTTCTTGCCCTTATTTTTGTTCTGGGCTGCCGAGGGCCCTTTTGATTGTTCTGAACCTGGTTCACAGATCCAGAAGTAGAAGGAGAGGTTGTGACGGAGGTTACTTCTGCAGTTGATTGTTTGACGGATAAGGCATGAAACTGCTTAGTCAATGCTTTGAAAGCTGTAGAATCCACTGAACCCACTATGCCGTCAACATGTGGTCCAGGTTTAGGTCTCCCAAGATTAGCGTTTGATTGCGGTGCGTCTGGTATAATCTCATAAAGTAGCCTAGACTATGCATAAACAAGGTCTAGCTGCTGGGTCCGTAAAATGGCTTCTTCCTCTGAGGACACTACAGAAGTAGCTACTTCCTTAGAAATGTAAGGAAGGAGTGATTTTAGATACCACTCAAGAAGAAATTTTGGAGGTATATTGGCTTTAATGAGTCTCTTCCATCTTTGCCACTCCTAATTGTGATCAGATAAGTGAGTGGTCTTATTCTGTCTAAATGTAGACAAAAGATCTGTCCCAGCATCGTACCGAACACGAAGCTGGAAGTGGTTAAGAAAAATTGTCGCGAGATCCTGAAAATTAAAAAATGTAGCTACAGGTAACTCAATGTACCATTTGGCCGCAGCACCGGTTAAGGTTCTTTGGAAAAGTCTCAACCTAATGGAATCTTCGTTCAAAGAGTTCGAAGAACACCGTAAATGGAAAGTGGTGACATGATCACCAGGGTCCTCACCAGTTTTTCCTTCAAATTTTGGAATGTCCGAAGGTAACTTAGTAGGAACTGGTGGCCACGTCGCGTTATGGTACACCGAATCATTCGTTAACTTGGAAAGATCTAGCAAATTCAGAGTTGCCAGAAATGGTAAACGAGGTCTATAAGATGGCATTTGATAAGCTGGGGTCATAAATGGGGAACCACCCATAGTCTGACCCATGAACTGCTGGTTGGGGTTTCCCCCAACCATCTGCTGGTAGGGGTTGCCCCAAGCCATCTGCTGTTGTGTGAAAGTGTTGTTGAAATTCCCCCATCCAAATGAAAGTGGGTTAGTACTCTGAACGTTTTTCCACTGAGGTTGGGTGTTAGCTCAGCCATATTGTTGATTAAAGATGTTAGCCCTCCTCCCGAAAATAGAGAAAAAGGGGTGTTTCCCGCAGGTACATTATTTTGATTCATGTTGTAACCTACAAAGGTGTTAAAACCAGGGGTATTCGAGGTGGACGGCGCAATCATGGTACTCATGACAGGCATAGTTGCAGAAGCGTTCGGCCCTACATTGGGTGTGGAAATCCAAGTACTAGGTATATGGTATGATTGTTGAGTTGCAGGAGGTGGACCGACATTCACTGTATTACTGGGTCCAAAAGTAGGAGTAGAGGCGGATGTTAAAGCTGTTGAGCTCGGCATGCCTAACATACTAGTATTAAAATTGAAGGACGGAGTTGAAACAACGATTGACTGAGTCAAACTCGGTATAATAGTGGAGGTCGGATTTATAGTATTAGTGTTCATACCAATTGTGGGAGTCTATGGAACTCCTTGTTCGCCTCCTGGATTAGTCATAATATGCCCAGGTGTGAACAAATATGCACTATAATCAGGTTGTTGGAAACCAACAGGTATCAGAAGCGGAATGTTAAAATCAGTCAGAGGAGGATTAAAAGGAGTATTAAACTCACCAGAAGTGAGGTCCTCAATCTCGACCGTATTAAAGCTTGCTGATCTGGAGTCCCGGGTTATGGTTCCTCAGGAACCTCTATTTCACCAGTAGTTTCAAAAGGACCACTGGAGTCTGTCCTCTGTCGCCTGGGTGGCGATAGTGGTTCCACTCTAAGTGGGAGAAGGTTTTGAAACCTTCGAGACCTACGAAGTTGTTGGTATTCTACAATTATATATAAAAATAAAACTAAGCAAAAACCTAGTGGCCACTAAGACTAGGGGGAAAACAACATTCCACTAAAAATCCTAAGTATCCAAACCAGGCAAACAAGATGCCTTCCGGAGAAGAGTCTGGGATGATGAGGGCCCAGAACAGATCAACGAAGGAAGAAGAATAGTTACCCGGGGTCCAAAATAGAATGACTAAGGGTGCAAGCGCTGGAATCACCCAACCGCCCTCCCAAAGACCTGCAAGGGATTTCCTCCCACGTCTGTCCTAGGTACAACAACTATAATCCCCTTCTATCACATGTGTATGATCCTATAGGTTTGATACTAAGGCTACCATAAGTACAAAATATCATGGGGCGACAGTCATCAGCTTGATCAAAACGTGTGGGTAGGGTAGCAAAGCCCGAAGTCCAGATGGACCCTCGTACACGAATCGACCTTGGTTTATGGTTGAAGGGAAAGTGGGGGGATATCCTCAACAAATATGATCTTCCACGGCCTCGTGCTTAGCTTTGGTTTTAGTAGAGTTTCCCAGGAATATTTGATACAGATGGGTTTACCTATATGACAATCGCACTACGATTTTTGAGTAATGAATCAAGCTTCGAGCAGTTTAAGGTGTTTTAAGCTCGAAACTCTAGCCTAGACTAGTTGGTGTCGTGTATCCCTAGAAAGAAAATCGTTTCTAATTGATTTTATTAATATTCTTTTTAAGGTTACTTTTTTACTCAGTGGGGCAGTGCATTGTGTGATGTGGTTGCAACAGAAAGTAAAGTGCATGAAATGAAACAACTTTCAAAAACAAAAGACTCTTTTATTTTTCGTTTTATATTCTTTCTAAAATGAAGAGTAAGCAAACCTAAACAAAGATTTATTTTTGTTTTCTTTTCAAATTCTGAACAAAGTAAACTATGCTACTCTGCAAAGATTATAAGCCTCACTACTCTAAGCTACCAAACGTATTTTGCTTTTTCTGTTATATATGAACGAAAAAGAACTTGAAAGCGGAAGCAAGTAAGACCTACAAAAGATGTGCAAGTATGGAAAAATGACCCTAAAGTTCACAACAATCGAATCAATGATCCGACAAAGACTTGTCCTACAAGTTTTTTCAAAGGAAAAAGCTCTTGAACTTGGAAGCAAAGTGGGGAGAAAACAAGGATGAAATATGCTTACAACCAGAAATCAAACTTAGGAGAATGCTCCAAAGCACCAAACCCTAAACAAGAACACTAAGCCAAGTAGTAGGTAGGCAAGTGAACTAAAGACAACCTTACTAACACAAAGGCTCAAAGGTGAAGCAAACTAAAGTACTTCAAACTCACTTAATACTGGAAATGACAACAAGGTCAAGAAATGTCGGGACTCAAAAATCTTTGGAAGGCACCCCAAAGGCTCCAAAAAATGGGTCAAAACCCTAAATCAAAGGATGAGACACCCAAAGAGCATACAAGTGTCGCAACAAACAAAAAATGCTAAACACAAAGGTTTGTATACCTGCAACACACTACTAAGGTATGGACGAGTAGCTATGTTCACTAAGGAACAATGCACGGTCTCCAAAAAGAGTCACAAACGAATAAGACACTTCAAAAGTAATCAAGTGACCAAAAGATGAACTAAGGGACTCAAAAGGGGCTAAAGAGACTCAAAGACGGATTACAGACCTCAAAGACCAGTTAAGAAGGCCAATAACAAAGTTAGAAACCAAACCAAAATAGGTGGAAAACCAAACCTTACATCAAACAGAGAGTTACAGGAATGTGCTCTACTATGTAGTAGGAAAACTAGTGCACTCTGGCAGGTGCGTGCCACTGTGCAGTAGATAAACTAGCGCACAATCTCAGATATACACTACTGTATGTACAGTAGAGTAGCGCACATGTCAGGAAAGGTCAAAAATCAAGCTTTGCAGAGGTGTAAAAGGCAGAGTCAGACAAAATACAACAGGTAGGGATGACCTACAAGTCCCCTCAGAGGATTAAAGGGATAAAAAAGTACTGGAAAGACAACAAAATGGGTTTCCTAGAGCAGAAAAACAACTGGCTCCCTAGCGGAGTCACTAGTCTGTTGTTCGGGAAATTCACCCTATAGTGAGGAAAGGGACACTATCAACTTAGGGGGAGATAGGTAAACACAATGATTACTATACAAAAACATCTATAAATGGAAATAGACAAAGATCTTGAAGACATACGTTATTACCGACGTTTGATCCTAGCTTTGCTCGATCTCGTGCTCAATCTTCAACTTGAGCTTCCACTTCAATAGACCTGCAACATAAAGATACCTTCCTCAACGTATCTTGACTGATATAAAGATGATAAAATTGAAATGCAATTCAAACATCAAGAACAATCAAGCATTTAACCAAATAAATACAAAATCCATTAGGCATTATATTTGGGACAAGAAGGAATGTTTCAACCTTTATTGTCAAAAGCATATAATGATTACAAGTTACACCTGATCAATGCATCATGCTTGTGCAACCGGATTTTGGGCTTCTGCTCTTCTCTGAATTTAAATCTTCCATCATAACAAGCCTTCATACAAATTTCTCTTCTTGTGAATGAGAGACAACAATGTCCTAACCCCTCTCCTCAATCCTCCTTGTATTTTTAGGACAAGGAAGGCAATTTAGATCGAGAGGTGGTTGTAATGGAAGTTGGGGAAGTTGCAGAACTAACAACAACTAATCCCAATTCGTCAAATTAATATATTTTTGATCATATTTTAAGGTGTGTGTGAGTTTTTCACAGTGGAGTAGCGCACAACAGGAGATGTGCGCTACTATTGAGCCTGTGGAGTAGGGCATGAGCGCTAGTATGCTGAAGTAGAGTAGTGCACAACTCAAAACATGAGGTTTTTTAGGGTTTTGCTAGCTTGCAGAAGGGTAAGTTAGGTCAAGGTATCATCCAAGGTCATCATGCTCTTCAATCCAAGTTGTCCTTTTGTGTGATTGACAGCTCAAGGTGATCACGGACAGAGAAGTGCAGATTTGACCTATAACAATATCAATTCACAAATTGTCAAGAATATCTAATGTGGTGTGCACTGGGTCATTTATAGATTATGGGTGTACCAGAGGTGCAAGTAACCCAAGCTAATTTGCCCTGCTTGAGTGGATGAGGAAAGCTATATTTCCTTCTTTTTTTTTCCTTTTCCTTTGCTTTCCTTCTTTTTCTGCTTTTGTTTGATTTTCCTTTCTTTTCCACATTCTGCTTTTGATTTTTTTTCTTTTTTTTTCTTTTTCTAGACTTTCCTGCTTTTCTGAACTTTCACGGTATTTTTTTTTTCTTTTCTGATTTTGCCTACTTTTTTCTTTATGCTGCTTTTACTGAGCTTTTGCTGCTTTTTTGATTAGCTCCACTTTCTTTCCTTTTCTCTGATTTTCCTAGCTTTGGAATCTTTCTCTTTGCTTCTTCCTCAAGTTAACTCCAAGTCAACCTTATCCTCTCATGCACCCTAATGGAGTATTATCCTCATTTATTCCACATAAAAACATTAAATGCATAAAATTAAATAATCCATGTACATAATTAAACTTAGGATAACATTTATTGCATAGTCTAATTAATTAATTGCCTATAAATTCCAAAATTAACCCCATGGTCTTGAAGTTGTCTCCTCAACCCAAGGGATTGATTGGGTTAGGAACTGGATCCAATGTTCACTGTTGAGGAGACATGATATTCCAACATGTGAATGCTAATATCCTTCCCATATCAATGAATACCACTACTCCAAGCAGTGGTCCATTAGTTCCTTCCCATGCTTTCCCACCCTATGGGGGACACATGTCCATGCCCACCATTTCCATAGTAATTGGAGTCATTCCATTCTCTAGCCTACCTTAGAGTAACATGCCTTTCCAAGGAATGGGAGGTATCAATCGATACTCCTTTTGGACTTAATGTGCCACAAGGCAATATGTTTGGACCATGAATAGCAGGCACTAGTGATGGATTTCCTTGGGGGTACAATTTGCTTGAAGGAAATATTCTTCAATCTAGAGTAGGAGGGATAAACATGGGAAATGCGGAAACTGTCAGTGCTCCTAAGGGTATGCAACCCTTCATTGGAATGGGAGGCATACCCAAAGGGACTACCACACCTTTCATGCAGACTCAGTTTGGTCAGTGATGAGTCCCCATTTCAGGTATCTGATAGTTTGTTTTCCCACTAGAAAACACAAGAGAGGTTGAAAAGATACACTCGTTAGTGGGAAAATGATTTACCTTAATTATTTAATGAACTGTTTAAAAGATTATTTTTGTTATGTTTTGAAAAGCGTTGCTATGAGCTAATTGCATCAAAAATGAGGTTGAATGAGCAGGTGTAGGTGTACTCAAGGATAACGCATGAATCAAGTGAAGAACTGTCGATTCTCTTTATTTAAAAGAGAATCGACAGTTAGACATTTTTGTTAGGCTAAGTATTAGGATTTTATAAATATGGACCTCTCGGGTAGCGAGAGGCCCCTGCTGCTATTTTGAAGAATTATTGTTTAAGTTTTAGACTATCAAGACAGTTGTGTTACAGACCTGGTTTTTAAACAATGAAGTTTCTATTTTAAATAAAGACTCGATGTTATCTACGATTCAATGTTTATAAGTTCTTTTCACTCCTGAGTACGGGTTGGAGAGGGCCCCTCCAACATGTAAGTCAGGAGATCTTGCAGTACAGGTATTTCTCATTATGTGTTGTGCATTGATTGAATTTATATTACAGATGAGAGTATTCTAAATAGCATCTAAATAACACGATTTAAATTCTGTAGTGGTTGATCACTTATGATTCCGTAGTTCATTACAACGCATTCCGTAGTATGAAAATGCTGTGTCTGTAGTCCTGTAGCAGCATTCCGTTGAGGCATAATTAAACACCCATTTCTCTATGTACTTGCATTTATTTCTGAAGCAACAATCTAAATCTTCAGTTTATGTATTTATTTCATTATTAGAACTGCTTATAGAGATTGATTCCTTTCAACATTTATTGGTTACATGATTTGATTAACAATTGCAGCATTAGATAATGGCATTCCGAATTTAGCTTTAGCCTTAGATTATGTTAGATCAGACTTTAATTTTTATGCATTCAATTTACAGTAAGATTAAAGGTCAAGCTTTCATTTCTTTAGAATAGATTTGTTATAATTCCAACATTCAATTTCATAGAATAATTTTTATTGTTTTCAGCAAATTAATTCTTAAAATTAGATTGACTGTTTCCTGCATTCAAATTCTTATCCATAGATTTCCTGCTTTCAGTATTTGATTTCTTAGCATAGGAATTTCTTTTCCATAGATTAACAATCCTGTTTACAGTTCATTTAATCTTTCTTAGGAAGCTCTTTAAGAACATTGATACAAACACCTAACTTCGACAAAGACTATCCTAGAAGAGCACATATAGTGCCAGTGCCTCTAAAAGTTTGTACGTCCACTGGTTTGATAATTAAAGTAAAGCTCCTAGTCTTGCTTCCCTCATTAGGCACCCTTGATGTTATCTATGATTCAGCATTTATAAGTTCTTTTCACTCCTGAGTATGGGTTGGAGAGGGCTCCTCCAACACGTAATTCAGGAGATCTTGCAGTACAGGTATTTCTCATTATGTTTTGTGCATTGATTGAATTTATATTGCAGATGAGAGTATTCTAAATAGCGTCTAAATAACATGATTTAAATTCTGTAGTGGTTTATCACTTCTGATTCCGTAGTTCATTACAACGCATTCCGTAGTATGATAATGTTGTGTCTGTAGTCCTGTAGCAGCATTCCGATGAGGCATAATTAAACACCCATTTCTCTATGTACTTGCATTTATTTCTGAAGCAACAATCTAAATCTTCAGTTTATGTATTCGTTTCATTATTAGAACTGCTTATAGAGATTGATTCCTTTCAGCATTTATTGGTTACATGATTTGATTAACGATTGCAACATTAGATAATGGCATTCCGAATTTAGATTTAGCCTTAGATTATGTTAGATCAGACTTTGAGTTTTATGCATTCAATTTACAGTAAGATTAAAGGTCAAGCTTTCATTTCTTTAGAATAGATCTGTTATAATTCCAGCATTCAATTTCATAGAATATTTTTTATTGTTTTCAACAAATTAATTCTTAAAATTAGATTGCCTGTTTCCTGCATTCAAATTCTTATCCATATATTTCCTACTTTCAGTATTTGATTTCTTAGTATAGGAATTTCTTTTCCATAGATTAACAATCCTGTTTACAGTTCATTTAATCTTTCTTAGGAAGCTCTTTAAGAACATTGATACAAACACCTAACTTCGACAAAGACTATCCTAGAAGAGCACATATAGTGCCAGTGCACGTCCCCTAGTTTGATAATTAAAGTAAAGCTCCTAGTCTAGCTGCCCTCATTAGGCACCCATACTTAGAGCTCACCACTTTTTGGTGCCGTTTCCGGGGATGTGCTAAATTGTTTAGGAGACATCACCTAAAAACAACACAAAAGAAAACAAAAATTACATAAAACAGGAACATAAAAAACAACACAAAAAGAAAACAAAAAAAATCACATAAAACAAGAACATAATTTTTTCCAATGAATGCCTCGTCGGCAAAGGGATAGGTTTGGACACTTTCTTCCTAGGCATCCCATGAGCAATAACGGTGACAACAATTCTTACCACTCTCAATTTGGATCCCCAAGCTTTGAAAACGAAATTGATTCCACATACGATCCAAATGGAGACAACTTCTCTGCTAGTTCTAGCTCAGACACCACTATGGATGAGGAAGAAGAAGAACCCAGGGAGATTTTCACCTTTCCCATTAGCACACCTCTTGAAGATGCCTTAATGAAGAATATCAAGCCTAGCAATATGCCAAACTTCCATGGATTAACTTTAGAAGATCCTGACACATTCCTATTTGAGTTTGAGGTAGTTTGTAGATCTTTTGATTATACTACAGATGCACAAAAGCTGAGGCTTTTTCCCTCCACACTGAAAGATTTATCACTTAGGTGGTTCATGAGTTTAGAAGGAAATAGTATTTTCAGCTGGGATCAAATGAAACAGGCATTGCTAGAAAAGTATAGGGACTACTGCAAAGCAAAAGATACAAGGGATGAAATATTTAGGATGCAGCAGGGAGACCGTGAATCCTTAGAAGATTATGCCCAGCGATTTCATCTCAGCTACAAACGAGCTAACCATTGCACCCTAGACCCTGAATCACTGAAACTGGTCCTTCTTAGGGGGATTAAAGAGGACAATTTTGAGATCTTAAACCTCTTGGGAAATGGAGACATATTTCAGAAGACTTATGACCAAATACTACAGATATTCAAGAACCATTCTAGGTCTAGGAAAAGCAAGAATGGGACAAGAGACACACATCTACCCACTGGATCCTCATCATCTTCAGAACCCAATCTTACAAAATCTGACTTAGGAAACCTGTTAGATGACATGAAGACCGACATCTTACAGTCTCTGGCCATGCAATTTGATGCACTACAAATAAAAAAGAAGCAGGATGAAATTAACCAATCCTTGGCAGTATTCTGTCCTCGTTGTAGAAAAAAACATGAGAAGGGGCAGTGCACCTTGAACACCATAGAAGTATGTGGTCTCTGCACTGGCGACCATTCCACTAATAAATGTCCCTTCTTACCCTCATGTAAGGCGGCTATTCAAGACCCAGCATCTGAAGTGGAAATAGAACAACTCTGTTTTATAAGTCAGAGGAGGAATAATTTTGTTAGACCATATCAATAGAGCAATCAAGCCTACTATAATCAAAGCAGCCAAATTGGAACTCTGCACCAACTCCATGGAAAGCACAGCCAAATCCAAACCAATGGCAACAGAATCAACAAACATATCAAACATCCTATCAACAATCATATTACCCACCATCTTACCCCCAATACCCCCCACCTTTTCCTCCATCCACCACAAATTATGCAAATCAATACCCCCATCCATCAAATTGGAGGGCCCCATTACAACAACCACTTATTATGCCACCCCCACAGCCTCAGCCACCTCCCAGACCTCCACCCATTCCAGCCCAACCAATCCCAAATCCTAATAATAACAGACCTCCACAATAGCAACAGACTTATAATGCTGATATCACACAATTCCCTACCTATGTTGTAGACACCATAGAAATAAATGAAATAAACCTACGATCTGGAAAAACGTTGCAGAATACATCCCCACACAACATCCAACAACCTGAAGCTCAAGAAAAAACATCAAAACCCTATGTTCAACATCCAGATGAGCCAGACCCTCCTGAGGACGAAACCCAACCACTCCCACGCAACAGAAACCCTCCATTTCCAGAAAAACTAGTCCGAAGTACGAAAGAAGAGGAAGAGAATACAATTTTAAACAAATTCAAGCACTTAAACACCCAAATCCAAATTTTACAAGCCATAAGGGATGTGCCCATCTACAACAAATTTATTAGAGAGAATTGCCTAAAGAAACTAGGAAGGAGGAAACGTGACCCACCAACCATAAATGTAGTGGGACAATTGGCTGATTTAAAGCTGGGTGTCATAATAAACCCTAAATATCTTGATCCAGGTAGTCCTGTAGTAAACATCACCATCAATAACAAGAAAATAAATAAAATATTAATAGATTTGGGAGCTGCGATCAATGTCATGACTAAAGAAACCATGCTATACCTGGGACTCCAATCAATGGTTAGACCAACGACAACAGTACTCCAACTAGCAGACACATCCACTGTGAAACTCGAAGGGATGCTAGAAGACATTATGATCAATATTGAATCTTGGGAATACCCAGCTGATTTTATAATAATTGAAATCAAAAGCAAACTTAGTGGTTATCCAATTATACTAGGTAGACCTTGGTTAGCAACTGTGGACGCTTACATAGGTTGCCGATCAGGAAATATGACAATCACCATTGGACATGCCAGGAAGAAAATCACAATCTACCCACCAGCAATAAAATCGTCAGAGTTAGAATATCAAAATTGGACTGATGATTACTAGAACACACCAAATCACAACCTCCGACCTATCCTAACAATTGATGCTGCACTATCACTAAAAGCAATAGACAAAGATGGCCATATAGATAGATTTATACAAAATGTATCTTCTAACAATCATGTTATTCAAGAATTTTTTTCCACAGAAACAAGTGACAGTTCAAAACATAACATGGATGAATTATGGACAGAAGTACTTGAAGAACAAATTGAAAAAGTAAAAATCGTGGAAAATCTGCCTGGCAAAATAGTCAACATAAATTCCAATTTAAAACCAGAGCAAGAAAAGAAATTGATGAAGATACTAGAAGAACAAAGTAAATCATTTGCGTGGACATATGCAGACATGAAAGGAATACATCCTGACATCTGCAAGCACTACATTTACATCAAAGAAGGTTCTACTCCTATGAGGCAACCACAAAGAAGGATGAACCCTGCATTGAAAGACATAGTCAAAGTGGAACTACAAAAGTTATTAGATGCAGGGTTCATCTATCCAATATCTGACAGTGAGTGGGTCTCACCACTAGTTATAGTACCTAAAAAAGGAGGCAAATGGAGAATTTGTGTGGACTACCGAGAGCTGAATAAAGCAACCAAGAAATATCACTTTCCTCTTCCATTTATAGATCAGGTGCTAGATACATTATCTGGAAACAAGTATTTTTCCTTCTTAGACGGTTTCAGTGGGTACAACCAAATTTTAATACACCCAGCCGATCAAGATAAGACAACCTTTACATGCCCATGGGGAACTTATGCCTATAGGGTCTTACCCTTTGGTTTATGTAATGCCCCAACAACATTTCAAAGACAAAATAGAAGTCTTCATGGATGATTTCACACCATATGGAAACAACTTTGAGCAGGCATTGAAAAATATTGAATTAGTATTGACAAAATGTATTGAAATGAGTTTGTGCCTAAGCAATGACAAATGTAGGATGTTAATGGAAGAAGGCATCGTTCTAGGACATCATATATCCCAGAGGGGGATAGAGGTTGATCAAGCAAAAGTCTCAGTAATCAAAACGCTGCCACCGCCTATCAAACAAAGGGATGTAAGAAGTTTCCTTGGAAAAACAGGGTACTACAGAAGGTTTATTGAAAATTGTAGCAGAATTGTTGCCCCAATGTTTGCACTTCTCACAAAAGACAATGCGTTCATATGGACAAGCAATTGCATGACAACATTCGAAAATCTTAAGGAGAAAACAATCATAGCACCAGTACTCCAAGGAACAAACTGGGAAATTCCATTTCACATCCACATAGATGCATCCGATAAAGCCATTAGATCTATGCTTGGACAAGAATGAGACAAGAAACCCTACGCCATATACTATATAAGCAAAAATTTGGCTGGGGCAGAACTCAACTACACAGTCACATAGAAGGAATTTTTAGCAGTCATACATGCAATCAATAAATTTAGGCATTACATCACAGGATACCAAATTTTTATCCACATTGACCACTCAACAATCAGATATCTTAGGAACAAGCCTAATACTAGTGCAAGAATTATTAGATGGATGCTACTTCTACAAGAATTTGACATTACTATAATAGATAAACTAGGAAAGCATAATGTTGTAGCCAACTTTTTGTCAAGAGTCACACATAGCAAAGATAATGAATTGGTTCAAGATAACTTCCTTGATGAGCACCTTTTTTCCATATCAACAAGAAGCCCATGGTTTGCTGACATAGCAAACTATTTAGTATCCGGGAAGTTTCCAGAACATTACAGTTATAAAGAAAGGACAAAAGTAATAAGGCAAAGTGCCACATATACATGGATAGAGGGCATGCTTTTTAAACAGGGACCAGATCAGATACTTAGAAGGTGCATTAGGGAAGATGAAGTACATGACATAATGCATGCCACTCACAATAAACCCTGTGGTGGACACTATGCTGCAAAAAGGATAGCCTACAAAATATTGCAAACAGGGTATTATTGGCCAACACTCCACAAAGATGCTTATGAGTATGTGTCCCACTGTGATGACTGTCAAAGAATGGGGAAGCCTACACAAAAAGAAGAAATGCCTCTTCATCCACAGATCTTTTTAGAAGCATTCGAGAAATGGGGATTTGACTTCGTTGGTCCAATCAACCCACCATAAAATCAAAAGAGCTACATTCTAGTATGCAAGATTACCTTACAAAATGGACTGAGGTAGCAGCACTTGCTACAGCAAATGAGAACAATGTAGCAAAATTTTTTACTGAGCAAATCTTCCACAGGTTTGGTGTTCCAAGGGAACTAGTTTCTGATCAAGGACCACAATTTATATCCAACTTAATAGAGGACCCACTGAAAAAAAAAGGTTAAACATAGACAGTCCTCTTCATATCACCCTCAAGGAAATGGTCAAGCAGAAGTCACCAACAGAGAATTAGAGAGGATTCTAACAAAGACAGTCCAAATCCACAAAAGAGATTGGGCTGACAGATTAAGTGAGGCAGTTTGGGCCTATAACACCACATGGAAGACAACAACAGGGTTCACACCTTATGAGTTAGTATATGGAAAGAAAGTCATGTTGCCAATTGAATTTGAAATAAAAACACTAAGAATTGCAGCAGAGTTAAACATGGAACTATCAGTAATACAACAAGAATGCATGCTAAAATTGAATCAACTGGATGAGCATCGCCAACAAGCATTAGCTCACACTGAAATCATCCAACATCAAAGAAAGAGGTGGCATGACAAGAACCTAAAAGATAAAAATTTCAAGGAATGTGATTGGGCACTGCTCTATGATTCCAGGTTTCACACATTCAAAGGAAAATTAACAACCAGATGGCTAGGACCTTACATCATTGAGCACATCTATGAAAATGGAGTAGTCAAGATTATTACAATAGATGAACAATAGTTTCCCATGATAGTGAATGGACATAGACTCAAACTTTACAAGAAAACAAAATCAAAAGAAGAGTTTACATAGGTACTATACCAGAAACAACTGATGCTGATAGAAAATATGAAAAAGCATTGAAAAATGAATGAAAAAAACAAAAATGAAAAATGAAAAAAGAAGGAAAAAAAATGAAAAAAAAAAGAAGAAAAATTGATAGAGAAAATAGCATGCCAAATAACAGGGCCACGTATATCACTATGAAGATCTAGCATTACTATTGCAAGGAGAAATATCAAACACAATTCAAGCGAGCCCGAAAATTCTCAAACATTTTCAGCAATCAAGCGATCCAGATATACATTCAAGAGAGCCAACAAAATTATCTACCACTACAGGAAAATCCAAGAACACTCTTCAATCAACTCTGCCATATGATCACGAGAGCCTGACCCTACTTCAAGTGAGCCGACAATTGATACAAGCGAGGCTTCCATCTATTTATGCGAGCTAGAGCGAGCCAGACATTCATCCAAAAGCAGCAACAAGCAATCAAATTCATGCAAAGCATCATCAAAGTCAAATAAGAAATGGCACGAAAAAATAAAATGTAGAACACACATCACTACTGACACGCAAAAGATTACTACGGATTCACCAAATCTACTACAACATTCAACAATGATTGTGAACTTAGGTATGCTAACAAAATATAGCAAGGTAATCTCTGAACATTTTCATTTTATTCTTAAGGTCAAAACATTATCCCCAAAACGGTTATATTTTAAGCTAAGGATAGCTTTTCCATAAAGTCGGAGGGAAAGGTTCAGATTACAAAATCATGATTGGAAAGGTTCAGATTACGAAACCATGATTGCACATACCCATGATTTTGACAAATGATGAAGTTGCATATAACCACCATACTTCACAATAATCGCAAAGTACAAGCATAAAGCTAAATGAAGAGCTTGATTATGAAAAGAAATGGATCAATTAGCAAGTAAAACGAAGAATAGTAAGGATAAGTGTGGAAGGAAATTTAAGTTAAGCTGCATGATCGTCAAAGAAAAAGCTAGTTTTTGTAAAACGAAAGAAACCTCTCAGCACTTCCCAGAAGCAAGCCATCAGAAGTAAGTGTGTCACGCAGCAAGCAATCCGGCCCCGAGCCTATCGTAAATCCAGACCAGTGAGATAAAAGACACATTCAAAGTTGGTTTTTGTCGATTGTAGAAGAGATTTTAAGATGATGAAATGATTCAAGAAAACTGAACCAGAGGAGCACAACGCCGTCTACCAGAACCTGCGAATATTAACAACCATCCACAGTGCAGGCTGGATGCCCTTCATCCTAGGACTGAAACGGTACAACACAGGGGTAGCTCTGGAGTTTGCAAATTTTTTTAAACATATCAAGGATGAACAGGAAATGCAGGATGAACAAGAAGAATAGGAGGAGGAAGAAGAATGGAATGAACAAAAAGAGAAAGTCAACCCCCAGGGGGACCCTCCTGAGCATAATGAAAACCCTGGGGTTGTCAATCAGCTGGCTGAGGCATGAGCAGAATTAGAAGAGCTCAGAAAGGAGCTGGCGGCATTAAAAATTGGATTAGGAAGCCAGTCAACATCACCCCCATTCTCATCTGAGAAGACACAAATTCTAAGAATGCATCATGCAGGGGAGCTAAGACTGGCGGAATAGAGAAATTTAGTACTTCAAGAAAAGTTGGCTAAGGCACAAGGGGAACTAGCCAAGAAGGACCAGGAAATTGTTCAACTGAAGCATGTCTTGGCTACTACCACTGAAATATATAGTAAACTATTGGAGAATAGGCCACCTTCAACAATATATGCAGTTTACCTACAAGAGAAGTGGGGCAAATTCCAGCTCCAAAGGTTGGCACAGGGACTCCCAATAGAAATAAAAACACCCAGGGAATTTGTGGATGCATCTCTCAAGGCCACAGAGTCGGAGAAGGACCAGCTCAGTGAGTTTTTCCTACACAATTTTGTAGCTCCTAGCTCGTCCAACTGGTCACCAAACCCTTACATGGGTGATTTCCAGTTAAGGGAATTATGTTATTGGATGAAAAACAAAATTGAACGAGTGCAGGACTACCACATTTATGTGGCAGCAAAATGGCAGACCCCATTATGGATCAGGGCAGAAGCATCTCACCCTGAAAGAATAATCTATGACCATTGAAATATCACCATAGATGAAGAACTGATCCCAATTCTCCTTGAGAAATAGTAGGGGGCTGTGGATTACTTTGATCTTACTCTTCAGAGCACACATAAGGAAGTTAAGGAGTCTATTGGTGAAAGATGGCGCAGAGTGGCAGAGTTTATTGGTTTCACTTCCCTACCAGACTAGAAAATGCTCTCGTAAAAGCCAAGCTCTACAGAGAATCATTAATAAAGAATCAGTTTAGGTGGATAGGGATGAGGCTAAACCCCCCATTCTTCCGCCCCCTGGTCATTAAGGAACATGTCAATGAGGAAGAAGAAAGGGGCGCATGGGTCAAGGAAGATCAAAGTATGGTCTACCACAGACAGGCATGGACCCCCAAGGTGGCAGCATGGGACATCAGAGACGTCATCAGAGAGCAGAATATGTCACCCAAGGATGGGTGAATCCTTCAAGCATGGGGGAGATGATGAGTCCCCATTTTAGGTATCTGATAGTTTCTTTTCCCATGAGAAAAAACAAGAGAGGTTGAAAAGATACACTCGTTAGTGGGAAAATGATTTACCTTAATTATTTAATGAAGTGTTTAAAACATTATTTCTATTATGTTTTGAAAAGCGTTTCTATGAGCTAATTGCATGAAAAATGAGGTTGAATGAGAAGGTGTAGGTGTACTCAAGGATAACGCGTGAATCAAGTGAAGAACTGGAAGAACATCACCAAACTCAACGCCTTTTTCCTGATCTATACAAAACGAACTCCCGATTCAAAAGAAAATTGGCAGTTATAAATTTTTGTTAGGTTAAGCAGTAGTAGTTTATAAATATGGACCTCTCGGGTAGCGAGAGGCCCCTGCTGCTATTTTGAAGAATTATTGTTTAAGTTTCAGACTATCAAGACAGTTGTGTTACGGACCTGGTTTTTAAACGATGAAGTTTCTATTTTAAATAAAGACTTGATGTTATCTACGATTCAATGTTTATAAGTTCTTTTCACTCCTGAGTACGGGTTGGAGAGGGCCCCTCCAACACGTAAGTTAGGAGATCTTGCAGTACATGTATTTCTCATTATGTGTTGTGCATTGATTGAATTTATATTGTAGATGAGAGTATTCTAAATAGCGTCTAAATAACACGATTTAAATTTTGTAGTGGTTGATCACTTTTGATTCCATAGTTCATTACAACGCATTTCGTAGTATGATAACGCTGTGTCTGTAGTCCTGTAGTAGCATTCCGTTGAGGAATAATTAAACACCCATTTCTCTATGTACTTGCATTTATTTCTGAAGCAGCAATCTAAATCTTCAGTTTATGTATTCGTTTCATTATTAGAACTGCTTATAGAGATTGATTCCTTTTAGCATTTATTGGTTACATGATTTGATTAACGATTGTATCATTAGATAATGGAATTCCGAATTTAGCTTTAGCCTTAGATTATGTTAGATCAGACTTTGAGTTTTATGCATTCAATTTACAGTAAGATTAAAGGTCAAGCTTTCATTTCTTTAGAATAGATTTGTTATAATTCTAGCATTCAATTTCATAGAATATTTTTTATTGTTTTCAACAAATTAATTCTTAAAATTAGATTGACTGTTTCCTGCATTCAAATTCTTTTCCATAGATTTCCTGCTTTCAGTATTTGATTTCTTAGCATAGGAATTTCTTTTCCATAGATTAACAATCCTGTTTACAGATCATTTAATCTTTATTAGGCATCTCTTTAAGAACATTGATACAAACACCTAACTTTGACAAAGACTATCCTAGAAGAGCACATATAGTTCCAGTGCCTCAAAAAGTTTGTACGTCCCCTGGTATGATAATTAAAGTAAAGCTCCTAGTCTAGCTGCCCTCATTAGGCACCCATACTTAGAGCTCACTAGTCAGAACTATAATTTTGGGTAGAATAATATGCTGATTTTTAATCTTAATTGCAGAATTACAACAATACTTGAAAAAAATGAATAATTCAAGCATAAACATCCACATTTGACACATAAATTTATCTTGGGTAAACCCTCTATAACTTGAGGGAGAAAACCCCAACAAAATCTTCCTTAGTATATTAATAGATAGCATAGAATGTTTGCTTTACAATGAGCATATTACATCAATCACCCCTGGTGCAATATAAGAGAGAAATATCAAGCACCCCTGGTGCAATTACAGAGAAATATAAATAGATGTGAGTGAATGAACTCAGAATAATAGAATGCACTAAACCAATTTGCTAATTTGGTCACATGCACAAATTTCCTTTAAGAAAAAATTCGCTTTGACATTGGTTCATCAACCGTGCATGAAAAAGAGGGCCATAATTCTCATGCTTTTGCATTTATGTCATGTCTCAAATTTTTCATTGGGTCACAATGGACTAATCCCATTGGCCATATTCATGAGAGTTTATCAAATTGATGCTAAAGGTCAAATAATTGCCAAGGAGGAAAATGACTAGTTTCCTAGGTTTGGGGTGGAAGCTTTGGGATTTGGAATAAGGGGGGATAATAAATGATGTTTGAACATTAGAATGGAATAAATATTTAATAAAGGAGCTAAATAAATATATACAAGTGAAAATAAAAGTGGCATTTGATCATGAAGACACATGGAGGAAGTGGGACCCACATATGGCTAGATTTCCCCACTACACTTGGCATCATTTTCTCACCAATTCGAATTCAAGGTGAATGGTAACATACTTGGGGGAGTTCAAAAGGTATTGTTCATGGCATGACTCATCCAAGGTCAAAATATAGAGGAAGAGTAACTCCCATGGAAGAAAAAGAGGCAATTTGGAGCTAGTGGGACACTTGGGCTAGATTCCCTAGCTCTATGACAACAATGATGAAGATGCTATGAAAACTATGACACAAATCAGACCTGAAGACTGACATATGACATGTATGACATGTCAGGGTTAAAAATAGCCTCCAATAGGGCGCTCAAGGGAGTTAGGGAAGCTAAGATGCTTCCACATGTGATTTGGTGGAAGTGGGAGACTAGGAATTGTTGTACAAGTGGCATTCTTTGGAATCTCTTCCCAACTTGAGTTGGCATGAGTCTCTTGTAAGGAATTCGACCCATGGAGGACATTAGAAGTTTATAAAATTCATGAACAAAGAAGAATAGGAGCTTTTGATCATTTCAGAAATTTGCAATTGCATTTGTGAAGAGAGAGAGCTAGTGGATGACTAGTTTCTTGCCTTAGCCAATTTCGAGGGTGAAAGATTCCCATCCAAGTTGCTAATTGGAAAGGCCATTCAGACCTTTCATTTGGAGCTTTAATGGAGTCTTAATTTCCAGGTGTAATATACAGGGCATCTCATGGTTTCTTCTAGTTCATCTCACTCCTTCAACCATTTCCACTTCTCATGGCATATTCTTGATCCTTGAGGGAGGGCGTTTTTGGTGATCTATTGTACTCTTTGCGGGATATTCTCATGCCCAATTTATTTTTCAATATGAATTATATACTTTTTTATTCATCTCCAGAATTTTTTAGGTCGAAATTCCAAGTAGAAATGTATAAATCTCATTTTTAATGAAAAAACAGTGTCATTTCCCCAGTACCTTGTTGTGAACCAATGTAATGTTGATGGATTCGAATGTAAAAGTAAAATACTGATGGTTTATTGATGAACGAATTTTATTGATGTAATATACAAGTTTCTTGTTCAGTACTTAAGCCTTTGACGTCATTTTACTCAGTTTATTTACATTTGGAGAAAATTTGGTGCCATTTCCCCAAGGGTCGAATTAGTGATTTTTGCAGCTCCTTGGGAGAAGGTTAGAACAGACTTAATAACTGATTAATGGTTCAAATGAGACCTAAATAATTTCCCTTAGACATCCCCTACCTCTGTTCAGAATTTCGAGTGGGTTAGGAGGCATTTGGAGATCCATTTTCAGAACTTAACCCGGGGGAATTTGAACCTCAAATTGCTAGTTAAATTCCATACTTTTTCCAAAATATTAAACAAGTTTTCAGAAGTATTTTAATTGTCATAAATCATCCATGAACATCATAATCAAGTACAAATATCCGTCATACACCTTCCTCTAATATTTGAAGGCATTTGGAGCCAATTGGAGACCTAGAGACCAATACTAGTCAAAGAGAAATTACTAGTAAAGTTCCCTACATTGGCCAGAATTGAAAGATGAATTGCATAAGTATTTTAAAGGTCCAAAAGCATCCCTGAAACACATATTTATGTTCTAACATCATCCATATACCTTATCAGAATATTTGGGATCATTCGGGGAAAATTGGAGACCTAGGCATCAAAACTAGTCAAAGGTCGAATTTGGGGAAAAAGAGAAAAATTGGTCATTTTAATAAAATTTTAAAGAAGGGTCATTACAATTTATCTTCATCTTTTGAATTTAGGATGAACTCCCCCTTCAGCTAGATGCTAGATCACTTAGTTAGGTGGCTAACTCAAGTGTCATCATGCAAGTGTTGTAACTCAAGTGTCGCAACTCAAGTGCCATCTTTTAGTTTAACTCAAGTGTCATCATGCAAGTGTCAGAACTCAAGTGTTGCAACTCAAGTGTTGTATTTTAGTTTAACTCAAGTGTCATCATGCATATTTTACAACAAAATATTGTCATCATGAGACATGTATCCTTGAATTTTCCTAATTCCTAAAGCATTGATGCCAAATTGATTGAAGTAAGGGAGTTGGCATGGTAATTTCCTTTGTTGTCACATTGACACACCTTGCTTGTTCAAAAGTCATGTCAGAGCCTTAGTGACGCGCTTTGCATATTGACAAAGCGCATCACTGACACTTTCTGCCTTTGTTCAAGAAGTGTCACCCTTCAATGACGTAGGATGCTAGTTGACAAAGTGCGTCACTGTCATTTAGGAAGAAAAAAGAGAAGCTTTGAGAGCCTTCTAGAATGGATGTCTTCGTGGAGGCTTATCCAAATAAATCAGTAAAGTGGAATTCGATCCCATAGCTTCTTGGGATGATCCCTTAGCATTCTCCATCAAATACTCAACGCCTTCTATCCTTTTTAGCCTATATATACAAGCCTCCTCTTCATAGTTGAGGGAGGAAGGACTAGAGCATCAAAACGCTGGTGAAATTCTGCTAGAGTTGAAAACTCTTTCATCCAATAGAGGAAAGATTGGATCTTTGAGGCAAATATCATTTGGAAGAGATTTCAATGTCAAGGCAATGGTTGTAATCTCCTCTTCTTTATTTTCATCAATACAATAATATATACTCTTTCCATAAAGGTTTATTATGCATTGCAGATATTTAGAATTAGTTTCCTTGACCACTAGTTTAGATTAACCAACATTGCATATTATTATCATTTGTGTGTTTCCACTTGTTTGTTGTATCTTTTTTTGCAGTTGAAGATCAAGGGCTACATCAATCAAGGAGAAATCACTACATTTTCAAGGTAAGCACTCCCTCTACATCTTTTGTGATTTGATCAATCTAGGAAATTTTGTATGTTCTGTGGTGATTTGTTCTAGATATAAACCATTTAGATTAGGGAGATCAGTTGGTGTCCGCACCGACAGATTTATCCACAAAAAAAATTGGCGACCATATTGGGAAGCTTCCATAGTCTTTGGATTGTTTTGGTTGTGATTTTCATTTTCTTGATTATCCTCCTAAAGCCTTCAATTTGCCTCTTTCTTTTGGATAAAAAATGACACCATAATGGAAGCAAAAATTGGCGTAATAGGAAGTAAAAACATAAGCAATGTTGGAAGCAATAATAGAAGCAATAGCAGAAGAAAAATAGGAAGTAAAATAAGACGCACAAAAGGAATCAATAATGGAAGCAACACTCGACACTAAATGAGAAGAAATATTTGATGCTAACTAGGAAGTTAAAATTGAAGCAAAAATGGAATGGAAAAATGGAAGCCAAATACAAAGCAATACTGGGAGGCGAAGTGGAAGCTAAAACCATAGTTAACCTAGGATTTAATTAAGGCGCAATTTACAAAGTTAGCACTATTCCCGACGCTATTCTATGCGTGTTTCTAGGCATTAGGTCCAACACTAATAAAGAAGGAAAGCATCTAAAAGCATCACCAATGACTCATCCAAGTAGTGGTTGGAATTATTAATGATACTGAGAGAGGGGTGAATTAGTATCATGCACATATTTACAAATGATTCACTTTTTATAACATGCACCAATTTCTATTTAAAACCACATCAATAAAAACAAACCGTGCACAGATATTTGAAGAAAATTTTGTGTGTGTGTATATACATATAGACACTCCTTTGATTGGGACACCAATTCCACTGGAAAGCACCAACTTGCAGATTGCAGGCTTCAACCTGTGAGGATACCAATCGTCCTTGCAAGCCCCAACTTGCTGAATCAGGCTCCAACCTATGAGGAAAACAATCCTCTGCGCAAGCACCAAATTGCAGTGCTCATGCACCAACCTAAGTGGAGACACTAATATAATTTCCTTTGCCCTCCCAACCGCCCTGAGATATAGATGTTGCTGTATGCTGACATTAAATATGCGCACACTAAGATTTGCGCTCTGCTTCACAGACTGTTGGAATTACTTCTTATGTATTCTGGTTAAAATCTGGTCACTGATTCTCTTATATTGTATTCTTCTACAGTTCCATTTCACAATATAGATTCTGTTCACATATACATTCACATGTTTCTTGCGCCTTTCTCACAAATGCTCCTTCTGTCCACATGGATGCTCCTTGTTCTTATGCATTTCTTGTAACCTCACGCACTTATTCAAATCACATTTCCTTTGATTCCCCTAAGCATTTAATCTATGTGAAGATTCTAAATTCAGAATAATACTTCATTTGTTCCTCCAAGCTTACTTCATATTCATCAACTTCACTCTTATTTATACTCAACTTGTTTGATCAATGTGTCCACAAGTTGGGGCTTCTCTAAGTGGTAACATCCCTTCTTCCTTTCTTCATGGTCAAGCTTACCTAAGCATCTGCCACTTGTCTTAAACCATGCAAATTAGGTACCATGACTTTGTGGGTCTTATGCACACTAGTTCATTGGCTTAGTGGGACTTGCGCACTGGAGTACCATGACTAGGTGGGATTAAGGGATTGCACACATATTTTTATATACTTCTTCAATTGACACATGGAAACCAAGTCCAACAACCTTTTGTCACCATCCAACAACTTCTTTGACATCAATGACAACACCAAAGTTCAACAAACTCCCCCTTTAGCATTGATTTCAACACCTTATGAAGTTGTGCTCCTTCTGAACATGAATTCTTCTATTATGCTTGTACGCAATACAATGCTCTCCCTGTATTCATGCAAGTTTGATCCTTTGCTCTGCCGCGCAACCTTTGCTCAATATTCTTTGCTATCTTTCTCATGCTTGCTGTGAGTTCTCTGTCACCGATATATGATTCATAGCATCTCTCCCCCTTTGAAATCAATGGAAAAGGGATGCTCCCCCTACCTTTATGCTTTCTTCCCATCATGTTGTGGAATGGGAATGATGCTTAGTTTTTGTCTTAGCGGCTTTGTAAATATGTCTGCAATCTATTCCTTGGTGTCCACATAATCTAGTTTTACTGTGTTTTCAGTGACTTGTTCCCTCACAAAATCGTATTTGATTGGAATATGCTTAGTTTTGGAGTGCATCACAGGATTCTTGAAGATGCTGATTGTGCTTGTGCTGTCACATAGGATTGATATAGGCTAATCAAATTCCACTTGAACATCCTATAGAGTTTGTTTCATGCCTAGAACATGCACACAACAAGATACTAATGTAACGTATTCAACTTCTTGTGAGGAACCTGCAATAATTAATTAATGAAAATACACGAGATAGCAGAAATAATAGAACTCAGAATCGCTTTTATTGATCGCAGATCACTTCGAGGGGGCAACCTCCTTTGAGCAAGCTCAATACAAATAACTTCACGGTGCCTTCATTGGACTCAATGCACACTTATATACTAAGTCTAGGCGACAATACTATGGGTCAAAACCATGGGCCAATACAAACTATGGTTCAACAAATACTACGGGAGACCTACAAAGCATATGCACCCAACAACAATAACACAAACTATGGATCAACAAATACTACGGTACTTCTTACAAAGCATATGCGTCCAACAACAATATACTAACATAGTAATGACATGGGTTCCTAACATCCCCTCTCCCTTAGAAAAAGCTTTGTCCTCAAAGATTTAGATGTGGAAATTGATGCTGAATCTGAAGGAGTGGTTCCCATATAGTAGCCTCTGGTTGCATGTCATTCCACTAAATGAATACCTCTATGATAGAGCGAGAGATAAGCGGATTCCCTTTGAGTGTCAGGGAGGATTGCTTGGAAGGTTGTAAACAAAGAAAAACCATATCAACTGCTTGAAAAGTGCACCCGGAACGGTGCTAATCGACTTGTTGTTTCATTCAAATTCTGGCCATGTGAAGAGTGTCTTGCAAAATGTGAAGAATTTGATCGAGGTTTCGAAGAACTGTGTCAATTGCCTGGATTGGTGCACTATTGAGGGTGTATGGCAGTGCCTGACCATAGATTTCTTCATATGGAGTAATTTTAGATGCAGTAGGGTACCACCATTCAGCGAGAGGGAGCCACTTCACCCACAGAGGTTGTTGTTCGGAGGTGAAGCAACGAAGATAAGTTTCCAAACATTTATTGGTAATGTCAGCCTTCCCTCCAGATTTAGGGAGCCCTTCAATGAATTCCAGAGACATATTTGTCCAAATCCGTGGAAGGATGGGTACGGGTTCGAGCAATCCCAGAAGGAGCTAGAAGGTATCATATTCAGCCACCATCTGTTGATTTGTCGTTTTCATTTCCTTCCAAAAGAAGGTATGCTATGCCTGCTCATACTTTTGGAGGAGCCCGGAGTGCCTGACCAATGGAGACGCATGGCGTTCAGAGAAGACATAGTCCTGTTGAACAGATTGCAACCAAATTGGAACGAGCAGAGAAATAGATGAAAGAGAAACTGGGGCATCAATTGTGCGAGAAGGAGCATCTACCAACAAATTGCCTTGACCCTTCATGTAAGTGATCTCATTGGCATAACCTAGGAGTTGGCGAATCCATTTCAGTTGTGCAGGTGAGGAGACACGTTGTTCTAGGAAATATTTCAGACGCTCATGAGCAGTCTTGATGCAGAAAGAATTCCCTAATAGGTATGGCTGCCACGTCTGTACTACATGCAAAATAGCCATCATTTCCTTTGCAGATGTAGAGGCGGATAAATTCTTACCGGAAAGGTCTTGAGAAAGCGGCAATCCCACTGGTTCAGCAAAGGCACCAGGATATCTATCCAAAATTGGTTGGAGATCCCAGGGAGTAGTGGAGACCGTTGATGGGTGCATATGAATGGAATGGAGCTGAGCGATGACACCATGTGAATTATTCTTAAGGAGTTTTTCCAGGTGATGTGAATTGATGATGCGAAGAGACCCTAGTTGTAAGTTTGTAAATTTGTGTTTTTTCCCATTGACTGAAAACTGCATCTAGAGTTCAGCAAAATCCCATAAGATGGGTCCAAGTGTGCGTAACCATTGAACACCCAAAACCACATCACATCCGCCTAAGGCCAAGGAAAACATGTCGGAATGCAAGTTATAATCTTCCATAGAGATACACACATTGTGACACTTCCCCTTGCAAGGTAAGGTGCCCCCATTGGCAACCATGACTTCAAAGTTGGAGCAAGGATGGATAAAACAATCAACCTGTTTGGCGATCCGAGGGTCAATGAAGTTATGAGTGCTACCAGAATCAATGAGTATGGTAAGAGGGAGATTCTTGAAGTAAACCCTGACCCACATTGTTTGGGGGGTGGTGATTCCGGCTAAAGCATGGAGAGATATCTCTGGGTGGTCTTTCTGAGACGAAGGGTCAATAGGCGGTTCCTGAATGTCGACCTGATCATCCATTGTATCTGGAGCTTCTTCACCAATTTCAGAGGCAGGTGGAGAATCCACATCCAAGAGATAGAGCTTTTGCTAAACACATCTATGTCCCCGAGTGAATTTCTCATCACAATTATAACAAACCCCTTTTTCTCTACGTGCCTGCATATCTGTTTTAGACAAATGCTTGATAGGAGTTGGTCGAGGAGCTGGCGGGATGGGATATCGTTGAGAACCCATATTTCAGAAGGGAACAAAAGTGGGTTTGGAGCACTGTTGGGTTGAAATCTTGTCTTCTTCCAACTTAGCAAACCCCAGGGCTTCCATCATTGTGTTGGGACAAAACATTTTAACCTCTGAGATGATTTCATCCTTAAGACCACTGATAAAACAACTCCTGTAGAATTCATTAGACAATCCTTCTGTGTGATTGGCTAGTTTCTCAAATTTTGTCTGATACTCTCTCACAATGCCAATTTGGCGAAGTTTAGTGAGGGATCCTGTGAAGTCATCAAAAGCACTAGGACCAAATCGTTGCAAAAGGAGCTGGAAAAAATATGGCCATTTTGGCTCTTCATGAGCCTTGATGTACCAATGGTACCATTGAAGAGATTCCTATTCCAAATGAAAGGATGCAAGTGGAACTTTGGTGACATCACAAGTATTATGCAAACTGAAATACTATTCTGCACGATAGATCCAGGCAGTCGGATCAGTACCATTGAAGCGAGGAAAATCAAGCTCTGGACCACAGAAATTGCTGGAAGAAGAGAACCCATTGTCTGATGAAGACTCAGACTATCGTTTGTTGTTCATGGATGAATGCTCAAGATGGAGGCCGAGAAATTTTTCATCCAGATCCTAGACTTTGGTTTGGATGGCTACAAGTGCTTCCTCCATGGTATTTGCTCCGACGCGGGTGACAACCATAACCAGGAGTTTTTTTTTTGAATGGGTAGAAAAACACAAAGATAATATTATTTAGTAAAGGGATAGAGAAGCAGAAATAGGAAATGAACACGGTGGAAAAATTTGAAGGCGATTGGGTGAAAATTAACGAAGTTATGACAAACCCTAAAAATAGACAAAAGTGGGATTTCTGGCTTTGGGAAGTGGAATTTGGGATAGGTTCCTCAGGAATGAAAGATGCAGAATGGGATGAGAGGGGTGTTAGGAAAGTTTCAAGGGAAACAGAGTGAAAACAAGGGAGATATGGCGAAAAAAACAGTTTTTTTTTTCCAAAATGGATTTGCTATGGCGCAGAAGGGATCAGAAATAGATGGATTTGCAACGGCACGGAAGGGATCGGAAACAAAGAAATCTGAAACACCACGGAAGGGATCGGTAACGGATAGATCTGAAATGACGCGGAAGTGATCGGTAGCAGATAGAGTTGAAACAATGTGGAAGTGATCAGAAATAGTTATGGACAGAGGAAATCTACAATTTATCAGCTGAAAATAGATATGGACCCTATATGCTCGGCTTCCTAATGGTTCAGGGGATTCACTCAGCTACCAATGCTGTCTGACGACTTGCGTATTGGGGCAGTGCCCCTCACTCCACGACTCAGGTAAAACTGATAACTGCTTTGCCACAAACGACAACTCTTGGTTTACCTCACGGGTGTGAACTAGTCAATCAGGTAGGGGTCATTGGCTTTTTACTGGAAGATCCTCTCAATGGGACAACTAATTTGGGGTTCTTGTGGTACTCCTCACAATGAGTCTTAGGGATTATTCCCAAGTACTTCCCACAATTAAGCGGATAGGGATTATTCCCAGATCCGAACCTGCAACAGATGCGAAAAAACAATTGGTAGAAATTTCACCCAACGAGCCCAAGAAAGTGCTCTGATACAAGATGTGAGGAACCTGCAACAATTAATTAATGAAAATACATGATATAGCAGAAATAGTAGAACTCAGAATCGCTTTTATTGATTGCAGGCCACTTCGAGGGGGAAACCTCCTTTGAGCAAGCTCAATACAAATAACTTCACAGTGCCTTCATTGGACTCTATGCACACTTATATACTAAGTCTAGGCGCCAATACTATGGGTCAAAACCATGGGCCAATACAAACTATGGTTCAACAAATACTACGGGTGACTTACAAAGCATATGCGCCCAACAACAATAACACAAACAATGGATCAACAAATACTACGGGACATCTTACAAAGCATATGCATCCAACAACAATATACTAACAAAGTAAATACATGGGTTCCTAACACTTCTACTGTAGATAGCGATATAGTGGATTGTTTCTTGCTCAACCAGTACACTAAGTAGTTACCCAAGAAAAATGATGCTTTGCTTGTACTTCTTCTGTCAGCAATGCTTCCTTCCCGTTATGCGTCTGTGTATTCCACTAGGGTCAAGTTATTACTTTGTGTATACCATATACCAAAATCTAAAGTCCCTTTTAAATATTTGAAAATTCTTTTCATAGCTTGAACATGTGTTTCCTTAGGTGCAGCTTGAAACCTTGCAACCAACCCTACAACTTGCATTATGTCTAGTCTTGAAGATGTTACATATAACAAAATTCCAATCATTGATCTATAAATTTTTTGATCAACTTCATTTGATTTATCTTAGTTACTTAATTTGTAGACATTAATCATGGGGGTATACACGAGCTTGCAATCTTCCATATTAAATATTTTCAACATTTCGTTTACATGCTTAGTTTGAGAGATAAAGATACCATCATCTAGTTGAGAAATTTGGAGTCCTAGGAAGAATGCCAGTTCTCTGAGCATTGACATTTCAAATTACTTCTCCATGTTCTTAGCAAATTCTTGGATTAGCATGTTATCATTGCTTCCAAAGATGATATCATCTTCATATACCTCTACAACAACCATTTTTCATGCTGAACCTTTACATACAGATTACTATCTACATTACCTTTTCTAAAACCTTATTTTTGTTGATACTTGTCCAATCTTGAATACCAGGCCCTTGGGGCTTGATTTAACCCACAAAGAGCCTTTTTTTAATTTGTATAGATAACCCTTGTTACCTGAAAGAGAGAAACCTTATGGTTGCTCGATATACACTTCTTCTTCTAGTTCTCCATTTAGAAATGCCGATTTTACATCCATTTGATATAAAATGATGTTCTTGGAGAAAGTGTAGGCCAAAAGAATTATGATTGCTTCTATTCATGTTACAAGAGAAAAGGTTTCTTCAAATTCTATTCTTTCAACCTATGCATATCCCTTGCATACCAACCTTGCTTTATTTTTGACTACCTGCCAGTCATTTAATTTGTTCATGAAATCCCATTTAGTACCAATAACATTTTTGTCCTTGAGTCTTGGAATAAGTTCCCAGGTTTGATTCTTCTCGATCCAATTTAATTCTTCTTTCATGGATTCAATCCAACGTTTATCAATCCTAGATTCATTAAAGCTGCTTGGTTCTATTTTTTACAGTAAGGAGAAATGTACCTCTTTGGAGTGTTTTTTAAGAATTTTCTTCTTGTTTTCACACTAACATTTTTATCACCAATAAGCAGGTATTCAGAACGATTCTTTTGGACATATCTGGAGGGAGTTTTTGTGTTTGGTCTTCTTTCTTCTTCTAGTTCTCCTTAATACGTTTCTTCTTGTTATTCTTTTGACTACTCTTCTTCCAGTAGATATTCTGATGACTTTTCAAATGCTGACTGATCCTCATCATCCTCTAGTATTTTATGTGTGAATGTTTCATATACCCTCATATATGGACTTTTATCCATCTTATTTAGTCTATGATTGTAACATTTCTATGCCTTGATTCATGTCGCATATCCAAGAAGGATTCCTTCGTTAGACCTGGAATCAAAATTCCCAAGTTTTCATCATTTCTCTTGATATAGCACTTGCTTCCAAATACTCTGAAATGCTTGACAGTGGCTGGCCTGCCTTTCCAAAGTTCACAAGGAGTCATGTTACTGTTTGTTATTATTTGACCTCTGTTAATAATGTGTATAGATATATGAATAGCCCGAGTCCAAAAAAATCAGATAATTTGGAATCATTTAACATTGTTCTGGCCATTTCCTGCATAGTTCTGTTTTTTCTTTCTGCTACTCCATTTTGTTTTGGATTTCTGGAAGCTGAGAAGTGTCTTCTGATTCCATGTTTCTCACGGAAATATTCAAATTCATTTGAAATGTATTCACCTCCATTGTTTGATCTTAAACACTTAATTCTTAATTCAGTCTCATTCTCAACTACTTCTTTAAATTTTTTGAAACATTAAAATGTATATGAATTTTTCTTAAGGAAAAATACCCATGCCATTCTAGTATAATCATCAATAAAGAGAGAAAATAGGACTCACCATTTATCCCTTTGGTTCTCATTGGGCCGCAGAGATCAGTGTGCACTAGCTCCAATTGTTTTGTTGTAGATTATTCTTTTGTCTTAAAGCTCACTCTTGTTTGCTTCCTGTACAGGAAGTGTTTGCAAACATAATTCAAGGGTTTCATGGATTTTGGAATGTCTCTCATTGCTTTTCTTTTGATGATTCTGACCAAATTATCAAAGCTGATATGTCCCATTTTTCTATTCCAGAGCCAATTTTCATCTGTCTTTCCCATGCAACATTTTTCTTCTCTTTTATCCAAGATATATACATTGTTTGGGGTTTTGGATGTTGCTGTTACCAATCTGCCGATGTCCTTTTTTCTTATTTTACATTTCTTGGAGTTGAATGTAAGAATATGCCATTGGCCTCACATTTGGCTTACACTAAGAAGATTGTGCTTCTTATTTTCCACAAGTAAGAAATTTTTTAGCTTTGGTTTCTTTATCCCCAAAACTAACCAAGCCTTTTCCAAGAATTCTAGCAGACCCATCATCTCCAAAACAATAATTACCTCCCTTTTCTTCCTTAAATTTCAAGAAATTGTCTTTATTTATTGTCATGTGTTTGGAACAACCACTGTCAACATACCAATGACCTCTTTTTCTTTGCGCATGTAAAGCCAAAATGCATCCTTCTTGATTTTGTTGGTATGTTCTTTTATGTAAGAATTCAGTAGAGGTACTTTTACTGGGAATATTCTTGGTTTCAGATGGTAATTTCTCTAGGAATTCATGATCATTATGTCCATAATTTTAACATTTACGACATTCAACATCTAAGTTCAAAGTACCGAAGGAGTTAAAATTTTCTTTCGGACTTCCAACTGGACTTCTGGTGTCATTCTTTCTTGTTTTGCAGTAAACAACATTTTTATTGAAACTCTTCTTTGAGTAGGATTTATAATCTACCTCCTTATGACCAAAATTATTACAGAGATAGCAATTTCCCTAGAAAAGAGGTCGATACCTTATAGAGGGAGTTCTTCTATATTGCGCAATGCTAGTTCTTGTAGGAGATAAATCCTTGTCTCGTTCTTTGAAACTATAATCTTTTGAAGTAGATCTTTTGATCACATTTGCAAAACTCATCTTGTATGTTCACTTTGTTGAGACTTCAAAACCTAACCCCAAATTATCACATAGTGGTATCTGATTACTTATAATTGTATCGATGACTTTAATATTGTTGCTAAAATCCTATTGAATGTTAGTTTTTCATCATTTAATTCAATATGATCTAGGATCTTAACTGAGAGAACAACATGTATAGCATATCAAACACAAGATACAAGAGACACAAAGCATTTCATCGGGGAAAACTAAGAAGGTGAAAAACCCTGCAACTTACTCAGAGATAGAATGAACACCAATACAAAGATCACAAAGATCAAACCCCACAACAATAGATAGTATCCTAGCAGCTTCTCCTCCTCCACTTGTGCGCACTCCTCCTCTCTCTCACTAATGCGAAGTGAGTGAGTGTGTGAATGAATAAATGAGAGAGTCACACTCTCTATTTATACTTTACTTTCACTTGACCTTTACTCAACTAGGTCGGGCCCAACTTAACCACTTAACATAATGATGACTAGGACGACCCCACTAGGGTGTTCTAATAACCCTTTAACCCACATGACTCATATAGGGCCGACCCTACCAAGGTGGTCTAATAACCCATCAAGTATAAGTTATGACACTTACAATATAACTTGTGACACTTGCAAGTACAAATGACGACACTTCCAATCGAAGGAATAATACATCTCTGTTGGGGATACAATAAAGTACAAATGTAATATATAGAAGAATATCTTCCGAATTTACAAATACATCAACACTCCCTCTTAACTAGGAAGGTATTCTCTAGACACAGGTCATCAATACATATCGCCACAAGTCTTCAATTCTGGAGTTGGATCATCGTCATTGGATCACGGAGCATCATCGCCACTACTGCTGTACTCGTCATCTCGATCATTGGGCTATATTTCAATTATTCTCATCATAGGAAATTCTATAGAGCCAACCCTTTTTCATGCTGGTTGTAGGCCTAGCATCCTATAGGTCTTCAACATCTCTCGCCATCTTGTGGAATGTGTGTCAACAAAACCTTGAAAGAGCATCCAAGCTCAAACTATCGGATCTCCCAGGATCTTTTACATGTGACCACCAAAAAGCCTCGAAAGAGCATCCGAGCTCAAACTATCGGATCTCCTAGGACCTTTTACATGTGGTTAGGAAAAACCTTAAAAGAGTGTCTTGCAAACTGCAAGATCTCTAAAGAGAATCCCAGGACTTTTACGAGGACACAGCTCAACCTATCGGATCTCCAGGACTGATTACATGCCTCCTGTAGCAAAACCTCGAAAGAGCATCCGAGCCCAAACTATCGGATCTCCCAGGATCTTTTCTATGCTACCTGTAGCAAAACCTCGAAAGAGTATCCGAGCTCAGACTATCGGATATCCCAGGATATTTTCTATGCTACCTGCACAATATATCCATGGCCGCGAAGTATTATCCTGATACTCATCATCATACTGATCATCATCATATAGTACATCATCCTGATGCACATCATCACATGATCATCTTGATCATCATCACCGCATCGTCTTGATGCATATCATCTGGAGCATCGTCCTAATGCTCATCACACATGATCGTCCTGAAAATCATAGCATCATGCTGATACATATCATCATCACATGATCATCCTCTTCAGATAATCTCATTGTCCATGGAGCACAACCCAGATGCACATCATACAACACTTACACCACCGACATGGGAGAACATATCTACCACCATTCGGGGAAGGCTCCAACCCTTACTTTTTCACCATGGGAGAACACATCTACCACCATGTGAAAAATGGCTTCATCCCTTACATCTACACCATGGGAGAACACATCTACCACCATGTGAGAATGGCTCCAGCCCTTACATCTGCACCATGCGATAAAACATCTACCACCATGTGAGAATGGCTCAGCAATTACATCATGACCATGGGAGAACACATCTACAACCATGTCAGAAAATCCCATGTGCATCCACATCTTCCAGACTCATCACTTCGCCTTGGAAGGAACCTCAATCTGAAGTACACCAAGCTTCTCTCTGAAGTACTCGAACTTCACTCTGGCTAGTGGTTTGGTCAACACATCTGCAATCTGCTCGTCCATTGCAACATATAGGAGCTTCACTGTTACTCTCTGCACCATATCCCTGATATAGTGATATTTTATCTCGATATGCTTCGACTTGTCATGGAACAATGGGTTCTCTGACAACTTCACACAACACTGGTTGTCATAATAGATACAAGTAGCATCCAACTGGAGATCAAATAAATCAGACAGTAGCTTCCTTAGCCATACTGTCTTACAACTAGCCGAACAAGCTGCGACATACTCTGCTTCGACTGTACTCAGTGCTACGCAGGACTGCTTCCTGCTAAACCAAGAGATTGTTACACAAAAATATTCCACCCTGTGAGCATCAACATTCTTTGGCCTATAGGATCCATTTCAGTGAGTCAGATCCATTTTTATCCTTCACTGATACCAGTTTTCCCTATTTTTGTTCCTACCCGCATGTTGCATCACTATAGCATGAGTACCCGCGAGTTGCATCCCTATAGCCCGTGGGTATCAAGTAAAATGGTAAAAACCACTATTAATTACTTTTTACTCCCAAAAAGCGGTCATTGGGTGACCTTTGGCTCTCCATCTGCCCAAGTAACGTCTCGATGAGTCCTTTCACCTACCTTTGAGAGGACTATATATTGAGCACATATGGCTTATGGACGGGAGGAAGAAGAGAATAGTAAAGGCACTCTAGTGGATTTTTTCCCTATCTTGAGTCTGCACTCATTGATCCTTGTAGTTGTGAACCAGTTATGTTCACCTTCCAAACTCCTTGCTAGTTTGCGTTTGCCTTTCATGGAGGATTGAAGTGGTGGAGGCACAAGTGGATTGATCTAGATCTTGGTTCAGATTGGTTGTCGGTAAGAGGTCATATCACTTTATACTTCTTCTTGTTCATTAATAGAAATACTTATATTCTTGTCCATTCATGGTGTGAATGTCATTTATTATACATTGGGTTACATTTGCTTATGATATTATGGACCATTGTTATTGATATGTTAATGTCATTTATATATCACATGTACTTGTTAGATATTGGTTGTCAAGACTAATTTGCAGATTACAAGTGCTTGGATGTGCGCGGATTGAAATCTCCAATGGGGATCTACATCAAACGTTGGATCGAGGTTGGTTACATTTCTCCATTATTTTAACAATGTCATTTATAATAGCATTGTATTGATAATTGAGTAGATTTCTGGTAGTCATCTATCTGTTGTGGTATTCCCAAGCCATAGTGAGTTTTCTCCAATACAGAAATGGCGACTCTGCTAGGGAAAACATCCATGTTTGGCAAAATTTTGAGCATTAGTCCATAATTAGAGTTGCTGTTTATCGAAGCTCTGTGTCACTGATTGGCCGTTAATATACACTGTAGAAAACTTGCTTTTTCTGAGCCTCTGGACTCTTTATTTGACCATTTTCTTTTCCTCACCCGCGAGTTGGCTTAGTCCCGCCCACGTATACTTGCCTCTGTCTACACTACTGCTCGCGTGTACCCGTAGGTATTCCTTCGATAGTAGAGTGTAACTCCGACTTTCGTTGGTTTATGGCTATTGGTTGTTGCTGGGTGAGTTTGGTTGGTTCCTGAGTCTTTGTTGGCCTCTTTCTTGACTGTTTCATGCCTTGGTTGTGACCCGATCTCTTCGTTTCTCTTGGTTGAGCCTTCTTGGTTTTTTACCAATCTTTAGTTTTAGCCTCTTGGTTTCTTCCTTTTGAGCTCCTTCTTTTGGCTGAGTCTTTCTGTTTAGGATCTACCGGGTTGTCTTAGCGATCTTCTCGGCACTTCAGTGACTGAATAGTAGGATTTTGCTTGCATTTTTTCATTCCATATATATTGAAAAAATACAAAATATTCATTTAGTTTTTTGCATTTTTCTTTCTGTTTATAAGAGAAAATACAAAAATATTTTATTTCCATGTACTGCATTTTGCATTGAGTGCTTGTTGCCTTCATTTTAGGTTCTGCTTGTGCATTGAAAAGATAAAAGTTTGCATATTTATTTCAAAATTGTTGGTTGATTTTGCATATTAGTGACATTGTTTTATTGGATAGATGAGTCTAGGATTGGACGATGTTGCATACTATTGAGTCTACACATCACTAGTTTCACGACCATATCCCTTGAGTAATCACAACCACTAAAATTAACGCTTAATCATAAAATTGATTAGACTTATTTTATTTATAGGGTACACCAACTAGCATAGGTTTAGAGTCTTGGAATAGATCATTGTGAGTTAACAATCCAAGACTACTGAACGAAACATTAGGTGTCTAACCAGGGAGTGGAGGAATCCATGGTATAGATCGGTGTTTTCAGGAAATCTCTACTCAATCCAGAGTTAAGCACGAGGTCACGGGAGGTTGGTTGAGGAGATATCCCTCTGATACCGGCTGAACATGGGAGATATATCCAGGATTTGTTCGTATCTGGGGGTACCGGAGGTTCATCCTCTTGTGCTTTGGGCTTATCTACCCTGCCCATATGATGGGTCCCACCTACGATTGTCCCCCTGAGCATTGGTTATATTGCGGTAAACATAGTTGCCTTACCTAGGTACTGCACAGGGTACTTGCAGTGGTTATGTTGTTTGTGTCCTGAGTCAGATAGGGATTGGACAACACAATTGTGTTCGTGCAGTGGACTTGACCCTGTCGACCCTGTCGACACAGTGAAGCCTGGGCGTCTCTATAATTGATTATGTTACCTCCGGCTATAGTTTGGGAGTCTCAAGCCTCTCCTAGGAGAGACATACCGGCTCTAGTGTCGGGAGCTCATTTAGCCACTCTGTTTGTCTACTGTTGGCTGTAGTTTCTCTAGGTGTGTGATTTTGATTTACTGTTTTTGATCGATAGTTGGCCTTTAGGAGACGCTGTGTCTCTCTCCGGAGAGAACGTGGCGCGGAGCCCTACTCTCCGCCGGTCCTGTCATTTGGCTTGTTTAAAGCCAGCTTTGGTTACACAACGTATTGCTAGAGGACGCCGGAGGGCTCCCTCTGAGTCTTCAGATTCTTATGAGACTTGCATTGAGGACTACATGGCTGCACATCCCGATATCGGGCAAGACCTTTCTACTCCTTCGGGCAGAGTTGAGCATACTTCCGATCCCCAGAATCCTCGTGAGGATTGGGGAGGTGATCCACCTTAGACTCAACCTGGTTCTATTTGGCCTAATCCACTTGACCGGGATCCGTTTGATCCTTCGAATCTGGATAATTATCTTTACGGGATGCCCGACCTACCCAAGGATGGAGAACAGGATGAGCCTTTTGTTCCTTCATTTCCACACGATTTTAGATATAGGAGGCCTGAGACTCATGATGATTTCGGCCCTATGGTCAACCCCACCGCACTCTCTTTTGGTATGCCTAGTCACAATACTATCGAACCTTCCACTATGGTTGGTACTCATGCTGGCACTAGTCAAAGTGTTAGCCATACTATACCCACTAGGGGCACTACCCTAGCTGGGGGCACTACGTTGTCCACCCACTCACATAGTATGGGGACTGGTCAGATTCCTAACCATGCTAATGTTGGAACGCGACCACCTCCTAGGAATACCCAACCTAGTCGGAATGTTGTTCGAAACACGACTCGCCATCCACCACCTAATACACATGTCGCTACTCATCAACCCAGGACTGCTTTTGCACATGATACCGTTCCTCCCAACCACGGGGGTGGACACATTCCGCATACTTTTGCGTCCACTACTGCCGCTAGTAATAGTAATGTAAGGGGTGGGAATATTTCCTATCCACATGGAAATCACACCACCAACCCTGCTACTGGTCACACTCATATTGGACCTGGGAATACTTCTCATGCTTATGGTCATCACACGACTGTTCAAGCTAATCCTAATATTGGGGGTGGGAACATACCATACCATTACGGTCAATACAACATGATTCCCACTATGAATAGTACATACATGCCCCATACCCATGGTGGCAACCCTTAGTACAACACAGTTGGTGTTGGTCACCAGTATCACCCACCACCCCAATATGGTGCTCAAAATGCACATATACCTGCTTACTCTCAAATGGCTTAGGCAGGGGGAGGTTATCCATCTTATGGCCATGGGAAAGCTTATGGGCTGGCAGGTCCTCATTATCAGCAGTTTAACCCTCATGGTCAAGCTTTTGGTCCATCTTACAACACAGTTCTATTTAATCAACCTTTTATGGGGGCTTATAATCAAGCTTTCCAGCTGCAGCTCCCGTTGCTTGCATGCTTGAATCTCCTGGATCTTTCAAAGCTCACGAATGATCTGGTGTGTCACGACCCTACTTGGCCCCTGGTCCCTACCAAGCTCCCTTCGGACATTCCAAATTTTGAAGGGAAAGGTGGTGAGGACCCAGGAGATCATGTCACGACATTTCACCTTTGGTGCTCCTCCAACTCTTTGAATCATGATTCCATTCGATTACAACTATTTCAACGCACCCTCATGGGGGCAGGCGTGAAGTGGTATGTGGAGTTTCCCAAAAACACCTATAGGGGATTCAATGAGATTGCTTTGGTTTTATTAGACCATTTCCAGTTGTCGGTTCGTTATGATACTGGTACTGAGTTGTTGTCTGTTGAGCCCAGAATTGTCCCTTTTTAATCATCTTTAATCATCTTTCCTGCCCCTGTCCTACACCACTTATCATGTCAATCAGACCTGTTGTCCTTATTTTATTCCCTCAAGTTGCCAAGGTATGACTGATCATTGCTTTATCTTATTAATGCTTATGAGTGTGATAATTAAAGTTGTTTATCTCTTAATTGTGCTAACATGTGATGATTTATGAAGGTAGTTGAGATAAGTGGGCTGCAGGAAGGTGGGGCTGAACAAGTCTTTAAAGGTGTTTGCTGCTTATAAAGGGATTCTCGGGGCTCGAATCATCAATTAAGGCACATGGTTCCAATATAACATCCTAGGTGGAGCTGTGACAGGGCAACTGTAACAGAATGCGCTATCTTGAGTATGTGGCTGCTCGAGTCTAGTTGTGATCTGGAAGGATCGCCACTCCTGGGTTAATCGACCGCTTTCTCATATTTTTATGCCTCTATTCTGCCACGTATTGTAACAGCTAGTTATTCAGGGCGCCTGAAGATCAGAGATCTTCATGGCTGCCCTATTATAGGATTGGATGTTATGATTTGTATGTATAAATATGGGGAGATGCCTCGACCTAGGGGTTGAACAATAGATAATTGATTCATTGTATTAGCAGCCGAGCAAAACTGTTAGTCATTCTTCTGTTAATATAAGGGGTTACTTCTGAGTTAAAGGAATTCGCGTTGTTCAGCTAGCGTCTCTGTGTGAAGACTGGGCCCGTCTTCCACAGAGATTGCTGAGTTAAAATAGGATTTTGAATTCATTGTTGTGTGATTCTTTGATATTTCTTTTGTACGTAGCAGTGGTATTTATGGTGTGTATTTTCAGTACAATTAATATTAGAGTTCCTTGAATTTGGCGAGTAATACAAAGTGACAGTCGACTGAGTAGAGACTTTATGCAATTCGTGTGACAATTATACACAGCCTTGTTCATCTTGCAGTTAAGTTGTGATCCCATGAGCCCTTGCAATTTATCTTTTCTGTTATGATTTTTGATTTCCATTCTGCAATTCAATTTCTTAGAACAGTTGACTCAATCCTTTGCAATTGGATTTCTAGATTAATGTTCAGTTTATGCCTTATGGTTTTCCAGAGTGATTAGATTGAAGAGGTGATTGTTCTAGAATATGAATGAGATTTCTTTCCTGCAATTGTTGATTAGATCTTATATCATTTCTTATTGATGCATGGTAGAGAGCAATTGAAGTATAACAAGTAGAAGGAAATTGGGATTGCATAGATTCTTGGGATGAACATGGATGATAGAAGATAAAAGTATTCAATTCTAATGGTTTGGTGTTTAAGCATAGATTGTGCACTTATCCTTTGAAATAAAAAGACTTTCTCGGGTTGACAATAAATCTCATATGATCCGTGTGTATTGGTAACAATTTATCTGCATATAGAGTGCTTGACATTGTCCACCTTCCGTCAGAATAAGGCCACACATATTTCTAACCACGTTCAAGAGTGGCGTCGACGGAAGAGATTAGTGAAAGCCAACATTCCTCCAGATTTCCTGTTGGAATGGTTCCTTAAGTCTTTACTCCCATACATTGCTAAGGATGTTTCAATGTCCGGCATTGTGACTGAGGAACAAGCTATCTTGAAAGTCCAGCAGTTAGATCTACTTTATTCTCAGTCTGGCATTTTGTATGGCATTATTCCTGACCCGCCGAGAACAAGACATGAGCCCATGTCAGTTCCTGGACCACATGCCGATGGCATCGTGGGGTCCACATGCACTCGCCCTGTAGACTTGGTAGCTAATCAAATGCAAAATTTGTCACTAAACCAATTTTCACCCGGACAGGTTCACACCTTGTCCACTTCCACTCCGTTGTCTAATGTACACAATGTGCAATCAACGAAACCGTCGGGTAACCAACAACCTGGTGGTAAGAAAAAGGGGAGAAATAATCGTAGGGGTGGAAACAATGGAAGTAACAACAATAGAAATCGTAATACTCCTTGCAAAGAGAATGCCAACCCTCCTCGAGAAGGCGATAATGCTGGCGAGGATCGTAAACCTAGGTGTAAGGTGAAATTCCCTTGCAAACTTTGTGGGGAGGATCATCTTACTCACTTATGTCCTCGTATTGAAGAAGCATCGAAGGATTTGGCACAGAGCCTAGTTGTGCTGAAGGATCCCCTACCTCATCACCAGAACATGGCTTCGCATGCTCCCACCACTGGTTATGGTACTAATGAAACGACAACATCTTCTTCCAATACAAGTGGTTATGGATGTGTGAATATGGTTCAGTTGGAGGTTTGTGTTGCTACTCGTCAACGTGATTATGGTGCACCACAACCGAATTTGGGGAATGAGCCTCCCCCTCCTCCTGATAATTCCTTTCATATCGATAAGCCTTCTATTATGCCGCGGATACCGAAAGGTGTTCTCAAGCGCTCTATGCATAATCCTAATGCTCGAGCCACCCAGAACTACTCCATCGTAGAAGATTTGGGCCAAACTCCGTGTGCCATGTCGGCTCTTGAAGTTTTGCAAGTTTTTCCTTCTCAGAAGCATGCCCTTTTGAGTGCATTAGGAGTTCAGGATGGGGGAAGTCCTAGTGTTATCAAGTTCGATACTACTGATGTCCAACCTTGCTTTCCTTACCACGTGGCTTTTCAAATCCAGGTGGTTTTCCTTAAGAGCTTCATCAAACATACTATGGTTGATGAAGGTGCTCCCGCGTCAGAAATGTCGTTAATTTGTTGGAAAGCTCTTGTCTCTCCTCCTCTACTCGCGTCTAGAACTACACTCACTGCATTCGACGGTAGATCTTTTACCCCGCATGGAATTATCCCTTCCCTTGTTGTCTCCTTGGGAGGTAAATCCGTGCCTATTGAAGTCGAAGTGGTTGATGTGCCCATCGAATACAACCTTTTACTGGGTCAGAACTAGATGTAAGCTATGAAGGCTGTCGCATCTACTGTATTTCGAGTTATTTGCTTTCCCCATGAAGGCAAGATTGTGACGATCGATCAGCTGGATTATGTTGGCACTCCTTCCATAGCATCCATGGGATCAGTAGTCCCGCAAGTTTCTGATTCTTAGTCGGCAAATGGGAACATAGGTGTTGGAATGTACCCCTCGTTGATGGGAACTTTTAACCATTCTGCACCTGTGAATTTTATTGGAACCATTTCCGACAGTGCGCCTCCTCCTTCGAATAGTATGCCATTCCAAACTTCCTATTGTGGTGATCCATGGATTTTTCCATCCGCGGATTCTATGTTTGGAGACATTGTGCACGTCGAGATGTCTATGCCTTTATCTGTAGCGGAGCTCACTTAAGATCACATCCAACAAACCGCTGCAGATCAAGATCTCTCTTCTTCCCAGACAGTTGAAGAAGATCCCGTTCCGTTTCCAGTTTGGGCAGCCAACTCATCTTGCTCTCACGATTGCCTCGATGATACTTTGCCATCGGATCAAGCTATCCTTGAAGCCATGTGTGGTAGTGAGAGACCTTGGGAAGATATGCACCATCGATCTTATTTCCTTCCCAACCTTGAGCTCATTGAGCAGGAGGAGTTTAGGATGACTCTAGCTGAGATGGTTGGTCACCCTGTTGCTCTTTTGCAGTCGCATGATGTTTTCTTGGAGGGGAATATGGCCAATATTTCCCCAACCACTTCGATCAACATCTCCCGCACTCCTGGAAAGATTGATATTGTTTACGTCGGTGCTGATTGCACTCCTGAGGAGATTGCTATTTACACTGATGTGTTTACTAAACTCCGGGAAGCTTTCGCCTGGTCATATGAGGAGATGCCAGGAATAGACCCCCGCATTGTTGAACATGAGATTAAAACGTATCCTGATGCTAAACCGGTTCGACAACGCTTACGTGCTGTGAACCCTAGGAAGGTAGCTGCTATTAAGGAAGAGGTGGAGAAACTGCTCAAAGCTGGTTTCATCTACCCCGTTCCCCTTACCGAATGGGTGTCAAACCCCGTTCCTGTGGATAAGAAGCAGGGAACGATCCGTGTATGCACTGATTTTAGAGATTTGAACCGTGCATGTCTGAAAGACAACTTCCCCATGCCATTCATTGATAAAATATTGGATGCTTGTGCGGGAAGTGAGATTTTTTCATTCATGGACGGATTCTTGGGTTATAATCAGATTCAAATCAAACCCGCAGACCAACATAAAACATCATTTATTTGTCCATGGGGAACTTTTGCTTACCGGAAAATGCCCTTCAGCCTCAAGAATGCCGGAGCCACTTTTCAGTAAGCCATGACCTATGCCTTTCACGATCTTAAGAATATTATGGAATTTTTCTTGGATGATCTTGCTAGCCATTCTCGCAAGAGAGTGGACCACCCCAAGCACCTTCGTATGATTCTCAAAAGATGTATCCACCACAAAATTCGATTGAATCCGAACAAATGCATCTTCGCTGTTAGGACTGGTTGCCTTCTAGGATTCATAGTTTCGAAGGAGGGTATTAGAGTCGATCCTCTCAAAGTTGAGGCAATACTTCAGTTGCCTCCTCCGCGTAATTTGTTTCAACTTCAGAGCCTCCAAGGGAGAGCTACTTTTCTGTGTCGGTTTATAGCTAACTATGCCAGTATTAATAAAGGTTTCACACGCCTATTGAAGAAAGACACACCTTTTATCTGGGATGAGCGAGCCCAACATTCTTTCGATGCCATTAAGAAAGATTTGGTATCAGCCCCTGTGCTTAGTCCACCGGACTTTACACGAGATTTCATTCTTTATGTGGCTGCGTCTCAAGAGACTATTGGCATGGTCTTGGTTCAGATAGATGATGCACTTGTCGAGCATGTTATCTATTATCTTAGTCGAAATTTAGTAGACGTTGAACTAAGGTACACCCACGTAGAAAAGTTGGCACTTGGGACTGTTCACGCAGTCCAGTGGTTACGGCATTACATTTTGCTTCGAACAACCACTGTTGTAGCTCATATCAATCCGTTTCAGTTCGTGCTATCACGATGCCTTGTCGGGGGTAAGTATAATAAATGGATTGTGATCCTTCAGGAATTTGATCTCGAGTTTGCTTCTGCAAAATCGATGAAATCATTAGTGTTCGCTGAGCTTATGTCGGACCTTCCATGGCTTGATGAGGATGTCATTCATGAAGATTCCTTTGTGGATAAACATTTATTTCTTATCTCGACCGAGGACCCTTGTATGGGGATGTCATTAGATATCTCCAAACTTTGAAGTTTCCTCTGCATTATTCACGAGACGAGCGACGGCATGTGAGACATCATGCTAAATATTATACTATCGTCGGTGACATTTTGAATCGCCGAGGAAAGGATTCCATTCTCCGTCGTTGCTTGACTCATGAAGAAGCGGAACGCGTACTTAATGATTGCCATGCGAGGGCGTGTGGTGGTCACTTCTTCGGGCTTGCTACAGCCCAGCGTATTATGCTAGCGGGTTATTTTTGGCCTACTATCTTTAAAGATTGTATTAATGCTGTGAAAAGATGTCACCCTTGCCAGGTGTTTTCTCAGAACATACACTCGCATCCAGCGCCCCTCCATCCGGTCATTACTATCGGTCCCTTCACTAAGTGGGGGGTAGATTTCATGGATTGCAAACCAGCTTCGGCTGGGGGGCATCATCATATTATTGTGGCCGTGGATTATTTTTCCAAATGGGCTGAGGCCATGCCTACCGTTAAAGCCGATGGTGCTACTGCATCCCATTTCGTGTTCAACCAGATTATCACTTGATTTGGTATCCCGAAAGAGATTGTCACTGACCATGGCAGTCACTTTCAAAATAAGATGATGGAGGATTTGTCTCTCAAGCTTGGGTTTCGTCAAGAACACTCATCTTCCTACTATCCTCAAGAGAATGGTCAGGTTGAAGCAGCAAATAAGTCTTTGAAGACCATTCTCCAACGTACCATCCAACAAAGCAAGACCAATTGGCATATCATGTTATATCCTGCTTTGTGGGCATATCGAACCGCAGTTAAGACTGCCACCGGGTTCTCACCATTCTAGTTAGTTCATGGTGTGGAGTCACTTTTACCGATTGAATGTGAGATCCCTTTGCTCAAGCTAGCCATAGAGCTCCTCCTTGATACGAAGGAGATTGAGCAACGTTTAGTACACCTCGAGCAACTTGATGAACACCGTCGAGATGCCGCTGTGGCCATTGATGTTAACAAGTGTCATGTCAAGGTTCAATATGATAGGTCTGTTCGTCCCCGACAATATGCTGAAGGTGACTTGGTACTATTGTATGACCAAGCTAAAGAACCCTTAAGGGTAGGAAAGTTCAATCCCATGTGGCACGGTCCTTACATTGTGAGGCGCGTCCTTGAAAAAGGAGCTTATGAGTTAGAATATTACGAGGGAGTTCTCTTGAAGGATCCTAGAAATGGGCTCTACCTCAAGCGGTATTACGCTTGAACCTTTGGTTCGGGCTGATACTTTTGTACAATATTGTATAGTTTTTTTGTACATAGTCTAGGTTATCTTTTTGGTTGTCGGGTCTACTTATTAGCCTCTGTTTGATTGACAGATGTCAGTGGGATGTCCTACGTTCTTAGGTTTCGTGGATGGTGCTAGTCGACATACGCAACAACTTGCTTCTGTTGCCTGGGTTATCTTTTCACCTGACCATCTAGTTGTGTCCTCAGGAGGTGCTTGTCTCGGTCCTACATCTAACAATGTGGTTGAGTATAGTGTCGTTGTTGAGATACTTCGGGATGCCATTTCACATGGTATCCAGTCTTTAGAAGTCCACCTGGATTCACAACTAGTGTGTCTCAGCTGAATGGGCAGTACTGTGTACGAGACCCTACATTACTATGAATATTCCTTAAGGTACGACTCTTGGAGAGACATTTTGTTTCCATTACATATATTCACATTCCGAGAAGTCATAATTATATATCTGATGCATATGCTAACTATGTATTAGATTGGAATTTGTCACATTCATCATGAAGCACATAAATACAAAGACATTCATACATTTGTACCATACACACATATAGTAGAACCAAGAACCAAAGTTGTATATATATATAAATATGTCCAAAAAATGGTAGTGTCATACAAGACTAGAGCCCGTAGCCCTCAAAAATATATATATCGATACAAAAAATGATGAGACCGTGGGATATCTATTCCCTCCGAGGAGGTCTAGCTGCCACCTCAATGGGATGTGTCTCATAGTAGTACTGTACTGCGTTGGCCATCCGCTGCAGTAGCCACACCCACTCACTAGGAACACCCACTACCTAGCGCTGCATAGCCTCAGGTAGTCGGGTTACCTCTATCAGTGGTACTCGAGCAACCATCCGTGATATGTTGCGCCGCAACGTCTAGAGTGTACGCCCTGCTGCAGCATCTGCTGCCACCTCATCTCTACCCCAACGAACATGTCTCGGGAAGCCCTCGGGTCTCACTGAGCCTTTGTCTACGAGCAAACAGTCACCCATTAGCACATGATACTACCACCAAAAAGATTTTTTGCATTTTAACTATAATAAAAAAATCCATAAAAATTTAAAAAACACAAAACCAAAAGAGTACTCACCGATGTCTTCGAAAGCTACGCCTGGTGGGAGCGGCATGTCACGGTCTTGTTTGAAGTCTATCCCCGCATAGGGATAGTCCTCTATAGCGATCACCTGCCGGTTCAACCAGCGGAAGAACTCCTCAGTATATGGTGATGCCAGACGGCCACCACCCTGTCGTGTTAGTATCTCAGCCCACCAGGTTAGGGATGGATCTCGGAGATTATGAGGAGAGATATCCACCCTCAGGATAAGTCCCAGAACTCTCTCAAAGAAGAAACTGCAGAGGATGCTACCATACCCAAAGTTTTTGGCCTTCCCCTCTTTGCATTCCGTCAGTTGTGTCTTCATAGACACCAGCAGAGTAGTACACCAGTCAAATATAGTAGGATACAAGCATTGTGATGTGTAGAACATCACTGGTCTGGATGCCCGATGTAGTGCTTTGGATCCTGTGATCTGCACCAGAGTTTCCACAATGATCTTTTTACTCAGATCCGTTATGAGGTTGACTGGCACTTGACTTCCCACTGGTCGTGTGTTGGCGGGACAATACTGTACTATGTAGTCTTGCATAGTGATCCCACCACCCACGGTCTGTGACCGAAGACTAGCCACTTCCCCTCTACGGGACAAACCGGTATTGAAGTAGATATCCTCCACTTCCAGTGTCAGTGTTTTCCCGTTGAGGCTGAAGTGTTGAGCATCCACATCCCAGTAGTTAATCAAATGATGGAGTAGTAGGTTTTGAACCCTTAAGCCCCCGAGACTCCAGTATTTATATAAGCCACATGCTTGCAATGCTTGTTGTGCTTGCAAATTGTTGCGCATGGCCTCATCTACCTGGTCATGCTCTCTCCCTCCACTCTAGAACCATCCTGGAGTGCAAAGCAAGAAATGTTTTAGTCAATATCATGTTTAAAAAATTCTTCACGGCTGTACTCGTGGGCTAGATTGTAGATAGTTGCGGGTAGACGTGGGCAGTCAGTTTTTTGACTGCGCGTTTGATGCCCTACCCGCGACCCGCACACTTACAGCCCGCGGGTAGCGCCGAAGCCATTTAGGGCTTGGCCAAACAAAAAATACCATAGCCAAAATTGAAATAAAAGCACTTAAATGGAAGGTATGGCAGTGACCACTAACCTGCTTCGGACGGTTCGCTAAATGGTTGCTCGTAGCTCCCACGATCGGCACTTGAAGTTTCAGGTGCAAACTTACCACTTAACTCCAAAATGGTGAATAGTGCAAATGAATTGAAAATTATTAAATTTTATTACTATTTATAATTTTCTGGACCCACTTTTCTATAGTTTTTTCCATTTTGGGTCGTTATGAATTAATATCGTGCCATGGAGTAGTGTTTTTTCAACAGATTTCCTCGGCGAGAGTTGTTCTGATGCATTTCACACCTACAGCAGGTACGTTTCACACCTGGAATATAGGTTAGATGCCATTTTCACATGCATTATGCATTTGACCTTTGACCATTTTTCATAAAACCTAGGTGCGACCCCGCTTCGTGACTGACACAGAACCTTCACACTGTTATAGAAGTGTCATCATGTGGCGATAGGGCTTTCCCGAACATGGGTACCCTAGTTAGAACCCCATTATGCTTTTGGTGCCCATGCCATTGTTTGTCCTCAGGATTAGGAGTCCTTTGTAGTCACGCCATGACGTTGCGATGAAGAATCATACTCTACTTTGTCTTATGTTGGCCATCTCCCTTAAGGACTTCCCTCAGTTATATCATGTTGTGATTGCATTGCATCATCCTAATTGCCGCTTGAGCATTGTGCCGACTCTCACTTACTCAATTGTTAGCCTGGTGCCTATGCACTTTCCCTGTCGAGCCCTGCAGAGCTTATATATTTTCCCTTCACAATTTGATGACCCTTTGACCCTGAGGGAACACACCCCCGAGTGTCTACATCCTGCACACACTTCCTTTCATTGAGCATAGGTATGTTCCACTGCTTGGGACTAGTATGCTAGTTATTTACACTCGTTCCCTCACTTGTTGTACTAGAAGCAATTTTATTCTTTTTCAAGCTTTTCCCAAATATGAAAAAGACAAAAAAAACAAATATTCCAAAAATCCGGACGGGATTATGGTCACTATTTCTTGTTGGCAGCTATTGTGTCGCCTTTGAACAGAGCATTCATTCCACTCCGTACATTATGAGTCGGGACTATAGTTGGACCTTAGGAGCTGTACTTGTTTCTCAGTTTTCTCCACTGATTGGTTAAGCTTCCAGTCATTATGGAGCCCTCTGTAATGCCTCATGCATTGCACAATTTATGTCAAGTCTAGGCTGCCTGAGTCTATCCATCTACTCATGCTCTTGTTCAAAGGAAGTCCTAAAACCATTGTCGGCCACTCCTTAGATATCTTGACTATTACATGTCGTCCATCCTTATTGAGTCAGTCCGTTTCACCTGAGATCTTCCAAATCTTTCAGCATTGCTGGTACCTCATGCTGGTTGATTGGGGATGCCTTAATGCCCTCCTTCTAGCGAGTCTCATTCTGTCGACTTCAACTCATTTATTCCGGGACTTGAGGCTTAGAGTTTGATTGAGTACCTTGAGGTTTGCAGTCATTAGTGGTAGGTTCTCTCGCCATTGACAGTTTTGGGAATACATGAATGTCCCTTGATCTATGGATTCATCCTATTGTTCCACTTCAACCCATTTATTCACACTCTGATGATTGTGCTCTATGCCTTGATGCCCATTTTCATTATTGGTGGGTCATCTCACGTCTGTTAACGGTATACATCAATGACCAGTAATCAGACGATGTCTCATCAGGTTCGACCCCAACTCCTTTATTCACTTGATGAGACTTGCACCATCGAAGACTTGTGTAGAAGACCCCAGGTGATTGTGGCATTCAGTATGCTACATATGACTTTGACTTTACATCTGAGATATCATCTCTCAGATTTCAGCAGTTTGTACCTCTAGTTTGCACCAGTTGTCTTCTTTTCAGCAGAAGACCATATCTTACTGTAGAGGGATCATGGCTATGATCACTTGTGACATATATTTACTTATGTACTGCTTCATGGCCATTGTATCAAATTGTTGTACTATACCGACATGTATTCAGAGATACTATTGTACTATGATGAGTGAGTCGTTCTTTCCACTTGTGTCTCCATCACTCCAATTCTAATTTTTATAATGTATTTCGGCCATCGTAGCACATTTCAGTCTCTGACCTCACACATTAGGGGGCATCTGTCACACAGAAATCTTCCACCCTATGAGCATCAACATTCTTTGGCCTGTGGGATCCATTTCAGTGACTCAGATCCATTTTTATCCTTCAATGATACCAGTTTGCCCTATTTTTGTTCCTATCCGCATGTTGCATCACTATAGCATGCGTACCTGTGAGTTGCATCCCTATAGCCCGTAGGTATCAAGTAAAATGGTAAAAACCACTATTACTTACTTTTTACTCCCAAAAAGTGGTCATTGGGTGACCTTTGGCTCTCCATCTGCCCAAGTAACGTCTCGATGAGTCCTTTCACCTACCTTTGAGAGGAATATATATTGAGCACATATGGCTTATGGACGGGAGGAAGAAGAGAATAGTAAAGGCACTCTAGTGGATTTTTGCCCTATCTTGAGTCTGCACTCATTGATCCTTGTAGTTGTGAACCAATTATGTTCACCTTCCAAACTCCTTGCTAGTTTGAGTTTGCCTTTCATGGAGGATTGAAGTGGTGAAGGCACAAGTGGATTGATCTAGATCTTGGTTCATATTGGTTGCCGACAAGAGGTAGTATCACTTTGTACTTCTTCTTGTTCATTAATAGAAATACTCATATTCTCGTCCATTCATGGTGTGAATGTCATTTATTATACATTGGGTTACATTTTCTTATGATATTATGGGCCATTGCTATTTGATAATGTTAATTTCATTTATATATCACATGTACTTGTTAGATATTGGTTGTCAAGACTAATTTGCAGATTACAAGTGCTTGGATGTGTGCGGATTGAAAGCTCCAACGGGGATCTACATCAAATGTTGGATCGAGGTTGGTTACATTTCTCCATTATTTTAACAATGTCATTTATAATAGCATTGTTTTGAGAATTGAGTAGATTTCTGGTAGTCATCTATCTGTTGTGGTATTCCCAAGCCATAGTGAGTTTTCTCCAATACAGAGATCACACCTGATCCCATACTGAAGCAACACCCCAAAGTGATCTTCCTATCTGCAACACTGCCTGCCCAATCTGAATCAACATAACCCTCCAGGTTAACCTTTTGATTCACATCATACTTGAGCCCATAATCAATCGTACCGTTCAGGTACCTCAGAATATGCTTTACAACAATCAGGTGAACATGTCTAGGATCCGTCAGGAATTGGCTCAAGGTGTTCACCGCAAAGCAAAGATATGGTCTCGTGTTCGTCAGGTACATCAAGGACCCAATCATCTCACGATACATAGTGGCATAAACCAACTATGTTGAAGCCTCACTGTTAGCTCTCCAAGAAACTACTTAGTGGTTATGGCTAAGTATGCTTGGTAACTTAAGAATTCAATACCCTTTTCAGTAAATGGATCGATGGGATACCACAATAGCTCGATGGAAAGGTTGCTTATCAAATAGTTAAATGAACCAGTGCTCTTAGAAACTGTAAATCAGATGATAAATAACAGAAATGATATGTAGAATATTGCTAAGACAACCAAGTATATTAATCATGCAGGGTTTATGCAACCAAATACATGCATAACATAGGGTCATACACAGCAGTAGGAAGTTCCTCAATTCAAATCATGAGCACAGGCTAAGCTAATTTGAATAGAGTGCAGAATAATGATGGATGAAAATATCTGATAACAACAACAAGAGAAAACTGTGATTTTTTATTATAATAAGCATCCAAAACATATGGCTAAGTCTCTCCAAGCTCGAACCCTTTTACAGTCTGAGTTTTCAGGCTTTATAGCCTTTACAAAGCAGTTCCCAGATCCTAAAAGCATGGATCTGTTTAATTAACTAAAACACTAACTGATAGTAAAAAGCAAAAAGATAGGGACTAATCCCTAAAATCAAGGAAATTCTGATATGGAGATCTCCTTTCAAAAGCTAATGCCCAACTGATTCAAAAATCGCTCAAAACCCTTGAGATATTGATAAAATAATTTATAATCCATTCATTCTGATCGGCTTTCTGCTAGTTCAGCGAACAAAACTGAGATCTGGGCGAAATTAGAGAAAATTGGCAAAAACAGGCTTTCGGCAGTTAACTCTTCTGCTGATTTCGTGCCTTAGCCGCCGGAAGTCAGACCTTTCGACAGCTAATGAGCTCTGTGGGGCTCGCCTAAGCTGCCGAAAGCTGTAACCGTTTCAAAAATTAAAACCCAAAATGTTGCTTTCTGCTGATTTCGTGCCTTAGCCGCCGGAAGTCAGACCTTTCGACAGCTAATGAGCTCTGTGGGGCTCGCCTAAGCTGCCGAAACCCGTAGGATTCCTGAAAAAACTGCCTTTGGAAAAAATCGATTTTCTCAACCGTCCGATGTCCGTTTTGCACGTTCGAATAGTCGATTTTGATCTACAGATCATAAGCTATCCATTGGTGCTTCCAGATCTGAATTTGGAGTTCGGGAAGGCCGTCAAAATTGCCCCGCAATATCACGCGATTTCAACAAAAATATTCCTCCAATTTCCATTCACTGCTCTGTGCAATAATTATTTTTTGCCAATTCCTTGACAATTATGCTGCTTTTAGTCCTTTAGCTTTACTGGTCGTTGTAATATAGCTGGTAGTATTTTTCCAGAGCACAATCTTTTTTTTAAATTTACACATGGAAACATTTTCGGCAACTAAAATCATTCTGGCAAACCAAATTAGCTGATGAAACTGGCCTGTTTCGGCAGTTAAGTAAACTTCCACAGACTTAGTTAACTGCTGAAAACTGAGATTTTGAATTTTGAAGGCCATGACTTATAGAAATAAAGATTTTTACCCATTCTGGCATCCAAAATGACGGTGGTCAATTTGGGAGATAACACTCACTCAATAGCTTTAGGTTCGATGCCATAGGTGTGGCCATGGCCTTGCAGTCCATCATCCCGAACCGCTTCAGGATCTCTACTACATACTTCCCTTGTCCAAGGAAGATTCCATCTGTACTCTGCCACACCTCCATACCTAGAAAGTAATGCATCATACCCAAGTCCTTCATCTCAAACTCGGCAGCAAGATTCCTCTTCATGTTGGCAATCAACCTATCCTCACTTGTCACAAACAGGTCATCCACATACAGTAGGAGTATCACTGGATTTCCTTCCGCAACCTTGTAGTAAAGGTTGGAATCCTCTTTACTCTTGGTAAATCCCAAACTGGACAAGAATCCGTCTATCCTATCGTATTATGTCTTGTGTGCTTGCTTCAATCCATACAAGGATTTCTTCAATCTGCACACATATGACTCCTTGTCATGTGTCTCAAAAAATGAGTGGCTACTCCACATACACTTCCTCTTTGACTACACCATTCAAGAAAGCTGTCTTGACATACATTTGGTGTATCTTCCACTTCATTACTGCAGCCAGAGCAAGTACTATTCTGATGGAAGTGTATCTGGCTATAGGTGAAAAATTCTCTTCATAATCTATCCCTTCTTTCTGGGAGAAGCCACAAGCCACAAACCTTGCCTTGTATTTCTCTATGCTTCCATCTACAGCATGCTTGATATTGTAGATCTACTTGGAAGTCACAACAAAATTCCCTTCTGGTCTTGGGACCACATCCCAAACATCATTCTTCATGATCGACTGGTACTCCTCGATCATGTCATCCTTCCATTACTGCATCCTAAATACTGGGAACTTCAGATTCTTCAATATCTTCAATAGATAGTTTTATTGAACTTCATTGCCGGAACAAATGTTGTAGTTGAGTCTTCATCGCTTGTTCTTCAAAACAAGTCTCTTTTGCAGGTGATGGTACATGGTCTTTCCTACAAGACAAGTTCAATTGCATGATTAGAAACATGTCATAGATTTCAGAACAAATTCTTACACATAAAGACATATGTCATACAGTCATGCAATTATCTTAGCCAATGCTTCAATACAACATTTATCCATATCCCGTAACTTTCTAGATGCATTCCATCTCTACCAGAACATTGTTAATAGTGTGCACTACTCCCAACATGTCAGCAAAGAGTTTTCATTCTAGATAAGTAGCAATGGAATGTTGTACAGTACCATAGGCCACTTACCTATTACTATATTAGTAGTATCTTGTTCATTAATGCAACCTTTTCTAAAATGCATAATATACATCCTAAATCTAGGAACATAAGTATGTACATGACTGAACAAAATCATATATACAAGAAATGTCAATTTACATACTTATCTTTGTTTGCTTGTTGGGTGGACTCCCTCTCAATCTTTGATTCCTTGCAGGAACTACTGGAGTGAGCTCCCTCTCGGTCTTTGCTTCCTTGAAGGAACTACCGGAGTGACCTCCCTGTTGATCTTTGCTTCCTGGATTATCTGTCTTTGAACTTATATCCATCATGGACTACTATGCATGCTTAAGTGTGCACTAGTGTCATCCTCAAGATCTCATACATAATCATACATGCATTAGTATAATCTCAATAATATCAAAACATTATGATTCTAAAGAATCTTAAACATGTATGGTTATGGTCATTTCATACACATGTAATTTATCACAAGCGTTAGTATTTCAAGGTTTCAGGGAGTACTTCTTTTACTCATGCATGTTATTATTTGACCCTAGGACTCTTCTAGTTTGTCATATCATTAATCAAACTAAGAAGCATAATATGCATAAACCCATGATTACTCAAACTTATAACTTCATGAATAATCATTATCAATCATACAAAAGCATACTTATCTAAGATCCTAACACAAAGTAGGATTCTAACTCGATATAGGAAAACATACATGGATTATCATGCTTGTCTAACATACCCAAACAATGTCTCCTTGTTCTCTTCAATCTTGTGCTAGTAAACTATATATCTCATAAGTTAAGCATTGTAGAACCAAATTATACATACCTCATAAGTAGAGATTCTATGTAATCAATGGATATGAATGAGTCTTTGTCTTCATGTCACCATGGTCATATGTTCTTGATCTAGAACTTGAATTGTCTTTCTTGATTTACCTTTCATGTTAGCAGACAACATCATCCTCATACAACACCACAGTGCATTAGTACAATCATAAGTGTCATAAACCTAATCAATGAATGTCTTCTATCATTTACATGCATTCATACTTTTACTAAGGTTATAAGACAAGTCTAAAATTAACCAGGATTGTACTAACCTCAATAATATGAAGACAAACTTAATCATGAACATATTTCAAAACATACCTGTATCTCTTCAAGTCATACCTATCGGGATTGCTTGTAGTATTCTTTTGTAATGCCTTAGCCTCATCTCCCCCTGGAATTGGAACTTATGTAGGTGTCCAAATCATTCTCTTCTAGGATTAACCCAATCCACTTGATTTGTTGAATATGAATCTGGAGCTGGCTAGGGTTTGTCAGAGAAACCCTAAAACTTCAAAATTTGAATTTCAAACTTTTGATTGGATGAAAAAATGTGCCTTGTTGAGCTGATCAAGCTGGTATACTTCAATTTTGAAATCTCCAAAATTTGACCCCTCAAAATTGACTTTGAAAGTTTCGAATTTGCAGCTTCTGTCAAATTCTGGTTTTCTGGTCAAAATCTTGAACTAGGGTTTGATAGAGCCTAGGGTTCTACCCAACTAAAAAAAATCGATCTTGGTATCTAAATTTCTATTTTGATGAGGAGCATCCAGTCATGGTCTCAGATTCCAACTTTTTCAGAAACCCTAATTTCCTGCAGTAGTGACGAGCCAAAAATGAAAGTGCTCAAAATCCAATTCTGTTTGGACAGAAATATATGCCATATTGTTTCTGATGTATCTCTAAAATTTAAAATCCTCAGGGTCTGAAACTTCGGCCTATGATAGAATGACCTGTCATCTTTCTAACCCAACATATCTGAGCTTTAATGGATTCTTTGAGAGAGAGATATGCCAAGTGTCGCAACGTGACCTGTTTATGGGATTGAACAGTATAGCGAACTTGTACGGTGTTCCACATGTCACTGTTTCAAATTCGGCCTATGAAAACTGGACCTATGAAACTAAAGTCCATGACCTAACTGTCACTTTTTATGGAATTCCATTTGGAGCTTCCTTTCCCGAGATATGACCCTTTTTCCTAGGTCACCTGTTTAGGATTGCATTCTAGAAGAGGCAGAAACCCTAACTTGTACGGATCATATCTCACAAAGTACAATGAATATGAGGCTATCCTTCAGACACAAGGTACATGGACATTTCATCTTCCACTTGTAAAATTTGCAGATCCTGAACATTCGCCAAATCTGAGTTATAGTGAAAGTGCCACGATGACTGGTTTTTACCATACTAAGCCCTAGCTTCCAATTTGTCGCAAGTGCAACAAGTGTCATAAATTCCATACCATGCCTTCCTTCAGGCTAGCTATGATCCCATGTTAGTTTTTCATCATTTAATTCAATATGATCTAGGATCTTAACTGAGAGAATAACATGTACAACATATCAAACACAAGATATAAGAGACACAAAGCATTTCACTGGGGAAAACCAAGAAGGTGAAAAACCCCGCAACTTCCTCAGAGATAGAATGAGCACCAATAGAAAGATCACAAAGATCAAACCCCACAACAAGAGATAATATCCTAGAAGCTGCTCCTCCTCCACTTGTGCGCACTCCTCCTCTCTCTCACTAATGCGAAGTGATTGAGTGTGTGAATGAATAAATGAGAGAGTCACACTCTCTATTTATACTTTACTTTCACTTGACATTTACTCAACTAGGTCGGCCCCAACATAACCAATTAACATAATGCTGACTGGGCCGACCCCACTAGGGTGGTCTAATAACCCTTTAACCCACATGACTCATATAGGGCCAACCCCACCAAGGTGGTGTAATAACCCATCAAGTATAAGTTATGACACTTACAATATAACTTGCGACACTTGCAAGTACAAATGACGACACTTCCAATCGGAGGAATAATACATCTCCGTTGGGGATACAATAAAGTACAAATGTAATACATAGAAGAATATCTTCCGAAGTTACAAATACATCAACATTGAAGACCCAACTGGACATTCACTTGTTGTAGTTCCCCTTTCAAAGAGGTGACTTCAATCTCCAATATTGTAATTTTATTCCTTTTGTTTTAGCTGTCCTGTTATGTCTGATAGTTGTTCCTGTAGATATTTATTTTTCTTTCTTGGTTTCTTCAGCTCTTCCGAAGCACTAATAAGTTCTCCTTCAAAATCTACTTTATCCATTCCTACATCTTCCAATCCTTCATATTATGAGTCTTCTTCAATTTCCATGAAGATCATTTCTTGATCATTCTCATCAGATGAACTACTGTCCTCTTTGGAATACAAACTCTTTTTATTCTTATACTCCTACCTGTTTTGTTGGTGTATATTACTTTGTTCTCTATAGTTAAGGTCCTCTTTAGTTTCACTATATTTGCTTTCCTTATAAGGACACTTAGAAGCAAAGTGACCTACTCTACCACATCCAAAAAATTTTAAAGGCAACTTATCTTTGTATTTTCCATGACCTATTTTGAGATTCTTCACAAAATTTGCTTTTTCATCATCTGATGCATCAGAGAGACCATTTTTATGCTCCGTCCTAATACCTTTTTCCTTTTTGGAAGCTTTGAAGGCTGTCTCTTTTATGGAAGGATTCTCTTTTTCTGTCCTCATCTCATATGTTATAAGAATTCCATGAATCTCATCCATATTTAATTTGTCCAAATCACTTATGTCCTCTAGAACTGATATGTTGGGATCAAATATTGTTGGAAGGGACCTTAATACCTTTTACACAACTGCTTCTTCACCAATTTGAACTCCAAGTCCTATGATTTCATTGACAATCTCATCTACTCAAAGAAGATAGGTTGCAATGTTTTCTTCTTCCTTCATTTTGAGGGTTTCAAACTATCCTGAGAAATTTTGCAGCTTTGCTTTCTTAAATTTATCATCTCCTTCATATATGTTCTTGAGTTTGTCCCATACCTCTTTGGATGATGTACATTGCATAAATTTGTCAAATTCAGTGTCTTTTAAACCACACAGTATTGCATTTCTATCCCTCGCATTGCATTCACAATGCATCTTGTTAGCTGCATCAACTGCAGAAATACTGGGAACTTTGTAACCACTTATGACAGATTTCCAAACATCAGTTTCAAGTGATTGTAAATATACTTCCATCCTTATGCTCCAAAAGGTGTATTTAGATCCATCAAACCTTTGATATCTGTTCGCTGAAAGTCCCTCCATCTCCACGTAGTGATATTTATCTTCCATCTGTTAAACTGTTACTGAAGCAACTCGCTTTGATACCAATTGTTGGAACTCTTAATGATACTGAGATGGGGGTGAATCTGTATCATGCACATATTTACAAATAATTCACTTTTTAAAACAAGCACCAATTTCTATTTAAAACCGCATCAATACAAAAATTGTGCACAAATATTTGAAGAAACATTTGTGTGTGTATATGTGTGTGTGTGTGTGTGTGTGTGTGTGTGTGTATGTATGTATAAAATTAAATTACAGAGAAATATGGGAGACACCAATATCCACTAATGTGAGAACTGACTCACTCAGACACTCCTTTGATTGGGACACCAATCCCATTGGAAAGCACCAACTTACAGACTGCAGGCTTCAACGTGTGAGGACCCCAATCCTCCACGCAAGAACCAACTTGCTGAATCAAGGTCCAATCTGTTAGTACACTAATCCTCTGCACAAGAACTAACTCACAATGTTCAGGAAGCAACATGAGTGGAGACACCGATCTCCTTTCCTTACCTCGTCCAACCACCCTGAGATATAGATGTTGTTGTATGTTGACTTTAGATCTGCATGAACTAAGATTTGCGCTTTACTTCACAGACTGCTGTACTTACTTATGATGTATTATGGTTCAAATTTGGTCACTGATTCTCTTATACTATATTCTTCTACATTTCCATTTCATAATATATATTCTACGCACATATACATTCACATGTTTCTTACGCCTTTCTCACAACTGCTCCTCCTGTCTGCGTGATTGCTCCTTGTTCTTCTTCATTTATTGTAACCTCACGCACTTCTTCAAATCATATTTCCTTTGATTCCCCCAAGCATTTCATCTATGCAAATCTTGTAAATTCAGAATATTACTTCATTTGTTCCTCCAAGATTACTTCCCATTCATCAACTTGACTCGTATTTATACTCAACTTGTTTGATCAATGTGTCCACAAGTTGGGGCTTCTCTAAGCGGTAACACCCCTTCTTCATTTTTTACGGTCAAGCTTACCCAAGCATCTACCACCTGTATTAACTCGCGTGAATGAGGTACCATGACTTTGTGGGTCTTGCACACTCTAGTTCATTGGCTTAGTGGGACTTGCACACTGGAGTACCATGAATAGGTGGGATTAAGGACTTGCACACATATTTTTATATACTTATTCAAATTGACACATAGACACCAAGTCCAACAACCTTTTGTCATCATCAAACAAATTCTTTGGCATCTATGAAAACACCAAATTTCAACAATATTGGAATTTGATTTGGAAGTGTGAGAGTATACCATTCATGAATTTATGGCAAAACTGGTACAGAAACTGGTACAAAATTGCAGAAATAGAACTCATGCAACCATCATTAGTAAAACTTTAGCATAATCAACTTTAATTACTAAAAAAATTAGAAAATAAAATATATTAACCAAAAGGACATATTAAGGCTTATATGGAGGCTTAATGATGGAAAATGGTCATATACTATAGACTGCATATGGGGAAATGACTTACGAATAGGGGACTTGTTATGCAGGAAATGTGGCAAAATTGCAGCCTAACAACTAGCTGCCTCTTGGACTACTTTTTTTTCTATTCAAGACTTGCAAGAAAGTGTTATAGAATATCAAGAAAAATGATATAGATGTGATCTCTTGGATCCCTCCAAAAAGTTAGATTGTCTTGCAAAGGATTGTTAGACTACAAACTAGTAAACAACAAAAAGGGTTAGGAATACAAATATAGTGGGAAGTAAGGGTCTGTATCAAGATATTTTATCGTTGTCCAACCTGTGGGAAGTGAGATAAAATCTGATACAAACAAAAAATTAATTATTTACAAATAAAAACACAAGGATGTACAAGTGCTAGACTGCGTTTCTCTTGAAACTAGGTGCAAAATTATAAGGATTTTAATGCAGTCATTCTAGGTTCTTTGATCTTAGATCTAAATTCAGAAGTAAAATATGTTCCAAATATAATATGTATGAGATTAAATCAGATCTAATGAGATATATAAATTTTGATAATAAAAGAGCTCACTAATCATGTGATAAAAGGTGATGAATTGAAGCTTTTTTAGATTGAAAAGAGGGCTAAATAAGAGACAATGGAGCCCTTGATTCCTAGGAAAATTGGCTTACCCAAAAACCTGAAAAAATAACTTTTATAACAATGAACTATAGACACTCAAATGCTGCAAATTAATCACCATTTAAAAAAAGAAAAGTGCTAGTATTAAATGTTGGTAATGATTCTAGTTTATTTTGCACTTGGAAACTAGTATTTGAAAAGATATACTTAAAACAAGTATGAAATTTATGATCCAAGTAAACAAAATGATATTTAAGTTTTAAAATAAAGATTCAAGTTATAAAGAGAGATAATGGAATCCTTGAAGGTGACTCTAGAGATCCGGGGAAGAATGCTGAGGGACTAGTTCTTTAAGGATCATGGAGACCTGCAAAAAGAAATTTAGATACACAAAGAGAGATAATTCTTGCTCCTTTCTTCTTCTAGGTGTATCCTACAGAAGAGAATTTAACACAAGAATATATATACAATTGATAATATTCCTACCTTAGCTACTTCTCCTATAACCTATAATAGATCCTAGAAATAATACTAGGTTTTATTGTGTTCAGAAGTAATACCCATACAAGGGCCAATGGAAACAAGAATAACATGTATTTAAATTAAATCAAAGTTACCTTACATGTATCAGTAGAACATCTCATCAACACAATTAAGGAACCAATCCCTTTTGACCTCCAAAGTCCTAAACAATTTTATTTCAAACTCAAAAGAGCAAAGCTACAATAGAATACTCAACAAAAACCAATTCCTAAACCAAGAGGAGGGGCCTCTTTAAATAGACCAAGGAAAATAGAATTCACCCCACTTGATATGGTGACACATGGAGGGGCTCCAAAACCCTAGTTAAGGATCTAAAACCATAATGCACCACTTGGAGGGGGGGTAGAACAATTTGGGGGGTGATTTGAGCTTGACAAGGCCTTAAATGCACCATTTAGAGGAGTTAATTGAGTTTCTTAATGAGTTAAATAAATTAAATAGGGATTTAATTCCTTAATCCACCACCTTTACCAATCAACTAGAGCAAGATTATGATTTAAAATCAATTAACTAGGCCTAACTTGGCCTCCCATGTGCCACCTTTAAGAGAGTTTGAGCACAATTAAGGGTAATTTAGGAATTAAATGAGTTAATTGATCCTCCAAAACCCTAATGCATATCTCTTGAGAAAAATTAGGATCTTGGATCACTTAACTACCCCTCCATGTCACTAGTGTCCCACCTCTTGGAAAACTGGAGTAAAATTAAGAGTTTGAATTAGTTAACTAGCCCTCCCAGTCACTGATGCGCCACCTCTTGGACAACTGGAGCAATTGATGAGTTAACTAGGCCTCCAATGAACCACCATTGAAGAGGATACTTAGGATAGTTATGATATATTCTTGATTGCTTGAGTTAAATCCATAATTAGGGGAGGTTCCCTTCTTTGTAAGATATTGATTTGTCAAACTTGAGAGCCAATGCAACCACTGATGGATGACTCAAGAGAGGCGCAACACCTTTGGGAGGGGATCCCAATGCTACATGGAGGACTCTATGGTGCCACACTTCTCCCCTAGAAGAGGGAAGACACATGCATGCACACCTCCTTGAGGGGGGGGATGCCCCGAATATTCCTTTTACAATTTATGACCCCATTAACACAATTGTTCATAGTTGATTTCCAATTTGCTTCTACTAGGGACAAAAAATTCCATGCTTGATGATAGGACCATGTTAGATTGACTAAATTTGACATCACACCCAAAGGAATTAGACACGAACATGAGGCACCTATGTTATAACACACTTTCTCTTTGGAGGTGTGAGTGAAAAAACCATGTTGAACTCTGATCACTAGGATCTAAGTTCAAAAAGGTTAAAAAATCACTCCAAAGGTGCCATAAGATAAGTGACTCAATTATGCCAGCCCTTTTACACATGTAAAATATGTCAAAATTTTACAAACAACCTCACTTTGACCATGATAAAGGAGGTGCAAAGTACACCAACTGAGTAGAAGATTGCTTGATCGGATGGGGGGACTGGAAGGTCCCTGTTGGATGAAGTATTCTTCCTAGTTAGCACCTTGTGCATACTAGGTGGCAATAGGACACACATATAAATCTCTCATCTTTAAAATAGTACTACTTTTATATTTTGTATTGTCAACATAACTAATTGAGTAAGTATTTGTATTTTTTTCTATGGGGATATAACTTTGGGACAAAGTTTCCTAAAGTGGGGGAGTCTCTAACACCCCAACATTAGACATTAGAATAAGTATAATAATAGAAAAAATAAGAGAGTCAAGTAATATGTAAAAATAGAAAGGAAATGTGCACTTGTAATTTTAATTTAGTGCAGAGATGACAAGTGTTTCACATATGCAAAATTAAGAATTTGTGTAAAATATGGAAGTTTAGTAATAAAAGGGAGCAAGAACAAGAGTTTAGGGGAGGAGTCTTGTTGGTTGTTTTATTGGGTTTGTTTCTTGTTGTGTGGGTTTTATATTCTTTGTGAACCTGTTAAGAGGGAGGATAAGGAGGAGAAAAGGGTGGAACATAGAATGATAGAAATAAAGAAAATAGTTAAGGTCTCACTTGGTCTGGAATATTGTTAATTGATGAGGGATTAGGGAATCATACTTTACTGGGAGTTGGTTGGGTGGAGATTTTTCCCCTCAATTATGATTTTTTTAAGTTTCCCATTGGGGAATCTAGGCAGACTAGATAACACAAATCCAAATACACACAATGATGAACCACACAAACAAAGATAATTAACGTGAAACCACATTTTCTCATTGAGATATGTACATATTAATACATGGAGAGTGACCCTTGATTTCATATTCCAAATCATATCTAAGACTCCTTCATGACTCTTCATATTAACCGTGACTCTTGGTATTCATTACACATGGATATGCTTAACCTGAAGTATTAGGTTCCCAACAATCCCCCCATTAATCCATAGGGTTGTATATGAGTCCAAGTAGAGAGATAAAATATGAAGAAGGACAACTGCAAAATACTGAAGAATATTTCTGAATCAAAGGTTAGCAGAAGCCGATGTATTCTACTAAATGGGTGGTTTTAAGCTGACCTCAAACTGATATATCTCAGCAGCTATAAAGTTGTGGTCCTGGATGATCACAAATCATGAACCATGAAGGTGGTTTAAGGATTACTACAAACTCTGGAAGTTGGATCAAAGGCTCAGAGGTTCCTGGAAAATTCTGAAAGGCTAGCAGAAGCTTAATTCTTCTACTAAATGGTAGTTCAATGATGACCATGAACTCTAGAACTTGGCTCTAAAGCTCATAGGTTCTTGGAACATTCCAAAATCTAGTAGAATTTGATTCATTCTACTAAATGAATAGTCATGGATCTAGATTTGGATTTGGTGGCTCTGGATCTGGATGTAAATATGAGTTTGGCTATATAGTTCAGGATCAATAATTTGGATTTGATACAAAATATCTTGTTCCCACTCACTTTTTCTCGCTCACCTTTTTTTGATCATCAGTCATTCCCCCCTGTCAGGAATAAGGTGAGGATATTAAGATCTCTCAATTGCAATATGTGTCATTATTTGTGAAATAAATCGTTGGCATGAATTATAATCTTTTTGTCTATTCAATACCATTTCCAAGAAGTGATTCATCCGTAGTGAATATTCTCTCTTCAAGGTTTCTTTAGAATGAAGCATTTGTCTGAAGAATGGGTATTCTTTCCACAATGCTTACAAGGGTGAAGATCAAAACGTTGATATTTCATGTGGCCAACTTGATCACAATGTTGGCATGTCAAACTATGAACAAGTGTATATGTATATGAACTTTTTGTCAAGAACCCAACACTTTGAAACTAGATTGTATTGGAGTAATCAGGATTGTGAATGGTCACTTCCTTGTCATATCCATGACTGGTTCTGTGCTTGTTGTCGTTGATCTCTTCAAATGGTTTGATGATGGGCTTGGAACGAAAAAGTAGAACCTGTGTATGAATAACTTCATCTTCATTTTATTTCTCTATTGAAGTCGATCCATTGATTTCCTTATGTGCTTTTGAAGAGGCATCATTCTGTGCATGTAACCGAATGGAATCATAAAGAGGATTGTTCTGAACATGAACAAGTTCATATTGTGTTTCTTTTTGTAGAATATTTGACTGAAGATGTAAAAAATCAAGTGTGTCTTGTGAATATTTTACACAATCTCAAATGTGAGTGAGAGTGGTCTTGTATACCATGATAGAGTTGTCGACAAAAGAGAGAAGTAGAGTGTTTAGTAACTCTACCAATAAATTCATTTTAGCCATTGAAAACTATGAATCACTCAAATAGTGAAAGGATTATTGAAACTCTATCCTTTTACAAATTCTCAACAATTTCAACTCAAAAAAAATAAAGGGTGTTGGTCTCAGTTGAGAATGCACCTATTTACAAACAACTCAACTTAGAAAAAAAACATAGTTTGCAAGTTTCAATGTAGAATCCGAAACCGAGTTGGTATTTTAAAAGATGAATGCTTTAATAGAGTTATGGAAAGAGGATTATATGCTTCTATAATACAATCTTTTGGAGAATTTGTAGAAACAACTGCAAACTTGCTTGAATTCTTCAAATGGCACACAAAACTAGTCCCAAATCTCCTATGGAAGCTTTTGCAAATTTTCCTCACAATGCCTACAATTTAATAGTATTTTGGAAGAAAAAACAAAGGTGTAGTTCTATGTCTCTACCACCTTATTTATAATTCAATTCAATAATATTTTCTTTCTATATACTCTATACTATTTCTGCACACTATATAATATTTCTGTAGACTCTACACTATTTCTACACACTATATAATATTTCTGCAGAATCTATACTATTTATGCAGACTCTATAATACTTTTGCAGACTGTACAAATTATTCAATGTCATACAATTAGTCTATAATACAATAACTATCATACTAAGATAATTTCTTCTCCAAATCATTGGTGCAAGAAACCATGTGATGATGCCCTAGAAAACATTGTAATAGACATTAATTTCAATGGTCATTGGTAATCAAACTGAGATGGAATAATGAAGGCTATTATGAATAGAATTATAATTCTTACCAACACATTTAGTGGCAGAGCCATTGCATAGTGGTAGTATTATCTTTCAAATGCCCATCATTGAACATATAGAGTAACCCTATTTCGATCAATATTTTTATTAAATCCAATCACTATTCAACATGTATAATAACCAACTAAGAGAAAACAATGCATTCAACAACAATGATATATGTAACAACAATAATGATATACTAGTCACACACAACTCTTCAAGGAAGAAAACACATCTCTTCAAAACTTCATGTGAAGGTATCCACTAATATTTTCAAGTCTCCACCTGCAGGTAATATTATAGATAAAGACAACAACTCCACACTCTTCAACAATTCCATGGAGGAGAGGTAATGATGCACAAGAGAGAGGTCATGCAAGAGGAAGATGTTCCATGCAGCAATTATTTAAAAAATTGTGGGACATAACTCCAAAGAGGGATTTCACCAATAATACTTGCAACAATCACTAAGGAGAAGATCCAACTCCATGGTGTGGTATCCACATCTCAAGTCGTAGCTTCCAACACTAACTTCCAATAGGTTCTTTTGATATAGATAGGGTAACAATATTTCCATGCACCGATAGTAGAAATAATCAATGGAAAAAATAAGCATCCAACGTTCTAGACTCCAAGTCTCCACGCTGGTATACCAGCCTCAAAATCCTCTATTTGTTGAGTCAATGACAAAAAATGCACAATCATGTTCTTGATGAAATCATGTGGCCAGGGGCATCGATCATAGTGAAATAGTATTTAGCTGTCTCAAACTTCCGTAGTGCGATATCACTTGTCATACCATGTTCATGTTTAGCCTATAGGTGGAAACAAAGACCCTCACATAGAAAAATGCACCAATTTCAATGTTGCTCCAACACTTCTACGCATCTCCAAACTTCAATTATATGCAACAAATATTGAGAATATAGATAGGTATTCACACCATCCACATTGGGTCTGCACTAAAGGAGAGAAAGGAGTCTAGGGTTCATACAGGTTACAACTTCTAGACTCAACGAGTGACCCTCATGCAATGAGAATGGTCTCCACACACAACAAGAAGGAGGGTAGGATGAGATTTTACCCGTAGCAGCAAATGGTCTTCACTTCAAAAGTAAAGAGGCAATTCACGTTGGGAATACCACACTCCATGAGAAAAAAGAGAGAGAGACTCCACAAATATCACACACCAGTCTTTACATTATGGTGGAAAGAAGAGCCAGTATTGAACACAGATACCTTTTCAATGCAATTGCTAGGGTTCATGGTCTCCACACTACACACCGCCAAATGTGGAGGATAAGATAGGGTTCATGCACTAAGAAAATAAATGGCACCCTTCATATGCAACACTCAACGCATAAATAACTAGAGTCACGTGATACATAGAAACTTGAATGAGAGTGATAACCAACAATAACATAATGGTATCCACACAAAGCATAATGGTATCCACAATGGTGGACAGTCTCTACGTCTAAAATGGTTATGATATGAGGAGTGGGGAAGTAAGAGAATGATCCAGTCACACATAAAAATACTAAGACTTGATACACATCAACTCTAAAAACGATGGGAGGATGAGGACCGTGCACAATAACTACTATAAGATACATAGACAATGCATGCACAGATAAATTACTCTAAGACAAGAACACCGTAGAATAATAATGCATTCCAGAATTAGGACTTGCAGGTGAATGGTCACGTAGAGAGAAGGCACACAATTAATCTAATTAGTAAGACATAATATGGAAGGATGAGTGCAAACAAAGCCACATTCATTATGCCAATATTGAGAGACTGGGGTAGATTGCATGTTTGACAAGGTCACATGCCACATAGATTACAACAACTCTAATACCATTGTTAAGTTTCCCACTAGGGTAGATAGGCAGGTTGGCTAACACAAAGAAAAATACACACAATGGTGCACCACAAAGACAAAGATAATTGACGTGAAAACACATTTTCTCATTAAGATATGCACATATTAATACATGGAGAGTGACCCTTGGTTTCACCTTCCAAGGCATATCTTGGAATCCTTCATGACACTTCATATTCACCTTAATGCTTGGTCTTCATTACATGTGAATATTCCTAACTTGAAGTATTAGGTTCCCAACAATTGTGGATACAAAACATGGTGACTGAAGGAGGACAAGGTATGCATGCAAATTGGTAAAGTTGGTTATTGATAAGGTAAGTAGATACTCTTCTCCTTGAATAAGAATTTTAAATTATGCAAGTTAACTATTAGTTATTTGTACTTGATGTATAGAAACTTGATAGATTAGTTCTTTTTGAACTTTTTCTTAGTACATATGCCATTTAATTAGGGTTATCAATTTTCTATTGGGTTTGTTACATTTTGCATATAAATTGGTTATGCATACATTTACATTTTTCATTCAAAACTCTAGGACATCATTTACAACCAATAATGGCCACTGAGCTAGAATATTGATGGATTCCCCAGATCAAACAATGTGATGTCTAATTGGGACCTTTAATCTACAAGAGTACCTCGAGGCAACTATGGTGATTGTATCCAAGATAACCAATACAACAATGCATATCTACAAACAAAGCTAATGTAAACAATGTTCCAATCATATAATATCAACTTTGTAAATGGTACTAAATCAAATAATAAGTGCAACAAACAAGTGATATAATCTAGGAATGAGAAGAAAAACTAAAAAGAACACTCCAGGAAAAGAAAAGAGCCACTATCCCTAAAACATATCTACAAAATAAGCAAATCAAAATAAAAGGAAAATCTCTCTCAAATATTTTCAACAATGGGGGTCTCAAGTCCTATCGAAAGAAAAGAAGTAGAAAGACAAGTTGGGTATTCCAAATACCAGACAGGAATAGGGGCCTCAAGTCCTATCTAGTCCAATGACTGAACATTGAAGGGAAAATTTATAGAGAGAGACTCTTCTCATTGCTATCTACTCCAAGTGTCCCTCCACCTAAAAGGATCACCTATGGTAAGATGCCTAATAGAATGGATACTAAGCTACCTCGTTCATGGACACTTTAGATGAGTTACCCGCAACTTCAGATCGAAGGGAATGATTTGGATGATCTTCAGTATTCAATGGGGAAGGTGCACCACTCAACAATTCGGTTCAGGTCTAGCCATGTACCACCCTAAAAGGATAAATCCACCCATAAATTTTCCTCAGCGTTTTCAATAGTACTAGAGAATTTTGGATCCCTAGAAAGTCAACCACTATATGTCATATGTATAGTGTCTGGGGGGGATTTTTTGGATTCCTACTATAGTGTCCCTTTTAATGAATTTGTAAAAACTAGAAAAAATTGCAAATTTTGGCCAATTCGACCCTTAGACTAGTATTGACCCAAATGCCTCCAAATGGATCCAAATGCTTCCTAATTGGTTATGAATGTGTTTGGAAGGTATTAAGAAATAAAAATGATTCTTATGGATGATTGTACACTCTCAAAATACTTCTGCAACAGTCAATTACAATCAGGGAAAGATAGGGAAATTTACTAGTCAAATCGAGGTTCAAATCCCCCAAGGGTAGTGGTCAAAGATGGATATCCAAATGCTGTACGACCTTAACAAATTTAAGAACAGAGACATGGTACTATTAAAGGAACTCAATGGGATACCAAATACATAATCAACCAGTTTCTAAAGGCTTATGCAAGTCCCATAAATCAAAGGTTTGTGGACATGTCTTCACATAGGAGGAAATGCTAGTAAACTTCACCGCTTGCTATGAAATTCAAGATTTATGTTCCAAGGGATTATGAAATGTATATGAAACTTATTCCAGAAATTAATGACTATCCAGACATCATAAAAATCACATATATGAACTGATACAAGTCCAATTAAATCAACTTCAAGCTTTCATAACAAGCTGTAGGGAAAATGGCACCATTTATGCATTGTTTGGTATTTTTACATAGTTCCACTTGGTATTTCGACCTGAGAGTATTCTAAGCATTAAAAAAATAGTATATATATATATCAGAATACAAATAAATGGGGCCACTATATATCCCACTGATCCAGGTGGATATCGGTGGCCACCCACCTTTCCAACTGGCTCAAAACAGTTTTCTGGCAATTTCGGTAATATACTATTTTTAGTAGTTTTTGGGTCTTGAACTTTCGGAACCATTTTGAGGCCCTAAACGACATTTTTTCGGCGTCGAATTCTTGGGAAAATATGAGTACTGCGCACCTGCCCCGCCCGCATGCTAAACTCGAGATTTGCTGACCCTTTTTGTAGTCATTGAATAGATCTTTCTAACAAGCTATTGTGTACCCCAAACGGAGATCGTATGCAAGAGTTACGACCCCGGGAAGTTGATCTACTAACTTACCCAAATGGGGCCCACATGACTTTTGGCGCTTCGTCTCCTAGGGTTAAGTTTTTGGATGTCTAGGGTTTTTGACATTCTTGTTTATTGTAAAAGGCCTTCAGTGACTCATTGTAACCATCTTGTTCCGAATGAGCGCAATCGTCACATCTCTTCCCAGAGATAAGCCTCCACCATTCCGGCAAGCTTGTTTTCCACTGCATTTTACAGTTTTAGCTTATTTCCTTATTGAATAGAAAACCAGTTTTATTGTAACTCTGTTATTTTGTGTTAAGTATCTGATAATAATCTTTATTCATTTTGTTTCTGCTCATAAAATCTGGATCAGTGGTATCAGAGCGGTTTGCTCCTTGTTGTCTTAATCCATGTCCCCAATGAGGTAAGGGTACAAAGAATTGGGTCTCGAGCTTGTTTCTCTTGAGGAAAAAATATCTTGCATGCCCAAGCGACCTCTCATGGAAAGAGAAAACAAAGATGATGGGACATGAGATCCTTTCAAAATGTTGCTTGAGGAAGCCCTCACGCAACAGAGGAACGAGATGATGGATAGTTTCGTGCAAATCCTTCGGTGACTACCAACAAGCGACACATCTTCCTCGAGCAAAGGCACCGCCCCATTCAAGGTACAAATCAACTTCGATATTCCTATATTTGAAGGTCAGATAGACGCAGATGCTGTAGATAAGTGGTTGAATCTACTAGAAGGGTATTTTTCTGTCCATAACTTCTCGAATAGAGAAAAGATTACTTTTGCACTCCTCCAATCCGTTCCCCATGTCAAAGATTGGTGGGAAAATTTCTGTGAACAAAAGGACATAGATGAACACTCATTATTTTCAGTCATGGCCACCTAGGAAGCCTTCAAGGATGCTATTAAGGAACAATACTACCCTATTGGAAGTTATGACAACTTGTATACCAAATGGACCACACTGCGACAAGAAAGAGACCAAGCAGTGCCAGAGTTCACAAATATATTCCATACCTTGCGCACCAAGCTGGGTATAAAAAATTCAGAGCTACATCTGGTGCTCAAGTATCGCGGTGGTTTGCATAGATACATCTAGAATGAAATGGAATTTCTGGACATCTCTTCCTCGGGCGCGGCCTATTGATATGCTGTCAAAATCGAGCAGAAGCTCAAACAAAAGACGTTGCAATTTGGGCCTGGGAACCCCTCACAGCAAAAGATAGGAAAGGGCGGCCCCAACTCACAGAGTAAAGGATAGAGAAAAGATGGACAGTTTCAGGACAACCAGTCTAAGCCGCAAGCAAAGAAGGACACCGAAAAGACAAAGAAAGATACCGGGAAGTGGTGCGACTTCCATAAGAGCCATTGGCATAACACTGCTGACTGTCGCTCAAAATAGTCGCTGGTGGCCGAAGTGAAAGCATTTGAATCAGATGTGGATTCTGACTCTGAGTCCGAACCAGAAAGGGGACGATGGATCATTGACGTGGAACCCAGTTCCACCATTGCTACCACCAACATCCAACCTGATGAACCAGACAAGCCAGAAGAAGGAGAACGCCTCTTCCATTCACAGATGTGGGTAAAAGGCACCTCGTTGCACTTAATCGTTGATAGTGGTAGCTAGAAGAACCTCATCTCAGCAGGGGTCGTCAAGCGCCTGACACTTTTGACAATGCCGCACTCACAAACCTACACCATTGGATGGTTCCGCAAAGGAAGCAATCTCTGCATCAGCCAAGAGTGTCGACTGTCATACGACATCAATCCCTTCAAGGACAAGGTATTATGTGATGTTGCTTCTCTCGAAGTTTCAAATGTTCTTTTGGGCCAATCTTATTTATGGAAATGCCATGTTTTATAAGAGTTTAGGCCTGGTAGTGTTATTATTTCTTTGAACAGGAAATTATATAGGCTACCCAAGGTAGTCCCTCCTAGTGCTACTTCCTTGATATCTGCCAAGCAATGCAAGAAGGTCATCTCTCAGACCAGGAAATTTTTCTGCTTCGTGATTCGCTCTCAGAGTGAGAGAAAGATCGCAGCCACATCAGGGGCCTCCGCGACCGATCTCTCCACACAACAGAAGCAAGTGGATAAGGTGGTGGAAGAATACTCAGATATCTTCTCCTCTCCTACCGGTGTACCTCTGCACTGCCAGGTCAAGCATCCCATTGATCTGACCCCAGGCGTACCGCTACCCAATGGGATAGTCTATCACCGCTCTCTGTTGGAAAATGAGGAGATCAAGAGGTAGATCCAAGAATTGCTCCACAAGGGGCACATCCGTCCTAGCTCATCACCTTGTGGGAGCCCAATCGTGTTGGTGCAGAAGAAAGATGGGACCTGGTGACTCTGCATTAATTATCGGGCCCTGAATAAAATCACAGTCCGCAACTGGTACCCGATTCCCCGAATCGACGAACTCCTTGATCAGCTCACGGGGGCCAAATACTTCAGTAAGATTGATTTGAATTTTGGCTACCATCAGGTCCCAATAGAACAGACAGATGTATGGAAGACTGCCTTCAAGTCAATAGAAGGTATTTTTGAATGGCTGGTCATGCCCTTTGGTTTGAAAAATGCTCCAGCAACTTTTATGAGGATGATGGACGATATCCTATGACCTTTCACCAATACTTTTGTAGTGGTGTATCTGGATGACATCCTCATCTACATCAAGACTTGGGTGGAACACTTGCAGCATATTCAACAGGTTCTGCACACCTTGCGGCAACGCAAACTATATGCAAACTTGGAAAAATTCTCCTTCGGAATGGACAGGGTCCATTACTTAGGCTACATCGTTGATCGACATGGTGTGCATGTGGATCCAACCAAGATCTAGGTCATCCGTGACTAGCCATCCCCAACCACACTCACTGAAATTTAGAGCTTCTTGGGCCTTGCCAATTTCTATCTCCGGTTCGTGCTGGGATTCTCTCATATCGCATGGGCCCTCAGCCAAGTAACCAGGGGTGGCAGTAAATAAAAATTTGTGTGGGGCCTACCCCAACAACAAGCCTTCGATGACTTGAAGAAGCATTTGTGCTCATCGCCGGTACTCTCATTACCGGACCTGCAACATCCCTTTTAGATCGAGACAGATGCTTCAGATTATGTTTTGGGCATTGTTCTCACTCAACATGGCCACCCTGTGGCATATCATAGTGAGACACTATCAGATGTTGTCCGTAAGTACCCTACTTATGACAAAGAAATGTGCTCCATTGTGCAAGCCTTCCGCCAGTGGAGACATTACATTCTTGGGAAGGAGACAGTCATTCACACTAATCACAAGCCACTACAATTCATGCAAACCCAAGGAAAGTTGCAGAATGACTGCCATCATAAGTGGTCAACATACTTACAACAGTTCCACCTCAACATCAAATATAAAACACAGTGTGCTAACTGAGTTGCTGACTACCTCAATCGACCTCCAGTTGCGGCACTCACCATAATGCTAGACTCTTGTGGCCACGAGACCTATGGATGGCTCCACCTCTACAAGATAGACCCTGATTTCTCCACCACCTACCAAATGTTGGGCACCAACTCAGTGGTCGCTAATTTCCATCTTCAGGACGGGTTGTTGTGCCGTTTGGGCAATATCTACATTCCATCAAGCGAGCACACGAAGCTGATTTGGGAAGCTCACTATAGTCGGGTGGAAAGACAATTTAGCGTCGAAAAGATAGTGGAAATGTTGCAGAAAAATTTCTACTGGACGAAACATCGACAGGATGTCGGCAAGTATATCAGGTCCTGCACCGCTTATGCTATTTCCAAACTGACCACTAAGAAACAGGGCCTGTACACCCCTCTGTCTACTCCTGATAGGCCATGGGAATCCATCTCAATGGACTACATGTCGGGCCTCCCTTTCACCAAGAGGGGGAACGACTGTGTTTTGTGGTTGTTGATCACTTTTCCAAGATGGCGATTCTAGCCGCTTGCAAAAACAACATCACAGCATAAGCCACTGCCAAGCTCTTCTTTGAACGAGTCTGGGTACATTTTGGGATCCCATAGACCATTATCTCAGACCGTGATAGTCGGTTCCTCAACTCATTCTGGATGAGGCTTTGGTCACTGTGGGATACCAAGCTCACCAAATCCACTCCCTTTCACCCCCAGACAGACGACCAAACTGAGTTCGTCAACCGGATGGTCGTACATATCCTGCGGATGTACAATTCAAAACACCCCCGCACATGGGATGAGAGTCTTCCCTATGTCTAGCATAGCTACAACTGAGCCCTGCACAGTTCAACTAGCCACAACCCCTTTTAGGTGGGGTTGGGATTCCAACCATTGGGCCCCATGGATGTTGCACTTTTCCTGGAGACCACCTCGGCTGACTCGTCCCCAAAAGCTGAAAAATCCACCCGGTTCATTGAACGGATCTAGCATATCCGCCAATAGGTTCAGGACATTCTACAAAATTCTAATGCCAAGTACAAGCAACACCATGATGAACATCAGGTGCCACATAGTTTTCAGGTGGGCAACAAAGTTTGGTTGCATTTGCAGAAAGAATGCCTTACAGGGCCCCATCGAAAGCTTCTCCCACTCCGTTATGGGCCGTACACCATCACCAAGGTGGTGGGTGATAATTGTTTTGAGCTCAACATTCCCCCCTTCCTTGGTCTGCATCTAGTCTTCAACGTGGCTCTCCTTGGGCCATATTTCCCACCATTATTAGACACCTCAGAGATAGTAGAGAAGTTGACACCAACAGAGCTCAACCCGGACTGCCTGAAATAGAAATCCAGTGATCATATTGTAGACACATATATCAAGGGCACTCGACATCAAAGGATCCAACTTTATTGAGTTGTCAAAGCAGGGTATCTCCTGCACCAGGGAAAGTGGCTCACCCAGGGCCAAATTCAGCAGAAATTTCCTCATTTGATGGGGGAACTCAACGCAATAGAGACCATTTATTCCTAAGGAGGGATGATTGATCCAGGTGGATATCAGTGGCCACCCTCCTTTCCAACTAGCTCAAAACCATTTTCTGGCAATTTCGGTAATATACTATTTTTAGCAGTTTTTGGGTCCTGAACTTCTGGAGCCATTTTGAGGCCCTAAACGATGTTTTTTTCGGTGTCGAATTCTTGAGCAAATACAAGTATGACACGGTTGCCCCTTTCACGTGCCAAGCTCAATATTAGCTGACCCTTTTTGTAGTCATTGAATAGATATTTCCAACAAGCTATTGTGTCCCCCAAACGGAGATCATATGCAAGAGTTACGACCCCGGGAAGTTGATGTACTAACTACCCAAACAAGGTCCACATTAATTTGGCGCTTCATCTCCTAGGGTTAGGTTTTTGGATGTATAGGTTTTTTGACATTCCTATTTATTGTAAAAGGCCTTCAAAGCCTCATTGTAACCATCTCGTTCCGAATGAGTGCAGCCGTCACATCTCTTCCCAGAGATAAGCCACCACCATTCCAACAAGCTTGCTTTCCGTTGTATTTTACAGTTTTAGCTTATTTCCTTATTCAATAGAAAACTAGTTTTACTATAACGCTGTTATTTTGTGTTAAGCATATGATAATAATCTGTATTCATTTCGTTTCTTCTCATAAACTCCGGATCACCCACAAAGAGAACAACATCTCACCAAGTGTGCCCTTCCTCCAAGAGCCAAAATATGAAGAGAAAAGTGAGAAAGGTGTGGAAGCAAGTTGAGGATGAGAATGTCATGAGATTCCCTGTAGATTAAACCTGAAAAAAATGACTCCATTTTAGCTCCAAATGAAATTTCTGAATGGCCTCTCCAATTTCCAATTAGGATGGGAATCTTTCACCCTCGAAATTGGTACTAAGGCGAGTAGAGTAAACACTCCACAAGCATGGACAAGCTATGCTCTCCAATATGCAAAATGATAAAGGATAAAAAGCCACTCTCCTTATTTGTTCTTGTCTTTATAAACTTCTCCAGTCCTCCAAGGGTATAATTCCTTCCAAAATACTCATGCCAACTCAAGTTGGGAAGAGATTCCAATGTGTGCCACTTGTCCAACAATTCCTAGTCTCCATCTTTCCTCAATTTGAATGAGTGTCTCTTTGGCTTCCCTAAATCCCCTGCACACCTTATTGGAGGATATTTTTATCCCTGACATATCATATATGTCATATGTCAGCATTCAGGTCTGATTTGTGTCATAGCATTTTCATCATTGTTGTCATAGAAGCTAGGGAATCTAGCCCAAGTGTTTCAATATCTCTCAAATTTCTCTTCCTCTTCCATGGGAGTTACTCTTCCACTACAATTCGACCTTCATTGAGTAATGCCAAGTATATTGACCTTCCAACTCCCCAATATCATTAGACTCCACCTTGGATTCGAATGGGTGAGAATAGAATGCCATGTGGCATGAGGAATCTATCTTTGTGTGGATCCCACACCACCAATGTGTCTCCATGACCAAGTGCCACCTTATTTTCCTATCATAAATATTTATTTAACCCATTTTAATATATTTATGTCAATCTAATGTCCATTTGGGGTTTTATAATCTCCTTATTCCAAATCTAATGTTTCCACCCCAACCTAGGAAACTAGTAGATTGGTGGAATTTCCTCTTTTTGAGATTTATTTGAATGAGGACATTAAAGTCCTCCCCACCCAAGATTGCTTGTCCTCAATAAATTTCAATTTAATATTCTGAAAAATTGTTCCTCCTGTATTAGGTGGCCTTCCAGGAGGAAGGTCTCCCAAAACCTTTTATTCTTGTGTTTCATACTGTAGGAGGACACTACTTGATTCAGATAGGTGTGCATTCCTATCAATACCCTTTGTTTTCCTTCCGAATCTTTGAATCCCATTTCAGGGATTTCATAGTTCACCGTGTGTTCCCCTATAGAGTACAACCATTGCACTCCCAATACCACATTAGTATCAACAACATCAACCACATAAAAGCTATCAAAAAATGTGTAATTACCTATGGTGAGTTGTAGGTTTGGAATCCATGTTCTGCACTCCATAGTATGGTGACCTGGAATGATGACTGTGAAGCCATAGAATGGTTCAGCATGTATATTTCTCCTCTACACCATGGCTGCATCAATGAATTTATGTGTGGCTCCTCCATCTACCAATACTGAAACCCTTTGTACTTGTACAACTCCCTGGCATCGAATAGTGTGGAACCGAGGCACTCCTGAAAGCACTGCTAGTCTCCCTTTTTTCAGGTAATGGGTGTTATTCTTCTTGTTTCTCTTATTATGCTATGGCATATCCCTATTCTTGGGATGAAATATGTCCTCCTTCCTCCATACACCCTTCATACTCATAATCAGAAAATAATTCAATGAATTGTGCATTTCCCTTAGTACATTTATGCCCTAATACCCATGGTTGGAAGCGTGTGTAACATAGTTTCTTTCTTCGGAGTTCTTCCCTAATTGGTCCCTCTTTCTTATCCTTTCCAAATGCATCTTCTTTCCATGGATTCTTTTCAAATCTGAATTGGGAAGGAAATTTGGGAGTGGGAGGATACCTTGTCTTGGGTAGCACATTTTGCAGATCTCTTGCCAAGTTCATGGCATCTTTCAATGAAGTAGGTTTGTGGGCTTTAACCAAACCCTTCAAAGGTTCAAACAAGCCTTCAGTAAAGAGAAACAATAATCTGACCATAGATATATCATCCACGTTAGCTGATAATTTTTTAAATTCTAACATGCATTCATCCGGTGTTCCATTTTGCTTCAATTGTGCTAGTTCTTTGAAAGGCATTTCTGGGTCTTTTTGCTCAAATCTTTCCAATACCCTATTAACAAATTTTTCATATGTTGTAACCTGATCATGTACCAAGGTTTTAATTCCATGGAACCACCAATCATTGAAATCTCCCTCAAGATGCAAAATAGCCATTTTTAAAGCATCCCCTTCAACCATTGGATTCAACTGAAAATACACATCTAGTTTTTGTATGCAAGTATTTGTAGAGCTTTGAGATGAGCCACAAAATGTAGGAAGTGGCATTTTAATTATTGCATAATTCAATTCTTTATTTTGAAAGGGGGTCCTATTACCTCCCCCCATTTTGAGCTTGTTTGCAACAGTAAAGTATTGATCAAATGGTAGGGTTCTTCTACAATCTTCACTCAACTGCTGCCATTCTATTATAAATTCCTGCATATCATATTGGGTGTTAGTATATTCTTTGGAATCAATAGATTTAGGTGTAGTAGGCCTTATTGAACTCTGAAATTCATTAGGTCAATTATGAGGCCCTGTCTTCGAGAAAATATTTTCAACCATTGGCTTCTTTTCCTCAGAAATAGAATTACTGCTGCCTCCTACTGCCACTTTGCTTCTAATTTGACTAGCCAACAATTCGAACCCTTTCATGATATTTTTTTTCATGTCATAAAATAATGGTTTCATGAATTTACTAAATTCATCCTTCTCCTCTAAGGTTCCTTTTTGATCTTTACTCATGGTTTCAAAATAATGAACTTCTTCTCCTTCTTCTTCTCTTTCACCAAAAATACTTTCAGTTTCGGTTTCTAAGGGTGGGGGCTTATTTTTATGACTTCTTGTCCTCATGAATGGTCATCCAAATCAGGTGCATGGACCATGCTCTGATAGCACTTGTAGTGTCCCTTTTAATGAATTTGTAAAAACTAGGAAAAATTGCAAATTTTGGCCAATTCGACCCTTAGACTAGTATTGACCCAAATGCCTCCAAATGGATCCAAATGCTTCCGAATTGGTTATGAGTGTTTGGAAGGTATTAAGACATAAGAATTAGTCTTATGGATGATTGTACACTCTCAAAATACTTCTGCAACATTCAATTACAATCAAGGAAAGATAGGGCAATTTACTAGTCAAATCGAGGTTCAAATCCCCCAAGGGTAGTGGTCAAAGATGGATCACCAAATGCTGTACGACCTTCCCAAATTTAAGAACAGAGACATGGTACTGTTAAAGGAATTCAATTGGATCCAAAATACATCATTAATCAGTTTCTAAAGGCTTCTGTAACTCCCATAAATCAGAGGTTTGTGGACATGTCTTCACATAGGGGGAAATGCTAGTAAACTTCACCACTTGCTATGAAATTCGCGATTTATGTTCCAAGGGATTATGAAATGTACATGGAACTTATTTTAGACATTAATTAATCTCCATACATCATAAAAATCATAGATATGAACTGATACAAATCCAAATAAAGCAACTTCAAGCTTTCATAACAAGATGTAGGGCAAATGGCACCATTTATGCATTGTTTGGTATTTTTACATAGTTCCACTTGGTATTTAGACCTGAGAGTCTTCTGAGAATTAAAAACAGAGTATATATATCATAATACAAATAAATGGGGCCAAAATATCTTCCAAAAATAGAACAACATCTCACCAAGTGCGCCCTTCCTCCAGGAGCCAAAATATGAAGAGAAAAGTGAGAAAGGTGTGGAAGCAAGTTGAGGATGGGAATGTCACGAGATTCCCTGTAGCTTAAACCTGAAACAAATGAATCTATTGTAGCTCCAAATGAAATGTCTGAATGTCCTCTCCAATTTCCAATTAGGATGGGAATCTTTCACCCTCGAAATTGGTAATAAGGCAAGTAGAGTAAACACTCCAAAAGCATGGACAAGCTATGCTCTTCAATATGCAAAATGATAAATGATCAAAAGCCACTCTCCTTATTTTTTCTTGTCTTTGATAAACTTCTCAATTCCTCCATGGGTATAATTCCTTCCAAAATCCTCATGCCAACTCAAGTTGGGAAGAGATTCCAATATGTGCCACTTGTCCAACAATTCCTAGTCTCCATCTTCCCTCAATTCGAATGGGGTTCTCTTTGGCTGACCTAAATACCTTGTGCGCCTTCTTGGAGGCTATTTTTATCCCTCACATGTCATATATGTCAGATGTCAGCATTCAGGTCTGATTTGTGTCATAGGTGTCATAGCATCTTCATCATTGTTGTCATAGAAGCTAGGGAATCTAGCCCAAGTGTCTCAATATCTCTCAGATGCCTCTTCCTCTTCCATGGGAGTTACTCTTCCACTCCAATTTGACCTTCATTAAGTCATGTCAAGTATATTGAACTTCCAACTCCACAATATCATTAGACTCCACCTTGGATTTGAATGGGTGAGAATAGAATGCCATGTGGCATGAGGAATCTAGCTTTGTGTGGGTCCCATGCCACCAATGTGTCTCCATGACCAAGTTCCACCTTATTTTCCTATCATAAATATTCATTTAAACCATTTTAATATGTTTATGTCGATATAATGTCCATTTTGGGTTTTATAGTCTCCTTATTCCAAATCTAATGTTTCCACCCCAACCTAGGAAACTAGTAGATTGGCGGAATTTCCTCTTTTTGAGATTTATTTGAATGGGGACATTATACTTACCCTTAAAGTCATAACCTAGCTGCGAAATTCTTTTTGGCCCACAAGTGAGGAATTTAGTATGTCTAGGTTAGGGTTGTTTTTTATAAGTGATTTGGGATGTATTACTTAAACACATATTAACATCAGATTGGATTATCTTATTTTATGTTTAATAACAAAAATGTCAATTTGAAAGAATTAAACAATGAGTACGAATACATGAAATATCTAATTTAGAGTTTATAGATTTAGTGTAATTATGCTATTCATGTGATTATTATTTCATCCATGTAATTATGCTATTCATGTGATTATTATTTCATCCATGTGATTATGCTATTCATGTGATGTACCTACATCATCAACATGAAAATTTGTGTTTTCTAGTGTAATAATGCTAAATTTTCCTCAATATAAAAAACTTAAAAAATGAAACCCCTCCTCTTCGTTTCTACAAAAATATGTAAATTTACAAAAATCTACATAAACAAGCCTCCAAAATGATTGGATAACGCTTTGAGTTATGTGGGACACAGGACTTCCCTTGAACGAATCTAAAAGGATGACTAGCCTAGGTAGTGGCCATGAACCCTAATGAGAAAACTCAACCAAATGTGAATGTGGACACTAAATAGTGTGTAATGTTAAGAGTGTATTGGAGACCATAAAGATTAAGCCAAAATAAATGTGAGTGGAATTCAATGACTGAGGTGTTGAACCGAAAAGGACAGGATGAGAGAGACTTTAGTGTTAAATTTTCAGAATTTACTTCAATCTGATCTAGGATCTTAACTAAGAGAACAACGTGTACAACCAATCTACAGCATATCAATCATGGAGACAATAATGCAAGCACACAAGAGACACAAAGATTTACTTGGGGAAAACCATAAAGGTGAAAAACCCCAATAACTTCCTCAGAGATATATAGAGCAATGATACAACCCAACCATAAGAGATAGACATATCCTAGCAGCAGATACTCCTCCTCCATAAGTGCGCCACTCCTCCTTGAGTGCATGAGTGAGAAGTGAGTGAACAAATAGATTGCCTCCCGCACTCTATTTATACTTGACTTGACTTGCCTTTTACATAACTCATGTAGGCTCGAACTTAACCACATAACATAATGCTGACTGGGCCGACCCCTAATAAGGTGGTCTAATAACCCTTCGACCCACATGGCCGACCCCCAATAGGGTGGTCTAATAACCCTTTGACCCACATGACTTATACAGGGCTGACCCCAACAAGGTGGTCTAATAACCCATCAAGTATAAGTTACGACATTTACAATATAAATGACGACACTTTCGTATAGAGGAATAATACCAACTCTATAGGAATACAATATACATATGTGAAATAAATTCCGAAGTTACATATACATCAACATTTAGGGCCATGCTGGAAAATTTAGTTAGTTGGTGTGAGATGGAACTCAAGACCCAATGGTACCTACAAAGGATAGGGAAAGGTGAAATAATACATATGTTCTAAACAAGGAAGACACCAACAAATACCTAAACCGGTGATAAGATGTAGCATGGTGCAAAAATTGGTGGTGATACACAAAATCACTTTCTTTCCCTTTTTTGGTTTTCAGAAAATTTTTGATGTTCTTGGAATTTTGTGGTTTTTCATTAGAGTTCTTGTGCTTTTACTTTTATAAAGTATAAAATAATAAGGTATGTTACAACAAGGAGGCAATTGTGATATGTAATTGAGTATTTAGACCCCTAGCTTCTCAAGTTTTCTGTTTGGATTGTACTTCATTTTATAAATCGATTTTCAACCAACTAGATTCTTACGTTTGATGCCCCAACAATGCAAAACCCTAATGCATCACCTGTCAAACCCACACTTGAATCAAAACATTAATCATTTGAATGAATGTTAGCAAAATAAGACATGACTTTCAAAGGACTACCATTCCCATTAAGTCCAGAACAAATGAGTGCATACACTTGACTAACATTAGGATTATGCAAAGCATCACCAAACCCCAACACGCAGAAGATCCCAACATATTCCAATGTAAATCATTTAGATCCCGATTGATCACCTACAAGACAATAACTGCAACCACACCCAATACCATCATCACCTTCCAAAAATACATTTTAACCACATTCATAGACATTGTATGTACAACAAAATGTTATCAATTTTACTTGCATTTTGATTTATGTTTTCAAGCACTAATATGAATTTTGGCTAAGGGTATTTTTAATAGGAAGCATGAATTTCCCATAGTTATTAATCGATGACACAAATCCAAGAATAGTAGTTGCATGATTAATTTTAGGACCTTAAGACATATTACATGAATCTCAAAGCACTCAATCATTGGAGCTAGCCCACTGAGCTTTAATTATTTTTTGGGTTTACACACACGCACAAACATGGAATATTTTTTTGGATTTCCAGTTGGCATTATGCTACAATTTGCTGACTATGGTAAACATTATCAAAGATTGTGTAAACATACTTCATGGAAATATATTTTGTAAAATACTATTCCGACCGAGACATACAAGCTAAATATGCAGTGTATATGTCATAACATGTCCATGTGTTATTATGTTTGCACCAAATGTTCTATACAACCTTCATCTTCTTCCATTTCCTCTAATTTTCCAATTTCCCTTTGTGCACAAACTAGTCTGGCAAAGATTCATTTTTCAATTTATTTTTAATGTAATGGTTAGGATGTGTTGATTTAGAAAAATGCTATGGGTTTTCCCATCTAGTTAGGGTGCATTGGATTTTTTTAGTGTTTTAGTTGTTGAATTGTTGCTTAGATCCATAAAATATATTGGGAGGGCCTTGGTTCCTATAGAGTTCCATATGAGCTATTTTCTTTTGTTGTCCAAAACCATAAGAATATTTGTTAGTTTTTACTCATGGACTTAGCAACGACAATGAGGGTAGAACAATGTGGATCAAGGTGCACACTAATTTGCCACTTGAATGTGTAGCACTAAAGATAGGCTTAGTGGAGTTGTGGAAATGATGTCACTCTAGTAGATCCATTGACCTTGATTCCTATGTGTAGGAGAGAGAGAGAGAGAGAGAGAGAGAGAGAGGTGTGGAATTAATTCACTTCATTATTTTTCTTTGAAGGGAATACTACAATTATGTTGGAGTTAGAGAGGGGGTATGCATTCTTGCTTATTCATGTGCCAGACTTAGGACACTTCATGTGTTCGCTGCTGTTCTATGTTAGGGCACTATCCTTAACCGAGTTATATTCTTTGTTATACAATATATTTTAGATGAAGTTTCCATGCAATTTTCTTGAACTTCCATAGGTTATTATTAGTTTGATGTAGTATATTTTTACCACTTCCTCTCATCTATAAAGGTGGTGATGTGCATAAGTGGTTATTTCATTTTTTTTTCTATTTTGTAAGTGACTAACATATGGTTGTAATTTCTATTTTATGAGGTATAGAAGCATGTGTGTTTGAGAGTTCAAATTTTCTTGCTCATTAATTTCTAGAGCTCTATTTTATAATTAGATTTAAATAGAGTAGTTTTTTTTTGAAAAACACAAGTTAATGATCAATGAAATCACAACCATTTAAGGGTATATTTTAGCTCTTGCTTTTTACTATTTAGTGCATAGCCTTCAACTAGGCATCTGAGAGAAGCTGGGAGATACAATATAATTGATTAGGAGTACAATCTTTCTCTATTCAGGCCATATTATGAAAATAAACAAAATTTAAAACTTTAGTTGCCCCATTCACAAAACGATCTTTGGTTGTGGCAATATGAATGGGTAATCGAGTATTGCACCATTTGCAAACAAAACATATTCTTGACAAAATTTAGTCCATTTTTGTCTATACATGATTCAATTAAAGATGCCCATTTGTTCCCATGAATCCCAACATTTCAAAACTTGCAGCTCCTTTGTTCTAGATTTGCATTTCACATTAAAACTTGCATCTAAGATTCATTGTGGAGACCTAACTCTTCATACCCTCTACTCAATTACTAAAGCTTATTGGAGCAAATGAACTCTCAACAGGATTTTATTAGCTTACAAAATTAAAATGAATGTGACACTAAGAAATGACAGCCAAATAAGTTTATATGATACCAACTATATGCTTGGAGGAGGACTAGAATTGAGAGCATAGGGATTCATTTCTTTCCACAAGATTTATTGAGTTATTATCAAACAATATGACATACAAGCAAAATTATTATCAATATGTAGGCTTCAAATAAATACCAAGAAGGGAGGGCCGAATTGGCTCATATTTGAGGGGGTTTTCAACTAATGGAGATATGTATAGGAAAAAACCCTAAACATTGCCATTGATCTCAAGAGGAGAGGAGAAGAGATAGAGGACTCACATTTTTTGGAGGCATCTACGACCTTCGTGCTCCCTGCTCTTTTGTATGATATGTGGGGGTCTCTTCTTCCTTGCTCTCTGGTATTCTCCGCGAGTATGGTGTCAAGTGCCCAATGTAAGTGATCAGTGCGGGGAGGAGTATGTTATTCATGAGGTATGAGGTATGTGGTGTAAGTGAAGAGCGCAAGAGGAGTATGCGTCGTGAGGTACGAGGCATGCGGGGTAAGTGAAAAGCATAGGAGGAATATGGTCATGGTGAGGTGAGGTAAGTGAATATCGCGATAGGAGTATGGTTCGAAGTAAGTGAGGTAAGTGAGGCATCTACGACCTTCGTGCTCCTTGCTCTTTTGTATGATATGTGGGGGCCTCTTCTTCCTTGCTCTCTGGTATTCTCCGCGAGTATGGTGTCGAGTGACCAATGTAAGTGATCAGCGGGGAGGAGTATGTTAGTCATGAGGTATGAGGTATGTGGTGTAAGTGAAGAGCAAGAGGAGTATGCGTCATGAGGTATGAGGTATGTGGGATAAGTGAAAAGCATAGGAGGAATCTGGTCAGGGTGAGGTATGACGTAAGTGAATATCGCAAGAGGAGTATGGTTCGAGGTAAGTGATGTACGTTAGCTTAATTTTTTGTTTATTTTTTAATTTGTTTTTTAACTTTAATATATATAATTTAATTAAAAAAATAATAACAAAATGTAAATTAAACATTTAACGACGATGACAATGATGGCATCAATGATGATGACGATACTAGTGCTGATGATAATGAATATGATGATGTTGAAGATGACATCATTGTTGTCTCTGTCATCATCATGGCCATCATTGCTGTCATAGAGATGGTCGTCATTATCTCCCCATGAAAGGAAAAATTATCAGGCTCCTGAAAGGATATTGGGCCAATGTAGAATTCTCTGCAAAGTTTGGTTGCATCTCATGGACACCGACGTAATAAACTTGACAAAATACCTCATAGGTCATTTCAAGGCCTATATATTCATTAATCTTCTATTTTGTCATTTGAATGTGAATCTGAATCATCAAGATCCGAATCGATGAAAGGATTGTTCATAACAACATATTATTCTTCAACTTCTTGGTTTGACATGGCTATTTGATCCTCTACATAATATTCCTGATCTTCTTCATTAACAACTTATTCATGTACAATATATTTTATAGGCCTTCCTCTTAGATCATACCTAACTACATATGACCAACCCGCTATATTTTGCACCTATGAATAGAACACTTGCTCACACTGACTTGGAAGGACATAATGATTTATACTCGACTCAAATAGCCTTGTATTAATCATGGAAAATACATTACCATGCTCAATAATAGTTCTACCAGGATCACGTTCATTCATCTATAACTTGTACCAACAACTTCAAAGAGAACTACTTTGAAGGATTCAAAATCTAACTCCGGGTATATCTTTCAAGTAGCCATAGTATCTATTTTCAGATACTTTAGAACACCTGTCAATGCTAGAGGAAACTTTAGTAATATGAAAAATTGTAGTTATTCCATAATCATAGGTTTTCTTCTTATCATCCAATGACTTGATGTGAAATTTTATGCCATTTCACAAAATAGCCTTGTAGTGTTTCACCCACAACTATATATATACACACACACACACACACACACACACATTAGCACATCTAAGCACATCTAATATACATAACAAAAAAATGTGGGTAATGATCACCTATCTATTCTTTACATCATTGCTAAATCAATTTCCCTTTGCATAATATTGATATCTCTAGATTGATGAGATATTTTAATCAACTCCACCACTCCACCCCATGATAATTTACCATAAAATTTGCTACATCATTCTATCCATGCCTTCAGCTAGTGAAGATTATTCACAATGTATAAATGTAGTGCATCGCACTCTCGAGCAGTTGCGTGACAAAAAAAAATGAATAATTAGATACTCATAGTAAAGCTTAATAAATGATGGATGAATAAAATTTATAAGATTAAAAATATTAGGAAATTGAAAGAATATAATATACACTATTATATAAGTTGATATGATCTACTGTTTCATTACCTTTGACTTTCCTAATTCTACCATTTCCCAACAAAAACTCCCTTTCATATTTTTTCTTGGAATCAACATCCCAAATGAGGTGACATTCTTCGAGGTTTTTTCCTGGCCCCTTTTCCATCCCATTAAAAAAGTATTTTCCGATAGTTCGATAATGATGGTTCTTAGGGAGGAAGTGATACTCATTAAACACATGATTTCTTAAGATTTTGGAGTGTTGAGATATCAGTTTGGGACCACACACTAGACATGAAAATTTACACTTTGTTTGAAGACCTACAATATGTAGAATTATGTTAATACTAGTATTATACAAAGAAATTATTCAAAATGTGATTGAATCATTGACAACATGAAAAAATATTAGATTGAAATACTTTATAATACTAATTACTACAAAAAATTGTTATCCTAGAGGCATCATGAAGTCCATGTTAGTATTCCATGAAATTGAAATTGTCTTTGACCTATTGGTTTGGAGACGTCATACATAGTGATGCAAACCCATAGATTTAGAAGTTAATCAATAAGTGGCTCAATAAATAGATCCATATATTTATGTAATATCTCGATTTTGACCCCATTGAATTAAAATGTAAATGATGTAAATATGCTAGTGCGAATTTCTAGTGCGGAGCTCAAGAACAAGGCCCGACTAGTGAATGTTTAGGCATGCATGATGTTTATATTTCATTTGAATTGTTTAGTTGGATTTTATGTCGACTTAGAGTATATGTAAATATTATGTGCATACATAATAAAATGGTCCAACAATGCGGTGTAAGAGCACCAAAGGGGCTATGATTTCACGAGAGGGGAAGAGGAAGGGGGCCTATGGGAAACCAAATCCTATGTTGCCAAGTGTCCACCTTAGAACTCACCCAAAATTCTGTCATGTGTTGAGAATAAGCCAATTATCTCGTTTTTTGACCATTTTCCAATCATTGATGCATGTGCGTGGTTGGTGGGAAAAGTCACCTCATGTAGTTATTGTAGCATGGGACTAACTGAATTTTGTGACAGTTCTGTCATGACAGAAGTCAGTTTGCAGTTGCCATGAGTTCTTTCCCTACTGCCATAAGTTATGTGAGTTGTCTTGTCACCATTTTCTCATATCCTTTGGAGTCAACCCTCATTTGTCTCATTCTTTTATGCAGGTTTAGAGGTTGCAGAGCTCTCCATTGTTGTCCATGAACTTACCATGTTGTTTTGAACCCATAAATTCGAATTTGGAGACTATGTTGCAGATTGGGAAGTGGGTTTTGTTGGCTGTAGGTGAGCAGAGAGGTTGTGCAAGCTAGGATCCCTTACCCTTGAGTTCTGTTGCTCGTAGGTGCTTGAGAAGCCACAGATTGAGGCTAAGTGAGGCTCTTGTAGAGCTCTGTATGAGCATTTGGCTAAACACGTAGAGCATAATGGGTTGTGGGCTGAGAGATAGAAGCATGTAGGTGTTCCCTTTGCCCTGGTGGCCTCATAGCCCAACTTGGGGGTGGCCTCTCAGTAACAGAAATAGTATAAGCTGGATAGAGTGCCTATGGTTGGGTGGAAAAGTGCTCTTACACAGCTAATTGCTTGGATTTGCATTTCTTAAAGATAAGTATTCGCATGTATTGAATCTGAATGTTTTATTTGATGCCTGTAATGTTTATGCTTGTATTTGCATATTAAATGTGTGTGGATAGATTTGAATTCCGCTGTGCATGTTTATTTATGTTCTACACACATTCTGTTTGTTGAAATTCGTATTATGGATCTGGGGCGAAATTTGAGAGCCCATATTTGACTAACGTCCCCTCCCTATGGTCGGATTGGGTGAGGGGGACATTACACTTTAACTTGATACTTACCTAATTATTTGAAAATACACACATTTATTACATTGAACATATAAGAAATTATTATATTTAACAAACAACTAATTAAGTACACCGTAAAAGATATGTATTTGAAAACAATATAACTAAATTGAACAATTATTTGGAACAATCATTGCCAACATTGTGTGCTCCCTCTTTATTGACATCCAACGAGTAAGGTTATTGTTTATAACATAAAGAGGCCACATTGAGTATACAGATCTCATCTCCCCAAACAGATTGACGCCATCAGTTGCAAATGAAAGCCTATCATTATAAGGTTCTTCTTGAAAAACTAGCCATTTTTCTTCAACATCCCTAAATGTAGAACCATCTACTTGAATTCACATAACACCATCTTCACTTCTATTTCATGCATGGTAATCCATAAATTGTGCCTAAACAAACGTTGGAAACATGAAATTATGGGAATATGATGAAGAACCTTGCGGGGTACCTTATTTGTTAGTTGATATGTTCGATATCTACTAATTCCACATTGAGGGTAGTCCAACTTTGTTTCATGTTGTCCATAATATATAATATGGTCATTAGGACATGCATCAATGGCTCGGTACTCCATTCCTAAATCTTTCATAATGAGAGATCATTCTCGATGTATGAGGTAAATTTGGTGATACTAGGATAATATCACCTAACAATCTAAAACAATCAAACAAAAATTTAAAGTAAGGAATATTGTTCTTCAATTTTGCATCATAATTTTTACAATATAATTAACACTTATAAAAATGGGATGGACATTTTTCTATTACAATAGAATAACGTCTATATAGAATGGACAATTTTCTATTCCACTGGAATAACAAAATCATTGATAATCGTTGAATATAATAACAAAATCATTGATAATCGTTGAATATAATAACAAAATCATTGATAATCGTTGAGTCACGGTAGTTGCAGACAGGATGTAAAATGAAATATTGGAAAAATATATTTTGTATGTTACAATAGAAACTACAAATGATTGATGGTAGTTCAGGGTACAGATCACAGAATTTAACAGTAAATGTGGAAAAATATGGACTTTATCTGTCATAATAGAAATAACAAATCATTAATAATACCATATAGTGGAAGAAAGCAGTACTTGTGAAGTTGGCTCTTTCCCCAACAGAATTAATTCGAAGAAAGCAGGACTTCATTACTTTCATGGTCGGGGATGCCATAGCTGTACAGCAAGGAGAAGAAGAAGCTGCCAAAAATCATTTGCAAGTCTTTAATTTTCATTTGTCAACTGGTGATAGTAGATGACATAATGTGTATGGTCTATATTATCGCATTCAACTGATATCCGGATGCAGAATTCTCAGCTTTTAAATACAAAATTGGAGACTGCAAAAATGTACTATTGGAACATAATACAATTTGTCTGTTACAATAGAAATATATCGCTGGAGTTTTTATTTCAAAATTGTATAGGTATTATATGTTACAGTATGAAGGAGAGAGTACAGAATGTTTTGTTGCAGAAAATCTATCATCTTTTGTTGCACTGAGTGAAACGAGGTGTTCTAGAGTCTAGTATGGGGGAGATGTTGTAACGTTTGTGATGTAAGTTTGTTACTAACAAAATAATTAAAAAAATTCATATCGACTCATAAAATAAAAAATTATTAAAAGTATTTAAAAAATATCCATCTTCGTTCATAAAATAAAATATTTTGAAAAGTAATTAAAAAATAGATGTTCATTTATAAAATAAAAACTTAAAAATTAAAACCGGATCTATCAATCAAGAAAGATCAAATTTCTTGAGTTTAAATTTTAAAAAAGAAATACACCTCAAAAAATTGGATCCCTCTGAGTGTTTGATAGATACTAGTTTAAGATAAATCTATGCTGATTCATACTTTCTTACGTTACTAAAATTCGGTTTCAATGGATTTCTTTATCATATGAGGAACAAGAACATAATGTTGTGTGAAGTTTAGTTGGCACTTTGCATTTAAACCAGCGTTTCCTTTTCTGCGATTTGCATGCATAAAAAATGGCAAGAATGGCAAACAAACCAGACATGCTTAGGTGAACTGTTGGTGTTTCATTTTGATTGGTTAAAAATTTGTGATTTCTTATTGAATTTCAATTTGATGATTATGTGAGTGTTTTGAGAAAGTTTGGGAAGAACAATGTTCATTGGTTATTTCAGCAGTAATATCATAAATTAAATTTGATTATACAATTTAGTTTTTCTATGGTATAAGAAGATTTGTAACTTTATTATGACAAGTTTTATTTTTTATTTTATTTTTAATTTAAATACAAGCAGTCCTTTTTTACAGGTTTTTAATGTTTTAATTTTCAACAATGCTTTCAATATAAGTTGAAAGATGGTCAACAATCTAGTTGAAATGTTTCAAGTCAAAATAACCAAATTACCATGGAAAATTTAGTCAAAATTGTCAATTACAACATCTTTTAGGAGGATAAGGGGTGGTAGGAGTGGAGGGTTTCTTCTTGGCCGTGATGGAATAGATGCAATATTTTCTTTAGGTCTAGATATATCTATGAACCATCAAGATGCTCGCTATATGCCTTTCTAGATGGCTCAATTGTTATTTGGTCATTCAACATCAACCAATTCTTAATCATAGGTGATTCTTTCTTCATTACGAGGCAAGTGAGATCCAAAACGGTTAAAGAAGGAACTCTTTAGTTTAGAACTTTATGTCATTTGCAAATCTTATACTTTCTAAGGATAGGTTAGTAGATAAGAAGGTGAATGAGGTTGTTTATCTTGATAAATGGATTTTGGTAAAAAATGGAATTCCTCTCGAGAGGTTATGGCTCCCTTGAAGTTGTTATACTATTCATATTATGAATTCAAATAACAATTTGAAATTACACAAGTTTAATTCACCACATCAGAGCATTAATGAAATAATGCACATATGATTCATATGGTATGACGAAGGACATGCAAGTCATGTCAATGGAATGAGGAAATATTTACACTACAAGAAAGTAGGAAAACCATCTCATAATCCTTGTTCTTTATATCGATGACCTAATTCTCACTTGTAGTGGCCCTAAAATTTTAACCCATTTGAAATCTAGCATTAACACGAAATTTGAAATGATTGACTCAAGACATTTGTATTATTTTCTTGGCCTCATGTCTTTCCAACCAAATAAGGAAATTTTCCTTCTCGGTCTAAGTGTGCTTCTAACTTGCTTCATTGCTTTCACATGGGAGATTGTAAACCAACCCTATCTCCTTTCGAGTTTGGATTCAAAATTACTGCTACCTACACCCAAAGAAGATGCCACCTTGTACCATCAATTAGTTGGTGTTCTTTTGTACTTGACACATACCCATATTTATATTTCCTTTCATATTGGTCTTATTACCCAATATATGCAAACACCCCATGAAAGTCATTGGAAAGTTGGAAAAAGATACTTCAATATATCTGGGGTATAGTTCAGTTTGGGATACATTATAGTTTAGGGGGGTCTTCTTTGTTGGTTGGGTTTATTGATTCTAATTAGTTCGATGACCTAGTGATGATAAGAATTCGATTGTAGGTTAATTTTTTCGTATTGGTTTTGGACTTGTCACCTAGGCTTGTGACAAACAAAAATATCTTGCTCTTTCTTCAATAGAAGTAGAGTAACGAGTTGCACTTAATGCAAGTTAAGGAGCCATATGGATTTGACAGATCCTTTCAGAGATTGGATTCCAACAATGACATTCAACTAGCCGGCTAGTGGACAATGAGATTGTCATCAAGCTCGGCAAAGATAAGTTCAACATCAATACAACAAACAAATTGAGTTACAAATTCACTTCATTAGAAGGATTATTCAATATCTCATTCTTAAAGGTTTGAGTTACGAAAGGCATGGCTGAATGATCTACGTCTGCCAAAGAGGGGTGGCGAATGGCCTGCAGAACACCAACAGACGAAAATGTGGTGAATGGTCTGCCGAGAGGGGTGTCAGAACACCAATAGATGAGTATGGGTGGCAGAGTCCACCAACAGACGCAGACGAGTGGCGAGACGGGTGGCGGGGACGGGTCCAGCAGCGGGGTCTAGAAATTTGCAAAAGAAAATGACAAAGACTGGCCGCGGCCGATCTTTTATGCAGAATAATTATTCGGCTGTATAATTACTCAGTTGAATAATTATTCGGTCGAATAAATATTTTTACGCCGAACATTTTTCAAGTCCGGCAATACCTCGCCACACAAATCAAGGTCTTTGTTATTTCTAATGGTGAAACGTTAAATGTTATTCGGTCGAATAACGTAGAGATTATTCGATTGAATAACCTAATTTATTCGGCCAAATAAAATAATTTATTCATCCGAATAAATTAGCTTATTCAGCCAAATAGATTCCATTATGTCTCTTCGACGCCCGATCCTCACGGAAGTGTTACCCACCTTCGCGTTTTTACCCTACACCGTAAAAGATATGTATTTGAAAACAATATAACTAATTTGAACAATTATTTGGAACAATCATTGCCAACATTGTGTGCTCCCTCATTATTGACATCCAACAAGTAAGGTTATTGTTTATAACAAAAAGAGGCCACACTGAGTATACAGATCTCATCTCCCCAAACAGATTGATGCCATCAACTGCAAATGAAAGCCTATCATTATAAGGTTCTTCTTTAAAAACTAGCCATCTTTCTTCGATGTCCCTAAATGCAGTACCATCTACATGAATTCACATTACACCATCTTCACTTCTATTTCGTGCATGGTAATCCATAAATTGTGCCATGTTTTTGTGCCTAAACAAACATTGAAAACATGAAATTATGGGAATATGATGAAGAACCTTGCAGGCACCTTATTTGTTACTTGATAGGTTCGATATCTACTAATTCCACATTGAGGGTAGTACAACTTTGTTTCATGTTGTCCATAATATGTAATATGATCATTAAGACATGCATCAATGGCTTGGTACTCCATTCCTAAATCTTTCATAATGAGAGACCATTCTCGATCTATGAGGTAAATGATTCGGTGATAGTAAGATAATATCACCTAACAATCTAAAACAATCAAACAAAAATCTAAAGTAATGAATCTTGTTCATCAATTTTGCTTCATCATTTTTACAATATAATTAACACTTATAAAAATAGAAAGAATGCTTGTGGGATGGACATTTTTCTATTACAATATAATAACGTCTATATAGAAAAATGGTGGAAAAATGTCCATACTATTGGATGGACAATTTTCTATTACAATAGAATAACAAAATCATTGATAATCGTTGAATAGAATAACAAAATCATTGATAGTCGTTGAGTGACGGTAGTTGCAGACATGATGCAAAATGAATATTGGAAAAATATATTTTGTACAATAGAAACTACAAATAATTGATGGTAGTTCAGGGTGGGTACAGATCACAGAATTTAACAGTAAATGTGAAAAAATATAGACTTTGTCTCTCACAATAGAAATAACAAATCATTAATAATACCATATAGTGGAAGAAAGAAGGACTTGTTAAGTTGGCTCTTTCCCAACAGAATTAAGTCGAAGAAAGCAGGTTCAAATATATATCGCTGGGGTTTCGATATTCAAAATTGTAGGGGAGTGGATCACAATATGAAGGAACTATGACAAGAGGTTTTCGAGCTGAAAAATTACAATCTGTAGCTTACGATTGCAGTGATTGTCACATGATTTTGATTCAGAAATTTTACGTTACGACGGTTGGGTTTCTATAAGTTTCTTAGCAGGAAGAAAATAGAAAAGAAAGAAAATGTCGTTATCCATTCATTACTTTCATGGCCGGGGATGCCAGAGCTGTACAGCAAGGGGAAGAAGAAGCTGCCAAAAATCATTTGCAAGTCTTTAATTTTCATTTGTCAACTGGTGATAGTAGATGACATAATGTGTATGGTCTATATTGCTACCTATATTATCGCATTCAACTGATATCCGGGTGGAGAATTCTCAGCTTTTAAATACAAAAATGTACTGTTGGAAAATAATACAATTTGTCTGTTACAATAGAAATATATCGCTGGAGTTTTTATTTTCAGAATTGTATGGGTACTATACGTTACAATATGAAGGAGAGAGTACAGAATCTTTTGTTGCTGAAAATCTACCATCTTTTGTTTACGATAGCAGATGATGGTTACACTGATTTTGATTCATACCTTTTCACGTTACTAGGGTTCGGTTTCAATGGATTTCTTTATCACAATGAGCATGTACGGGAGGAACAAGAACGTAATGCTGTGTGAAGTTTAGTTGGCACTTTGCATTTAAACCAGCGTTTCCTTTTCTGCGATTTGCATGCATAAAAAATGGCAAGAATGGCAAAGAAACCAGCCATGCTTAGGTGAACTGTTAGTGTTTCATTTTGTTTGGTTAAAGATTTGTGATTTCTTAAAGAATTTCAATTTGATAGATTATGTGAGTGTTTTGAGAAAATTTGGGAAGCACAAGGTTCATTTGTTATTTCAGCAGTAATATCATAAATTAAATTTGATTATACAATTTAGTTTTTCTATGGTTATTATCACAAGTTTTATTTTTTATTTTAATTTTATAATATTTTTTTATATTTAAATACAGGTAGTCTTTTTTTGGACAGGTTTTTTATTTTTATTTTTTAATTTTCAACCAATGCTTTCAATATAAGTTGTAAGTTGAAAAGATGGTCAGCAATCTAGATGAAATGTTTCAAGTCAAAATAAGCAAATTACCTTGCAAAATTTGGTCAAAATTGTCAATTACAACATCTTTTAGGTTAAGGTGTGGTAGGAGTGGAGGGTTTCTTCTTGGCCGTGATGGAATAGATGCAATATTTTCATTAGGTCTAGGTATATCTATGAACCATCAAGATGCTGGCTATATGCCCTTCTAGATGGCTAAATTGTTATTTGGTCATTCAACATCAACCAATTCTTAATCATAGGTGATTCCTTCTTCATTACGAGGCAAGTGAGATCCAGAACGGTTAAAGAAGGAACTCTATAGTTAGAACTTTATGTCATCCCTTTGCAAATCTTATACTTTCCAACAATAGGTTAGTAGATAAGAAGGTGAATGGGGTTGTTTATCTTGATAAATGGATTTTGGTAAAAAATCGAATTCCACTGGAGAGTTTATGGCTCCATTGACGTTGTTAAACGATTCTTTTTATGAATTCAAACAATAATGTGAAATTTGTTTAAGTGCAGAAAAAACAGAGTACAAAACAGAGTATTCGGAGGCTTTGCTAAAAGACAGACTGGAGCTCTTGGCTCTTCATGCATATTAACCAAAACAGTAGGAAAAAAAGACCGGATACATCATAAATCAAGGAGATAAGTTTAACATTAACTGCATTACACAATATCCTACCTACTGCATTTAATGCAGCTACTAACTTGGCATCTACTTGGCATCTACCTACTAGGTTTACTGTCAACAGAAAACAAGCTATATCAAGGAGAAATTACTCTTCAACACTCCCTCTTAATTTCAACTTTACATTTATCATATTCAGCAACACACGTAATTCCTAGGTGTTGTCTTTGAAATTCAAAATTTTATTTGCCCAATGGCTTTGTGAAGATGTCTACAAGCTGGTCTTTAGAACCACAGAAATGAATATTGACTTCTCCATTGTTGACAAGCTCTCGTATGAAATGAAAAGGAGTGTCAATGTGTTTACTCTTGTGGTGAAACACATGATTTTTTGATAAAGCAATGGCTGAATTGTTGTTGCAGAAGATTGGAGTTGGCTCGATCTCTTCATGTGCAAGATCACTTAACATTCTTCTCATCCACACTGCATGACATGCTGCTGATGTCGCTGCCACATTGTTGATTTATATGTAACTTCGGAATGTATTTCACATATATGTATATTGTATTCCTATAGAGATGTTATTATTCCTCTATACGGAAGTGTCGTCATTTATATTGTAAGTGTCGTAACTTATACTTGATGGGTTATTAGACCACCTTGTTGGGGTCGGCCCTGTATAAGTCATGTGGGTCAAAGGGTTATTAGACCACCCTATTGGGGGGTCGGCCATGTGGGTCAAAGGGTTATTAGACCACCCTAGTGGGCGTCGACCCAGTCAGCATTATGTTAAGTGGTTAAGTTGAGGCTGACCTACTTGAGTAAAGGTCAAGTCAAGTTAGTGTATAAATAGAGAGTGTGTCTCTCTCATTTTACACATTCTATTCTCTCACTCTCACTTGGGAGAGTGGCGCACTTGTGGAGGAGGAGGCTCTGCTACTAGGAGAAGACTATCTCTTGTATTCTGGTTGTATCATTGCTCTATCTATCTCTGAGGAAGTTATTGGGGTTTTTCACCTTTATGGTTTTCCCCAAGTAAACTCTGTGTCTCTTGTGTGCTTGCATTGTTGTGTCCATGATTGATATGCTGTAGATTTGATGTACATGTTGTTCTCTCAGTTAAGATCCTTGATCAGATTGAAGTAAATTCTGAAAATTTAACATGGTATCAGAGCTAGCCTGAAAGAAGGCATGACATGGCATGTATGACACTTGTTGCACTTACGATGCTAGGGCTTGATATAGCAAAAACCAGTCATCGTAGCACTTTCGCTATAAATCCGTTTTGGCAAAGTTTTCGGATCTGAAACTTTTATAGGTCAAAGATCAGATCCCCATGTACCTTGTGTCCAATGGAAAACCTCTAATTCATTGTACTTTGTGATTTATGATCTTTACAATATAGGGTTTCTGCCTCTTCCAAATCTGAGTCAAAATCAGGTGACCTTGGGAAAAAGGTCATAACTTGGGCTAGGAAGATCCAAATGAAATTTTGTAAAAAGTGACAGGTAGTACATAGACTGTACTATCTCAGAAAATTTTTTCAGAGGCCGAAGTTGAACCAGTGACACATGGAACGCCATACAAGTTCGCTCTCCTGTATTATCCCATAAACAGGTCACGTTACGACACTTGGAATAACTATCTCTCAGAGAATCCAATTGAGGTCAGGCCTGTCGGGATAGAAAGATAACAAGTCAGGCTATCTCAAGAAAATTGTTTAGACCCTTTGGATCGAAAAGTTTGTAGTTACACCAGAAACAATCAGGTACATATTTTTGTCAAAACAGAATTATTTTTGAGTACGTTCATTCATGGCTTTCGGAATTTAGGGCTTTGGAGAAAGTTGGAATTTTTGTAATCGGAGACCACAGATAGATGCTACTCATAAAAATCAAAATTTAGAGACCAATATCAGATTTTTTGGTTGGGTAGAAGGCTGGGCTTGATCAAACCCCAGTTTGGGACTTTGATTGGAAAGATGGAAAATTAGGGCTTCTGCAAAAATTGGAATTTTGGAAATCTGTGACCACGGCTGGAAGCTCCTCAGAAAAATTGAAGCTTAGAGTTTTGAATCAAATCTTTTGGTTGGGTGAAGCTCCAGGAAATTCAAACCCTAATTCAAGGTCCTCCCTAGTAAATCTGGAAATCTAAAAGGCAATTTCAAGGGGTGAAACTTTGCAGTTTTCAAATTCTGAATATACCAACTTGATCAGCTCATCAAGGCGCATATTTCTATCCTTTCAAAAGTTTGAAATTCAAAGTTTGAAATTTTGGGGTTTCTTTGACAAACCCTAATCTAGCTCTAGGACTAGTTCTTGCAAATCAAGTGGATTGGGTTAATCCTAGAAGAAGATGGATTGGTCACCTGCATAAGTGAAGAAGTTCCTGTCTCAAAGGGAGATGAGGCTAAGGCCTTCCATGAGAAGATTACAAACAATCTTGACAGGTATGGCTTACAGGTATGTTTCATGGTTAAGTTTATCATATGTTTGTCTTCATATCATTACAGTACAATCTTGATTAATTATTGGACTTATCGTATCACCTTAATATAAGATATTCATTGATTAAGGTTTTGACACTTATGATTGTACTAATGCATTGCGATGTTGTATGAGGTGTATGTTGTTTGTTAACACAAAAGGTACACCAAGAAAGTCAAATCATGTTCTACTTCAAGAACATATGCTCATGGTGACATGAAGACAAAGATTCATCCATTGTCATGGATCACATAGAATATCTACTTTCGAGGTATGTATAACTTGGTTCTACAATGGTTAACTTATGAGACATGCAGGTTACTAGCACAAGTCACTGAAGAGAACCAGAAGACATTATGCGGGTATGTTAGACATAACTAGCTAGCATGCTAATCTAGGTATGTTTTTCCTATATCAAGCTAGAATCCTACCTTGTGTTAGGATCTTATACTGTTGTGTTGTTGATAATGATTATTCATGAAGTCATAGGTTTGAATAATCATGGTTGTATGCATATTATGTTTCTTACCATAATTGATGATATGACTAACCAGAAGAATCATGAAGGTATAGGTTTGAATAATCATGGGTTTTATGCATATTATATCTCTTATCTTGATTGATGATTCAACTAACCTGAAGAGTCCTATGATCAAATAAGAATGTGTATGAGTAAAAGAAGACTTCCCTGAAACCTTGAATACTAATGTTTATTATCTGTGAATGATCATGAATATACATGTTTAAGATTATTGTGTTTTGATAGTATTAATATTATACTAATAAATGTGTGATTATGTATGAGACCTCAATGATAACACAATGATGATACTAATAAGCATTCATAGTGATTAAGGATGGATGTAAGTTCAAGGACAAGTAATCCTGGAAGCAAAGATCAAGAGGGAGCACACTCCAGTTGTTCCTGCAAGAAAGCAAAGGAGCACACTTCAGTAGTTTCTGCAAGGATGCAGCTATTCAGAGGGAGTTGACCACTTCTCATAATCCACATAAGAATGGAGTTGCAGAAAGAAGCAAAGACTGAGAGGGAGTCAACCCAACAAACAAACAAAGATAAGTATTTGAATTGTCATTACTTGCATATTTTATTGTTTAAATAATATTGTTCAATAATGTATATATTGATGTTCCTAGAATTAGGTTGTGTATTATGCATATTAGAATAGTTGCATTAATGAAAAGTATACTACTAATATGCATGGTTAAGTTGTTCGGATATCCACATCATCTTTTTCAGGATCTTGCATGCAATTAGGGTTTGCATGCAAAATCTAGGGTTTGCATGCACCTGCATGCACTTGCATGCATCCCAGTCACTAGTTTGATGCCTTCAGCACCTTATCCACCTTATTCTAGCACCCGGGAGCCACTTACTACAGAGTTTTAGCCCTCGTAGGCTGAAAGGCGCCCACTTCTCACCTACTGCCAGAGAAGGGCGCACTTGTTCACCTACCACTGCAGTTCCACTTCAGTTACATTCAGTTAGCTCCGATTCTCCTTGATTTGAGGCTAGTTTCACTCCCGACCGACTGTTTCACTTCCGTTGGACCTCCAGTTTGACTAGATGACTTGTTCTGACTTCAGTTAGTCTCCCATGCGCCCCCCACTGAGCCTCCTTCCCTTAATCAATGCTACACACTTCAGTTACACATGACACACTCAGTTAGACTCAGATTGACACCTGGATGACTGGTTCTTGTGCATTGATGACCACCACCGATTGATGATGAGGACTCCTAGTTGGAGTGAAGCTACTCCATTCAGTGATTCGAATGGCCTACTTAGTCAATTCGAATTGCTCATTGATAAAGATTGTATTCTATTGTAATTCATTCACCCTTTCTGGGATATTGAGCACTGCTGCATGTTTTGCACAGTTTTACACCATATTTTCTATATTCATCTGTTGTGATTGATTTACTTGTTCATTAGATCTGCTGTGACTAATTTTACATGGTATCAGAGCCATGACAGGGACAAGATTTCTTTTCTACAGGTGTTCTACATGAAGAGAGAGCAATCTTTGCTCACCAATATTTTAGCAGCGGCATGCAAAATCTCATGTGCATGCAAGGCTGAAAACATAGTGTTTGTTTGTGTGTGATTTGCAGGTTTCTTACTTCCTCCATGTGCATTCGCTAATGCAAAGATGGAGACTTCTTCTTCACAAAATATTCTTACTCCATTCAACTATGATGAATGGAAACCAAAGATGATTGCATTCTTGAAGAGACAATGTCTTTTTGATATGTGCATTGGTAATACAAGAGTTTTTGATTCCGATGAAGAGGAGAATGATTGGCTCAATGATTGTGACAGAGCTTTTGGAGCAATATGTCTTGCTATGTCTCCTTGTATGCGCTACCTCAGTAAGACTGCTGAAAATCCAAGTGATCTATGGGTCCAACTTGACAGAGAATTTGGAAAGCAGGAAGAAGAGGATCATGCTAGCCTTTTGGAGAACAAGCCCAGTGAGATCTCCTTATGTGTTCGTTCCGATCATGTGTTGGCCTCAACAATTGTTCAAGATGAAGAAGAAACTGTAGATTCAACACTCATTCTCTCAAAGTCTTCTATTTCGAATTCTGAGCAAGATAAACAAGCTCATACTCTAGATTTCGAAGAGGTTCTTGAATCCTCTCTTTCACATGAGTTTGTCGGCATGCAGAATAATGATCTACTCGAAGTTTTGGAGGTAAAATCTGATTTTGGAGGTGAAGCATTCGCCCTACTTGATTGCATGCCTTCTATAAACTTATGTTCTATCATTTGCAAAGTTTCTCAGAGTTTTAATGAAGATGAAGAGCACTACCATTCGCTTGAGTTCAATTCTCATGCACTTTTTGTTGATTTTGGTTTTGATCTCACCCTTGTTGGTTCAAAGAAGATCTCAAGAAACCATTCATATATTTTTGGAGCTGATTTAACTTCTATTGATAAGAAGTTCAAGTTTCAAGATCTATTTGATCCGATTGGAGCTATTTCTACCTCACTTGGTTCGAATCACAGGTTCCAGGATCATCCTCATATTTTCAGATTTGTTCTCACCTTTTTCGGTATGAAGAGCAAGTTCTTAAGGTCTCCACATTCGCTTGCATCCACTGATGGAGAATTCAAGCACATGTTTTTGGAGCATGATCCATTTACTCCCAAGAGTAAGATACCTCCAGACATATCTACTTGATTTTGGAGCAGTTAAATCTTTTGGTGTACTACAGTCTATTTTGAGGGGGGGTATTTTTCCCATGAGGTTTTCCCCATTTCCTTGGTTTATTGACTGTTATTAGTTTTTGGATTATTGTATTGGGGTGACCTTTGGTCTTAGTTACCAGGGCCCCACATTATTTTTTGCACATCATAGTCTAGCTTGAGGGGGGGTGTTCGGATATCCACATCATCTTTTTCAGGATCTTGCATGCAATTAGGGTTTGCATGCAAAATCTAGGGTTTGCATGCACCTGCATGCACTTGCATGCATCCCAGTCACCAGTTTGATGCCTCCAGCACCTTATCCACCTTATTCTAGCACCCGGGAGCCACTTACTACAGAGTTTTATCCCTCCTAGGCTGAAAGGCACCCACTTCTCACCTACTGCCAGAGAAGGGCGCACTTGTTCACCTACCACTGCAGTTCCACTTCAGTTACATTCAGTTAGCTCCGATTCTCCTTGATTTGAGGCTAGTTTCACTCCCGACTGACTGTTTCACTTCCGTTGGACCTCCAGTTTGACTAGATGACTTGTTCTGACTTCAGTTAGTCTCCCATGTGCCCCCCACTGAGCCTCCTTCCCTTAATCAGTGCTACACACTTCAGTTACACATGACACACTCAGTTAGACTCAGATTGACACCTGGATGACTGGTTCTTGTGCATTGATGACCACCACCGATTGATGATGAGGACTCCTAGTTGGAGTCAAGCTACTCCATTCAGTGATTCAAATGGCCTACTTAGTCAATTCGAATTGCTCATTGACAAAGATTGTATTCTATTGTAATTCATTCACCCTTTTTGGGATATTGAGCACTGCTGCATGTTTTGCACAGTTTTACACCATATTTTCTATATTCATCTGTTGTGATTGATTTACTTGTTCATTAGATCTGCTGTGACTAATTTTACATAAGTGGCCTATGGCACTGTACAACATTCCATTGCTACTTATCTAGAATGAAACCTCTTTGCTGACATGTTGGGAGTTGTGCACACTCTTAACAATGTTCTGGTAGAGATTGGAAGGCATCTAGAAAGTTACGAGATATGGATAAATGTTGTATTGAAGCATTGGCTAAGATAATTGCATGACTGTATGACATACTTCTTTATGTGTAAGAATTTGTTCTGAAAACTATGAGATGTTTTCTAATCATGCAATTTAACTTGTTGTGTAGGAAAGATCGTATGCAATCACCTACAAAAGAAGAACTACAACATTTGTTCAGCAACAAAATTATCTATTGAAGATATTGAAGTTCCCAGGATATGGGAAGAATGCCATGATCCGTCGATCATGAAGAATGATGTTTGGGATGTAGTCCCAAGACCTGAAGGGAAGTTTGTTATGACTTCCATATGGATCTATCAAGATCAAGCATGTTGTAGATGGCAGCATAGAGAAATATAAAAGTGATGAAATAGAAGATACACCAGATGGATTTCAAGACAGCTTTCTTGAATGGTGTAGTTGAAGAAGAAGTGTATGTGGAGCAGCCACTTGGTTCTGAGACACATGACAGGGAGTCATATATGTGCAGAACTTGGGTATGATGCACCACTTTCTAGGTATGGAGGTGTGGCAGAGTGCAGATGGAATCTTCCTTGGACAAGGGAAGTATGTAGTAGAGATCCTGAAGAGGTTCGGGATGATGGACTGCGAGGCTATGGCATTGAACCTGAAGCTTCTGTGTGATGCTTCATCTGAACCGGTTGATGTCACTATGTATCGTCAGATGATTGGGTCCTTGATGTACCTGATGAACACGAGACCAGATATTTGCTTTGCGATGAACACATTGAGCCAGTTCCTGACGGATTCGAGGAGTGTTCACTTGGTTGCTGTAAAGCATGTTCTGAGGTACTTGAAGGGTATAGTGGATTATGGGCTCAAGTATGACGCAAATCAAAAGTTTAACCTGCAGGGTTATGTTGATTCAGATTGGGATGGAAGTGTTGTAGATAGGAAGAGCACATCTGGGTGCTGCTTCAGTATGGGATCAGGTGTGATCTCTTGGTTTAGCAGGAAGCAGTCCTGCGTAGCACTGAGTACAGCTGAGGAAGAGTATGTTATAGCCTGTTCAGCTAGTTGTGAGGCAGTATGGCTATGGAAGCTATTGTCTGAGTTATTTGATCTCCCATTGGATTCTACTGGTATCTTTTGTGATAACTAGGGTTGTGTGAAGTTGTCAGAGAACCAAGTGTTTCATGACAGGTCGAAACACATAGAGATCAAATATCACTATATCAGGGATATGGTGCAGAGAGGAGCTGTGAAGCTCTTGTACATTGCGATGGACGAGCAGATTGCATATGTGCTAACGAAACCACTAGCCAGAGTGAAGTTCGAGTACTTCAGAGAGAAGCTTGGTGTTCTTAGGATTGATGACACTTCGAGGAAGAAGTGATGGACACATTTGCTGAAGCCATTCCAAGCATGTTGGAAGGAGGATCCTTCACATGGATGTGGATGTAAGCGCTGGATGATGAGCATCAGGATGATGTTCTGGTTTCTGCTTTGCATGATCAGTTGGATCATTTTCATGTATGTATGTATGCATCATGTTGGATGTTGGATATGATCAGTTGGATCATTTATATGTATGTACACATCATGTTGGATGCTGGATATGATTGGTTGGATCATTTGTATGTATTTTGTATATGCATCATGTTGGATGCTTGGATCATGTATCTGTATATGTATCAAGTGGATACATTGTATGATCAGGTGGATCATTTATGGTGATATGTATCATGTATTTGTATTTGTATCAGGTGGATACATTGTATGATCAGGTGGATCGTGTATGATGATATGTGTCAGGTAGATTCTTGGTATGCATCAGGTCGATGCATTGTATGATCAGGATGATCATGGATGACGAGCTTCAGGATGTTGCTCCATATGACATGCAGTAGGATGTTGCAGTGATGATGATCAGGATGATCATGTGTACATTAGGATGATGTATGGTGAGTATTAGGTTGATACTTTGTGGCCGTGGATCAGGTTGTGCAGATGAGCATATAATTTGGCCCTGGGAGATTTGCAGATAGTCTTTCGAGGTTTTTTCTATGGCATGTAATCTGGCCCTGGGATATCTGGAAAATGCTCTTTCGAGGTTTTGCTCTGGGAGGACATATAATTTGGCCCTGGGAGATCTGCATATAGTATTTCGAGGTTTTTCCTATGGCATGTAATCTGGCCCTGGGATATTTGGCAAATGCTCTTTCGAGGTTTTGCTCTGGGAGGACATATAATTTGGCCCTGGGAGATCTACAGATAGTCTTTCGAGGTTTTTCCTATGGCATATAATCTGGCCCTGGGATATCTGGCAGATGCTCTTTCGAGGTTTTGTCCTATGGCATATAATATGTCCCTGGGAGATCCAATAGGTTGGGCTGTGTGCCCGTAATAAGTCCTAGGATGCTCTTGCGAGGTTTTGCCATGACCACATATAATCTGTCCTTGGGAGATCCTATAGGTAGAGATGTGTGCTCGTAACAGCCTGGGATGCTCTTGCGAGGTTTTGTGGTGACCACATATAATTTGTCCCTGGGAGATCCTATAGGTAGAGCTGTGTGCTCATAACAGCCTGGGATGCTCTTGTGAGGTTTTGTGGTGAGGTCACATATAATATGGCCCTGGGAGATCCTATAGGTAGAGCCGTGTGAGCCTGGGATGCTCTTTCGAGGTTTTGTGACACACGTAATAAGTCCTGAGGATTCCACAGTATGGCCAGTGATGACGAAGACCTGCAGGTGGTGGGCCTACATCCAGTATGAAAAAGGACTGGCTCTGTAGAACTTCCTATGACTAGTAGATTCAGAGATTGATTGAGATAGCAGCAGTGACGATGATGATGTCTCGATGACGATTATCTAGTGACGATGATCCAGAGAAGAAGACTTGTGCTAGAAGACCTGTGTCGAGAAATACCTTCCTAGTTAAGAGGGAGTGTTGATGTATATGTAACTTCGGAATGTATTTCACATATATGTATATTGTATTCCTATATAGATGTTATTATTCCTCTATACGGAAGTGTTGTCATTTATATTGTAAGTGTCGTAACTTATACTTGATGGGTTATTAGACCACCTTGTTGGGGTCGGCCCTGTATAAGTCATGTGGGTCAAAGGGTTATTAGACCACCCTATTGGGGGTCAGCCATGTGGGTCAAAGGGTTATTAGACCACCCTAGTGGGGGTCGATCCAGTCAACATTATGTTAAGTGGTTAAGTTGAGGCCGACCTACTTGAGTAAAGGTCAAGTCAAGTTAGTGTATAAATAGAGAGTGTGTCTCTCTCATTTTACACATTCTATTCTCTCACTCTCACTTGGGAGAGTGGTGCACTTGTGGAGGAGGAGGCTCTGCTGCTAGGAGAAGACTATCTCTTGTATTCTGGTTGTATCATTGCTCTATCTATCTCTGAGGAAGTTATTGGGGTTTTTCACCTTTATGGTTTTCCCCAAGTAAACTCTGTGTCTCTTGTGTGCTTGCATTGTTGTGTCCATGATTGATATGCTGTAGATTTGTTGTACATGTTGTTCTCTCAGTTAAGATCCTAGATCAGATTGAAGTAAATTCTGAAAATTTAACACACATACTCTGCTTTAGTTGAATAAATAGTGACTATGGGCTGCTTCTTAGATGCCCAAGAGATAAGACCTGTGCCTAGATGAAAAGCATAACTTGATGTGCTTTTTCGGTCATCAATACTTCCTACAAAGTCAATATCTGTGTATGCAACTAGATGATTTTCTTCAGAAGCTTCATACAGGATTCCATATTCAATTGTACCTGTAATATACCACAAAATTCTTTTTCCAACTTGCCAATGCGAATCCTTGGGAGACTCCATGAATCTAGAAATTAAACTGACTGCAAACATTATATCTGGTCTTGTTGTTGTAAGATACATCAAACTACCAACAAGTTGTTTGTACAACATAGGATTGATTGCTAGACCTTTGTCTTGTTTGCTTAGTTTTGGGCCTGTAGCAATTGGAGTATTTGCTGTTTTACATTTGGTCATTTTGAACCTTGCCAAAATATCTTTGACATACTTCTATTGGCAGATAAAAATTCCCTTTTCAGTTTGATCAACTTCGATCCCAAGAAAGTATTTCATGAGACCAAGATCAATCATTTCGAATTCCTTCTTCATTGCAGATTGAAAATCTGAGAGTTTTAAATTTCTTGTATATATCATGTCATCTACATAAAGACAAACAATTAACAGATTACCTTGCTGATTTGATTTTGTGTACAAGGTGGGTTCATTGCTACTTCTTTTGAATCCATTGTTGAGCAGGTATGTATCAATTCTACTGTACCATGCTCTTGGTGCTTGCTTTAAGCCATACAAGGCCTTTTTCAGTTTGTAGACCTTCAATTCTTGACCCTTCACTTCAAATCCCGGTGGCTGATTTACATAAACTTCTTCTTTCAGAAAGCCATTTAAAAACGCTGATTTAACATCCAATTGATAAACTGGCCAATGCTTTTGGGCTGCAACAGCTAAAACTGTCCTAACGGTGTCTAATCTGGCAACCGAGGCAAATGTTTCCCCATAATCAATACTAGGATGTTGTGCAAATCCTTTTGCAACTATCCTTGCTTTGTATTTCTCTACTTTTCCTTTTTCATTGTATTTGGATTTATAAACCCATTTGACTTGAATGCTGGTTTTTTCTGCTGGCAAATTCATAAGATTCCAAGTGTCATTCTTTTCTATTGATTCAATCTCTTCATTCATTGCATCGACCCATTTCTTCTCCTTGACTGCTTCCTCAAAATAAATTGGTTGAGAAGATAACAGAGCATAATGAACTTGCTCATCTACATTTTCATGCTGCTCATAAATTTCACTTAGCTTCCTTGTTTTTTGTCTTCTAAGCAAGGCCAATGTGGGATCTGATTCATTAGTTGATGTTGGACTGTGTGTGGCTTGTCCTTCTTGTCTTGAGACTTCTCCTTGAACCTGTAATCGAGGAAGTCTATGTGTAGATTCATGTTGTTCTATACTATCCACTGGTTCACTTGTATGTGGGAAAGGATTACTCCCTATTGTTCCCTCATCTTCTTTGCTCCAAGCCTAGTCTTCAAGAAATTTAGCGTCTCTAGTTATTATGGTTTTCTTAGTGACTGGATTATACAGTTTGTATGCCTTTGAATGTTCACTGTATCCCACAAAGATACATTTTTCACTTCTATCGTCCAATTTTCTTCTTATTTCTACTAGGACATGTGCATAAGCAACGCAGCCAAAAACTCTTAAATGAGAAATATTTTCTTTCATTCCACTCCATGCTTCAAATGGAACTTTATCTTTTACACTATTTGTTGGATATTTATTCAGAATATAAATTGAGCATTGAACTACTTCTTCCCAGTATTCATTGGGTAAATTTTTGGATTTTAACATGCTTCTGGCCATGTTCATGATGGTCTGATTTTTCCTTTCAGCAACTCCATTTTGCTGTGGGGTGTATCTTGTTGTAAACTGTCTATGGATACCTTGTTCTCTGCAATATCAAGTGCAAAATCCTTGGAATCATATTCACCTCCTCCATCTGATCTCAACACTTTGATGTACTTGCCACTCTGTTTTTCTGTTCTAGCTTTGAATTCTCTGAATTTTGCAAATGTTTCAGATTTGTTCTTGATAAAGTACACCCACATCATTCTGCTAAAATCATCAATAAATGTTAGAAGGAAAAAAATTCCTCCTATAGACTCGGTTTGCATAGGACCACATAGGTCTGTGTGGATTAACTCAAGAGGTGCTTTGGCTCTATAGGTGGCAGCATTTGGAAATCTGTCCCTTTTGTGTTTAGACATGATACAAATTTCACAAGGATTATGATGAACATCTATCATGGGTAAACCTTCGACCATAGACTTCTTTTGCAAATCATTTAAACCTTTAAAAGACAAGTGACCATACCTACAATGCCATAGCCAAGTTTCATCTGAACTAGTAGTTGTATGGGCATAAGATTGTGACAGATTTGCACTTTTCATGACTAATGGGAACATCCTATTTTTGGTCATTTTAATTTTGGATACAATCCTTCGACTAGGTAGTTTGTCCAAGATTGTGCATGATGGTCCTTTAAATATGACCTCATAACCATTTTGACTCAGCTAACCAACACTTAAGAGATTATGTTTTAGATCCTGGATAAAGTAAACATTTGGAATGTCTTTATTTTCATTTTGCTTGGTTATGACTGACACTATGCCTTTTCCTAAAGCATTTACATCATGATCATCACCCAATTTGATTTCAGTCTTAATGGAGTTATCTAAGCTTAAAAAAAGTTCTTCATTACCTGTCATGTGATTGTTGCAACCACTGTCCAGCAGCCATATATCTTTGTTGTTGAATTCTTCTGTAGCTTGGCAGGAAATAAACATGGATTTTGATGTCCCTTCTTCTGTATTGGTGACATTGGCTCTATTAAATTTCAGAATTTACTTCAAACTTCCGAAAGGATAGAAATATGCACCTTGATGAGCTGATCAAGCTGGTATATTCAGAATTTGAAAACTGCAAAATTTCACTCCTCAATTTTGCCTTTGAAACTTCCAGATTCACTGGACGTGACCCTGAACTGGGGTTTGATGAAGCCCACTCTTCTGCCCAATCAAAAGTTTTGATCCAAAGCTCTAAGTTTCTATTTTTCTGAGGAGCTTCCAGCCGTGGTCACAGATTTCAAAAATTCCCATTTTTGTAGAAGCCCTAATTTTCCACTTTTCTGATCAAAGTCCCGAACTAGGGTCTGATCAAGCCCGGCCTTCTTCCCAACCAAAAATTCTGACCTTGGTCTCTAAATTTCAATTTTGATGAGCAGCATCCATCTGTGGTCTCTTATTACAAAAATTCCAACCTTTTCCGAAGCCCTAAATTCCGGAAGCCATGAATGAAGGTACTCAAAAATAATTCTGTTTTGACAGAAATATGTACCTGATTGTTTCTAGTGTAACTCCTAATTTTTCCCTCCATAGGGTCTGAAAAAGTTTTCTAATATAGACCAACCTGTTATATTTCCATCTTGATAGGTCGGACCTCAATTGGATTCTCTGAGAGAGATTTATTCCAAGTGTCACAACGTGACCTGTTTATGGGATAATACAGGAGAGCGAACTTGTATGGCATGCCACGTGTCACTGGTTCAACTTCGGCCTCTGAAAATTTTTCCTGAGATAGTACAGTCTGTGTACTACCTGTCACTTTTTATGAAATTTCATTTGGATCTTCCTAGCCCAAGTTATGAACTTTTTCCCAAGGTCACCTGATTTTGACTCAGATCTGGAAGAGGCAAAAACCCTATATTGTACAGATCATAAATCACAAAGTACAATGAATTAGAGGTTTTCCTTTGGACAATAGGTACATGGGGATTTAGTATTTGACCTGTAAATGTTTCAGATCCGAAAACTTCGCCAAAACATATTTATAGCGAAAGTGCTACGATGACTGGTTTTTGCTATATCAAGCCCTAACATCGTAAGTGCAACAAGTGTCATACATGCCATATCATGCCTTCTTTCAGGCTAGCTATGATACCATGTTAAATTTTCAGAATTTACTTCAATCTGATCTAGGATCTTAACTGAGAGAACATGTACAGCATATCTACAGCATATCAATCATGGAGACAATAATGCAAGCACACAAGACACAAAGATTTACTTGGGGAAAACCATAAAGGTGAAAAACCCCAATAACTTCCTCAGAGATAGATAGAGCAATGATACAACCCAAAGAGATAGACATATCCTAGCAGCAGATCTTCCTCCTCCATAAGTGTGCCACTCCTCCTTGAGTTCATGAGTGAGAAGTGAGTGAACAAATAGAGTGCCTCCCACACGCTATTTATACTTGACTTGACTTGCCTTTTACATAAATCATGTAGGCTCGAACTTAACCACATAACATAATGCTGACTGGGCCGACCCCCAATAGGGTGGTCTAATAACCCTTTGAACCACATGGCCGACCCCCAATAGGGTGGTCTAATAACCCTTTGACCCACATGACTTATACAGGGCCGACCCCAGCAAGGTGGTCTAATAACCCATCAAGTATAAGTTACGACATTTACAATATAAATGACGACACTTCTATATAGAGGAATAATACCATCTCTATAGGAGTACATACAACATATATGAAATACATTCCGAATTTACATATACATCAATAGGCTCTTCCTTTGTTCAAATCTGATTGCTTCTTTCTGCATTCACCTTCAAAATGGCCATACGTCTTGCAATAAAAGCATTGAACATTTGATTTGTCAAACCTCCTTGGTTGACTGTTGCTTCGACCTCTTCCTCTTGTGTTATAAGAGAAATTTTGTGGTTGCTCTATCTATTATGTAGCTATTGGTATGTTTAATGTCTAAAATGACCTCTTCCTCTTCTACCTCTGCTTCTACTTCCACGTCCTCTACCTCTGCTGAATGGGGTTTGAGACTGGAATGCATTTTCATAAGAATCACTATGCTTGCTGATTCTTGTTTCATGCGTTAACAATGATCCAATGAGCTCTTCAATAGACAATTGTTTTAAATCTTTGCATTCTTCAATGGTTGTCACAACCATATCAAATTTTTCTGGAAGACTTCTGAGCACTTTATCAACTACCTTTTGAGTTGAAACAACTTCTCCATGTGCTCGAAGTTGATTCACAACATTCATGGTTTGTGTCATGAATTTGTCCACTGATTCAGTGTCCTTCATCTGAAGAGTATCAAGACTTTTCCTGAGTGTTTGCAGCTTTGCATTTTTGACCTTATCTGTTCCTTTATAGGTTGTTTCAAGAGTTTCCCATGCTTCAATTGCATGTTCAGCTACTACATTTTTTTGGAATTATTGCATCTTCTACTCCATTGTGCAAAAACCACAATGCCCTTGAGTCCTTTTTTCTATTTTCTAGAACTGCATTCCTCTGATTGTTTTTCATTGCTTGTAGATCTGCTGGATCTGGCTCAGTAAACCCATTTACTACAGCTTCCCAACAATCTTATGATCGTAGAAAACTTCTCATCTTGATTCCCCACATTTCATAATTTGTTCTTGTTAGAATTGGTCCTTGAGTCTGATTTGGATTGCTGGTTGACGTCATCTTCTTCTTTCTACTCGGACTTCCCTCACTCAACCTCCAGGATCCCGGTCGCAGCTTGAGGGTTTCCTTGTGTCTGAGTGTAGAGCACGTTTCCTTCTCACAAGAAATCAGAATTTCATCCTGCTATTTAAACTGGGCGTTGCATGTTCAGGACAGAGGACCTTGGCTGATTCCTTTGACCCCGAAGCCCTTGAGAGAGGTTCCAAGGCTCTGCATGAGATTATGTGCAAGCAGGAACACGAAAGGCCGAGTATTAAAGATCACTCTAGCACCTTGGTAAGATCATAAATATCGTTCCAACACAAGTGCAATCGGCCTTCGCAATTGCCCTAAAACCCTACTAAAATCCAAGTAAGGAAATTAGATTGCCAAGAGCGAAGCCCGTGATTTCATAGAATCACAGAATAGACAATGTTCTTCGTGCCGACGCGTTTCCTCCAGATTGTGAAGAGGAATGATTCTCCTGGCCTCCTATGGAAGACGATCAAGCTCAGCAAATACAAGCTCAACGAATAGCTTCGAGAGGGCACATTGAACAACTTCTCTTGCCGCTCTAATAATCTTCACATGGCTGGTGAAGAAGGACTCTCCTTGGTTGCTCTGATACCATGTTTAAGTGCAGAAAAAACAGAGTACAAAACAGAGTATTTGGAGGCTTTGCTAAAAGACGGACTGGAGCTCTTGGCTCTTCATGCATATTAACCAAAACAGCAGGAAAAAAAGACCGAATACATCATCGATCAAGGAGATAAGTTTAACATTAACTGCATTACAAAATATCCTACCTACTACATTTAATGCAGCTACTAACTTGGCATCTACCTGGCATCTACCTACTACGTTTACTGTCAACAGACAGCAAGCTACAGTAAGGAGAAATTACTCTTCAACAAAATTACACAAGTTTAATTCACCACATCAGAGCATTAATGAAATAAGGTACATATGATTCATATGGTGTGATGGAGGACATGCAATTCATGCCAATGGAATGAGGGAATATTTACACTATAAGAAAGTAGGAAAACCATCTCATAATCCTTGTTCTTTATATTGATGACCTAATCCTCACTTGTAGTGGCCCTAAAATTTTAACCCATGTGAAATCTAGCCTTAACACGAAATTTGAAATGATTGACTCAAGGCATTTGCATTATTTTCTTGGCCTCAAGTCTTGCCAACCAAATAAGGAAATTTTCCTTCTCGGTCTAAGTATGCTTCCAACTTGCTTCATTGTTGTCACATGGGAGATTGTAAACCAACCCTATCTCCTTTCCAGTTTGGATTCAAAATTACTGCTACCTACACCCAAAGCAGATGCCACCTTGTACCATCAATTAGTTGGTGTTTTTTTGTACTTGACTCATACCCATATTTATATTTCCTTTCATATTGGTCTTATTACCCAATATATGCAAACACCCCATGAAAGTCATTGGAAAGTTGGAAAAAGATACTTCAATATATCTGGGGTATAATTCAGTTTGGGATACATTACAGTTTAGGGGGGTCTTCTTTGTTGGTTGGGTTTATTGATTCTAATTAGTTCGATGACCTAGTGATTATAAAAATTCTATTGTAGGTAAATTTTTTAGTATTGGTTTTGGACCTGTCACCTGGGCTTGTGACAAACAAAACGATCTTGCTCTTTCTTCAATAGAAGTAGAGTAATGAGTTGCGATTAATGCAAGTTAAGGAGCCATATGGATTTGACAGATCCTTTCATAGATTGGATTCCAGCAATGAAATTCAACTAGCCTCTGGTGGACAATGAGATTGTCATCAAGCTCGGCAAAGATAAGTTCCACATCAATACAACAAACACATTGAGTTACAAATTCACTTCATTAGAAGGATTATTCAATATCTCATTCTTGAAGTTCTATTTTTCCCTATCCATGATCGAGTTTTGGACATCTTCACAAAGTATCTTACAAAATAATTTTTTTCTAAATTCAATCTATGGTAGAAATTCAAGAATTTTTCATTAAGGCAGGATGGGATCTAATGCCTCCTTTCTTCTTTTATTGTCCCACCTTTCTAAATCCTTCAATCCTATCCAAAGTTGTTCTTATGAGGGAATGTTAGGATATTTAGACACTTACTATTTAGTTTTCAACATGATCTAATGTGTCTTTAGGTAAAGTGTTTTTTGTTGGAATATTGGACAATACTGAGAAGGGGGGGTTGAATCAATATTGATAACTTTTAACAATTAAAACCACTTTTAACTTATTCATTAACACACATGATCAACAAGATACAAGGAACACAACTTTTATCGTGGAAGCCCAATTGGGAAAACCACAAACACTTTCTATAACTGCAAAATTATATTTACAATTGTTTTTACAAGATACAACTTGCTGGAGACTTCAACCCCCAAGTTTCTCAGCTACAACTGAAGGATGCTACAACACCATGGTTTCTTCCTGCTACAACAGACAAGGATGATACAACACCCTTTTTATCAGCTACTACTGGAAGGAGGCTACGACCCCCTGGTTTATCAGCTACTATTGAAAGGATACTTCGACACCCTATTTACCAACTACCACTGGAAGGAGGCTACGACCCCCTGGTTTATTAGCTACTACTGAAAGGATTCTACGACCCCCTGGTTTATCAGCTACTACTGAAAGGATGCTTCGACACCCTATTTACCAACTACCACTAAAGGAGGCTATGATCCCCTGGTTTATGAGCTACTACTGAAAGGATGATTCGACACCCCTATAACCACTGGAAGGAGGTTACAACCCCCTTGGAGGCCTATATCCTGCCCTAGCGCCACCCTACCTCCCTATTCTTTGTTTTTCATAACTTCAAGTACAATATATTCTCTTCTTCGTCCTCTGCTGCAAATCATCAATTCTGACCATAGAGACAATATTTCTCTTTTCTTACATTCTCTGACTTCTGTACTGCATCAGATATTCATATTAAATAATCAACATACATCCTATGTTCTTCCTTTTATTTCTTTGGTCTCTGTACAACTTCAGATCTTCATGTTCCTTCAAGTCTGTTACTGGATCTTCTTTATTTACTTGGTCTATGTTTTTCTTGAAGCTACGTCAATCTAGACTCCAGAGCCATCTTTCTTCCACTTCGAACTTCTGTTTAAATACTTCTTTCATCATGTGTTTTGAACCATTGTGTCTTTTCATCATTGTGTCCCTTCATTAAAACCTTTTCACCGATGCATCTCTTCATTCTGGAAACATGCCTTTTCATCAAAACGCATCCCTTCTCTCTTTAATTAACATACCATGTTTATTAGTTCTTCTCTGTTTTAATGAATCCTGTAAAATACTTCTCTGTTTAATTAATCCTATAGCTCATTTATCCTTTTTTGTTTAATTAATAATAATTTACTCTGCTACATGAATAATATATTTCTGTTTACACTCTACTTTATTAATAATACTCTGCTTAAGAATAATAGTACTTCTATTTATATCTGCTTGATGATTTTTAATTCCGTTTTAATAATAAACAGGTTGTTTCTCAGAATTCCTATTTATATCTCTGTTTATAATTTATACAATCATGCCTTTTCTTATTAATCATAACTCTTCAAATATTAACATGTTTGCATTCCTTAGTTTTATTACTAAATACTCCCTTCAGCATAGATAAAATATTCAACCTCGTCCATATTCATATTTTCATTGCAGTTACATGTTTCTTCCTTTTATTATGCATGAAGGAGTTTTTTGGAAATGCCTGAATTATCTTTCCTTCCATATATATATATATATATTTCAATTTGGCCGGTTTATATCTCACACATGTGATCACCAAATGGAGAACTAAGACCAAGAATTGATGGGAATAACACCAGAGAACATATTCATGCCATTGGATGAATTTACTGGAGCAAATACAGCCTCTGGCATGCATTTCCAAATGGACTTTCAGATTTCCTGTGTTTAACACTTAGACAAATTTTATTTATTTTTAACAGGAAAACATAATTTTTCTCAATTTGGTAGGTTTATATCTCACACATGTGACCACCATAGAGGAAAATAAAACCATGTATAGATAGACAGATCACCAAGTAACAAACTCATTCCATTATATGATTTTATTGACATAAAGACAACATTGGTGGGCATTTGCAAATGGCCTTTTGTAACTGGTTTTAATACTTACACAATTTTATAAAAACCTAGGTTTACTAAGGTGATTTTTTCTTTTACCAATCTTGGAAATATGAATAATCCAAAGCATGGAGGACAACATTCTGATTCCATCCATGCCAATTTCATCCTCTGAAACCTCATCCTCTCTCCTTGGCGAGCATTTTACTGGAATAATGCAAATCAAGCCAGAAGGCACTTTTGGCAGACTGATAACTTCACCCTTAGAGACTTTTTGTACAAAATAATCATATGGTAAGATGAAACAATCAACAATATATGTCCCTAAGTACTCATCATCATTTCATACATCAAAAACAAATTATGGCATGCATTTCCTTGAGGCCACTTAAAGGCAGTTTTACCAGCACTGGTGCAAAACAACCTGAAACCCTGTTTTGGCAGACCTATAACTTTGTAATCAAACACCCTTTTAGAGAAATGAGACCATGTTCAGATAGCCTATACAACAATATATAGCCTAATACTTTCATATAATTTTTATCATCCACTTATGAGATATGGAGGGCATTTTCCTGAGGCCACTTAGACCAGTTTTCCAACACTTAGTCAATTTCCAAATTTTCACCAACATGCCATATTTTTATAGAATGATGTTAGATTGTAACAATGACTTCGTGATAGAACTATAACATTATCATATGTCTTCTCAACCTCATAATACATACCACATTATCATACATGCCATTTCATCACTTCCTTGTTATTCCTTTGTTTACTCTTTTACCATTCATTGAGTTTGCCCTACCATCATGTCTTTCGTTATCCTTTTTCATTAATGAACTCATTTGACATCAATGCCAATCACACTCAACATTTTTCTTTAGTATGCATTTATAGGTATGTAATTCGACATCCAAGAGATGTTCTAGACATAAAGTGATATGATGGTTCATCTTCATCTCAACATTAACGACTGTTGATCCATGGCTTAGAACCGATTGGTCCATGATATCTATTTAAAGAGAATGGAAGGTCATTTTCTTGATGACTGATTGTGAGAAATAAATATGTAGATAAATTTTCCTTGTGCATTAATATATTTCCTCAAGTAGCTATTTGGTTGGGGTCATGGATTATTTCCCTCTCCGAGGGTTCAACCACATAAAACATTGGTGTGTCAATCTGTGATCTGTTTGTGTGAGTGGTTTTTAAGGTGTTTAATATATGTGGAAATACCTTGTATTAGTCAAACATAGTTTTTCCACCCATGCATAATGTCATACTTTGAAAATTATCTTGTCATCCAATTTGTTTTTTAACTCCTTTTGGATTAATGATTCTATTGTTAGATATACATTCCTTATTTTTTGTTGAAAAGGATTAGCATATTCTTTGAAAGGAATTACATGTTATGAATAATCTTGGTATCATGTTTTCAAATCTTCATTAGACCAAGAAAAAATGCCAATATATTTTCTGAAAAGGTGAATATATGCCCATCTCTCTAATTGTCAACAATAGGTTCAGAGATTAATATTTGTTGGATTCTCATCAGTTCCCAAGATAACCACTTCATAGTTCATCAAGGAACTGTTTGTATTGACATTTACAAACTTACGAGTTATGAAATATTCCTTGTAAATTGAAATTTTTTCCAAAGTCACCACTCATTGTGTAATTTGTTTGCTTTTGAGATCCTTCATCCCATATTTGAAATCTCTTGTATCCTATGCATGCTATTCATCATCATTTATTATGTCTTTGAATGTTTCTCGAACTAGGTTATTTTGTAATCATCATTGAATACTTTCTCGCTGGTAACATTATTTGATACTCATGGGATGAAAATTAATTCCATAAAAAATACATTAGTAAACGAATATATTTTAGAAGTGGTGTTAGGTAAGATGTTTATATCTACATTATTTAACCAAGAAATAGAAATAATATTAAAAGCATCAAATTTATTAATCAACTTCCATACCTCAACCTGATATATTCACATGATGCAGTAAATAGTGAATGGTGTTCCTTACATGCCTCACTATTATCTAATAATCACCTTGGATTAGGACCTCATACTCAATATTTTTGTTGGCTCATTCAAATTTATCTTGTAGGAAAAAATGTGACATTTTTTCTATTATAGATTTATCAAAATACTACCAATACTTGCGCCTTCTTGTGACTTTGATCCATAAAAAAGTCCATATATAAATGCTTACATCTAAGTTATTTGAATTATTATCTATTATATCTAGTATAGTACAATTATAATTTTCATCAGTTCAACGAAAATGGAGCTCAAATTGTTCATCATTTCCCAAGGTTAACTCCTCTACTATGTAATTTCCCATTCCCATTTCAAGGAAATAATTGCTTGGAATCACTTGAGTGAATTGTATGGGCTCATTAAGTCCTTCAATATCTTTGAAATTGTGCTTCATGTGGGATTCTTGATGAATAAACATTTGTTTTTTTTCTATCCTCCCCAAGGTAGCCATAATCGAGAATAGTTAGTGATGAAATACCCTTTCAATTTTTGGGACTAGTCCCTACTAAGAAATAAAGCATATGATTTTTGGATATTAACCACAATAATGTCTACTACTTGATATACTATAGGGTAATAAACTACCCTTATCAAAGAATCCTTAAGTTCACCCATGAACTTCATGTTTATGACCTATGCACATTATGATTGAAAATATGAATGGTCTGGGAGGTTTGTGACTTTGATTTATTGTCAATTAAAGCATCACTTGTTAGAGCATATTTTTCTCTTTAATGAGTATTAATTGATTCTAGGGTTCCTATTTAGGGAAAACTTAATTTAATGAGGCATGAGACTCTGAGAGCAATCCATTCCTAAATTTTATGTAGTAATTCCTATTTTTACTCAATAGGAGTGCACTTACTCCCTTATCCCTTGATTTTATGAACCTACATCCTATTTTCAAGGTGTTTGTCTTATCCTTAATCCTACTCCTAGTTTCTTAGGAAAAGTGCGTTGTTCCTTCCTATTTTAAGTATTTGTCCTATTTTCATGGGTTAGATCCCCTTTTTCATGAGAATAGAGCTCTCTAGTGGCTATTATGGGTAATTGACACTTAGTTAACTCCCTCATGGTAGACTAATACTTGATTAGTAAAGGTAAATGAGCTCTAAGTTAAGCCTCACTTGGGTTAGGTATGATGTGTTTTTTACTTTCTCTGAATTCTTTCTCTCCTCTCTCTCACTTTTGTGAATGCATTGCTTTTCACTTATTTTCTAGATCTTGAAGGATAATAGTAGAATTTCACATGGTATCCAATAAAGCATGGAGCTAAGGGGGAGTATACAATGTTTTGTAGGTGGAATACACATCAAATAGGACAATAGATAGAATGGATCAACCCCCAAAAATAATACTCACTCCATTCAACTACTATGAATGGAAATCATAAGTCATTATTCCCTTGAGGAGTAAAGAGATTTACAGGATTATAGTGGGAATATAATATGAATATGATTCTATAGTGGAGAAATAAAAATGGTTTAACATGATGGATGAAGCCTTTGGGTTGTTGTTCATATTGATTTCTCCTCACCTTATATTTCACATTAAATTTTCTAAATGATTGAATGAATTTTGGAACAAAATCGAAGGACTTTTCAATAAGTAAGATGTGCTTCGAGAGTGTTATCACTCATAATTTGTCCTCTTGGTTGATGAAAGGATAAATCTAAGGTAACTACTTCAAACCAATCTTTAGGAGGAAAATAAGTTGTTTTTCGTACTAGAGAGGGCTCTCTCAAAAATATATAAAATGGCTAAAGATGTTTAAAAGGATTGTGTTTTTGAAATTTATAAAGGGCTGAAACACACGAATAATGTTGGGCAATGGAGTAAAAAATTACACTGTGTAGGTAAACAACATAATTTAACAATAAATATTTTCATAAAGGCAGGGTAGCTATTTTCTCATAGTCAAGGTCTTAATTTGCAGGTTGATATTGAAGAAAAGGTAACAATCCATCAATATTGGGCATTAATCATGAATGAATCCAATATCAGAAAATTTGTGAATACTTAGATGCGATAAACCAGAGCATAAGAATATGAATTCTGATTTAATTAAACTTTCATCTAAGTAAGAAGGAAAACACAATGGAAAAGATTTACTGGAAATAACAATTCACAAAGAAAGGAAGGAAATTCACAGACTGTAAAACCGATAACACAAGAATCTTTACTCTTTTAATGGTACTCAATTTTGCTCAACCATCTATATTCCAAAATTTCTCAATATAGAAATGTCTCTCTTAATCAGGGGTTCCAACCCTTAATCTTTTACAAAAAATTATGTAAATACATCAACATTGCTCCATGAGCTATGAAATAACTGTTTTCAAAAAATAGTAACCTCATAACTATTTTATCATAACTGTTTTTATCACAACTGTCGAAAATTAAAATAAACTTAAACAAAACATAAAAGATATTTTAATCCATACTAAGATGAATCATGGTACTTTGTTGCTGGCATGTTCTTGGACACCTATCTTCATGGATGCAATTTGTACTTCATTCTCCCGTATTTTTCCACTATTTTCCACTATTCTATAGTTGGTGTCTCGTAGCTTGTCATTTCTTTGATCATGACTCTTAATACGACATGTTCCACATAAGAAATTGGGGGTAATTATGTAATTATCATTTTCAATCTGTTTTGAATTTCAAATTCTGCTGCCAATTTGTCAACTACAATTTTTCCTGTCAGAGACTGCGCCATATCTTCAAATTTTTTGTGATCCATCCTGGCCTTAATTAGTAATGCTTGATAATCCGACTGGGAAATATGGTCTTCATTTTTATCCCAAAAGGATGGGAGTCCTTTTTGAAACAATTCTGAAAACAAACCTTTAAAATATTTCACCCACTGCGACATTTTATTTACCTTAGCTTGGACCCCTTGAACATGATTATGTTTTGCAATGACCCTCCTTGCATGAGCTATCATCGTAATTCTGTCTTTAATTCCCAAAGTCTTCATATCATCCACAGTCAAGGAATTTAAGAAATCAATAGCACTCTGTGTTGTTTCTATTGGTCCTTTTCCCAGAGTTTCCATCATGATTGCACAATTTTGCAAAGATATACTTATCACCGTTCCTTTATCTTGTATGAAATTTAAATAAGATCTCAAATTAGCTGTCTCAACCATGATTGCATCCCAAATTAAGTGCCTACCTCCTTGCATAGGCAATTTCCCTGTCACTTTTTCTACCAATTTTTCATTTTGCTCTTCTAACTTTTTGTTCTTTTCTTCCAAAGATTCTTTCTCTTTTTCTTTTCTTTGCACTTCCTCTTTAAACTTTGATTCTTTGTTTTTAAACTTTTTATCTCCTCTTCTTTCAAGCTGATTTGTGACATTGCTTGAACCAAATCTTCTGTACCAGTCTCTGTACTTGACTGACCTACTTTTATTTGATTATTTGTTTCTAAAATCAATACACTCTCATTTAAAACATCGATTTTGGCTAGAAGTGTAGCCCTTTCTCCTTCCCATCCACTTTGTTCTTCTGTAATCTTCAACAATTTTGCTATAGTGTCAATTAATTCTGGAGACAAGGCTTTTTTTTCCTTTTTCCAATTCTGTCAACTCAGAGGCTTGAATTAATTGAGTGGTTGGTATTTTAAGCTTTTTCTTCAATATTTGGATGGTGTTATCTCTCTCAGCTAAAATATTTTTGGTAGCTTGGCCTTTGTCTGGTTCACTATCCATAGCCAATATATCATTCTGGAGTCTTTTAATCTGCTGCTGATATGTTTTATTTTCTAACTTCTCCTGCTTCAACTGATTTTCCAACTTTAAAACAGTGGATTGCAATTTGGTATTTTCCAGAACAGTCTTCATTAAATATGCATATATTAGTTCCCTAGTCTTCTTATGTAAATGAATTTGATCAGGTATGGGGATCCGATGTAAATTCAGTTTCATCTTTGAAACTCTATCCTGGGTTGCCATTGCCAAATTGAGTGTGTTTTTGACATGATCTTTTGTAGTAACTAGTGAAACTTCTTGGTATGATATATCCCTTACTTTAGAGTAGAGTTTTACCATTTCTTCTGAGGAAACATGCTTCTCTTGTCCACACTTGGTGAATAAGTCACTCTTTGACTTGAATCTTTCACTGGGTCCACCTTGCTGGGCTTCTTCAAAACTATACTCCTAAACCTGGAAAACATGTCTTTGGTCCTCATTTTCATCTTTTCTAGTATAAAACTCCATCATTTCCTTATCTAAATCATTTTTTTCTCTTTCTGATATCTCTGACTGTTCAACTATTTTTTTATCATCCCCTGGAAAGTTTCTTTTACCAGTAATGTCCATTTTACTAGAAACCAGTAAAATAAATGCAGATGAATGTGTTATCTCAGGTGGATCTACCTGCATTATCTCCATGCTTGGATGATATTCCATTAAATTAGCTTTTTCAGCTAAGCCTTCTACTTCTTCGTGATCAAATGCTCTAGTTTTGTTTTGCTGCCTCCTATTTGAAATAATGTGGTGAGGATCATAATCAATTTTAGCAGCTTTTACAAAATTCATGTCTTGTAGTAAACCTTCAATAAGTGAGAGAGAAGCCTTGTTTTTAATAATCAATGGACCAATCTTCATGGGATATTTGATTTCAGAGGCCTTCCTAAAACTTAAGAAATGCTCATTTTCCACAATCATCTTTTGCCTGAAGAATTCTAGGGCAAACATCCTTGGTGTTAGGAACGCAGGCAAAGTATATGGCTCATGAACAAATCCATAAACCCTGATGATAGTATGATCTTCAAATAAAAACCAATCCCAAACTCTTTGGTCTGTACTGAACTGTAAAAAATCCTACATCTTAGGAAAAAATCTAGGTGCCTACTTCTGAAAAATTAGTCTGTATATTTATGACATGATCAGGTTCATGTAATCAAAAGTATTTTTCTTGATCTCAAAAGTGAAAAGGATCTCTGGAAACTACAAATTTGCTTCATTAAAGAACAAAAACATTCTGATAAAATAAGACTGAAAATGAAAATGTCTAGTCATGTGGAAATTTACTAACTGAGAGTGAATACTCTCAGCTAGAAACTCATCAAAATTAAGGCAGGGCAACTGACTAGACTCAAATTACAAATGATGTTTTCCTATTCTAAACAACAAGCTTACTAGAGTTTCTGGAACAAATTTATCAGTATCCAATCCTAAGAACTGACTCAACAAGGAAATGACCCACTGAGACTCTTCATTGACAAGGTCAATATCTAAAGGAAAAGGCTCATTCTCAACAGAAAGGTCCAGTTTAAAACATTTAGAAAAGAAAACTTGTTTTTCCTGTGCAGAGGCCTGTCTAAACTGTTCGATTAGGGTTTCTTCGGCAAATTCCTCCATATTTTGGACGAATGACTTGGGAACATCTAATGAGTCTCTGACAGTTTGGGAATTCACCATACAAAGGATTATAGACCTATTTGAGTCAATTATAACACGTTATGGCTGAGAGTAATTCGACGCACACCAGGTTATGAAATCCGGGAAATTTAGGGTTTGCTCTGGACAAAAATAGTGAAACAATGACCTTTGTAGCCCGTGCAAATCCATTCTTTGCTCATCTAGAACCTTTAATTTATCCTTTAATTCCTGTACTGGACTGAAAGACAACAGTGGGTCAAAAATATCCCCATCCCTATCCTCAAAAATCTCTTCCAACCTGCTAAATTCTCTAACTTGTTCTTCTACCCCTTCTTTTTCCATTTTTAATGAAACAAAACAGTTAAAAAGGTTCGTAACCTACCTGGAAAATGACAGCTGGATAATGTATTTCAAACTGACCTCTTGTTATCATAGACACGTTCTTCCTCCAAGTATCTGAAAATGGAATGATTCCTTTCCCGTGACCTATTTTTGCTTTTATAGTTTTATTTAATAATCAACGATAAAACCTTAACCGTTGATCCCATTTCCTTGTCCATCTACACTGTTGATTTCGTCACACTTTTTTGGTTGGAGTGGTTTCAAGACCATTCACGGTGGTTTCCCATAACCGCTTTTCAACCTACGGAATGTTCTATTTCCCAAACGCAGTGGGCAGTATGTTTTCTGCCGCGGCTTACTTCTCTCTTCCTCCGTGCTACTTTCCGCTCCGGAATGATATTCAACCGTCGATCTAGAAACACTTTAATTCACGATCGTGGATTCATTTAAGAAATTAGAGCTCTCCATATCATTAATTTTCACTTTCCCTTTCGTCGATCTGTACCGTTGATCTTCCGAGGGTCATTTACGACCGCTAATTCATGCCAATCTTTAACGTGTAGGACATTTTGGTATTTTGGAGTCCGCCAATTTTAATCATCTTGCTATTTCAAATCTCACCCACAAATTTAGTGACCCTTCATCAGTTTAGTAGCTATTTTGTCATATTGGATAAATTTTAACCTTTGTCCATTTATTTAGAACTTAGCTAGATATAAGAAATTTTCCCTAGCTTTCTCTGTCATGATTTTTTTTTGGTCTCATTACAAAATCTCATCACATAAAAACTAATCTTGTGCCAATAGAGAACATAAATTTTAGAATAAGATCATTGCTTTGAGCCTGAGTAAATTCGACATTGTCCATGACTTATTCATAAAATTTAACTAATTATTGCTTCATCTCAAAATATGTGGTTTAGACATGAAATAAGATAAACTCATTATTTACCTTCTATCAAAATTGGGTCCTTCATACGAAATCTTTTCCTGTACTTTTCATGCTACAAAAATAGAGATGGGAGCTAATTGGAAGATGCTTCCCATGGATGCTTTTGTTGAGTACCTCACCCATGAGAATTAAAAACTTGATCAAATGGGTTTCCTCAAGTACTAAAAGGCATATGCATTTGTAGTAAATGAGGGAAGTGAGGCCAATGAAAAATTCAAGCAAACATTTAAAGGTAAGAAAGATCGAGATCATAAAAAAGGAGTGAAATCTTAAATATATTAAGGAGACCTCCAACCCTAAAGGGGGGGAATCAAAGAGGGATACAGTAAAGTTCAACTACTTCAATAAAGGATTCCATCCAAAACATGCATGCATGAGGAAAAAAAATGATCATATGGCACATACTCCTCAACAAAGCAATCTAGCTATCCTAAAGACTGTCAAGAAGAGGGATGTTGAAAAGTCACGTGATGTTAGAGGAAAAGAACAATAAATTCATGAATAATTTTTTATTTATTGATCATCACCCACATGGATTCTTGATTTAGTATCCTCAAATCATATGGAATAATCACAATATTCCTTCACTTTTTTGGAGCCATGCACCGGTCATCCCATCTTAATTGTAGATGATACACCTGTTCAAGTTTGTGGGAAAAGGATAATTGATTTCTAACATTGACAAGTTCAAAATATGCTACATGTACCCTTTCTATCCACAGATATTGTCAAGATATATCATATTGTTAATTTTTGAGCATTAATTCAATATACTCTAGGATATTTACTGAGAGAATAACATGTACAACATATCAAGTATAACAATGCATATCGATCACACCAAGCAATCACATGAGACAATAGACACACAGAGTTTCATTGGGGAAAACCATAAAGGTGAAAAACCCCACAACTTCCTCAGAGATAGAAAGAGCAATGATACAACCAAAGTACAAGAGATAGTCTTCTCCTAGTAGTTGAACCTCGTCCTCACATGTGCGCCACTTTCCGACTGATGGAAGAGTGAATAATGAGAAGATCGAATAGAGATCTCCCGATCTCTATTTATACTTGTCATGTCCTGCCCAATACAACAGTGGGGATGACTTGTCTAACTTAGCCTAATAACCCATGGTTACATTAATCCGGGCCAACCCCTTACTAGGTGGTCTAATAACCCATCAGCAAGTTACAACACTTGTGACACTTGTCAATACAAATGACGACACTTCTGTATAGAGGAATAATACATCTCTATAGGAGTACAATAAAATACATAGATGAAATACATTCCGAAGTTACATATACATCAACACTCCCTCTTAACTAGGAAGGTATTTCTCGACACATATATGCTAGCACAAGTCTTCTTCTCTGGATCATCATCAGTGAATCATTGTCCTCGAATCATTGTCATCGTCACTGCTATTGCTATCTCAATCAATGTCCGATATACTCGTCAGAGGAAGTTCTACAGAGCCAGTCCTTTTTCATACTGGATGTAGGCCCACCACCTGTAGGTCTTCATCATCACTGGCCATACTGTGGAATCCTCAGGACTTATTACGTGCATCAACAAAACCTTGGAAGAGCATCCCAGGCATTTTACGAGCACATAGCTCAACCTATCGTATCTCCCAGGATCTTTTACATGTGACTGTCACAAAACCTTAAAAGCGTGTCTTTCCCAGCAAGATCTCTAAAGAGCATCCAAGGCCTTTTACGTTTCTAGTACAACCTGTCCAGATGTCCAGGACTTATTACATGTGACCCCTACCACAAAACCTTAAAAGAGTGTCTTTCCAAGCAAGATCTCTAAAGAGCATCTGAGGCCTTTTCCATCCTATCTAGATCTCTAGAACTTATTACATGTGGTCCCCACAAAACCTTAAAAGAGTGTATTACTAAGCAAGATCTCTAAAGAGCATTACATGTGATTGTCACAAAACCTTAAAAGCGTGTCTTTCCCAGCAAGATCTCTAAAGAGCATCCAAGGCCTTTTACGTGTCTAGCACAACCTGTCCGGATCTCCAGGACTTATTACATGTGACCCCTACCACAAAACCTTAAAAGAGTGTCTTTCCAAGCAAGATCTCTAAAGAGCATCTGAGGCCTTTTCCATCCTGTCTAGATCTCTAGAACTTATTACATGTGGTCCCCACAAAACCTTAAAAGAGTGTATTACTAAGCAAGATCTCTAAAGAGCATCTGAGGCCTTTTTCATCCTGTCCAGATCTCCAGGACTTATTACATGTGGTCTAGCAAAACCTTAAAAGAGTGTCTTGCCAAGCAAGATCTCTAAAGAGCATCTGAGGCCTTTTTCATCCTATCCAGATCTCCAGGACTTATTACATGATACCCTTGCACAACCTTTCCATGGCCACAGAGTATCAACCTTATACTCACCATACATCATCATGATGTACATGATCATCCTGATCATTATCACTGCATTGTCCTGATGCATGTCATCTAGAGCAACATCCTGAAACTCGTCATCCATGATCATCTTGATCATACAATGCATCCACCTTATGCATACCAAGTATCTACCTGATACATATCATCATACATGATCTACCTGATCATACAACGTATCCACCTGATACAGATACATGGTCTAAGAATCCAACATGATGCATATACATATACATGATCTAACTGATCATAACAAGCATCCAACATGATGCATATACATATACATGATCCAACTAATCATAACAAGTATCCAACATGATGCATATACAAAGTAGTAACTAGAGCATTGTCCTGATGCTCATCATCCAATGCTTACATCCACAACCATGGGAAGGATCCTCCTCTCACCATGCTTGGAATGGCTCCAGCAAATGTGTCCATCACTTCTTCCTTGAAGTGTCGTCAATCTGAAGAACACCAAGCCTCTCTTTGAAGTACTCGAACTTCACTCTGGCTATTGGTTTCGTCAACACATCTGCAACCTGCTCATCCGTCGCAACATATAGGAGCTTCACTGCTCTTCTCTGTGCCATATCCCTGATATAGTGATATTTGATCTCAATGTGCTTCGACTTGTCGTGGAACACCGGGTTATTAGACAGCTTCACACAACTCTGGTTGTCACAAAAGATACCAGTAGCCTGCAACGGAGATTAAATAACTTAGACAGTAGCTTCCGGAGCCATACTACCTCACAACTAACCAAACATGCTGCAACATACTCTACCTTGGCTGTACTCAGTGCTACGCAGGATTGCTTCCTGCTAAACCAAGAGATCACACCTGATCCCATACTAAAGCAGCACCCAGAAGTGCTCTTCCTATCTACAGCACTGCCTACCCAGTCTGAATCAACATAACCCTGTAGGTTAAACTTTTGATTCAAATCATACTTGAGCCCATAATCAACTGTACCCTTCAGGTACCTCAGAATATGCTTTACAGCAACTAGGTGAACACTCCTCAGATCTGTCAGGAACTGGCTTAGTGTGTTCACCGCAAAGCAAATATCTGGTCTCATGTTCGTTAGGTACATCAAGGACCCAATCATCTGACGATACATAGTGACATCAACCGGATCAGATGAAGCATCACACAGAAGCTTCAGGTTCGATGCCATAGGTGTGGCCATGGCCTTGCAGTCCATCATCCTGAACCTCTTCAGGATCTCTACTGCATACTTCCCTTGTCCAAGGAAGATCCCATCTGCACTCTTCCACACCTCCATGCCTAGAAAATAGTGCATCATCCCCAAGTCCTTCATCTCGAACTCGGCAACAAGCTTCCTCTTGGTATCGACAATCAAACTATCTTCTCCTGTAACAAATAGGTCATCCACATACAGAAGTAGCATCACTGGATTTCCTTCCTCAACCTTGTAGTAAAGGTTGGAATCTGCTTTACTCTTGGTAAATCCCAAACTGGATAGAAAGCTGTCCATCCTACCATACCAAGTCCTAGGAGCTTGCTTCAAGCCATAGAAGGCTTTCTTCAACCTGCACACATATGAATCCCTGTCATATGTCTCAAAACCGAGTGGCTGCTCCACATACACTTCCTCTTCGACTACACCATTCAAGAAAGATGTCTTGACATCCATCTGGTGTATCTTCCATTTCATCACTGCAGCCAGAGAAAGTACTGATCTGATGAAAGTGTATCTGGCTACAGGTGCAAAAGTCTCTTCATAGTCAATCCCTCTTTCTGGGAGAAGCCACGAGCTACAAACCTCGCTTTGTATTTCTCCATGCTACCATCTGCAGCATGCTTGATCTTATAGATCCACTTGGAAGTCACAACAAACTTTCCTTCAGGTATTGGGACCACATCCCAAACATGATCGATTGGAACTTCTCGACCATGGCATCCTTTTACTGTATCCCATATCTTGGGAACTTCAGATTCTTCAATATCTTCAATAGATAGTTTGAACTTCGTTGTTGGAACAAATGTTGTAGTCCTTCTTTTGTAGGTGATGGTATACGATCTTTCCTACAAAACAAGTTAAATTTCATGATTAGAAACATCTCATAGTTTTCAGAACAAATTCTTACACATAAAGAAATATGTCATATAGTCATGCAATTATTTTAGCCAATGCTTCAATACAACATTTATCCATATCCCATAACTTTCTAGATGCCTTCCAATCTCTACCAGAAGATTGTTAAGAGTGTGCACAATTCCCAACATTTCAGCAAAGAGGTTTTATTCTGGATAAGTAGCAATGGAATGTTGTATAGTGCCATAGGCCACTTACCCATCAGATGCATATTAGTAGTATATTGTTCATCAATGCAATTATTCTAATATGCATAATACACAACCTAAGTCTAGGAACATAAGCATATACATCACTGAATAACATTATTTAAACAAACAGAATATACAAGAAATGACAATTCAAATACTTATCTTTGTTTGTTTGTTGTGTGGACTCCCTCTCAATATTTCCTTCCTTGCAGGAACTACTGGAGTGTGCTCCCCCTTGATCTTTGCTTCCTGGATTACCTTTCCTTGAACTTATATCCATCCTCGATCACTATGCATGCTTACAAGTATCATCATTGCGTTATCCTCGAGATCTCATACATAATCATACGTTCATTAGTATACTATCAAAACAAAATAATCTTAAACATGTATAGTCATGATCATTTCAAACACAGATAATAAGCATTATCATTCAAAGTTTCAGGGAAGATTTTTCCTACTCATAAATATTCATATTTGACTATAGAACTCTTCTGGTTAGTCATATCATCAATCAGGGTAAGATACATAATATGCATAAACCCTAGATTACTCAAACTTGTAACTTCATGAGTAATCATTATCAATCATACAACAGTATAAGATACTTTGTTATAAGAAGAACATACCTGGTCATCATATTTTCTAGTTATGTCTAGTAATGTTTTCTTATTCTCTTCAATGACTTGCATAACTCATAAGTTAACCTTTGCAAAACCAAATTATACATACCTCTATGTGATCCATGACTATGGATGAATCTTTGTCTTCATGTCACCATATCATGTTTAGGTTGTCCCTTTAATTTGTACAATCCTCCGTCTTGCTCTCCAATCACCATTGCATCATCAATAGTTTTACCCTTTGGCCACATTAGGACTTGGCCATCTACAAATGCAACTCTCATACCTTTTGCATCCAATGCAAAGATGGAGAGTAGGTTCTTCTTGAGCCCAGGTACAAATAACACATCTTTCATCTTCAAGGATTTTCCAGAGTCTAGATTGTAAGAAGCTTCACCACTTCCTTTGATAGGATATTGGTAGTCATCCCCAAGTTTCACCTTATGGGGTGACTCATGTTCAAATAGATTTGAAAAAGATTCTTTAAACCCAGTCGTGTGTTTGGAAGCCCCACTATCAATAAGCCAATCATTACATCCATGAGAGATAGTACCTGTGAGAGTAGAAATTATAACATATTCATCTTCACTAGATGAGTCATCATTTTCTGCTTTAGCCTTCTTCTTGGGAGGTTCATCATCCTCAGCAGCATGAGCACGATATATCTTCTTCTCTCCCTTGTTGTTGTTGTTGTTGAAGCCCTTTTTGTTCTTGGGACAATCCGCAGCAAAGTATCCCTTCTCATTACATGTGAAGCATCTCAGATCCTTCTTACCCTTTTGAAAAGGTTTCTTGTGATTAGAGTGCTCCTTCTTGGGCTTGCTTCTTTTGGTGTGAGCTGTGAAAGCTTGATCTTCACTTCCCATCTTTTCTTCTCGGGCTACAATCCTAGCCTCTTCTTGTGAACATTCCTCCCACAGTTTACTAAAGGAGATAAACTTCCTTCTTGCACAAATTCCTTGAATAAAGGAATCCCATGACCTAGGTAGGCCATTCAGAGTGGTCATGACAATTTCACCATTCTCCACCACTTCATCCACAACTTCAAGTTGTTCATTGATCTAAGAGACCTTGGAGAAATAGGATTGAATGGTCTCTCCATTCTAAAGCTTTACTTCTTTCAATTGATTCCGCAGAGTCATCTTCCGATTTATGTTCTTTCCTTCAAATAGTTTGGTTAGGGAATCAAACATCTCCTTAGGTGTCTTCAGAGATGACACATGTGGGATGAGATGGTCCTTGATAGAATCAACAATGATCCTCTTTTCCTTGACCAAGTTCTTCTTGTGAATAGCCTTAGCTTCTTCTCCCTCTGGGACAGGGACCTCTTCACTTCTATAAGTGTCCAACTCATTTTCTTCCAGGATTAACCCAATCCTATACTTCCATGCTCGGAAGTTATTAGCCCCTTCAAGCTTATCCTCAAGCTTGGTGTGGTGAGACATCTTAAAGAGTACTTCAAATGAAAATAGAAAAGATTTAGGTCTTAACACTTGATTTGCTGAAAACTGGATCTGGTCCGGGATTAGGGTTTGTCAGAGAAACCCTAAAAATTCAAAATGTGAATTTCAACTTTCTGAAAGGATAGAAATATGTGCCTTGATGAGCTGATCAGCCAGGTATATTCAGATTTTGAGATCTGCAAAGTTTCACCATTCAGAAATGCCTTTTAGTCTACCCAGATTCACCAAGGAGGACCTTGAATTAGGGTTTGAGTTTCCTGGAGCTTTACCCAACCAAAAATATCGATCCAAAGCTCTAACCTTCGATTTTTCCAAGGAGCTTCTAGCTATGACTTTAGATTTCAGAAATTCGTATCTTTATGGAAACCCTAATTTTTAGGGCCAAAACGAAAAGTGATCAGAATTGAATTCTGATTGGACAAATAGATTCTCCTTGATGAGTAGAGTCAATCTACCTTACTGCTTTTCCAAAATCTATGGAGAGAAACCCAATAAACAAGAAACCCTAGTTTCCACCACTACACAATGTCTTCTTCTCAGGTTAGCTCTGATACCATGTTAATTTTTTAGCATTAATTCAATATACTCTAGGATCTTTACTGAGAGAATAACATGTACAACATATCAAGTATAACAATGCATATCAATCACACCAAGCAATCACATGAGACAATAGACACACAGAGTTTCACTGGGGAAAACCATAAAGGTGAAAAACCCCACAACTTCCTCAGAGATAGAAAGAGCAATGATACAACCAAAGTACAAGAGATAGTCTTCTCCTAGCAGTTGATCCTCCTCCTCACATGTGCGCCACTTTCCGACTGATGGAAGAGTGAATAATGAGATGATCAAATAGAGATCTCCCGATCTCTATTTATACTTGTCCTATTCTGCCCAATACACCAGTGGGGCCGACTTGCCTAACTTAGCCTAATAACCCATGGTTACATTAATCCAGGCCGACCCCTTACTAGGTGGTCTAATAACCCATCAGCAAGTTACAACAATTGCGACACTTGTCAATACAAATGATGACACTTCCGTATAGAGGAATAATACATCTCTATAGGAGTACAATAAAATACATAGATGAAATACATTCCGAAGTTACATATACATCAACACATATCACACATTTAGGTACCTAAAAGTCAGTTGAATTCATTCCAAATTCAATGGTTTTTTAATAAGTTTATGATGGGACAAAGGTTTTTGTTGGGGTTGTATATCATCAATCTAGATTATGGTGTGAGAGATTTGGATATCTCAATTAAAAGTACTTATATAAAATCTGAACGTAGTGCATGGTAATAGGATTTCCATTTTCAAATGGATTTTTTCAAGGCTGCATATTTGGAAAACATCTTGAAGAGAAATTGGAGAAGGGGGAGGATTGGAGAGCATAATCATCCCTAAAACTTGTCCATAATGACATCACAGGACCATTCCCTCACATTTCTATGAGTAGGGAAAGGTATGTGTTAACATTCATTGATGATTTCTCTATATTTACTCGGGTGTATTTTATGAAATATAAATCTAAAGTATTTCAGTGGCTCAATAACTTCAAGCCGTTAGTAGAGAATTAATCATCGAAGTAAATCAAGATCCTACAAAAAAATAATGGATGGGAACATGTGAATATGGATGTACAATAACTATGTTCAAAAGTAGGTATCAAATTGCAACATATAGTGCCATAGACAAATCAATAGAATGGTGTAGTTGAGAGGAAGAATAGATCCTTGAAAGAAAGGACTAACTGCATGCTTTAATCAAATTTTCTTACTCCCAAGCTATGGGATGAAGCCATTAATTTTCCAACATACCTATAGAACCATGTACCACATAAATATTTGAGTGGAAAAACATCTTTTGAGGCTTAGAATTGTAAGAAATTAGAAGTTACACATTTCTAATTTTTTGTATCTCGTGCTTGGGTACATAGTCCAATAGAGAAGCAGAGGGACCTTGAATCCCAATATTTTTTGGGTATACTAAAGGTGTTAAAGGGCATAGGATATTTAACCATATTATATAAAAACTCTTAATTGAAAGAGGATTTAAGTTCAAGGAAGGCCCCTTGCATGAAATTAAAGAGGACCTTGCTACACATTCTTTCATTCCTCTTGATGTTGATTTTAGTGATGATTCTTCGATTATTTCATATATGATTTTAGATGACGATGGGGATTAAAATGACATTCATGAGGATCTTATTTCATATCTGACTCCCAAAACTATTTTGGAAAATTTGACACTCCAAGCTACTGGATATTTAGTTGTTGATCTACCAGATCCATGGAGGACTAGATCATAGGTTTTGGGTGCTAAGTACTCACATCCATGGAACCATTGAGTCCAATTCATTTCTATATAATGATATATTCATATTCTCATTCCTATGTAGATATTATAGGAAACCAAAACTGGGAAGATTCCATGCATGAGGAGTATCAGTTTCTCCTTTGGAACCAAACTTGGGAATTGGTTCCCTTGCCTCTTGGTAGGAATCTTGTGCAATGAAAATGGATATATACCAGATTAATATTGAAGCTAATAGTATTCTTAGAAAGTAAAAATATTGCATTGTAGCTTATGGATTTTCATAGGTTCATGGGATTTAATATAATGAGACCTTTTCCCCAGTGGCAAAGATGGAATCAATCAGATTAGTTTTGGCCATTGCAACATCTTGACATTGGGAGGTCCACCACAATGATGTGAATAGTTCTTTTTTTCATGGATTCCTTGAGGAGGAAATATATATGGATTATCAGAAGGGATATGTTTAGGATCCTTCTTTGGTATGTATCTATATTGATTAAATATTTGTATGGCCTCGAGCAGGATCCTCGAGTCTGGTATGAAAATATTGGTCGATTTTTAATTTCTCAAGGTTTCTCTCGTTGTAATTCTGATTGACCAATGTTTATATGATAAGATATCATGAATCACTGTTATTGATAATATATTATATGTATATGATTTACTTATCATAGAATCCTAGCATATTCCATTGTTGTAGAAAAATATGCATTGCATGACAAATTTTCTATGATTGATATTGGACTTATTGCATTATTTTCTTGGAATTGAGATTGTCTAGACATTCTTAGAGAATTTGGTATCCAGTTCCATCGACCAACTATAATTTGGTTTGACAATAAAAGTTCCATTTAAATTTCCACTAATCTAATTCATAGGTAGAGAACCAAACACATAGATATTCACATGCACTACATTACAGAGTTGATGCATGACAGATGCATTTCTTTGCAGCACTATCCATCAATGGATAAGGTTGCAAACATATTTACCAAATATTTCATTGAGAAGAGATTTAGAGACATGTGATCACTCTTGGGAGTGGTGGAGACTTCATAGGTGGTTGTCTAGTTTCTTATGTATCATCCTCTTTTGGGGGCGGGGGTGGGGGTGTGGGTTCCCATGAGGTTTTCCCTCTTTCTTCGCTTTGCAAGGATTTTTTTATTCTACTTGGGTAACTAACATGCCGTATTTTGGAGGTGACCCAAGTTTTGCATTATGTTCACCTAAGTTAGGCCTAAGGGGAGGTGTTAGAGAATAATTTTATCTTTTGTGAGTATTTTCTCTCTCTTGTAGCACACTGGATCTAGTCTCCTTGATCCTAGGGGTCCTATTTAGGGAGAATTTGACTTAATGATCCATTCCTAAATTATAGATAGTAATGTTGGAATCTTATTGATACTGAGAGGGGGGGGGTGAATTAGTATTAGCATAGTTATGGAATTTTTTTACTTCTTATCATATTTTAACTTGATCTCAAATTATGCATGCACATAAAAAAAGCATTTATCCACATATGTGAAAAACACAGAGCACACATATTTTTATGCGGAAAACCAAACAGGATAAAACAACAAAACGATCTCTTATAATATAAAGATTACATTCATGGAAGCACCAATTTCCAAAGTTCTCCAACATTAACTAGAAGGAGGCACCAACCCCATGGTTTTACAAGCAATGACTTGAAGGAAGCACTAACTCCCTGACTTACCAACTTCAACTGGAAGAAGGAACCGAACCCCTTCTCCTTTCCCCGTCCTTCCGCTTTCATAAAAAGGAAATATATTGCCATGCCGAACTTCTGATATGTGCACTATTATGATAATATACTGTTCGTTATGCTGTGCACACCTTCTGTATCCTTGAGATCTTGCAATCAATGATCTGTATCACGAACTTCACTTGAACACATCAACAAGATACACTTGACTTCATAATTCAAAAACTATGTATTGTTCCATCATACTCTGCAGTCTGTGCTTAGGTTCAGTATTCCGTTTTGTTTTTTCACATCTGCAACTTCAACTGATACTACGCATCTTCTGATGATCTGGTGTTCTAACTTCATGCATCAGTATCAGATGATTCTGCACACCCTCTGTGATATTTTGTTCTGTCTTGGTGCAACAGCCTTTAGATAATCTGCAACCTACTGTGCTTCATCTATGATTCGGCCTTTCAGTTCATTACAATTGTCTCAGATGATCCTTATCATAATGTGCATCCTTGACTGTGTAAAAACTCTATTTTAGTGCATCATATAAGCTACTTTACTTAGAACATCTCAAGATATTCGTTAAGTCAGCCTTCATGCATCTGTCTTAGATTATTTTTGACTATCTATGTGATGTATGTGATACTGTCATTTTGGTCTTATGCACTTGTGCATCTTGTGTAGTTCTACCTTTCTATCTTTGCACAACTATCATAGATAAACTACATCATTCTACGCACCAACAACAATTTTGTTCTTTAGCTCGTGCACACTCGGCTCTATGCTAGATCATACTGTTTTGGTTCCACGAGCCCTTGATGCCCCAAAATAAGAAGCTTGATAAATTTGTATCTTCCAGTCTCGATCTTACAAGCTTACTACAATTCTCCAACTTGGATTCTTATTTATACTAGTCCTCCACGGATGGTTTTTTCACAAGTTGGTTATGTCTTCAATTCTACCTTGCTTCACTGTTCATGCTTCTGCCACTTGTCATATTATGCGTCGTTGAGGTATCATCTCTTTGTGGGTCTTGCACATACTTGGTCCTTTACTTGGTGGGACTTTCTCCCTTGCGGCGTGGTCTTGTGCCCTTGATGTACTATTACTTGTGGGACTTGCACCCTTGACTTATCCAACTGTTGCTTTCTTATGGTACTCTTGTGCGATTCAACAACTTAAGTGCTTCTTTCGATTGGTGAGTCTTGCACACTTTCGGTGCTTGCTTACATGTCCAATCGCTTCTTGTTCTCGAGTCTCTCGCGTAGTACCGAACCTTATCCAGCCATATCTTTGGATTTTACCTTTGAATTAGTATGAATGGGTGGACTTGATACCTACACCTGTACCATATGTACTGAATGTATTCCTTATGTACTTCGTTAAACTTGATTTCATATACTTCTTTAAATTGGCACAACTGGATATACTTATTCAAAGTGGCTTTCATATGTTTTTTCAAAATGGCATAGGAATACTGAATCCTCTTTGACATCAGTTGACATCAATGAAAACCAAAGTCCAACAATCTCCCCCTTTGACATTGATGTGAACACCTCATGAAGACGTGCATAATTAGCTCATGAAGTTTTGCGCTTCATCTATTGTTGGGCTCAAGTTGGGGAAAATTTTTGGTAACACTTTTGATAAGCAAGAAAAGCTGAGTTAAGCGCAACTCAAAAAAATATATAATTTTGTCTAAGTGTTGAGGGTGCTGCGAAGTTGAGCGCAGCATCCAAGTTTTGACCATGCTGCGAAGTTGTGTGCAGCATCCGAAGTTTGGCAGTACCGCGAAGACCAGCACTGCGAGGAAGCAGTGCTGCGAAGCAGTCAGGCCACGTGGAGACAGCAAAGCGGAGTGCTCTATGAGGATCAGGTACAGGTACCAGATGGACCAGCAGTGGTCTAATTTGTGAAAGATGCTCCAGGAGTGCCGAGCGGCGGGCACAAGCAATTCAGGAAGGTGGCCAATACACGAGTTTGTTAAGAAAATGATAGCTCAGGGAAAGCGACGACTTGGCAGGCCTAGTGGGAAAGATCGTTAGAGAAGAACGGTCTAGTGAAAGTGACCTTTTGGCATGCGTACAACAGGAAGGACGATAGCGACAGAATGAAGACGTGGAGAACCGCCACAATGAAGCAGATGCTACCAGATGCCAGCAAGCCGGTTTAGGGAAACCGGCATAGTTTTGTAAACCCTAAGGGTTTTGGGTTTAGGTCTTCGGCATTGTAACAACATGACCTTCGGGCATGGTCTATTTAAGAAGACAATTTTGTATGGGATGGGGTTGTTTTCTATTCTGGGTTCTGAGGTTCTCTCAATGTTGTGGAATAGTTGAATAGTCTTATTGTAAAATCTCTTTTGAGTTGAGAAGATTGTAAAGGCTCTGTAGCTGTGTGCGTAGAGGCCTATTTGAGAGGAAGGAGGGTCTGTAGCTGAGTGTGCAGACTAATAATGGTTGTTCCCATCCCCTTTAAAGATATATATTACCAACCGTTCTTGTGGACGTAGCTTCCCATCTGGGGGAGTGAACCACGTTAAATATTGTGTTGTGCGATTGTGTTTTATGGATGGAAGCTTATCTGTGTTTCTATAAATGAATGTCTAGTTGTTTCCTTGCATGCTGTTATGAGAGAATTGTTGTATGCATTTGCCATCAAAAGAGGTATGGATATGATATGTTAAGTTTTGCATGAATAGATGAATGGTGAACATTTAGCTTATGTTTGAAGAACAATGAATCAGTTAATTGGTTAAGTGTTAAGAGATCACTTAAGTACTTCCTTATCCACAATAGAACAATGCATAACAATTAGATTGTATCAATAGAAGATGCTCAAATTGTAACCATACCAAGTGGATGAATGAATAGTAGATGGATTATCAGCTGAGTAGTTGAACGAGTGGATGAGTGATACTCAATTCAGCACCTTAAACATTTTCCTGTGCTCCAAGTATAAAGTTAAACTAAATTGTTCGCAGTCTCAGTAGAAGTCCCGCAATAGAAGAACTTAGTGGTGCGAACTGCGGTGTTGTCCATCGCTACGTAGTCCCACCTCACAGCGCATACCCCCTGTTGCGTTGCGCAGTACGTCCGTTCAAGCAACTCGTCACTTACTTTGGAAACCTGATTCCGTAGTACCCCATAGATACACCTCGGGTGAGACCTCAACCTGCTTGTAGGTTGTTTCCAAAAGGGCTGGTGCGAAGGGGTTTTGTTGGTCAAAGGGAAACCGTGAAGAACCTGAGTCTTATAGAAAACCTCTGGGTCAGTTATAGCCAAAAATGGTTCCGTTGTCGTGCTAGAATCCGTGATGAGTTGTAATCGTGATGTGTGACGAAGAATATCAGTTCCTGGAAGGCTCTGACAACTGGCATCCTGAAAAGATAGAAATTCAAGCTTGGTGGGACAAGACCATAAGAGACTTTGCAATGCAAGAGAACAGACATCTGCGTCTATGTGACACATAGTGGTCGGATAGATATCTGTGGAAGGATATTCACGATATTTTCTGGGCATCATTTCCAAACGAGCTGCACGAGTGGATCTCGCGGCTCGTAGAAAAGAAAACCTGTTTTCAAGGAGGAGTTCGTACAGAGTGGATTCTCGAGCTCACAGCGCAGCTCAAAGCGATAGACAACCCATTGTCACGCGCAGTTGACTTGTGGGTCGATCATTTGCTAGAAGGCTTTGTAACAGAATTTGCTTTAGACACACTCAAATCCTACAGCCAAGCAGAAGCATACTTTTTTGAAGGATTCCAAGGTAAGTTGCTGAACAATCTCAGTCTATACATTAAGATGTTAGCTGAGAAAGGTGTTTTAAGAATGCAGTAATATTATCAAGTCTGTCATGGTAAAAAATATATATAGTGATTCTGATGAAGATACCCATAATCTTAGAAGTGGCAAGAGATATAAATTTAATCAAAATCTTGGAGGCGCTGTGCTCCATATAGACACTGAGATCCCTTGTGACCTTAACAACGAAGCCGCACCACCATTCACCCCTCAGAATCCGCTAGTTGCAGAAACCGTGCCACCCTTGCATCAGAGCTCACCCATTACATAGCCCACCCCACAACATAGTCCGATATCCCCATTTGTTTTTGCTACGCAGAGCCCCTCATAGCAGCCACGCGCTAATCCGGGCGCCCCACCGCCTAATATAACAATGGAAAACACTGATATGAAGCTTCCAATATTCAAAGGAACTGGCCTAGAAGACCCTGATCAACATTGGTTTCTTTGTGAAATCGTATGGAGTGTAAGACAGATCCAGGGTGATTCCGTGAAGAGAGCACAGCTCATCACCACTTTTAGGGACAGAGCTTTATATTGGTTCATGAAGTACTCTAACACACATCCGAGAACCCTTATAGAAATTAAAGTTGCGCTTGTGGTAGAGTTTAAAAAACCCAAATCTGAATGTCAGTGTATAACCGAGTTGAAAGAAATAAAGCAGAAACCGACTGAAACGGTTTGAGAGTTGGATAAGAAGTTCAAAACCCTGTTGGACCAAGTAAGCTTTGTTATAGCTCCAGAACAACACAAGGAATGGTTTATTGCTGCGCTTTTGACACATATTAGATTACCATTGATGCAGCAGAAGGTTATGTCACAGGCAGAGGCCTTGGAAATCACAATGAAGCTAGAGGCTTCACCGATTGGTGAGACTAGTTCTGGGATGTCTCAGATCCAGAACCAGCTGACCACCCTGACACTAGAGCTGCAAAGCATGAATAATGGCAAAGAACAAAGGTATAAACCTAGACATGATGTCTGGTGTACAAGTTGCAAAGGAGAAGGCCATGACTAGGAGCATTGCCCTGTGTTCCGCGCCTATCTTAATAGTGGTGCTCCCAACCCAATAAATCAAAATCAGGCCCCATGGTGTGCAATTTGTAGAACCACAGGACATAGACCTGAAGACTGCTATCTCATACAGAAGTATGTGAAAACACCTAAAAATTTATACTGCACTTTCTGTAAATCATTTGGACATGATGAATCCAAATTCCACGCATATGAGCTAATGAATGAGAGAAAACGAGATATGGACTCAATGAGAGGTGCTGGCTTGTACTACGTACAAGAAGATAACTAGCCGAAACAAGAGAATGCACAATATGAACGAGGAGGATACAGAGGTCGTGGTGTTGGATACCATGGCAGATGAAGAAATGCTGGCCCGACACAGGGAAGAGGCTGCGGCCAGGTTATTTTCTATAATTGTGGCCAGCCATGTCACTTATCTAGAGATTGTGTTAACCCATGCACTACATGCAATTACTGTAAATCATTCGAGCATGTTATTGAAGATTTCCCAGTGCTAGAGGTGTAAATGCAGAAAAGAAGATGAACGGACGCACCAAACACGAACGTCCAGTGGATCGCAGTGGAGATCAGACCAGTAGACTCGAGCATCAATGTGGTCATGCGCAGTGGAGCCGAGACAGGCCGTGATAGGGGAGCAGAAGCTTCCACGTCAGCGGAGGCTCACACAAAGCAGATCCCTCTTGAGACAGTATGGATAAGGAAAGCTCTGGGAAAAATACCTTCTCTCGACCTACGAAAGAACAAGGAAGTCTTTATCGATGTGTGGGATACCTTTAGAGAACCGGCAGCAGAATCATGGAGGATCCCATTGCGCAGTGAAACACCGCATGTTGAAGACATTCCAGCGGGCTATGACAAAACAAGCACCGCAACAGATGTCAGCACTTCCGTTGCGCAATTCCTGCGAAGCTGCATGAAGTTATTAAAAAGTGAAAATGCCATAGTAGAGCTACAGAAGCTCATGAACTAGTATGAACCACAAACAGACGTTGAGACTTCTGCTAGCACAGTACATCACATAAGGAAGCATAAAAGAACAGGCCGAGAAATGAGGCTTACCACATAGATAGGAGATTTTGAAATGGATGAGGTCATCCTTGATCTGGGATCCAAAGTGAATGTCTTGACTAAGCAGACATGGCAGCAGATGGGTCGACCAAAGTTGTCATGGTCACCTATCTAGTTGAGAATGGCTAACCAAGAGAAAGTCATACCTTTTGGCCGGTTAGCTGATGCGATAGTCGACATCGATGGAGTCCAAAGTCATGTAGACTTTGAAGTTATCGAGATTGTGGATGATAGTCAACCTTTTCTTGCACTGCTAGGAATTGACTGGGCTATTGATAACTTGGCTATCATAAATCTGAAGACAAAGAAGATGATATTTGAAGGAAAGCATCTTAGGGTCATCGCACCGTTGGATCCTGCAAATGGTGATAGATACAGTGAGCCGATTCAAGAGGAATCCAAGGCTCAAAACTTGGACAGATTATACCAGCTCACAGCGAACCAAGAAGATTACATTAATCCTACTTCAAATGGTACACTCAGTTGGAGATGTGACAGATCCTACGTCTCTGATTCGAAGGCAGGACTGGAAAATTGGAAAAGCCGGATGCATGAAGTATCAGCAAGAAAGGTCCCCGCAGGTTACGAAATCACTGCGCTGGATCATGAAGGAGGTAAGTCTTATTCCCACATATGATGGTTCTGCTAATGTTTACAATTTCATCCAGGAATATACTGCAACCATTACAGATGAGCACAGATTACCAGCATTGGATATGGCACTGCGCGACACACCCGCCAGATGGTGCAATGCGCACAAGCAGACATTGACCACTTGGGATCAATGCAGAATTAAGATCCAGATCTGATTTGCTGGAAGGGTTACCTTACCCTTTGAAAATTTTAATGAACAGACAGATCCTAGTCAACACATTAAAGTCTGTTCATAGGCATGGGCAGAAAGGCCACACACAGAATGGGTGCATCTATTTGTACATACGCTGGATGATGACATTCCAAAGAAATGGTACCTAGATCTAGAGTTGCGCAGAGAAACCACTGATTGGGACATGCTGACTTTGAACTTCCAGAGGGACTTCAGCTTTGATGATGAGAACCCGTTGATCCATGACGCGTTACAGATAATTAAGGAATGCATATTCAGGGAAGACTGTCCTCACAGAAATAAGACATTGGAGGAATTCTTCAGGGCAGATTGCATTGCTGCGCACCTACAGTCAGAATGGAAGGAACATGAAGAACACCCCATCGAGTGTTACAACCTAACTGAAGACATCGATGATAGAAATGAAGATGATGAGGATGACCCGCGCAACATAGCCATACCAGAATCAGAGGGCACGCGCGACGTAGAAGTACCTCCTCTAGAAATCCCAGATATGAGTGGGTCAGTAAAGACACAAAAGGTGAATATTGGCACAAGCGAAGAACCGAAGTTTGCAGCAATAGGAGACTATTGGGACGATCAGACTGTTGCAGAGATCGCAGACACCTTACATGAGTATCAGGAACTGTTTCTGACAAAATTTACAAAAATGAAAGGAATTCTGGGAGACCTAGGAGTCATGAAGATCCCCTTGAAGCCAGGCGCCAAGCCTGTGAAGCAGAGACCATACAGATTAAATCCACACTATAAAGAAAGAGTATGCGCAGAGTTGGATAAGATGCTTGAAGCAGGAATCATTGAACCTGTCGAGGAATTAGAGTTGATTAGTCCCATGGTCGTTCAAGATAAGAAAGCGAAGGGTGAGATCATGATTTGTGTGGATCTCAGAAAACTGAATGATGCTTCCATGCATGACCCATTCCCTACTCCTTTCACGGACGAAGTGCTTGATAATGTTGGAGGGAATGAGGTATATTCTTTTACTGATGGTTTTTCAGGGTATCATTAGATAAGGATTGATCCCGTAGACCAGCATAAGATGAATTTTGCTATAGAATGGGGGTCGTTCCAATACACAGTAATGCCCTTTGTCCTGAAGAACGCACCTTCCATATTTTCCAGAGTGGTCGTCGCAACATTCAAAGATTTTATGCATAAGTTTCTCGATGCCTATTTTGATGATTGGACTATGTTTGGTCTATTGAAGAACCATTGTGCAAACCTCAGAATGATGCTTGAGAAGTGTCAAAAACATCATATCTCTTTAAATCTAAAGAAGTGTATTGTTTGTGTTCCTTATGGGATTCTACTTGGACACATTGTTTGTAAGCAAGGATTGATGGTGGATCCTGCGAAGATCGCAATAATTGTGAACTTGCCAACACCAACTTCAGTCAAGATGTTTCACTCTACCTTAGACCATACTGGATATTACAGGAAATTTATAAAGTGTAGATAATTGTAGCAATGGAAAAGCTGCTAAAGAAAGACGCATCATGCATTTGGAATGCGGAGTGCGAATAGGGTTTTGATACACTAAAAGAAAAGATGGTGAATGTGTCGATTCTAGTCTTTCCAGACTGGATGAAGCCATTCCATGTCCATGTTGACGCATCATGCATTGCCCTGGGAATTGTATTAGTGCATCCAGGAGAAGGAGGTATTGACCATCCGATCGCATTTTCAAGCAAAAATCTCTCAACAGTAGAAAAGAACTATACTACTACCGAGAGGGAAGGCCTTGCGATGGTATATGCCCTACAAAAATTTAGACATTACTTGCTTGGTGTGCACTTCCTTATGTTCATTGACCATTTTGCATTGAAATACTTGGTCAATAAGCCAGTGTTAGGGGGACGCATATGTAGATGGCTACTGCTGTTCCAGGAATATGACTTTGAGATTATTGTTAAGCCAGGTAGACTGAACTTGGGACTTGATCATCTGTCAAGGATTGAGTCAGGAGAAGAGCCGACGAACATTGAAGATAGTCTTCCTGATGCACAACTATTCACTATACAGGTTGCCGATGATTATTATAAGGATATCATTAATTTTTTGACAACAAGGCTAGCATCACAGGAATTATCTATCCAATAGAAGAAGCAGCTAGTGGTGCATGCCGCAGACTTCACTATAATTGCAGGTCAGTTATACCAACTCGGGCCGGATGAAGTCCTGCGCAGATGCGTACTAGATCATGAGAAACCGTTTATTCTAGCAGACGCGTATTCAGGGATAACGGGAGGTCACTATGCAGGAAGGGCTAATGTGCAGAAGATATTGCGCGTAGGGCTATGGTGTCCCACGATCCACAAAGATTCCAAAGAACACTAAAGGAACTGTGATGTCCGTCAGAGGACAGGGAAACCTTCGCGAAGAGATGAGATGCCATTGAACCCACCATTGACCTTGCAGGCATTTGAAAAATCGGCAATTGATTTTGTGGGTCTTATAAACCCACCAGGAAAAAGAACTGGTGCGAGGTATATTATTACTGCTACTGATTACCTGACCAGATGGGTGGAAGCAAAGCCAGTAAAGGACTGCAGCGCCAGTACTACTGCGCAATTCATTTTTGAAGAAATATTGTCAAGATTTGGTTGTCCGAAGATTTTGATGAGTGACCAAGGTACTCACTTTTTGAACAAGACAATTGAGGCACTTACAGAGGAATTCCACATTCGTCATCAACGCAGTACTCCATATCATCCACAGGTGAATGGCACTGTTGAGGCTTTCAATAAAATTATGGAGAATGCACTCACTAAGGTCTGCAATGTAAATAGAGATGATTGGGATTTGCGCATCTCCTCTGTGTTATGGGCATACAGGACTACATGCAATAAATTGACAGGACATACACCTTTTCAATTGGCTTATGGGCAGGAAGCTATAATTCCAATGGAATATATTGTCCCTAGTTTAAGGATCGCTGCGTTCACAGGGATGGAAGACTTCGCAACATTAGAAGAAAGATTGCTACACCTCGTTGGGTTGGAGGAAGACCACTTCATTGCCGGATTCCACCAGTAAGTTCAGAAAGACCATGAGAAAGCTTGGCATGATCGCCATATAAAGAACAAGTGCTTTCAGGTAGGTGACCTAGTCCTCCTGTGTGATAGAAAATTTATGAAGTTTCCGGGTAAATTTAATATGCATTGGCCTGGTCCACATACTATGATACAAGTTACTAACATTGGTGCAGTCCAGTTAGCCAATTTAGCTGGCAATACCCTACCAAATTTGATAAATGGAAGCAGGCTAAAGCTGTACCATGACATCCTTGCTTCGCAGAATACTGAATAACAAGCAGAGGAAGAGAGTTCCAAGTGTTAGGTACAGTTGAAATTGGACACTTGAAATGTAAAGGAGTCTGTACATGTATGATAAGTAGAACAATGTATGTACCATGTAGCACTGCTAAAGCTGCGCAGGAGAAAAAAAATAAAAAAAATGAGGAAGGGAACCGCACGGTTGACACAGGGATATTGTGAAGTAACTGCGCAGGATCCGAGATGGACTGCCGTGCAGCTCGGCATAGCACTCAGAAAAATAGCCGTTACACTGCTTTTGAGAAAAAATAGTCGTTAGGTGATCATTGCAAGCACTCGCTCGAGCATTTAACGAAAAGATAGCCGTTTTGAACACGCTAACGACGAAAGGGACCGAAGGATTCGTTCAAATTGGCCAACGGACACCACATTAAATGTTCATCTAGCCGTTGGAAGGTGCGGGGGGGACTCAAATGCACCTATAAATGACACTGCATCAGGTCTCGTGGGCGTTACCAGACACTTAGAATTTTCATGCGTTGGCTCTTGTATTAGAAATCCTTAGCCATATTCCTGAAAGAGTTGCCTACTTTCACCAGTGAATGTCCAAATCACCAGACAGAGAACAAGAGCTTACACTTCAAGAAGAAATCCGAGTCTTTCAGCACGAGGGGATTGTAGAGTTAATGAAAACCCCTGCCAAGAAGGTTCTACTCAAACCTGTTCAAGCATCTAGAAGGTCACCTCGACATAATCTAGCCATGCAGGACAAAGGGAAAGCCACAACTGGACCATGAAGCAAGATTCCCAAGACAGGCCAGACTACACAAATATTGGCGGTCTTTCAAAAGGAACCCTTGAAGTTGACACCGGAGTACATATTACCTCGGGCGCTGGATGCCCTTGTGTTTAATCTGGTCAAGAGTGCTCGTTATGAAATCCCCTTGTCGCCCATTTCGAAGCACGTAGAGGTTTCCAAGAACCTACTAGGAAAGATCCCGGAGTGTAAATGGGAAGACTATGACCTCCTGGGGGTGCAGAAGGAAGAGCCCCATAATCCCAAGTACCCACACTTCCATCCTGACCAGTACATGTGCTGCAAGAAAGATGCTAAGGGCATATTTAACTTGGTCATAGAAAGCTGGTTGACGTCGGTAGTGGAGTCCGAATTGCTGAACCTGCTCCAACGACCTCATTTCGATCGTTCACCAGAAGTGAATGCGGTGGTTCGCACACTAATGGCGCGAATCCACTAGGGATATATGTGGCCCGACATAAATGTCGATGTAAACATTGACTTAATGCACCACATAACCGGATTAAGTAAGCGCGGCAAGGATCCCAAGCAGTTCTTCCAAGGGAAGAGTAAAGAAAAAGAAGTTGTCTCGAAAATGAAGTAGAGCCATGCATTGGTGAAGGGGAAAAGAGGGTTTCCCATAGAAGAAATTGAAGATAGAGTGACAAGATTTGTCACACAGTTGCTCACAGGAAAAATCATAAGAACAGCTAGGCCTCTGGAGGTGCCTGCGGGTGTAATACTACTCGGTTCCGTAGCGGCTGAAGGCACACAATTCAATTGGTGTCAGTACCTTCTAAATGAGTTCCTGGATGAACTCAATGATACCCAGGAGAATGGCGGATAGTTCCACTTTACATGGCTGATCATCCTCATTGCCTTTTTTGGATGGAAGGAGCCAAAGGAATATGTCCGTGTAATCACAGGAACAAACGATCCAAGAGGATTCCGCTATGCCAACCTTTGGGAAAATATCAATGCAGAGCAACAGCTGAAGTTTTCTATCATTATTACACTCAGCTGAGCGATGTGATCACCCATACATCCCGCATTTCAAAGTAGGTAATGTCAAAGTATATTTGCATTATTGATTTTATGGCGGATATGTGATGTATCTTTATTTCACCCAAAGCGAGAATGAAGAAGCCAGAATGGTACGTGGGTAACTACCATATGTATGAGGACATTGACATCCTCATGAAGGATTGGTCAGCCGACTTCCGGGTTGAAGTCATGGATGTGGAAACTGACTCAGATGAAGATGAACCCATCCCGCTATCATGTCCTATTGTCAAAGAAAAAGGAAAGAGGAAGGAACCTGAAACCCCGCAGAAGCCAAAGGCGCGGAAGAAAATGAAAGCAACAAAGAGTCAATCTGAGACAGTGCTGAACAAAGAAGACTTCGACATAATTGTGGAAAAGGTCTCAGAGTAGATGGGGGAGCTAATGACAGAAAAAGATAAGAAGGACAAGGTCATCTAGAATGACCTGCAAAAGACTAGGCTCGCACTGCAAGGTCTTATGAAGAAAATGGGCGATGTCCAAAAGAGCCTAACCTTGCCACGTGAAGTAGGAGCTGAAGGGAGGCCAGTAGGAACCTCGCAGCAAACACCACCGCAACTAGCAATAATGTTTCCTTCTAAGACCATGGGTTTTCATCTAGACCCATTGACCATAGCATTACCAATGGTAGAACAGATTGTCTTGGACACAAAGGGTGTCGAGCGGGTAGAGCTCAACTTGGCCAAAATCCCTTTGCCAGGATTACAATTTTTGCACATGCAGATAGTGGAGGAGATGCATGAACGAACAGTAGAGTCCATGAAGTCACAAGAGGAGCTACATACAACAAATAGGCAGCTCGAGGACTCTTAGTCGCGCGCAGAAATGCAGCTATGTGATGAACAGGACCACCGGCAACAATTGGAAACTACCATATCTGCTGTTGCACAAGATATTGAAGATCTAGCACTCCAGGATGATCCCGCGGACATAGTTCTGAGGATCAGAAAAAAGGTGAGATCTTTGAAGATGGAGATGCAGGATAAGGACATCCTCTATGAGGCCGATCTTACTGCCTTGAAGGAAAAACTGAATACGCAGACGCCATTAACTGAGCAGCAGTTAAGAGATCAAGCATTCAATGCCGCCACATAGAGCATAACAAGTGAGATGGATAAGTGCCAACATCTCTTGGAGAAGGTTTCAAAGGCATTCACTACCCTTGAAGAGGATCAAGGGCTACTGCAGGTGAAGACCACGGTAAAAGAAAAGCAGACCACACTAGAAAAGTTGGACGCAGAGCTCAAGGCTCTGCCACCCAGGGAGAGGCTGCCGAGATATAAGGAGGTATCAAGCTTGAAGAAGGAAGTCTAGGCATTAAGAGAAAAAGAGACTGAGATGGATAATCAGTCGCAACAACTCCTCGAGGAGGCCACAGCAGTGTCACAGCAGATAGAAGACAAACTGAAGGAATTGCGCGACAACAAGGAGCAGGTACAAGGACATATTGGAGAAGAGATAACTCCAGCACTGCTTGAGACAGTAAAACAAGTTGAACAAGATACCAGAGAAGCAGTGGAACAGTTGTTCGGAACCTATAATGAGTTCGTAGCCAAATTAGCTCCACCAATCGCAGAGCAGAGCGAGATGGCCGAAGCAGGAAGTGGCTTAGGGATGAGCCACATGTAAGTGTTAGGGACATGTTGGGCCCAAGTTGGGGCAAAGTTTTGGTAACACTTTTGATAAGCATGAAAAGCTGAGTTAAGCGCAGCTCAGAAAAAGATGTAATTTTGTCTAAGTGTTGAGGGTGCTGCGAAGTTGAGTGCAGCATCCAAGTTTTGATCATGCTGCGAAGTTGTATGCAACATCCGAATTTTGGCAGTACCGCGAAGACCATCGCTGCGAGGAAGCAGTCAGGCCACGTGGAGCCAGCAAAGCGGAGTGCTGGATGAGGATCAGGTACAGGTACCGGATGGACCAATAATGGTCTAATTTTGGAAAGATGCTCCAGGAGTGCTGAGCGGCAGTCACGAGCAATTCAGGAAGGCAGCCAATACACGAGTTTGTTAAGAAAAGGACAGCTCAAGGAAAGCGATAACATGGCAGGCCTAGTGGGTGAGACCGTTAGAGATGAACGGTCCAGTGAAAGTGACCTGTTGGCATGCATGCGACAGGAAGGCCGATAGTGACAGAATGAAGACGTGGAGAACTGCCACGATGAAGCAGACGCTACCAGATGCCAGCAAGCTAGTTTAGGGAAACCAGCACAGTTTTGTAAACCCTAAGGGTTTTGGGTTTAGGTCTTTGGCATTGTAAAGACATGACCTTTGGGCATGGTCTATTTAAGAAGACAATTTTGTATGGGATGGGGTTGTTGTTTTCTGTTCTGGGTTCTGAGGTTCTCTTAGTGTTGTGGAATAGTTGAATAGTTGTATTGTAAAATCTCTTTTGAGTTGAGAAGATTGTAAAGGCTCTGCAGCTGTGTGTGCAGAGGCCTATCTGAGAGGAAGGAGGGTCTGTAGCTGAGTGCACAGACTAAGAACAATTTTCCCCATCCCCTTTAAAGATATATATTACCAACCGTTCTTGTGGACGTAGCTTCCCATCCGGGGGAGTGAACCACGTTAAATATTGTGTTGTGCGATTGTGTTTTATGGATGAAAGCTTATCTGTGTTTCTGTAAATGAATGTCTAGATGTTTCCTTGCATGCTGTTATGAGAGAATTGTTGTATGCATTTGCCATCAGAAGAGGTATGAAGATGATATGTTAAGTTCTGCATGAATAGATGAATGGTGAACATTTAGCTTATGTTTGAAGAACAGTGAATCAGTTAATTGGTTAAGTGTTAAGAGATCACTTAAGTACTTCCTTATGCACAATAGAACAATGCATAACAATTAGATTGTATCAATATAAGATGCTCAAATCGTAACCATACCAAGTGGATGAATGAATAGTAGATGGATAATCGGCTGAGTAGTTGAACGAGTGGATGAGTGATACTCAGTTCAGCACCTTAAACGTTTTCGTGTGCTCCAAGTATAAAGTTAAACCAGATTGTTCGCAGCCTCAGTAGAAGTCCCACAGTAGAAGAACTTAGTGGTGCGATCTGTAGCATTGTCCATCGTTGCATAGTCCCACCTCGCAGCGCATACCCCCTGTTGTGTTGCATAGTACGTCCATTCAAGCAACTCGTCACTTACTGTGGAAACCTGATTCTGTAGTACCCCATAGATACACCTCGGGTGAGACCTCAACCTGCTTGCAGGTTGTTGCCAAAAGGGCCGGTGCGAAGGGGTTTTGTTGGTCAAAGGGAAACCGCGAAGAACCTTGGTCTTATAGAAAACCTCTGGGTCAGTTATAGCCAACATCTATGTTGGTCGGAGTACCCCCCCTGTGTTCTTTTCTGGTTTGAGCGTCTTACCATCTACACATCTTGATGTTAGTTCTCTTCCCTATGTCTATTACTTCTGCGCAAATCGCATGCTTCATGATATTTCTTAGGTGCTTTTAATATCTGTTCTAATCGCATGCTTCATGTTCATTCTCCCCCTTTGACATCAATGGAAAAGAGGTGCCATCACTGTGCATTCATAGGTTATCCTTTCTTCAACTTTTCACTATAAATCTGCGTCCTTTTAATTACTCCCCCTGTCTTCATTCTTCATCCTTTCTTTCCTCTCATTAGGGTAGTTGCGCAGGGTTGAGTCATGTTGCAATCTATATATTCAATGTTGTTTCTGTATCCATCTTAGATATTCCCTCCTGTACAATTGCTATATTACTTCTATCTTGATATTCTATTCCTGTCATATCAATCATCAATCCTTTATCATTCCTTATGCAATGGCTTTCATGCCACCTTCCTGTCATATTCATTGCGTAGTGTAGAATTCCATCTGCTTCTAGTTTTGCACTGTCTTCCTTGTTGATTTCTTCCAACGTCTAATTGTTCCTTTCATTGCATTTACTGCACTATGACCAATCATCGTTACCTTATCTGACGTCACATATCTCGCTAGGACAACCAAGATTTTTGCACACATTTCCACCTGTCAGCCAACTTGGCACTAAAGCGATGTGACAAACAATTCATCTGGAAACTTTGATGTGTCACATTCGTACTTGAATATTTTGGGAAACATCATTCCGGTTGCATAGAACAATGAATTAGATTTCCTCTTTTTGTCCTCATTCCCAAATTCATTAACTCATGCAATTAATTTTGGTGTCGTCATAACCAACTTCGAATCGCTCAGATATGAATGTCATTAATTCCAAGTTTCTTCAACTTAATTTTTGCGCACGCGAAGAACTACCTTCTGATTCTATACGAGAGTTGTGAATTGCTTGGTTCATCATACTTGTTCATTCACCTTGTAACCTATTTTTCTTCTTGCTATCCTTGAGTCGCTCATCATGTCTTCCTTCTTCCAGAGGTTTAATGACTGTCTTGATAGTGTATTCCTTGCGGTTCAATTGCAGCAAGCAGAGTTATCACAGCTGGGAGTGGATATGGGAATTTGGCAAGGAAAAATGAAGGCGTCCGAGTTCAACCAATGGTACGCTCAGTTGCAAGTAAAGCATAGCAATGTTGAGGGATTATCTGTTCTGAGCAAGCGAGTTGAATTTATGGAGCAACAACAACAATGGATCCTTGAAATGTTGAACTTGATTCGGGCCGAGCAGTCTACTTATAATGCATTATCTGCAACTCTGCAACTTTATTGTTTGAAAAAATATACTGAATTCAACGATCTGGTCTCAATGAATTTGGAACTTTGACTTGCACAAAAACTAGCCAGTCATGACACATAATTAGACCTTGAGCTGCGAATCTGAATTATCCTTGTACTTCTCAATTTTGCTTGATACAACTTCTGTTGAACTTTAATTTCCTTTTGGCCTTGGCATGCAGCCTCTGTTGTACTTCAACTCTATATTCTACGAAAGATAGCTTATGTAATTTTGTAATGACAACATTTTGAATACAATACCAACTTCGTTCATGTATCTGCATAGAATCATGTTTGTTCTTCGTCAATGCTCATTTGAACTTTTATTTATTCTGTTACATGTATGTGCACTTTGTGCGACGATTTAACTTCAACTCATCATAGCAACTAATTGAGCATAAGATAATGTGAAAATCAACTTCAAATATTCTATAACTGTAACCTTCACTAACATACTCCTTGAATTCCTAATCTAGGCTTCGTATTGAATTCAAGGATCTCACTTAATCTCTTAGAAATTATCAAGTAGGGCAGGAATTTATTGCTACTTGAGATGTACTTGGTAACTCAGTTTCTTCTTCGCATGCTTGAGGATTTTTCCTTACCCACATATTCATGTGCACACTTCCATTTTATACTGCACCTGATTTTCATCCCTTTGGGTCCTTGTATTGCGATTACCTTTGTGCAACATGTTTTCATCTAGGTAATTCACTATTCTTCAACAATACATAGCCTTATGTACAAAGCCATCACAAGCATAACATTTCATAGTTTGAAAATACTTCTCAATATGACCAATGTAATTGCACCTTGCACAATACTTCAGTGTATTAATCCTTCTTTTGGTAGTGTAACGAAAAGAGTTGTAATTACTGAAGGAATTATCATACCTGAATTACTTCATTTGATTTGGACGGAGCTCACTGTCATAGACCTTCCCAGATGTTCTTGTGTAGCCAAGTCCTGACTTGTATGTAGGTTACCTTTGATCATTTAGAATCTTATTCAGGATATATGTGCTACCTTTGAATTTATTCTTCATTTCCTCTTCAATACAAGCCTTGTCACTCACTGAATGTGCGTGGTTCGGGGGTATCATCCATGATGTGATATTGAACCTATTTTGTTCTCCTTTAACTTAGTCCTTTTTTTTTTCCTGCATTGCTTCTTCTAGTGGTGTATTCAATACGGACTCTTCTTCTTCAAGCATTCTGATTTTGTCTACTACGCAATGTAGCTGCTTATCAAAATTCATTGCCTTTTCACTAACCTATTTTTCAAGAGATTCTTGAATCACTTTGGATTGCTTGACTTGTTCTTCAAACACTGATAGTTGGTCCTACAAGAGTTTATTCTTCCTTCTTGACTTCTTCAATTCATTTAAGGCACTAACCAGTTCACCTTCCCAATCAACTTTTGCAGCTTCTTTTTCTTTGGATTGAATGTTTGATTTAATTTTTGTGACAGGATTTGGAGGTGTGTTGAAGGATCCACTAAAGAAATACTTATTTAGTGCTCCAGTTTGACTTTGCGCAACATATGTGTTCTTCTTGAAAAATGAACAATTTTTTTATTTTCTTCACTGCTTTCATCTTCCACAAAGGCCATGAATAGTACCTCTTTTGACTTATTGTTGCAATCACTTCCTTCATATATACTATTGTCTTATTCAGTATACAAAATCTTCCTCTGTTTTGCAATTTTCTTCCCATTTTCAAGTCTATCCTGAGTGTGCTCCATCCTTTGTTCATGGGAACTTGCTTTGTAATGTCCCCCATTTTGACCCTTGTAATATTTTGGGCTACAATGTAATAATGTATGCATATTATGTATGATTCCTAGCGTGGAGCTCAAGGCCAAGGCCCCATTAGTGAATGCTCGATCTAGAAGAGGCAAGTATTTGATATTATGCTACCCATGTGCTAGTGAACCATGGGAATTGTAAATATGCATTTTAATATAAAATCCCACAACTAGCTATGCAATGCAACAAGAGATGGGGACATGATGTTACAAGGAAATTGGGAGGGAAATATTCAAACCCTTGAGCCAATGAAGTCAAGCCAAGTGTCAATGAGAAAACCCATCAACCATCAACTACCCATGTTGACTTTGGTGCCCAATCATTCATTTCTCCCAAGAGTTGGGTGAAATAGTTAATGCCTTGGGGATTGGGGAGGTATGGCTGTCCAAATTTGAGTATGGGCAAGCCACCCTCATGGAAAATCGTGTTTCTCCTTCTTGGGTAGGAAAAAACCCACGAATTGCCTTCCCAAGCCATTATTCATGATCAGACTTCACTCTCTCACATTTTTGGAGCTTGTTGGGCGTTTATCTCATGGAGTACGCTGTAAATTCACTGGTTTCTAAGCTGAGAATCCCGTTTTTGTGCTGGATGAACTGTGGGGAAAGAGGAGAATCCATTGGAAAGCTCAATAGATAATTTTTGATATTGTTCCATCCTTGTGAAATCATTTTTTTTTAATTTCCAGATTTGGTTTTCATCATGGAAAAATCATTTTTGTGAACCCAGCAGTTATCTCCTACCTCAAAAATCATTTTTGAATGTTTCCATCAACTGTGTGACTGGGTATATGTCAATTTCCGGCGCCAACCTGTCATAGTTTTGCCCAAAATTCGTTTTGGTTCCTTGCTGCTAGATAATGACTGTGTCAAGGCTGTTTTGGCCCTTGAATGCCCATAGTTGCTTTTTTGAGAACGACTTGATTTCCCAGGGTTTTGTTCCCCATTTCCCACTTCGTTGTTTTGGTTGCCCACATTTTCCATTCATACCCAACACTTGGGATTTTGCTGTTATGTGTATCCATGCCAAGTTTATGAGTTTTCTGTGTGTAGGGGATTGTTGGGGTTGAAATGGGTTTCCATTGTTTTGGCTTGAGCTTGAGTGGAAGCATCCCCAAATGGAGAGGGTTAGGATTTAGCTTGATAAACCCAACTGTGGACTGGCTTGGCTTAAATGCAAATGATTATTCGGCTGTGTATGAGCTTGAGAGTCCCCTTTTCCTTGTAGATATCATGCCCAACTCAAGGGTGGTCTCTGAGTGCTGAAATAATACAGGTTGGGGAAAGACCTACGGTTGTGAGGAACGTTGCAGCGACATAGCTAGTTGTTGGGGACAACATTACAATGAGATAAGTATATTCTCTGTTTGTATTTAATTCTGTAATCTGTTAAATTGAATGGAAATTATGAATTGTCTGTGGATGGTGTTTATTCCGCTAAGCATGTTAAATTGATTTGCATCTGCACATCTTTGAATTTTATGGCTATGAATCAAATGAATGGGATTAGTTTATGTGAAATCCCCATAGATTGGCTTCATGTTCCCTCCCTTGCCCTGGATGGATGGGTGGGTATGTTACATGCTTCTTCCTCACTGTCGTTATCTCCATATTCCTTGTATGGACACTTTGAAGCAAAGTAGCCTATCCTTACACATTTAAAACATTTGAAAGGTAATGTATTCTTATACTTACCCTGTCCTCTTTTCATCTTTCTCACAAAATTTGATTCTTCCTCATCTGATACATCACAAGAGCATTTGTCATGCTCATGCTTAGCTTTTCCAGTAGCTTTGAAAGCAACTTCTTTTCTGATGGGATTTTCTTTCTCTATTCTCATATCATATGTAGTTAAGATCCATTGAAGCTCATCCTTTGTTAGATATGCAATATTGGCTCTAGCTTCTAACACAGATATCTTTGCATCAAACCTTGGAGGCATAGTTCTTAGTACCTCCTGCATTACTAATTCTTCTTCTAGTGTAACCCCAAGATTCTCGATGGAATTAAATAATTCATCAACTCGCAAGAAGTAAGAAGAAATTTTTTCTTCATCTTTCATTTTCAAAGATTAATATAATCTAGAGTAATTGTTACGGAGAAAAACTTCCTATGGCTTAGGGTAGACCACAATAGACAAATGACTACCAGAAATCAACAAAATTCTCAATACAATGCTATATAAATGAAAATGCTAAGATGTGGATAAATGATCAACCTTCAACTGGATGTTTGAAGTAGATCCCCGTTGAGCTTTCCAATCTGTACACTTGAACCTGCACCTTAGCCTCAACAACAAATACAAGCAAGTGCATATAATATATTAGCATAAACAATAGCATGGTCCATGATATCACAAGCAAATGTACCCAATGTTAATTAACCTTTCACAACAACAATTGAACGAGAAAATGAGTATTTCTATTAGTGAAACAAGAAGTACATGATACAACCTCTTGCTGGCAACTCATATGAACCGATAACTAGGTCCCTCCACTTGTGTCTCCACCACTTCAATCCCCCATGCAATGGCAAACTCAAACTATGAAGGAGTTTAGTAGGTGAAAATAATAGGTTCAAAACAACTGGGATAAATGGATGTATACTCAAGCTATGGCAAAAATCCAATAGAGTTTCAATGCTCTCTCTTTCTCCTCCTTCCATGTACCATAAGATCTCAATATATAACCTTCCAAAGGTAGGTGAAAGGTCGAATCGAGTTGCAGGATACATGGAGGGCCAAATGTCACCCTATGACCGCTTTTTGGAGTAAAAAGAGAGTTTCTATTAAAATTTAGCATTTTAACTTGATGTACGCGGACTGTAGTGGGATAGCCTACACATGCACGAGTTGCAGCAAAGAAATTCGCGTACAAGAACAAAAATAGGGAAAATTGGGTTCCTGAAAGGAAAAAAGTGGTTATGAGTCCATGAAATGAATATCAGAGGCCAAATAGTAAAAAATGCTCACAGGGTGGCAAAATGTGCTGTAACAGATGCCCCCTAATGTGTGAGGTCAGAGAAGGTACTACGATGGCCAAAATACATTATAAATCTCAGAAGTGGAGTGATGGAAACACAAATGGAAGGAGCATCCCACTTGTCATAATACAATGATCTCTCAGAATACATATTGGTACAATACATAGCAATCTGATACAATGGCCATGAATCAACAATATATAGTGAATACATGTCATAAGTGGTCATAGCCATGACCTAGTAAGATATGGTCTCCAAAGGAAAAAGCTGATGCAAACTGAAGGTTCAAATTGTTGATGTATGAGACAAATATCTCATAAGCAAATCACAATCACCAGTAGCATACTGAATGCCACTGAAGTCTGTAAGTCTTCTACACAAATCACCAATGGTGCATGCCCGATCAAGCGAATAAAGGTGTTGATGTCGAACCTGATTTGGCATCATCTAATTACCGGTCATTGATGTATAACGTTAACAAATGCGAGATAACCCACCAATAATGAAAATGGGCATCAAGGCACGAAGTACATTCATCAAGGTTTTAATAAAGGTGTTGAGGTCGAACACTCTGACGAATCCATCGATTAGGAGGCATTGACAAATCCCCAACTATCGATGGAAAGAGAACCTACCACTAATGACTACAAGCCTCAAGGTACTCAACCGACTCTAAGTCTCAATTCTAGAATAAATGGGTTGGAGTCGACGAAAGGAAACCCACTGTAAGGAGGGCATTAATGAATCCCCCATCAACCAAAACGAGGTAACCAGCTACATTGAAATATTTGGAAGAACTCGGATGAACAGATTGGACTGTATGGGATGGCCGACATGCAATAGTCAAGAGATATGAGGAGTGGCCAACTCTAGTTTCAATACTTCCTTTGAACAAGAGCATGAGCAGATGGATAGACTCATGCAGCATAGACTCAATGACTAGATGACAATAAAACTTTGTGATGCAGGAGGCATCAACAAAGGCTCCATAATGACTGGAAGCTTAACCAGCCGGTGGAGTAAGATCTGAGAAATGAGTACAGCTCCTAAGGTCCTACTAATGTCCCAAATCATGATGAATGGAGTGGAAATGAATGCTCTGTTCAAAGGTGACATGAAAACAACCAATAAGAAGTAGTAAAGATTTTTCCGTCTGGATTTTTGAATTATTTGATTTTTTTGGTCTTTTTCATATTAGGAAAGCTTGAAAAGGAATAAAATTGCTTATAGTACAACAAGTGAGGGAACGAGTGTCAAGTGCAAGAAAACTAGTTCCAAGCAATGGAACATACCTATGATCAATGTAAGGAAGCATGTGCAAGATGTGGACACTCGGGGGGTTGTTCCCTAAAGGTAAGGGTCATCAAGCTGCGAAAGATAAATGGAGGCTCTGCTTGGCTTGGAAGGGAAAGTGCATAGGAATATGGCTAATCATTGAGAAAAGCAGGAGCCGACACAAGGCTCAAAAGGCAACCAGGATGATGCAATGCAATCACAACTCGACATAAATGGGGGAGTCCTCATGGGAGATGGACATAATAAAATGAAGTAGAGTATGAGTTTTCATCGCAATGTCATGGCATGACTACAAAGGACTCCCAATCCTAAGGAGGAATGATGGCATGGGCGCCAAAAGACATAAAATGATCTAACTAGAGCACCCATGGTCGGACAAGCCCTACCACCAAATAACGACACTTCTAAAGCAGCATAGAGGTTTCGGGTCAGTTAAAAAGCGGGGTTACACCTAAGGTTAATAAATGTGGTCATAAGGTCGATGCAAAAATGCAGGCAAAATGACATCCTAACCTATATGCCAAGTGTAGAAAATACCCACCAGAGGCAAGAAACGGTTGAGAAATCCACTTTCATCAAAAAAAACTGTTCAAAACGGCACTTTACAAGTTCATATTATAATCCAAAAAGACTCAACACGACAAAAACTATAGAAAAGTGCGTTTCAAAAAATTATAAATAGTAAAAAGAAATTATTTTTACCATTCCCTTTTAATTTTTACCACAAATAGCGCTTTTGGTTAGTTTTTACCCTTGATCTTCAGCTGTAGATTCTGGAAGCTACAGGCGTCGGATTTGTGAACCGTTTGGATCAGGTTGGTGGTCTCATCTCCCTCTTGAATTTCATAGCTTTTATTTCAGTTTTTAATGGCCAAATTTTTTTCTTTTGCCATAGGTTACATCCACAAATCGCTGTACGCGGGCTATTATAATATGGGTCGTGTGGAGGGCTTGTTGTGTGGGGTCAACGCATGTGTTGACTGCATATATGCACGATTTTATGTATAGTAGCTAGTGTGCATAGCCGTGGGTTTGGTTCTTTAATATGAGGGCACTAAAAAATGCCTTGTTAAGGATGGTCCTAGAGTGGAGAGAGAGAGAACATGACATTGTTGATGACCATGTACACCAATATCTACCCGCCCAACAAGCGATGCAAGCATTTGGGCTTTACAAGTTTTGGAGCATCAGGGGTTTAAGGTCCCAAAACCGATTGCTCGCACATTTGATCAACTATTGGGATGCTGAAGCACAACAGTTCGATCTAGATGGCCAACCACTTCCATTGGAGGTGGAAGACATATACTTTATTACTGGACTGTCTCGTCGGGGTGAGACAACGAGTCTTAAGTCTCGCAGCGTGGGTGTAGGAATCACCATCAATGATTACATTAATAGGAATTGCATCGCTGGCACCCAAAAGGTGGGAAACCAGGTTCCCATCGAGGCCATAGCGAGCCTAAGTATGAAGATCACAGTCCTCACCCTCAGGAGGATTATAGGATCGACTGCATGTCATCAGGCATCGAGGGATATGACATTCTACGTGGTTGAGTGTATGAGACCCACAGTATCTGATTGGTGCACAATGTTGTTGGGTATGATGAAGACTCAGCCAACATAGTGCAAGCTTGGATGGGCCAAGAACATTGGATTTGGCATTATTCTATGTAGTTTTTCTTTGAGAGAGTACTGGGCTTGAGTCCGAGGGTTCAAGTCCTTCCGCATGGTCTCCGAGATCCCACCCAAACCCGGTGGGAAGAGGTACTGACGCGACAGGCTGGTGGCCGACAGGCTTCACCATATTTAGAGGAGTTCTTTCACTGGTGGGAACGACAGGTCATCGCCATCGATGACTACCCATATCAGGGGATAAACTACCGTGGAGATAGAGACATGTTTCTCCCTCCAGGGGCCGTGCTCGGGGACATAGGTATGTCTACTCTTTTTAAGTTTTGTGTATTTTAAATTATTTGGATTTTTTATTATAAGTGAATGCAAAAATATTTTTGGTGTGGTATCATATTAATGGGTGATTGTTTGCTTGCAGATCTGGGTCCGTGAAGACCTCAGGGATTCCCACGGCATCGCCGCAGAGGCAGGGGAGGCGAGATAGTAGGTGTGACGACAGAGAGGACACTAGAGATGGTACGGGTCAACCTCTCCCATATGACTGCCTGGGTACCACTCATAGAGGTAGAGAATCTCCCGAAGGCGATGCAGTGACATGTGGTCGGGGTACCAGGTGTGTGGGTTCGGTTGCTACGGTGTATAGCCAACGCTGTACACTATTATATTCAGACTCATCCCGCCATGGCGGAGAGTCCTCCCCGCAGGGCATAGATGCCATGGGGCTCACTATTTTTGTATCGGATTGTATATTTTTGAGAGCTACGGGCTCCAGTTTTGTATCATGACACCAATTTATATATATATATATATATATATATATATATATATATATATATATATATATATATATATATATATATATATATATATATATATATATATATATATATATATATATATATATATATATATATATATATATATATAAATTTGATTTTTCGACTCTACTATTGTGTATGTACAAATATATGAATGAATGTTATTTTTGTGCTTCTTTTATTGATGTGACAAATTCCAATCTAGGACATAATTAGCATATGCATTAGTTATATGATTAAAACGTCTCGTAACATGAATGTATGTAATAAAATCAAAATGACGCTCCAAGAGTCTTACCCTTAAGAACCTCCTTAGTAACGTAGGATACCTGACACGGTACTGGTCGTTCAACTGAAACACAACCATTTGTGCATCCAGGAGTCCTTCCAAAGATTGGATACCATGCGAAATTGCATCGCGAAGTAACTCGATGACGTCACTGTACTCAGCCACATTGTTGGATGTAGGACTGAGAAAAGCACCTCCTGAAGACACAATCTAATGGTCGGGCGAGTGAATAACCCACGTAGCAGAAGCAAGTCTCTATGTATGATGGCTAGCGCCATCTGTGAACCCAAAGAACACTGGATATTCCACTCACATTTGTCAACCAAACGAAAGCGAATCAGTAGAATCAAAAAATCAAAAGAAAGCTAAACTATGTACAAAATCAACTATACAATAGTATACAAAAGTATCAACTCAAGCTAGAAGCTCAACCGTAATACCGCTTGAGGTAGAGCCCATTTCTAGGCTCCTTCAAGGCGTTCCCTTCGTAATCTTCCAACTCGTAGGCTCCTTTCTCCAGGACAGGCCTCACAACGTGAGGACCGTGCCACATTGGATTAAACTTGCCTGCCCCCAGGGGTTCCTTAGCTTGATCATAAAGGAGGACGAAGTAACCTTCAACATATTTCAGATGATGGATAGACCTATCATATTGGACCTTAACACGATGTTTGTTAGCATCAATTTCTACGGCAGCATCCCGACGCTGCTTGTCGAGTTGCTCAAGGTAGACTAGACGTTGCTCTACTTCTAAAGTGTTAGGTAGGAGATCTATAAGCTATTTTTAAAGAAGGGATTTCACATTCAATCGGAAAGATAGACTCCACACTGTGGACTAACTAAAAAGGTGAGAACCTGGTAGAAGTCTTGATTGCGGTTTGATATGCCCACAAAGCAGGATACAACATAATGTGCCAATTGCTCTTGCTTTGTCGTATGGTTCGTTGCAGAATGGTCTTTAAGGACTTATTTACTACCTTGACCTGACCATTCGCTTGAGGATAATATGAAGAGGAATGATCTTGCTTAAACCCAAGCTTGCGTGAAAAATATGCCATCATATGGTTTTGGAAGTGACTACCATGGTCAGTGACAATCTCCTTCGGGATACCGACTCAAGTTATAATCTGATTGAATACGAAGTGGGCTATTGTTGCACCATTGGCTTTAATGGTCAGCATGGCCTCATCCCATTAGGTAAAATAATCAACGACCATGATGATATGGTGATTCCCCCTAGCCGAGGTTGGGTTGCAATCCATGAAGTCAATCCCCCACTTGGTGAAGGGGCCGACAGTGACGACTAGATGAAAAGGAGCAGGGTGCGAGCGCATGTTTCGAGAAAACACATGAAAAGGGTGACATCTCTTCACAGCATTTACACAATCTTTGAATATCGTAGGCTAAAAATAGCTCGCTCGCAAGATACGTTGGGCTGTCGCAAGCCCGGATAATTGACTTCCACATGCTCCGCTATGGAAATAATTAAGTACTAGCTCCGCTTCTTCATGAGTCAAAAAATGACGGAGGATAGAGTCTTTTCCTCAGTGATATAAAGTTTCACCGACGATGACATAATATTTAGCATGATGTCTCACACTCCGTCGCTCATCTCGTGAATATTGAGAAGGGAACTTTAGAGTTTTGAGATATATAATGATTTCCCCATACTAAGGGTCCTTTGACGATATAAGAAAAAAATGTTCATCCACAAATGAGTCTTCATGGACTACTTCCTCATCAAGTCTTGGGAAATCCAACATCAATTCTACGAAAACCAAGGACTTCACCAATTTCTCCAAAGCAAAATCAAGATCAAACTCCTGAAGGATGACAATCCATTTATTATATTTCCCCCCAATTACGCGTCGTGAGAGAACAAATTGAAATGGATTTCCATGCGCTATAACTGTGGTCTTCCTAAGCAAAATATAATGTCGTAATCGTTGGACTGCATGAATAGTCGCAAAGGCCAATTTCTCAACGTGAGAGTATCTCAGCTCAACATCTATTGGGTTTCTACTCAGATAATAAAAAACATGCTCTTGAAGCACATCATCCGCTTGAACTAAGACCATACCAATTGTCTCTTGAGATGCAGCCACATAAAGCAAAAAATCTCTTGCAAAGTTGGGTGGACTAAGCAAAGGGGCCGATACCAAGGCTTTCTTCAAAGCGTCGAAGGACTGCTAAGATCACTCATCCCAGATAAAAGGGGTGTCCTTCTTTAGTAATCACGCAAAACCCTTAGTAAGATTGGCATAATCCATGATAAAACGATGCAAGAAAGTGGCTCTCCCTTGGAGGATCTGAAGCCGAATCAAGTTACGTGGGGGGAGGCAATTGAAGTATTTCCTCAACCTTTAAAGGATCGCATCTAATACCCTCTTTGGAAACTACAAACCCTAGAAGGCAACCAGTTTTCACAACAAAGATGCACTTGTTAGGGTTCAAGCTAATCTTATAACACTGACATCTTTCGAAAATAAGGTGGAGGTGACTGGGGTGATCAACTCTCTTACGAGAATGACCAGCAAGATCATCCAAACAATCCTCCACTATGCGCTTAAGGTCATGAAAGGCATAGGTCATGGCATGCTGAAAAGTAGATCCAACGTTCTTAAGACCAAAGGGCATCTTTCGGTATGCAAAGGTACCCCAAGGACATATAAATGCATTCTTATGTTGATCCTCGGGTTTAATCTAGATCGGATTGTAACCTGAAAAACCATCCATAAATGAAAATATGTTAGGAACCCGTGTCATCACTTCTCTTTACTTTGTTAGTATATTGTTGTTGGATGTTAGGAACCCGTGTCAACACTTCTCTTTATTTTGTTAGTATATTATTGTTGGACGCATGTGCTTTGTAAGTCATCCCATAGTATTTATTGATCCATAGTTTGTATTAGCCCATGGTATTGACCCATAGTATTGGACGCATATGCTTTGTAATTCATCCCGCAGTATTATATGTTCCATGGTATTGACCCATAGTATTGGGCATGGACTTAGTATATAAGTGTGTGTTGAGGCCAATGAAGGCACCGTGAAGTTATTTGTATTGATCTTGCTCAAAGGAGGTTGGCCCCTAGAAGGGGCTTGCGGTCAATAAAAATATTTTGCGATCTCATATATTGTGCATTTTATCAATTAATTGTTGCAGGTTCCTCACATCTGGTATTAGAGCACTTTCTTAGGCTCGTTGGGTGGAATTTCTGCCAATTTTTTTTTGCATTTGTTGCAGGTTCAGATCTGGGAATAATCCCTATCTGCTTAACTATGGGAAGTACTTGGGCATAAGCCATAAGACTGATCGTGAGGAGTACCACAGAAACCCCGAAGTAGCTGACCCATTGATAGGACCTGCAAGCGAAAATGGCAACGACCCCTAACTGATTGACTAGTTCCTAGCCGTGAGATAAACCAAGAGATTCGTTTGTGGCTAAGCAGTTATCAGTTTTACCTGAGCCGTGGAGTGAGGGGTACTGCCCCAATACGCAAGCCGTTAGAAAACATCGGTGGCCGAGTGAAACCCCTGAACCATTAGGAAGCCAAGCATACCTGGGGTCCATATCTATTTTCAGCTAAACTGTTGCCGATCACTTCCGCGCCATTGCAAATCCATTTGTTACCGATCACTTCCGTGCCATTACAGATCCATCTGTTTCCTATTATTTCCGCGTCATTGTAGATCCATCTATTACCGATCACTTCCGCGTCATTGAAGATCCATCCGTTTTAGATCCATTCCGAAATTTGTTTCAGATCCAACCGTTTTAGATCCATTCCGATTCGTTTCAGATCCAGCCATTTTAGATCCATTCTGAAAGTTGTTTCAGATCAAGCCATTTTTTATCCATTCCGAGCCGTTGCAGATCCCACCATTTTCAATCCATTCCGAAAGCCGTTTTAGATCCATTATGGAAAAAAAAAAATCAACTCTGCTTTTTGCCATATCTCCTTTGTTTTAACTCTGTTTCCCTTGAAACCTCACTGACACCCCTGTAATCCCATTCTGCATATTTCATTCCTGAGGACTCTATCCCAAATTCAGCTTCCCAACACCAGAAATCTCACATTTGTCTATTTTTTGGGTTTTCCAAAACTTCTTCGATTTTCACCCAATCGCGTTCAAATTCTGCCATCGTCTTCATTCCCTATTTATGATTCTTTGTCCCTCTCTAACAAATTTTTTCATTCTTTCACCCCGCTTCTGAAATCCTCATTTTTTGCTTCCATGTCCATTCGACAATGTCCAAAACCTAGTCAAACCCCAATTACCCATTCGAGTTTTTTCCAAATCCAAATTTCCCTTTACTAAATAAGCTTTTGTTTGTGTTTTTCTACCCATACATAAAAAAAAACTATTGGTTCTGGTTTTCATCCGCTGAGGAGCACAAATCATGGCGGAAGAACTTACAGCCCTCAAAATCAAACTTCAAGATTTGGATGAAATATTTCTCAGCCTCCATCTTCAGCATTTAGCCATGCACACTGGGTTCTCTTTTTCCAGAAATTTTCGTGGGCCGGAGCTTGATTTTCCTCACTTCAATGGTAATGATCTGACTAGATGGATATACTAGGAAAAACAATATTCCAGTCAGCATAATACTGTTGATGTCCAAAAAGTTCCACTTGCATCCTTTCATTTGGAACAGGAAGCTCTTCAATGGTACCGTTGGTACATCAAGGCTCATGAGAAGCCAAAATGGAAAAAAAATTTCCAACTCCTTTTGCAACGATTTGGTGCTACTGCTTTTGATGACTTCACAGGAGCACTCATTAAACTTCGCCAATTTGGCACTGTGAGAGAGTATCAGACAGAATTTGCGAAACTAGCCAATCACATAAAAGGATTGTCTGATGAATTCTACAGGAGTTGTTTTATCAGTGGTCTTAAGGATAAAATCCGCTCAGAGGTTAAAATGTTCCGTCCCAACACAATGATGGAAGTTCTAGGGTTGGATAAGTTGGCGGAGGACAAGATCATAGCCCAAAAATGCTCCAGATCTACTTTTGTTCCATTCAGAAATATGGTTTCCTAACGACCTCCCATCATGCTAGCTCCTCGCACCACTCCTATCAAGCATTTGTCTGAATAAGATATGAGGGCACGTAGAGAAAAATGGCTTTGTTATAATTGTGATGAGAAATTCACTCGGGTACATAGATGTGTTGAGCAACAACTCTATCTCTTAGATGTGGATTCTCCGCCTACCTCTAAACTTGGTGCAGAAGCTCCAGATACACTAGATGATCAGGTCAACATTCAGCAGCCTCCTGTTGACCCTCCATCTCCGGATGACCACCCAAAGATATCTCTCCATGCTTTAGCTGGAGTCCCCACCCCACAAACAATGCGGTTCAGGGGTTACTTCAAGAATATCCCTCTTACAATCCTCATTGATTATGGTAGCACTCATAATTTCATTGACCATTGGATCGCCAAACAGGTTGATTGGTTCATCCATCCTTGTTCCAAATTTGAAGTGAAGTGGAAAAATTGGATTGCCAAACCACATCACATCGGATTGCCAATGGGGGCACGTTACCTTGCAAAGGGAAGTGTCATAATGTGCGTATCTCTCTGGAAGATTATAAACTGCGCTCCGACATGTTTTCCTTGTCCTTAGGTGGATGTGATGTGGTTTTGGGTGTTTAATGGTTAGGCACACTTGGCCCCATCTTATGGGATTTTGCTGAACTTTGGATGCAGTTTTCAGTCAACGAGAAACAACACAAATTTACGGGCTTACAACCAGGGTCTCTCCGCATCATCAGTTCACATCGCCTGGAAAAGACCCTTAAGAAGAATTCACATGGTGTCTTTGCTCACCTCCATTCCATGTTATGAATAAAATAAACATCAACATATATATATATATAGAAATAATAATAATAATAACAACAAACAATAATAATATAATAATATAATTAATTAGTGAAATGGTGTAACTCTTTATGAAGAGTTGCATTAGACACCCTTTAAACAATTATAAATACGGGGAAGTCTATCTTGTAAAAGACCATATCTATTTTATGAACTTTTATATATATTCATGGATTATTTGTATTTTCGAAAGTGGAAGTTCGAGAAGTTCCAGTAAACGGATTCTTACCGTTACAGTGGTATCAGAGCTTGTTGATTCCGGCTTGTGGCCAAATTGTCAAAGTTTCTTTGAGATTTAGGTTTTTAACCTTACATTAGGCTTTTAGCCATCCTTATTGAAGAAAAAGAAAATTATTAAAAGAGAAAAAAAAGAAAATAAAAATGAAGTTAAAAAAGAAGAAGAAGAAGAAAGAAGACCGAATAAAAAAGGGGGAAACATAACATAGGTTTTATTTAACCAACCCTTGGTTTTATAAAACCACTCTTGCCCATGGTTTTATAAAACCACTCTTGCCCTTGGTTTTATAAAGCTTAATTAAGTTATTTATTTATTGAAAGGTTATTGAATATTAATTAATAACTCGTACTTTAATTAGGTTGAGTTTAGTATTTAATTATGTTTATTAAATAACATAAAAGCTAAAAGTCAAGTGAGAATTGAACTTGGGTAGGGAGGGTAACACTCATTCTTCCAAACCACCTAATCTACACACAATCCACAAAGAATTTAATCTAAAGAAAAAGGTTAACCAACGTGGAGATCCAAGTTCCTTTTGAAACTCGAAAAAATAAAGAAGAAGACATACTAAAAAAAGAAGAAGGTTATTTGACCTGATAAGAAAAAAAATACAGTCAAAGAAGGTTCTTCCAAGAGAGACATATTGGCAATTATTACAGTTTCTGTATCTACTTATTGTCAAAGAAAAAGAAAAAGAAAAAGAAGTCAAACTATTTATCGTCGAAAAAAAAAGGTCAAGTCAAGGAAGACTAGTCAAAGAGTTCAAAGACCTTCTATCATTGAAAAAGTTAAAGACAGTTTATCACTGAAGAAACCAAAGTCTATCTATCGCTAAAGGAATCAATGTTAAAAGAAGACCAAGTTATAGTCCAAGCCAGGAATTATGGCGAATTTTATAGCAGAATTGCAGTCCGTACTAAAAGAAGCATTTGACATAATGAAGCGGGATATGTCTAAGAGATTAACGAAACAGGAGAATCATTATGAAAAAACCGTATTGAGAGATTATCTACGCAAATTGAGGAATTAAAAAATGAAAACGATTTCAATCAGAGATTGAAAAATCAAGATATAAAGAAAGAAAGAAATGATTACAAAGCATAAATAATACGCTTGAACAAAATTATTTGTAACAAGGATGAAGAACTGACGCAGATACAAAAGAAATTAGAGGATCAAGAATCAGTGGTCGACCAGGATTTACAACAGATGAAAGTTCTTCAACAACAAAATGATGAGTCTAAAAAGACTCATAAGTCAGAGATCACAAAAAGTAATAAAACAATTTCGAAGAAATTTTCAGATTAAGAAATCATAACAAGACACTAATCACAAAAATTAAGAAGTTGAAAAATAGTCAGAAGGTAGATCAATCTACGAAAGACATTGAAGGAAAACTTATAAACACACAAAAAGAAAAAAGTTGCATCAGAAGTCATAACGAACATCTTAAGGAACAACTTTAAAAGTCGGAAGATGACAGAAAATCGCAAATAGAAGTGATTAAGAAGTTTCAAAATAACAACATGTAGTTGGAAAAGATACAAAACGAAACCTTAAAGTCTCAAGAGACAAAAATACAACTCCCGGCTCAGATCAACGCTCAAAAGATGACACTTGTAAAAGAAAATGACATTACAAAAATTCCCTATCGACACCCCAACCATAAAAACAGATATTCTAAAAAGTGGGAAATGTCGAAAGATAATGGTACTAATGTGATCAAAGCTCCTGTCGAGAGATCAATAGGGAATCACAGCAGTCAGCAACAAATCAATTTGGGATGGATTGATCCATCCACATATCGGAAGTTATGTTCTACACTTAGAAGTTCGTACCGACATGTTTTTTCAGCTACGACGTCACAAGGAACAATGCGAAAACATTATAAGGCTTTGAGGACAAAGCCTTTCTAAGAGAGAGGCAATGTTATGAATAAAATAATAATGAAATAAACATCAACATATATATAATAATAACAACAAACAAGAATAATATAATAATATAATTAATTAGTAAAATGGTGTAACTCTTTATGAAGAGTTGCATTAGACACCCTTTAAACAATTATAAATACGGGGAAGTCTATCTTGTAAAAGACCATATCTATTTTATCAACTTTTATATATATTCATGGATTATTTGTATTTTCGAAAGTGGAAGTTCGAGAAGTTCCAGTAAATGGATTTTTACCGTTGCATTGATTGTTTTGTCCATCCTTGCTCCAACTTTGAAGTGAAGTGTCAAAGTTGGATCTCCAAACCACATCACATCGGATTGCCAATGGGGGCACCTTACCTTGCAAAGGGAAGTGTCATAATGTGCGTATCTCTCTGGAAGATTATAAACTACGCTCCAACATGTTTTCCTTGTCCTTAGGTGGATGTGATGTGGTTTTGGGTGTTCAATGGTTACGCACACTTGGCCCCAGCTTATGGGATTTTGCTTAACTTTGGATGCAGCTTTCAATCAATGGGAAACAACACAAATTTACGGGCTTACAACCAGGGTCTCTCCGCATCATCAGTTCACATCGTCTGAAAAATATCCTTCAGAAGAATTCACATGGTGTCATCGCTTAGCTCCATTCCATTCAGATGCGCCCATCAATGGTCTCCACTACTTCCTTGGATAGATATGCAGGTGTCTTTGTTGAACCAGTGGGCTTGCCACCTTCAAGATACCTTTTCGGTAAGAATTTAGCCGCATCTACATCTGAGAAGGAAATGATGGCTATTTTGCATGTAGTACATAAGTGGCAACCATACCTATTAGGGAATTATTTCTGCATCAAGACTGCTCAGCAGAGTCTGGAAAATTTCCTGGAACAATGGATCTCCTCCCCAGCACACCTGAAATGGGTTATCCAACTCATGGGTTATGCCTATGCGATCACTTACAAGACAAGTAAGGACAATCTGGTGGCGAATGCTCCTTGTCACCCATTTGATGACCCAGATTCTCTTATAGCTATTTCTCTGCTTTTTCCAAATTGGCTGCAATTTGTTCAACAGGGCTATGTCTTCTATGAACTCCATGCTTCTCCATCGGAAGGGAACTCTGGGTTCCTCAAAACGTATGACCGAGAACAATGTAACTTCTTTTGGTAGGGACTGAAAATGACAATTCAACAGATGGTGGCTTACTGTGATACTTTCCAAGTCAACAAGGGTGAAACAACACTCCTTTCGGGACTGCTCGAACGCTTGCCCATCCCTACATAGATTTGGACAACTATTTCTATGGATTCCCTTGAAGCGCTCTGGTGGTGCAATACCACATCTAAAATGACACCATATGAAGCAATCTATGGTTAGGCACCACCATTTCTTCTTCCATACACCCTCAACAATTCCCCAGTTCAGGAAATTGACTCGATTCTTCGAAACCATGATCATATTCTTCTCATTTTGCCAGACAATCTTCACATGGCCAGAAATCGAATCAAACAACAAGCCGATCAGCACTGTTTTGAGCACACTTTTCAAGCAGGTGATATGGTTCTCCTTCATCTCCAACCTTCCAAGCAATCCTCCCTGAAAAAAAAAAGGTGTCAGCTTCTCTCTCAATCTATCACATAGGTATTCATTCAGTGGCATGGAATGCAACCCGCGGATTCTACAGGGGAACCACTCCTTCAGATTCCGCATCAATTTTGACATCTAAAGCTTTGAGGACAAAGCTTTTTATAAGGGAGAGGGGATGTTAGGAACCTGTGTCAACACTTATCTTTACTTTGTTAGTATATTGTTGTTGGATGTTAGGAACCCATGTCAACACTTCTCTTTACTTTGTTAGTATATTGTTGTTGGATGCATATGCTTTGTAAGTCGTCCCGTAGTATTTGTTGATCCATAGTTTGTATTAGCCGATGGTATTGCCCTATAGTATTGGATGCATATGCTTTGTAAGTCGTCCCGTAGTATTATATGTTCCATGGTATTGACCTATAGTATTGGGCATAGAATTAGTATATAAGTGTGTGTTGAGGGCAATGAAGGCCCCGTGAAGTTATTTGTATTGAGCTTGCTCAAAGGACTTTGCCCCCTCGAAGTGTCATGCGATCAATAAAAATATTCTGTGATCTCATATATTGTGCATTTTATCAATTAATTGTTGCAAGTTCCTCACAAAATACTTCGCTTCCCACACAAGCATCCAAGATCTGATCTATGAATGGAGTCGGAAAGTTATCCTTAGGACATGCTCGGTTCAGATCTCTAAAATCGGTACACACACAGATGGTTCCATGCTTCTTATCCACAGGAACGGGATTGGATACCCATTCGGTAAGGGGAACCCAGTAGATGAAACCAACTTTGAGCAGCTTCTATACCTCTTCCTTAATCGCGGCTTCCTTCCTAGGATTCACATCGCAAAGACGTTTCCGAACAAGCTTAACATATGGATAAGTCTTAATTTTATGGTCGAATATACTAGGGTCTATTCCTGCCATCTCCTCATAAGACCAGGAGAAAACATCCCGAAATTCTTTGAAAAGATCGATGTAAATGCGGATCTCCTAGGGGGAACAATCGGCACCGATGCAAACGTTCTCAATCTTTTCGGGAGTGTGAGAGATGTTGATCGGAATGGTTGGGGAAATGTTATCCATGTTCTCCTCTGCGTAAATACCATGTGAATCCAAAGGAGCCACAGGGTGACCAATCTTCTCTGCTAGAGTCGATCAAAACTCTTCCTGCTCAATAAGGTCAAGGTCAAGATGAAAATATGATCGATGATGTAGATATTCCCAAGGCTTATCACTACCATACATGGCTTCGATGATAGCTTCATCCGAAGGAAAAGTACCATCAAGGAAATCATGTGGGCAAGAGGAGTCGACTGCCCACATGGGAAGCATAATGGGATCTTCCTCTCCTGTTCGTGAAGATGAGAGATCTGGTTGTATAGTGGCTTGTTGAATTTCACGGTAAGCAAGCTCAGTTGCAGACAAGTGCATAGTCATCCGGATGTGCGCAATGTTTCCAGATGAAGAACTCGTGGAAGGTAAATTCCATGAATCATTAAAATATGACGTCCGGAATGGTACACTCTATAATGAGGACGGGGCACTATCGGAAGCGGTTCCTATAAAGGAGATTGGTGCAACAAAGTTGAAAGATCCCAACAAAATAAATTCACTGGTTTCTAAGCTAAGAATCCCGTTTTTGTGCTGGCTGAACTGTGGGGAAAGAGGAGAATCCATTGGAAATCTCAATAGATAATTTTTGATAGCTTGTTGTTCCATCCTTGTGAAATCATTTTTTTTTAATTTCCATATTTGGTTTTCATCATTGAAAAATCATTTTTGTGAACCCAGTAGTTATCTCCTACCTCATAAATCGTTTTTGAATATTTCCATCAACTGCGTGACTGGGTATATGTCAATTTCGGGTGCCAACCTGTCATAGTTTTTCCCAAAATTCGTTTTGGTTCCTTGCTGCTAGATAATGACTGTGTGAAGGTCGTTTTTGGCCCTTGAATGCCCATAATCACTTTTCTAAGAACGACTTGCTTTCCCAGGGTTGTTTTCCCCATTTCTCACTTCGTTTTTTTGGTTGCCCACGTTTTCCATTCATACCCAACACTTGGGATTTTGCTGTTATGTGTATCCATGCCCAGTTTATGAGTTTTCTATGTGTAATGGATTGTTGGGGTTGAAATGGGTTTCCATTGTTTTGGCTTGAGCTTGAGTGGAAGCATCCCCAAATGAAGAGGGTTCAGATTTAGCTTGATAAACCCAGCTGTGGACTGGCTTGGCTTAAATGCAAATTATTAGTCGGCTGTGTATGAGCTTGAGAGTCCCCTTTTCCTTGTAGATATCATGCCCAGCTCAAGGGTGGTCTCTGAGTGCTGAAATAATACAGGTTGGGAAGAGACCTACGGTTGGGAGGAACGTTGCAGCGACATAGCTAGTTGTTGGGGACAACATTACAATGGGATAAGTATATTCTCTGTTTGTATTTAATTCTGCAATGTGTTAAATTGAATGGAAATTGTGAATTGTGTGTGGATGGTGTTTATTCCGCTATGCATGTTAAATTGATTTGCATTTGCACATCTTTGAATTTTATGGCTATGAATCAAATGAATGGGATTAGTTTATGTGAAATCCCCATAGATTAGCTTCATGTTCCCTCCCTTGCCTTGGATGGATGGGTGGGTATGTTACATGCTTATTCCTCACTATCGCTATTTCCATATTCCTTGTATGGACACTTTGAAGCAAAGTAGCCTATCCTTACACATCTAAAACATTTGAAAGGTAATTTATTCTTATACTTACCATGTCCTCTTTTCATCTTTCTCACAAAATTTGATTCTTCCTCATCTGATACATCACAAGAGCCTTTGTCATGCTCATGCTTAGCTTTTCCAGTAGCTTTGAAAGCAACTTCTTTTTTGATGGGATTTTCTTTCTCTATTCTCATATCATATGTAGTTAAGATCCATTGAAGCTCATCCTTTGTTAGATATGCAATATTGGCTCTAGCTTCTAAAACAGATATATTTGCATCAAACCTTGGAGGCATAGTTCTTAGTACCTCCTGCATTACTGATTCTTCTTCTAGTGTAACTTTAAGACTCTCGATGGAATTAAATAATTCATCAACTCGCAAGAAGTAAGAAGAAATTTTTTCTTCATCTTTCATTTTCAAAGATTAATATAATCTAGAGTAATTGTTACGGAGAAAAACTTCCTATGGCTTAGGGTAGACCATAACAGACAAATGACTACCAGAAATCAACAAAATTCTCAATACAATGCTATATAAATGAAAATGCTAAGATGTGGATAAATGATCAACCTTCAATCGGATGTTCGAAGTAGATCCCCGTTGAGCTTTCCAATCTGTACACTTGAACCTTCACCTTAGCCTCAACAACAAATACAAGCAAGTGCATATAATATATGAAATATATTAGCATAAACAATAGCATGGTCCATGATATCACAAGCAAATGTATCCAATGTTAATTAACCTTTCACAACAACAATTGAACGAGAAAATGAGTATTTCTACTAGTGAAACAAGAAGTACATGATACAACCTCTTGCCGGCAACTCATCTGAATCGAGAACTAGGTCCCTCCACTTGTGTCTCCACCACTTCAATCCCCCATGCAATGGCAAACTCAAACTATGAAGGATTTTAGTAGGTGAAAATAATAGGTTCAAAACAACTAGGATAAATGGATGTATACTCAAGCTATTGAAAAAATCCAATAGAGTTTTGATACTCTCTCTTTCTCCTCCTTCCATGTACCATAAGATTTCAATATATAGCCTTCCAAAGGTAGGTGAAAGGTCGAATCGAGTCATTGTGGGATACATGGAGGGCCAAATGTCACCGTATGATCTCTTTTTGGAGTAAAAAGAGAGTTTTTATTAAAATTTACCATTTTAACTTGATGTACGGGGGCTGTAGTGGGACAAACTGCACATGCGCGAGTTGTAGCAAAGAAACTCGCATACAAGAACAAAAATAGGGAAAATTGCGTTCCTGAAATGAAAAAAGTGGTTATGAGTCCATGAAATGAATATCAGAGGCCAAATAGTAAAAATGCTCACAGGGTGGCAAAATGCGATGTAACAGATGCCCCCTAATGTGTGAGGTCAGAGAAGGTACTATGATGGCCAAAATATATTATAAATCTCAGAAGTGGAGTGATGGAAACACAAATGGAAGGAGCATCCCACTTGTCATAATATAGTGATCTCTCAGAATACATATTGGTACAATACATAGCAATCTGATACAATGGCCATGAATCAACAATATACAGTGAATACATGTCATAAGTGGTCATAGCCATGACCTAGTAAGATATGGTCTCCAAAGGAAAAAGATGATGCAAACTGAAGGTTCAAATTGTTGATGTATGAGACTGATATCTCACAAGAAAATCATGATCACTAGTAGCATACTGAATGCCACTAAAGTATGTAAGTATTCTACACAAATCACCAATGGTGCATGCCCGATCAAGTGAATAAAGTTGTTGATGTCGAACCTGATGTGGCATCGTCTGATTACCGGTCATTGATGTATAATGTTAACAAATGCGAGATAACCCACCAATAATGAAAATGGGAATCAAGGCACGAAGTACATTCATCGAGGTTTTAATAAAGGTGTTGAGGTCGAACACTCTGATGAATCCATCGATCAGGAGGCATTGATGAATCCCCAACTGTCGATGGAAAGAGAACCTACCACTAATGACTGCAAGCCTCAAGGTAGTCAACTGACTCTAAGTCTCAATTCTAGAATAAATGGGATGGAGTCGACGAAAGGAAGCCCACTGGAAGGAGGGAATTAATGAATCCCCCATCAACCAAACAAGGTAACGAGCTACGTTGAAATATTTGGAAGAACTTGGAAAAATAGATTGGACTGTATGGGATGGTCGACATGCAATAGTCAAGAGATATGAGGAGTGGCCAACTCTGGTTTCAATACATCCTTTGAACAAGAGCATGAGCAAATGGATAGACTCATGCAGCATAGACTCAATGACTAGATGACAATAAAACTTTGTGACGCAGGAGGCATCAACAAAGGCTCCATAATGACTGGAAGCTTAACCTGTCGGTGGAGTAAGATCTAAGAAATGAGTACAGCTCCTAAGGTCCTACTAATGTCCCGAATCGTGATGAATGGAGTGGAAATGAATTCTTTGTTCAAAGGTGACATGAAAATGGCCAATAAGAAGTAGTAAATATTTTCCCGTCCGGATTTTTGAATTATTTGATTTTTTTGGTCTTTTTCATATTAGGAAAGCTTGAAAAGGAATAAAATTGATTATAGTACAACAAGTGAGGGAACGAGTGTCAAGTGCAAGAAAACTAGTTCCAAGCAGTGGAACATACCTATGATTAATGCAAGGAAGCATGTGCAATATGTGGACACTCTGGGGGGTGTTCCCTAAAGGTAAGGGTCATCAAGCTGCGAAATATAAATGGAGGCTCTGCTTGGCTTGGAAGGGAAAGTGCACAGGAATATGGCTAATCACTGAGAAAAGCGGGAGTTGACACAAGGCTCAAAAGGAAACTAGGATGATGCAATGCAATCACAACTCGACATAAATGGGGGAGTCCTCATGGGAGATGGACATAATAAAATGAAGTAGAGTATGAGTCTTCATCGCAATGTCATGGCATGACTACAAAGGATTCCCAATCCTAAGGAGGAATGATGGCATGGGAACGAAAAGACATAAAATGATCTAACTAGGGCACCCATGGTCGGACAAGCCCTACGGCCAAATAACGACACTTCTAAAGCAGCATAGAGGTTTCGGGTCAGTTAAAAAGCGGGGTTACACCTAAGGTTAATAAATGTGGTCATAAGGTCGATGCAAAAATGCAAGCAAAATGACATCCTAACCTATATTCCAAGTGTAGAAAATACCCACCAAAGGCACGAAATGGTTGAAAAATCTACTTTCATCGAAAAAAACGGTTCAAAATGACACTTTACAAGTTCATATTATAATCCAAAAAGACTCAAAACGAAAAAAACTATAGAAAAGTGGGTTTCAAAAAATTATAAATAGTAAAAAGAAATTAGTTTTACCATTCAATTTTAATTTTTACCACAAATAGTGTTTCTGGTTAGTTTTTACCCTCGATCTTCAGCTGCAGATTCTAGGAGCTATAGGCGTCGGATTTGTGAACCGTTTGGATCAGGTTGGTGGTCTCATCCCCCTCTTGAATTTCATAGCTTTTATTTCAATTTTTAATGGTCAATTTTTTTTCTTTTGCCATAGGTTACATCCACAAATTGCTCTACGCGGGCTATTATAATACGGGTCGTGTGGAGGGCTTGTTGTGCGCGATCAATGCATGTGTTGACTGCATATATGCACGATTGTATGCATAGTATCCAGTGTACATAGCCATGGGTTTGGTTCTTTAATATGAGGGCACTAAAAAATGCCTTGTTTTTGCCTCCAGGATGGTCCTAGAGTGGAGAGAGAGAGAACATGACATTGTTGATGAGCATGTACGCCAAGATCTACCCGCCCAACAAGCGCTGCAAGCATTTGGGCTTTACAAGTTTTGGAGCATCGGGGGTTTAAGGTCCCAAAACCGTTTGCTCGCACATTTGATCAACTATTGGGACACAGAAGCACAACAGTTTGATCTAGATGGACAACCACTTCCATTGGAGGTGGAAGACATATACTTTATTACTGGACTGTCCTGCCGGGGTGAGACAACTAGTCTTAAGTCTCGCAGCGTGGGTGCAGGAATCACCATCAACGATTACATTGACAGGTATTGCATCGCTAGCACCAAAAAGGTGGGAAACCAAGTTCCCATCGAAGCCATAGCGAGCCTAAGTATGAAGATCATATTCCTCACCCTCGATAGGATTACAGGATCGACTGCATGTCATCAGGGTTCGAGGGATATGATATTCTATGTGGCTGAGTGTATGAGACCCACAGTATCTGATTGGTGCACAACGTTGCTGGGTACGATGAAGAATCAACTAACATAGTGCAAGCTTGGATGGGCCAAGAACTTTGGATTTGGAAGTATTCTATGTAGTTTTTCTTTGAGAGAGTACTGGGCTTGAGTCTGAGGGTTGAAGTCCTTCCGCATGGTCTCTGAGATCCCGCCCAGACCCGGTGGGAAGAGGTACTGATGCGACAGGGTGGTGGCCGACGGGCTTCACCATATTTAGAGGAGTTCTTTCACTGGTGGGAATGACAGGTCATCGCCATCGATGACTACGCATATGAGGGGATAAACTACCATGGAGATAGAGACATGTTGCTCCCTCCAGGGGCCGTGTTCGGGGACATAGGTATGACTACTCTTTTTAAGTTTTGTGTATTTTAAATTTTTTGGATTTGTTATTATAAGTGAATGCAAAAATATTTTTGGTGTGGTATCATATTAATGGGTGACTGTTTTCTCGCAGATCTGGGTCTGTGAAGACCTCAGGGATTCCCACGGCATTGCCGCAGAGGTAGGGGAGGCAAGATAGTAGGTGCAGTGGCAGAGCGCACACTGGAGACGGTACGGGTCAACCTCTCCCATATGACTGCCCGGGTACCACTCATAGAGGTAGAGAATCTCCCGGAGGCGATGCAGCGACATGTGGTCAGGGTACCAAGTGTATGGGTGCGTCTGCTGCGGTGTATAGCCAATGCCGTACACTATTATATTCAGACTCATCCCGCCACGGCGCAGAGTCCTCCCCACAGGGCTTAGATGCAATGGGGCTCACTATTTTTGTATCAGATTGTATATTTTTGAGAGCTACGGGCTCCAGTTTTGTATCGTGACACCAATTTTTAAATATATATATAAAACTTTGATTTTCCGACTCTACTATTGTGTATGTACAAATATATGAATGAATGTTATTTGCGTGCTTCTTTTATTGATGTGACAAATTCCAATCTAGGACATAATTAACATATGCATTAGTTATATGATTAAAACGTCTCGGAACGTGAATGTATGTAATAAAATCAAAATGACGCTCCAAGAGTCTTACCCTTAAGAACCTCCTTAGTAACGTAGGATACCTCACACGGTACTGGTCGTTCAACTAAAACACAACCATTTGTGCATCCAGGAGTCCTTCCAAAGATTGGATACCATGCGAAATTGCATTGCGAAGTAACTCGATGACGTCACTGTACTCAGCCACATTGTTGGATGTAGGACCGAGACAAGCACCTCCTGAAGACACAATCTAATGGTCGGGCGAGTAAATAACCCACGCAGTAGAAGCAAGTCTCTGCATATGATGGCTAGCCCCATCCGTGAACCCCAAGAACACTGGATATTCCACTGACATCTGTCAACCAAACGAAAGTGAATAAGTAGAATCGAAAAATAAAAAGAAAGCTAAACTATGTACAAAATCAACTATACAATAGTATACAAAAGTATCAGCTCGAGCTAGAAGCTCAAGCGTAATACTGCTTGAGGTAGAGCCCATTTCTAGGCTCCTTCAAGGTGTTCCCTTCGTAATATTCCAACTCGTAGGCTCCTTTCTCTAGGATGGGCCTCACAACGTGAGGACCGTGCCACATGGGATTAAACTTGCCTGCCCCCAGGGGTTCCTTAGCTTGATCATAAAGGAGGACCAAGTAACCTTCAACATATTTCCGAGGATGGACAGACCTATCATATTGGACGTTAACACAACGTTTGTTAGCATCAATTGCTATGGCGGCATCATGACACTGCTCGTCAAGTTGCTCAAGGTAGACTAGACGTTGCTCTACTTCTAAAGTGTCAGGTAGGAGATCTATAAGCTATTTTTAAAGAAGGGATTTCGCATTCAATTGGCAAGATAGACTCCACACCATGGACTAACTAAAAAGGTGAGAACCTGGTAGAAGTCTTGACTGCGGTTTGATATGCCCACAAAGTAGGATACAACATAATGTGCCAATTGCTGTTGCTTTGTCGGATGGTTCATTGGAGAATTGTCTTTAAGGACTTATTTACTGCCTCGACCTGGCCATTCGCTTGAGGATATTATGAAGAGGAATGATCTTTCTTAAACCCAAGGTTGCATGACAAATATGCCATCATATGATTTTGGAAGTGACTACCATGGTCAGTGACAATCTCTTTCGGGATACCGAATTGAGTTATAATATGATTGAATGTGAAGTAGGCTGCTATTGCACCATTGGCTTTAATGGTCGGCATGGCTGTTGGCTTGGTTTTGCAACCAAGCTTAGTGCAATGGGCACCTGCTAACTAGTAGCAGCAGTTTCAATAGAAATAAACAACAAACTAATCTAAAATATATTAATCATGGATCTACGTGAAGCAAATAAGCAAATAGGAGAAATATTATAGACAACAAGAACAAGAAATAGAATAATGAATAACTTTGTATTAAGAATAGGGGCAAGCAAGTGCTTGCAATAGCAATACCTCCAAGTGGTGAAGATTGTTGAGTAGCTCCAAGGGTGAGCAGCTCCAAGCTCCAAAGGTCCCTTCTTCTCCAATGCTTTCTGGTTTGTGCAAGGCTCAAAAAGGTGGGCAATGCTCAAAAGTGATTTTGGCAGCATGAGGATAGGATGATGGATGGATGGAAAGTGAGGAGCCCCTACCACCTTTTTATAGTTTTTGGTGGTGGGGAATACCATTATGGTTTTGATGAAACCAATGGTATTGACAAACATGGTTTAGGTACCTTTTCCCTCCTTTTTCCTTTTTTGAATATTTTGAATATTTTTATTCCCTTTTTAATATTTTTGGGAATTTTGGACCCTTTTTGAGGGTTTTTTATGCTTTTTGAGGAAAAATAATCATTTTGAGTGGAAAAAAGGGGTGTATTAAGGTCTTTTGGTGACCTTTTGGTGGCTTTAGAGGCTCAAATGGTGGAAAAGTGGACAAATGGGTCATGTGAATCAAGAAATGAGCTAGTGAGCACTTTTTGGGTGTTAACAGATTGCCCCCTGATGTGTGAGGGCAGGAGCTCATCGTATGGCCGATAGACATCATAGTTCTTTTGTCTTTTTTTTTCTGGGGTTTGGGGAGGAGAAGAGACCGATTGGAGACTGGATCCACGGCCCTTGGAAGCTGCAAAAATAAACAATATTACATGGTCTCAATATGAATGAGGAATAATCTCTGATAATGGATGAGGCGGGCATTCCCATGCTCGTATCAAGACATATAAAAACAATTAGTCCTAAGAAGGTGGACCTGAAAAATACATAAAAAATCTGTTGGTACATCATAATGGTCCAGAGGGGACATCATTTTGGGATGTACTCATGATCATAACATGACTGATCTCAATAACTGATACACTAGAATAACTGCAACAACCGTTCTGAATAAGGTCTCAGAAGGGTTGATGAACTGCTGAAACTGAAGGTGTCCAACATCTGTAGGGACTCAATGACTATGAGCCATATCTGGGAAGTATATGTAACTGTATACTCGAGGGAGTATAAAACTGGGGTACTTCTGAATACTGTCGCCATGCGCAACCCGGATATCTATAGAAAAAATGTGGCTGGTTGTTTCCATAAGTAGACTCTCAAATGTGGAAGAGTCAGGTGGTATCTGGGGTCTTGAACAAATAACTGAACGGACCGATACCCTGTGCGAGTCTCAACGATGTGATCAAGGTGTTGAAGTCGAGCATGTGAGAAACAACCATTTGGAGAGGCACTGAGGACTCCTCTCGAAATGATTCGTAGGCACTCATCATAAATGGTGACGAGTCCAAGACACAGGGACCTCTAGGTCTATCCTCTGGAATAAATTTGGTTGTTGTCGACAGAGGGACACCAGCAACTAACAAGGCAATGATGTTTCCTTGATAGGAGTGCGAGGTGTAGAACTGAAGTGTGGTAGTACTGTTGGTAGGACTGACATACTTTTGGGGATGGGAAGTAATTGGGGTCATATAGTGGGTAGACTCAAACTTTCTTTGTTCAGAGCATGATGACATGGTTGACCTGGCAGTGTAGGGAACTGACTTGTAGGTGTGGGGATCATAGCTTTTAGGGACTGAAAGGTATGTATTGACTCTGGGGGGTCAAGCTGATGGGTGTTGTCGAGGGATTCTCAGGGTGACATACTGCAGAATACTCTGAACAAAGGCGACCAAAATGGGGAAGCTGCCAGATGAGTAGACGTGATCTATTGTGGCGCCAAGAGGCACCATTGGGTTCTTCTTCGTAGTTTTAATGAGATCCAAGAAGGGATAAAAGTGTGCTCTGAAATGGTACTGTCCTATGGATTTTGTGAGCCCAGGATTGTTCGTGCTCATTGGTGTTTTCATTTTTAAGGAGTCTGAAAACGATAAGAAGACTCTGTAGTGGTTGTGAGTACCGTCTTGTGGGTTTTACAAGCCCAGGATGGTGATTGCTCGTGGTCGCTTTCATGTTTAGAGAGTCTGAAAGCGGTAAGTGGACTCCCTTGGTGTTCTTTTTTGTAAGTTAGTCTCCAAGGCCCGAAAAAGCATAAAATGATGCAAATGGAGAACTCTTCTAGCCGATGTGACTAGAGTATTCATTTTTCGTAATTAGTCTACAAGGTCCGGAAAAGGGGTAAACTTATACCAGGTAGACGCCCTTTCAGATACGTTTAGCGAGCATGAAAGGAAGCAAGGTTGCTCGACGATCTTTTCATTGTTTTAGGAGTCAGAAAAGAGCTTAACGGAAACTCCCTAAGTGCCTTTTTTGTAAAAGGGATTGCTCGGCCTGAAAAAGGGATAAAATTATACCGAACAAAAAGGGATTGATGAGAGCGAGAAAAGGTCTCAAGCATCATCGTGAGTGTGGAAAACTGAATCCGGTGACATAAAGATTGTCAAAAAGGGGCAACAGCCAATGTGGCACGCAAACCGAGGTGATGAGTGGCATTTTGAAAAAATGACCGAAAATTATGGGGTGAGGGCGAGAAATGATCTCAAGCATCATCACGAGCACGGAAAAATTGAATCTGATGATATAAGGCATGTCAAAAACGGACGACGGCCGATGGGGCATGCAAACTGAGGCGACGAGGGGGCATGGAAAAAATGCCCAAAAAATCTGGGTGTGAGAGCGACAAATGATCTCAAGCATCCTCTCGAGCGCGAAAAACTGAATCCGGCGATATAAGATTCGTCAAAAATGGATGATGGCCAATGTGGCACGCAAACCGAGGTGATGAGGGCGTCCAAAAAATGGTCAAAAAATGGCCCTAATGAAAACAGGAAAAGGAAAGAACTGTAATGAAGTTCTTGCTATGCTGATTCCAACGGTACAAACGGTTTGAGAAACGGATGTCGTATGACACCGGAATGGTTGTTTGAAAAATGGTGGAATTTCTATAAATAGGGCATGGGGCGCATATGACTTGTCATTGTTACGTGCAAGTTTGGCAGAGCAGTCAGAGCTATTTCTTGATTTCCGGGAGATTTGACCGTTGGTTTTCGATTCCGCGAGTTTCAGGTAACCCTATTTCAGGGTATTTTTTAAGGAATCTAATAGTATACTTAAGTGTAGTATTCTAGGCGATTATTTTGGATTGAAAAAAACATATATATAGATAGGTAGGCGATTATTAAATATGAAAGACACAATTTGCTATTGAAACTAGTAAATTTTGGCGAAAATTATGATAAAAAAACATATTTTATGTAAATATAGGCGATATTAGAGGCTAAAAATGGCCAAATAACGAATTTATTTTTTGAAAAAAAGCCCAAAAAATAGCCAATTGGCGAAATTTCGCCCCTAAAAATTTCCCTGCCCTATTTGCCTTAGCCTTTTCAATTATGTCTTTTTTGGTTAGCAGCGGGCCCCCGAAGGCCGCGAAATTGCATGTTGGCCTTCCAACATGGAATATCGTGGGTTTCGGCTCCTTTGCTGTGATGGACATAGCAGGTTTGAGGCTGACAGTCGCGATGTTCATCGTGAATGTTAGGTTATAACCCGCGATGTTCATCGCAAGTATGGGGGAGACAGTCACGATGTTCATCACGACTGTCTGGCCAGCACCCTCGATGTTCATCGCGGGTTTCTGTATGGAAGTCGCGATGATCATCGCGGATTTTGATGGAAAAGCCGCGATGGTATTTCTGAAATTTTTTTCTCGGGTGCTAAAAGTTTCTTTGTTTTTTGGCAGGATGTTGAGGAGACCATTGACATCGTGGCGAGAGTGAGAGATGGAGGATGATTTGATGGTCCGGATTCGTACAGATCAGGGGGTCCGGCAGGCTTTGGCAGTGAGTGGACTGCTAAAGTTCGCTCAGATTCCACCAATGCGTTCAGTAGGACCCCTACTGAACAAGTTGGTGAGTTGGTGGGTACCTGTAGAGGGTGCCTTTGTTGTTGGGGGTGAGAGGTTGGAGATCACCCTCACAGATGTTTACTTTCTTACTGGGTTACCTCGCTTAGGGGAGGTGGGGGATCTTCTGTCGAGGATCCCGGCAGGTGTTGACATGGAGGATCTCCTGGAGACTTTCTGTGTCGCTGGGGCGGTTGTGCAGAATAGTGCGTTGAGTCTGAGATCACTGCGAGAGTGGGACATGCGGGCTATCGGGGCTTGTGTTCTGCGGGTGTTGGGTGCCGCGGCGCCACATCGTTTGTCAGGGGGACAAACGATGATGGTGGATTCTATGCTGAGGGGGACTTATTATGCATGGGGTCAGATGTTCTTAGCTGGTGTCCGGAGAGATCTGGACAAGGTCAGTCGGGAGGGGGGAGAGTTCTGCTATGCCTCCTTTCTGTGTTCTTTTTTCTTTGAGCGGGTACCGACTTTGCGACTACGGGTGCCCATTCATGATGGATTGGTGAGCGAGCCGCGGATGGTGTGGTGGGGGCAGATGATGCCTCGCGGTGGTGGTGGTATCCGCGGGTTCTTCTCGTAGGAGATGTACGAGCAGTGGGAGTAGATCCCTCTGCTGATTGAGGACTATCCATATGCTGGTATGGATTACCGAGGAGATCCTGAGATGCCGTGAGCCCAGGGACAGGCCTGGGGTTTAGATGGTATGTTTTGTTCTCTACTATATTATGTGTTTTTTGATTTTATTGGTTATGATTGTAGTTAGATATGTATATGATGGTTTATTTTCATTGTGCAGATGTTGGTCCTGTTCCACCGGCTGACTATGTGGCGCGCAGGGGACGGGCGATGGTGGTTGCTCCACCTCCGGCAGCTGTACCGCCTCCACATGGTCGAGGATTTGGGGCTCGTGGTCGAGGGGCTGGCCCTTGAGATGATGCTTTTGCTGGTGTCCGAGAGACACTGGGTATGATTGTAGAAGGATTCCTAGAGGATGGGTGGAGGGATTTGGATCGGGACATCGTTGAGCGATGTTTCGAGGCGCCTCGTGAGTGGCGCTCGATTTTGCTGCGAGCGGTAGTGATGGCAACCGAGTTGAGGGATAGGGATCGACGGGATCAGGCAGGGCCGGTGGAGGGAAGGATCCATTTATGGGATGATCCAGTGGGGCCGGCGGAGAGGCGAGTTCGGGCTCGGTATGATCCCACGGGATCGGCGGAGGAGGCGCTAGAGGAGCCTAGAGACCGTGATGATTAGATGATATGTATTTTCCCCCAAATGCTGATGAGCATATGGGGAAGCTATTTTTTGTACGGCTGATGTATTTTTGTATATTGGGTGCTGAGGGCACTTATGACATGTTTTGGTATATATATATATATGATGTTGATATATAGTCGTGTATGCACATGGATGCATTCATTGTCTTTTTGTTTGCCCGTGGAGGCATGTGTTATGCACGTGGATGCAATATTTTGATTTTTTATATATGCCCGTGGAGGCACGTGTTATGCATGTGGATGCTTTTTGTTTATGTTTATATATGCCCGTGGAGGCACATGTTATGCACGTGGATGCATTATTTGTTTATGATATGATGTGATTAGTGTGCCAGTCTAGAATGTTGTTGGCCATATGGTCTGCTACACTATTGAGGTTTCTTGGGACATGTGTAAATGAAATGGATTCAAACTGTCGAACCATTTGTTTAGTGCGCAAAAATTTTCTGAAAAGACAGGGATCGCGTACCTGGTAATCATTGTTGAGCTGGGAAACAAGGAGTTGTGAGTCCAGGAAAATGTTGAGGTGACTTATGTTCAATTGGAGAGTTGTGGCTAAGAGACCGGTCATGGCATCATATTCATCTTGGTTGTTGGTGGCAGCACCTAAACACACTCTGTCGATGTGGATCAACACATGTGAAGGGGAATATATTACCCAAGCTGTGGAGGCCAGATTGGGGGACCAACGGCTTGCACCATCAGCGAAACCGACGTAGCAGAGTGGAACAGGATCCATCTGTGGTCATGCAGAGAAAACAAATATTTAGGTTTTTTGAATTTTTTGTGAAAAAAGAAAATAATACTGTACAATAATGGACGGTGGTGTCCATTAGGTTTACTATGGGTAAAAACGCTTGAGGTACAACCCATTGTGTGGGTTGCGTAGGGTGTTGCCTTCTGAATCGGTCAGAATGTATGCCCCCTGTCCGAGGCAAGTGTGTATAATGTATAGGCCTTGCCACATGGACACAAATTTTCCTTTCCTGGTTTTGTCATGAGCCTGATCGTAGGCGAGGACAAGGTCCCCTTCAGTAAAAGTTCTTGGGTGGACATGTTTATCATAATTCAATTTGGATCGGTTCTTGGTTGCTTCCATGGTTTGAAGGGCTGTGCGCCAATCTTCATCGGCCTACTCCAGGAGTAGTAAGCGTTGCTCGATTGGGGAAGTGTCCGGTAGGAGTTCAACGACCATTTGTAGGGTTGGGATCTGGCACTCAATGGGGAGGACGGATTCGACACCATGAACTAAGTGGAAAGGGGTAAAACCGGTGGCGGTTTTGGTTGACGTGCGGTATGCCCATAGTGCCGGAAACAGCATGTGGTGCCAATTTGACTTGTGTTTGTCTACAGTGCACTGTAGGATGGTTTTCAAAATTTTGTTGATTGCCTCGACTTGGCCGTTTCCTTGGGGGTAGTAAGCGGAGGAGAAATGGTGTTCAAATTTCAGTAAGGTTGATAGTTCTTTCCAGACGGCGTCTTCGAAGTGAGAGCCGTGGTCTGAAACGAGTTGCTTTGGCACTCCAAAACGAGCGATAACATGGTTTAGAAAAAATCGTGCTGCGGTGTCGACCTTGCAATTGTAAGTTGGCATGGCCTCCGCCCACTTGGTGAAATAATCTACGGCCACAATGATGTGTTTGTGACCGCCGACTGACGTGGGATTGCAATCGAGGAAATCGATGGCCCATTTGCAGAATGGTCCGGTAGTGACGACTGGATGAAGGGGGGCGGGTGGGGTTCTGGCTTTTGGGGCAAAAAGTTGGCAGTTTTGACAATGTTTGACTGCGGTGATGGAATCAGTAAACAATGAAGGCCAAAAGTAACCTGCGCGGATGATCTTTTGGGCGGTAGCCATGCTGGAGAAATGGCCTCCGCAGGCACCGCTATGGAAATCATTGAGGACTTCTGCCTCGCTATGGGATAGGCAGCGTCGTAAGATGGTATCAACGCCGCGTCGATAAAGTACATCCCCTAACAAGAGGTATCGGGGGGCGTGGTGTCGTATACGACGGCGTCCGTCGCGATCGATGTGGGGTCTGAACTTATGTGTGCGAAGGTATAACAAAATATCACCGTACCATGGGTCATCAGACGAGATGATGAAAATGTGGTCGTCAGTGAGATCCGTTTTGATAGTGGGTGATGACGAAGAGGATGGGAGATCTGTGATGAGTTGAGCTAGTGCTAGGGCCTTGGTTCTATTTGGGGTCTTGAAAGTAAGGTCGTACTCTTGTAGGATAATGACCCATTTAGCTACACGGCCTTGAAGGAGGCGACGCGTCAAGAGGTACACCATAGGATTGGAATTGGCTACGACTGTGGTGTGGCTTAGGATAATATAATGTCGCAGCTTTTGGACTGAAAAAACGACGGCGAGGGCCATCTTTTCTTCATGTGGGTATCGGAGGGGTGGGCCGGACAAGGTCTGGCTGACATAGTAGATGACATGCTCTTGGCGAGAAGCATCATCTTGTACAAGTACTCCGGATACAGCATGTTCGGATGCTGAAACATAGAGGATGAAATCTTTGGTGAAATCTGGAGGAGAAATCAATGGGGCGTTTGTGAGTGCTTTCTTTAGGCCGGTGAAAGTTGTCTCTGCTTGCTGGTCCCATATGAAACGAGTATGCAGACGCAATAGTCGTAGGAAACCGTGTACCGTTGTGGCATAGTCAGGGACGAAGCGGCGGAGGAAGTTGGACCTCCCTTGTAGGCTTTATAGTTGTCTTAATGTGCGGGGTGACGGTAACTCGAGAATGGCTTGGACTTTTAAGGGGTCTACAGTGATGCCTTTTTCTGAGATAACAAACCCCAGTAGGTGACCTGATGTAACGCAAAAGACACACTTGAGGGGGTTCAAGCAGATGTTGTATTTCCGACAATGCATGAAAACTTGTCGAAGGTCGTCTAAATGGTCAGATCGCTTTTTTGATCGAGCTGTGAGGTCGTCCAGGTAAAATTTTATGATCTTGTGGAGATCGTGGAAGCAATTAGTCATGGCGCGTTGGAAGGTGGCTCCAGCATTCTTGAGGCCAAAAGGCATGACGCGATAGGCGAAGGTGCCCCATGGGGTGGTGAAAGCCGTCTTATACTGATCTTCTTTACGGATTTTTATTTGGTTGTATCCCGAGAAACCATCCATAAAAGAAAGGACCTCATGTCCTGCGCATTCATCAATTAGTTGGTCAATGAAAGGTGTGGGGAAGTTGTCCTTGGGACAAGCGAGATTGAGGTCTCGGACATCAGTACAAACGCGTATAGTGCCCACTTTTTTGTTTACTAGTACTGGGTTTGAAACCCAGGTGGTGTAGGCAATAGGATATATGAATCCTGCTTTTTGAATTTTTTCAATCTCAGCTTTAACAGCTGGGAGTTTGGACGGGTGAATGGGCCGTTGTTTTTATCGGACAGGAGTTACATTGGGCCAAGTGTCGATGTGATGTTCCATAATTTTTGGATCGAGGCCAGGCATCTCGGTGTAAGACCAGGCGAAGACATCACGAAACTCTTGGAAGAGTTTCTTGTATGCTTGAGTTTTCGCTTGAGTGCAAGATGCACCTAGCGAGATGAGCTCAGGTTTTCCAGGTGTGGTGGAAATGTCGATTTGGATAGTAGGGGAAATGTTGGACATGTTCCCTTCTTCGAAGGCATCAGGTGCTAGGATGGGGTCCTTTAACCAATCAACCTTAGTTCGTAGAAAATCCTTTGACTCGACTGATTGCTGGTTTGCTGCGGTGAATGTAGATGCCTCAGGGAGGAAGTATGAGCGATGATGCATATCGTTCCAAGGGTAGTTCGGTGCAGTGAGTGTTTCTAAAATTTGTTCATCAGTATGGAAGTAGTCAGACCATAAATCGACGGGTTCTAGTTTGTACGTGGTGGAAATCATATATATGGTATTGACTTCTTCCGAAGAAGATGATCTCGGGGGGTAGATCTCCTCGATGAGGGGAGGAGATATTTCTAAGTCGATGTTATTCATATCATACAAGGCTGCCCTATAATCTGGGAGATCAGGGCAGTGGTGTGAATAATGGCCATAAATGCCGCATATCGCACGAGGGTGGTTAGTGTGGAGTGTTTTGTCGCGAGGCTGAGGAGGTGGCTCAAGTCTTACTACTGGAATGTCGGTGTCATCATCCAACATATTCATGTGTTCCTGGAGTGCAAGTAATTGTGGACATTGATGAGTGGCATGGCCTACGTCGTCGCACAACGAGCACTTAGGGGGAATACGAATAGCTGGGGGGGTTTTAGCTACCTTGGGGGTTGTTGGGGGGGTGCGAGTTATGAGTCCAGTGTTATATGTTGGTGGGCCTCTGCCCCCTGTGTTCTGTAACGGAGGTGGAGCGTTTCTGGATGTTGATGCCATAGTGACTATTGGGGGAGGTTTGTTTTGCAGTTGAGTGACCGGAGGGGGTGGGTGGCTGGTAGTGGGAATAGGTTGTACCGGTTGTAAAATAACAGTCGGTGTCAGCGGGGGGTTCAGCGTAGGTAAGTACCATACAGGTATCCCTAACAAAAAGCCGCGAGGCGAAAGCCGTACGCGGAAGCCGAAAAATGAACTCGAAAATGACGATTTCGGGCTGTTAATGGCAATAAAATGGGCCAAGATCTAGAACAGCAATGGATCTGCTGTCTAGGATGGTAGATCTATAATTTAAATTGATAAAAACTACCAAAAACTAAGATCTAAAGCTAAAAAGTGAGATCTAAGAATTCAAAAGCAGCGGAGTCGCCAAAAACTGTTAGCTTGGTTTTGCAACCAAGCTTAGTGCAATGGGCACCTGCTAACTAGTAGCAACAGTTTCAATAGAAATAAACAACAAACTAATCTAAACTATATTAATCATGGATCTACGTGAAGCAAATAAGCAAATAATGGAAATATTATAGAAAACAAGAACAAGAAATAGAATAATGAATAACTTTGTATTAAGAATAGGGGCAAGCAAGTGCTTGCAATAGCAATACCTCCAAGTGGTGAAGATTGTTGAGTAGCTCCAAGGGTGAGCAGGTCCAAGCTCCAAAGGTCCCTTCTTCTCCAATGCTTTCTGGTTTGTGCAAGGCTCAAAAGGGTGGGAAATGCTCAAAAGTGATTTTGGCAGCATGAGGATATGATGATGGATGGATGGAAAGTGAGGAGCCCCTGCCACCTTTTTATAGTTTTTGGTGGTGGGGAATACCATTATGGTTTTGAGGAAACCAATGGTATTGACCAACATGGTTTAGGTACCTTTTCCCTCCTTTTTCCTTTTTTGAATATTTTGAATATTTTTATTCCCTTTTTAATATTTTGGGAATTTTGGACCCTTTTTGAGGGTTTTTTATGCTTTTTGAGGAAAAATAATCATTTTGAATGGAAAAAGGGGTGTATTAAGGTATTTTGGTGACCTTTTGGTGGCTTTAGAGGCTCAAATGGTGGAAAAGTGGACAAATGGGTCATGTGAATCAGGAAATGAGCTAGTGAGCACTTTTTAGGTGTTAACAATGGCCTTATCCCATTTGGTAAAATAATCAACGACCACGATGATATGGTGATTCCCCCTAGCCGAGGTTGGGTTGCAATCCATGAAGTCAATCCCCCACTTGGTGAAGGGACCGACAGTGATGACTAGATGAAAAGGAGCAGGGTGTGAGCGCATGTTTCGAGAAAACACTTGGAAAGGGTGACATCTCTTCACAGCATTTACACAATCTTTGAATATCGTATGCCAAAAATAGCCCGCTCGCAAGATATGTTGGGATGTCGCAAGCCCAGATAATTGAATGCCACACACTCCTCTATGGAAATAATTAAGTACTAGCTCCGCTTCTTCATGAGTTAAACAATGACAGAGGATAGAGTCTTTTCCTCAGTGATACAAAGTTTCACCGATGATGACATAATCTTTAGCATGATGTCTCACACTCCGTCGCTCATTTCATGAATAGTGCAAAGGGAACTTCAGAGTTTTGAGATATATAATGATATCCCCATACTAAGGGTCCTTTGACGAGATAAGAAAAAAATGTTCATCCACAAACAAGTCTTCATGGACTACTTCCTCATCAAGTCTTGGGAAATCCGACATCAATTCTGCGAAAACCAAGGACTTCACCAATTTCGCCGAAGCAAAATCAAGATCAAACTCCTGAAGGATGAAAATCCATTTATTATATTTCCCCCCAATTATGCATCGTGAGAGAACAAATTGAAATGGATTTCCATGCGATATAATTGTGGTCTTCCTAAGCAAAATATAATGTCGTAATCATTGGATTGCATGAACAGTTGCGACGACCAATTTCTCAACGTGAGAGTATCTCAGCTCAGCATCTATGGGGTTTCTACTCAGATAATAAACAACATGCTCTTGAAGCACATCATCCGCTTGAACTAAGACCATACCAATCGTCTCTTGAGATGCAACCACATAAAGCAAAAAATCTCTTGCAAAGTTGGGTGGACTAAGCAGAGGGGTTGATACCAAGGCTTTCTTCAAAGCATAGAAGGACTGCTAGGATCGCTCATCCCAGATAAAAGGGGTGTCCTTCTTTAGTAATCGCGCGAAACCCTTAGTAAGATTGGCATAATCCATGATAAAACGACGCAAGAAAGTGTCTCTCCCTTGGAGAATATGAAGCCAATCAAGTTACGCGAGGGGAGGCAATCGAAGTATTTCCTCAACCTTTAAAGGATCGCCTCTAATACCCTCTTTGGAAACTACAAACCCTAGAAGGCGACCAGTTTTCATGACAAAGATGCACTTGTTAGGGTTCAACCTAATCTTATAACACTGACATCCTTCGAAAATAAGGTGGAGGTGACTGGGATGATCAACTCTCTTATGAGAATGACCAGCAAGATCATCTAGACAATCCTCCACTATGCGCTTAAGGTCATGAAAGGCGTAGGTCATGGCGCGCTGAAAAGTAGATCCGACGTTCTTAAGGCCAAAGGGCATCTTCTGGTATGCAAAGGTACCCCAAGCACATATAAATGCAGTCTTATGTTGATCCTTGGGTTTAATCTAGATCGGATTGTAACCTGAAAAACCATCCATAAATGAAAATATGTCAGGAACCCGTGTCAACACTTCTCTTTACTTTGTTAGTATATTGTTGTTGGATGTTAGGAACCCGTGTCAACACTTCTCTTTATTTTTTTAGTATATTGTTGTTGGACGCATATGCTTTGTAAGTCGTCCCATAGTATTTATTGATCCATAGTTTGTATTAGCCCATGGTATTGATCCATAATATTGGACGCATATGCTTTGTAATTCATCCCGTAGTATTATATGTTCCATGGTATTGACCCATATTATTGGGCATGGACTTAGTATATAAGTGTGTGTTGAGGCCAATGAAGGCATCGTGGAGTTATTTGTATTGAGCTTGCTCAAAGGAGGTTGGCCCCTAGAAGGGGCTTGCGATCAATAAAAATATTTTGCATTCTCATATATTGTGCATTTAATCAATTAATTGTTGTGGGTTCCTTACATCTGGTGTCAGAGCACTTTCTTGGGCTCGTTGGGTAGAATTTCTGCCAAATTTTTTTTTGCATCTGTTGCAGGTTCAGATCTAGGAATAATCGCTATTCGCTTAACTGTGGGAAGTACTTGGGCATAAGCCATAAAACTGATTGTGAGGAGTACCACAGAAATCCCGAAGTAGCTGATCCATTGAGAGGACCTGCTAGCGAAAATGGCAACGAACCCTACCTGATTGACTAGTTCCCAGCCGTGAGATAAACCAAGAGCTTCATTTTTGGCAAAGCAGTTATCAGTTTTACCTGAGCCATGGAGTGAGGGGTACTGCCCCAATACGCAAGCCGTCAGAAAACATTGGTGGCCGAGTGAAACCCCTGAACCATTAGGAAGCCGAGCATACCTGGGGTCCATATCTATTTTTAGCTGAACTGTTGCCGATCACTTCTGCGCCATTGCAGATCCATTTGTTACCGATCACTTCCGTGCCATTGCAGATCCATCTGTTTCCTATTATTTCCGCGTCATTGCAGATCCATCTATTACCGATCACTTCCGCATCGTTGCAGATCCATCCTCTTTAGATCCATTTCGAAATCCATTTTAGATCCAACTGTTTTATATCCATTCCGATTCATTTCAGATCTAGCCATTTTAGATCCATTCTGAAAGTTGTTTCAGATCAAGCCATTTTTTATCCATTCCGAGCCGTTGCAGATCCCTCCATTTCTGATCCATTCTAGAAAAAAAAAATCAACTCCGCTTTTTGCCATATTTCCTTTGTTTTAACTCTGTTTCCCTTGAAACTTCACTGACACCGCTGTAATCCCATTTTGCATATTTCATTCCTGAGGACTCTATCCCAAATTCAGCTTCCCAACAACAGAAATCTCACATTTGTCTATTTTTAGGGTTTGCCATAACTTCTTCGATTTTCACCTAATCGCGTTCAAATTCTGCCACCGTTTTCATTCCCTATTTATGCTTCTTTGTCCCTCTCTGACAAATTTTCCCATTCTTTCACCCCGCTTCTGAAATCCTCATTTTCTACTTCCCTATCCATTCAACAATGTCCAAAACCTAGTCAAACCCCAATTACCCATCCAAGTTTTTCCCAAATCCAAATTTTCCTTTACTAAATAAGCTTTTGTTTGTGTTTTTCTACCCATTCACAAAAAAAACTCCTGGTTCTAGTTGTCACCCGCTGAGGAGCACAAATCATGCCGGAAGAACTTACAGCCCTCAAAATCAAACTTCAAGATTTGGATGAAAAATTTCTCAGCCTCCATCTTCAGCATTTAGCCATGCACACTGGGTTCTCTTCTTCCAGAAATTTTCGTGGGCCGAAGCTTGATTTTCCTCACTTCAATGGTAATGATCCGATCAGATGGATATACCAGGCAAAAAAATATTCCAGTCAGCATAATACTGTTGATGTCCAAAAAGTTCCACTTGCATCCTTTCATTTGGAACAGGAAGCCCTTCAATGGTACCGTTGGTACATCAAGGCTCATGAGAAGCCAAAATGGACAAATTTTTTCCAACTCCTTTTGCAACGATTTGGTCCTACTGATTTTGATGACTTTACAGGAGCACTCATTAAAATTCGCCATTTTGGCACTCTGAGAGAGTATCAGACAGAATTTGAGAAACTAGCCAATCACACAGAAGGATTGTCTAATGAATTCTATAGGAGTTGTTTTATCAGTGGTCTTAAGGATGAAATCCACTTAGAGGTTAAAATGTTTCGTCTCAACACAATGATGGAAGTTCTAGGGTTGGCTAAGTTGGCGGAGGACAAGATCATAGCCCAAAAATGCTCCAAATCTACTTTTGTTCCATTCAGAAATATGGTTTCCTAACGACCTCCCATCATGCCAGCTCCTCGCACAAATCCTATTGAGGATTTGTCTGAAGAAGATATGAGGGCACGTAGAGAAAAATGGCTTTGTTATAATTGTGATGAGAAATTCACTCGGGGACATAGATGTGTTGAGCAACAACTCTATCTCTTAGATGTGGATTCTCTGCCTACCTCTGAACTTGGTGCAGAAGTTCCAGATACACTAGATGATCAGGTCGACATTCAACAGTCGCTTGTTCACCCTCCATCTCCGGATGACCACCCGAAGATATCTGTCCATGCTTTAGCTGGACTCACCACCCCACAAACAATGCGGTTCAGGGGTTACTTCAAGAATATCCCTCTTACAATCCTCATTGATTATGGTAGCACTCATAATTTCATTGACCATTGGATCGCCAAACAGGTTGATTGTTTTGTCCATCCTTGCTCCAACTTTGAAGTGAAGTGGCAAAATTGGATCGGCAAACCACATCACATCGGATTGACAATGGGGGCACGTTACCTTGCAAAGGGAAGTGTCATATGTGCGTATCTCTCTGGAAGATTATAAACTGCGTTTCGACATGTTTTCCTTGTCCTTAGGTGGATGTGATGTGGTTTTGGGTGTTCAATGGTTATGCACACTTGGCCCCATCTTATGGGATTTTGCTGAACTTTGGATGTAGTTTTTAGTCAATGGGAAACAACACAAATTTACGGGCTTACAACCAGGGTCTCTCCGCATCATCAGTTCACATCGCCTGGAAAAGATCCTTAAGAAGACTTCACATGGTGTCATTGCTCACCTCCATTCCATGTTATGAATAAAATAATAATAAAATAAACATCAACATATCTATATCTCTCTATATATATATATATATATATATATAATATAATAATAACAACAAATAAGAATAATATAATAATATAATTAATTAGTGAAATGGTGTAACTCTTTATGAAGAGTTGCATTAGACACCCTTTAAACAATTATAAATACGGGGAAGTCTATCTTGTAAAAGATCATATCTATTTTATCAACTTTTATATATATTCATGGATTATTTGTATTTTCAAAAGTGGAAGTTCGAGAAGTTTCAGTAAACAGATTCTTACTGTTACAGTGGTACCATAGCTTGTTGATTCCCGCTTGTGGCCAAATTGTCAAAGTTTCTTTGAGATTTAGGTTTTTAACCTTACATTAGGCTTTTAGCCATCCTTATTGAAGAAAAAAAAATTATTAAAAGAGAAGTAAAAAATAAAATAAAAAAGAAGTTAAAAAAAAGAAGAAGAAGAAAGAAGACCCAATAAAAAAGGGGGAAACATAACATAGGTTTATTTAACCAACCCTTGGTTTTATAAAACCACTCTTGCCCGTGGTTTTATAAAACCACTCTTGCCCTTGGTTTTATAAAGCTTAATTAAGTTCTTTATTTATTGAAACGTTATTGGATATTAAATAATAACTCATACTTTAATTAGGTAGAGTTTAGTATTTAATTATGTTTATTAAATAACATAAAAGCTAAAAGTCAAGTGAGAATTGAACTTGGGTGGGGAGGGTAACACTCATTCTTCCAAACCACCTAATCTACACACAATCCACAAAGAAATTAATCTCAAGAAAAAGGTTAACCAACATGGGGATCCAAGTTCCTTTTGAAACTCAAAAAAATAAAGAAGAAGACATAAAAAAAGGTTATTTGACCTGATAAGAAAAAAAATACAGTCAAAGAAGGTTCTTCCAAGAGAGACATGTTGGAAATTATTACAGTTTCTGTATCTACTTATTGTCAAAGAAAAAGAAAAAGAAAAAGAATTCAAACTATTTATCGTCGAAAAAAAAAGGTCAAGTCAAGGAAGACTAGTCAAAGAGTTCAAAGACCTTCTATCATCGAAAAAGTCAAAGACAATTTATCGCTGAAGAAGCCAAAGTCTATCTATCGCTAAAGGAATCAAAGTCAAAAGAAGACCAAGTTATAGTCCAAGCCAGGAATTATGGCGAATTTTAAAGCAGAATTGCAGTCTGGACTAAAAGAAGCATTTGACATAATGAAGTGGGATATGTCTAAGAGATTAACGAAACAAGAGAATCATTATCAAAAAACCCGTATTGAGAGATTATCTACGCAAATTGAGGAATTAAAAAATGAAAACGATTTCAATCAGAGATTGAAAAATCAAGATATAAAGAAAGAAATAAATGATTACAAAGCATAAATAATACGCTTGAACAAAATTGTTTGTAACAAGGATGAAGAACTGATGCAAATACAAAAGAAATTAGAGGATCAAGAATCAGTGGTCGACTCGGATTGACAATAGATAAAAGTTCTTCAACAACAAAATGATGAGTCTAAAAAGACTCATAAGTCAGAGATCACAAAATGTAATAAAACAATATCCAACAATTTCGAAGAAATTTTCAGATTAAGAAATCATAACAAGACACTAATCACAAAAATTAAGAAGTTGAAAAATAGTCAGAAGGTAGATCAATCTACAAAAGACATTGAAGGAAAACTTCTAGACACGCAAAAACAAAATAGCTGCATCAGAAGTCATAACGAAGATCTTAAGGAACAACTTAAGAAGTTGAAAGATGACAGAAAATCGCAAGTAGAAGTGATTAAGAAGTTTCAAAATAATAACATGCAGTTGGAAAGCAAGTTGAAAAAGATACAAAACGAAACCTTAAAGCCTCAAGAGACAAAAATACAACTCCCAGCTCAAATCAACGCTAAAAAGATGACACTCGTAAAAGAAAATAACATTACAAAAATTTCCTATCGACACTCCAACCATAAAAACCGATATTCTAAAAAGTGGGAAATGTCGAAAGATAATGGTACTAATGTGATCAAAGCTCCTGTCGAGAGATCAGTAGGGGATCACAACAGTTAGCAACAAATCAATTTGGGATGGATTGATCCATCCACATATCGGAAGTTATGTTCTACACTTAGAAGTTCGTACCGACATGTTTTGTCAGCTACGACGGCACAAGGAATGGTGCGAAAATGGTATAAGGCTTTGAGGACAAAGCCTTTCTAAGAGAGAGGCAATGCAATGAATAAAATAATAATAAAATAAACATCAACATATATATATATATATAATAATAATAATAACAACAAACAAGAATAATATAATAATATAATTAATTAGTGAAATGGTGTAACTCTTTATGAAGAGTTTCATTAGACACCCTTTAAACAATTATAAATACGGGGAAGTCTATCTTGTAAAAGACCATATCTATTTTATCAACTTTTATATATATTCATGGATTATTTGTATTTTCGAAAGTGGAAGTTCGAGAAGTTCCAGTAAATGGATTTTTACCATTGCATTGATTGTTTTGTCCATCCTTGCTCCAACTTTGAAGTGAAGTGTCAAAGTTGGATCTCCAAACCACTTCACATCGGATTGCCAATGGGGGCACCTTACCTTGCAAAGGGAAGTGTCATAATGTGCGTATCTCTCTGGAAGATTATAAACTGCGCTCCGACATGTTTTCTTTGTCCTTAGGTGGATGTGATGTGGTTTTGGGTGTTCAATGGTTACGCACACTTGGCCCCATCTTATGGGATTTTGCCGAACTTTGGATGCAGTTTTTAGTCAATGGGAAACAACACAAATTTACGAGCTTACAACCAGGATCTCTCCACATCATCAATTCACATCGCCTAGAAAATATCCTTAAGAAGAATTCACATGGTGACATCGCTCAGCTCCATTCCATTCAGATGCACCCATCAATGGTCTCCACTACTTCCTTGGATAGATATGCAGGTGTCTTTGTTGAACCAGTGGGCTTGCCGCCTTCAAGATACCTTTTTGGTAAGAATTTAGCCGCATCTACATCGGAGAAGGAAATCATGGCTATTTCGCATGCAGTACATAAGTGGCAACCATACCTATTAGGGAATTATTTCTGCATCAAGACTGCTCACCAGAGTCCGGAAAATTTCCTGGAACAATGGGTCTCCTCCCCAACACACCTAAAATGGGTTATCCAACTCATGGGTTATGCCTATGCGATCACTTACAAGACAGGTAAGGACAATCTGGTGGCGAATGCTCCTTCTCGCCCATTTGATGATCCAGATTCTCTTATAGTTATTTCTCTACTTGTTCCAAATTGGTCGCAATCTGTTCAATAGGGCTATGTCTTCTATGAACTCCATGCTTCTCCATCGGAAGGGAACTTTGGGTTCCTCAAAACGTATGACCGAGAACAATGTAACTTCTTTTGGCAGGGATTGAAAATGACAATTCAACAGATGGTGGCTTACTGTGATACTTTCCAAGTCAACAAGGGTGAAACGACACTCCTTTCGGGACTGCTCGAACCCTTGCCCATTCCTACACAGATTTGGACAACTATTTCTATGTATTTCCTTGAAGCACTCTGGTGGTGCAATACCACATCTAACATGACACCATATGAAGCAATCTATGGTCAGGCACCACCTTTTCTTCTTCCATACACCCTCAAAAATTTCCCAGTTCAGGAAATTGACTCGATTCTTCGAAACCGTGATCATATTCTTCTCATTTTGCCGGACAATCTTCACATGGCCAGAAATCGAATCAAACAACAAGCCGATCAGCATCATTTTGGGCGCACTTTTCAAGCAGGTGATACGGTTCTTCTTCATCTGCAACCTTCCAAGCAATCCTCCCTGAAACTCAAAAGGCGTCAGCTTCTCTCTCAATCTATCACAGAGGTATTCATTTAGTGGCATGGAATGCAACCCGCGGATTCTACAAGGGAACCACTCCTTCAGATTCCGCATCAATTTCCACATCTAAAGCTTTGAGGACGAAGCTTTTTCTAAGGGAGAGGGGATGTTAGGAACCTATGTCAACACTTATCTTTACTTTGTTAGTATATTGTTGTTGGATGTTAGGAACCCGTGTCAACACTTCTCTTTACTTTGTTAGTATATTGTTGTTGGATGCATATGCTTTGTAAGTCGTCCTGTAGCATTTGTTGATCCATAGTTTGTATTAGCCCATGGTATTGACCCATAGTATTGGATGCATATGCTTTGTAAGTCGTCCCGTAGTATTATATGTTCCATGGTATTGACCTATAGTATTGGGCATAGAATTAGTATATAAGTGTGTGTTGAGGCCAATGAAGGCCCCATGAAGTTATTTGTATTGAGCTTGCCCCCTCAAAGTGGCATGCGATCAATAAAAATATTCCGTGATGTCATATATTGTGCATTTTATCAATTAATTGTTGCAAGTTCCTCACAAAATACTTCGCTTCCCACACAAGCATCCAAGATCTGATCTATGAATGGAGTCCGAAAGTTATCCTTAGGACATGCTCGGTTCAGATCTCTAAAATCGGTACACACACAGATGGTTCCCTGCTTCTTATCCACAGGAATGGGATTGGATACCCATTCGGTAAGGGGAACCAGGTAGATGAAACCAGCTTTGAGCAGCTTCTCTACCTCTGCCTTAATCGCGTCTGCCTTCCTAGGATTCACATCGTGAAGACGTTGCCGAACAAGCTTAACATATGGATAAGTCTTAATTTTATGGTTGAATATACTAGGGTCTATTCCTGCCATCTCCTCATAAGACCAGGAGAAAACATCCCGAAATTCTTTGAAAAGATCGGTGTAAATGCAGATCTCCTCGGGGGAACAATCGGCACCGATGCAAACGTTCTCAATCTTTCTGAGAGTGTAAGAGATGTTGATCGGAATGGTTGGGGAAATGTTACCCATGTTCCCCTCTGCGTAAATACCATGTGAATCCAAAGGAGCCACAGGGTGACCAACCTTCTATGCTAGAGTCGACCGAAACTCTTCCTGCTCAATAAGGTCAAGGTCGGGATGAAAATACGATCGATGATGTAGATATTCCCAAGGCTTATCACTATCATACATGGCTTCGATGATAGCTTCATCCGAAGGAAAAGTACCATCAAGGAAATCATGTGAGCAAGAGGAGTCGACTACCCACATGGGAAGCATAATGGGATTTTCCTCTCTTGTTCGTGAAGATGAGAGATCTGGTTCTACAGTGGCTTGTTGAATTTCACGGTAAGCAAGCTCAGTTGCAGACAAGGGCATAGTCATCCGGATGTGTGCAATGTTTCCAGATGAAGAACTCGTGGAAGGTAAATTCCATGAATCATTAAAATATGACGTCCGGAATGGTACACTCTGTAATGAGGACAGGGCATTATCGGAAGCAGTTCCTATAAAGGAGATTGGTGCAACAAAGTTGAAAGATCCCATCAAAAAGGAATACAATCCTACACCAATATTCCGAGTTGTCGGTTGAGAATTTTCAATCTGAGGAATTTCCGTTCCTAGTGATGCAATGGTATTGGGACTCGTAAAATCAAGCTGATCGACCGTCACAATCTTACATTCATGGGTAAAGCAGATAAATCTAAACACAAAAAACACGATCGCTTTCATAGCGTAGATCCAATTTCTTGGGGTTTTTGAGGGCGCTAAATTCAGCTATAAATTTAAAATCATAATTTAAACAACTTAAAATTTGGATTTCTTAAACCAAAAACTTTCTAGAAGTCGAAATCATCCCTAATTTAAATATATTTCTTTCATTCTTACTAAAAAAAATGAAGACAAGAAGAACAAAAAGTCATTAAATATGCACAGTAGAAATGATAAAGCCGTTGCATGATAGAGGTGAAAACTTGGGCACGTTAGTTTGATATAACCTTTGAGTGCACTTCTTTTGATATAATTGGGCATGAGGATAATATCATCCACATTGTTATGTCCTGTGCAACGGGATATATGCAACGGGATATATGGGTATGAGTATTGAATTGTGTGTGTATGAGTATTGAATTTGGTGCCCCGGGAGGTGGCGGCCCTATGTCGTCAACCGTTTTTAATGTATTTTGCAGATCTTGCAGGTATTGAACAAGAAGCATTTGGACTAGCCTGGAGGCGTTCGAATGTTTTGTCAAAATCGAGGAAGTAATTTTTGAGCAAAATCCTGTCAAATGCAATGCCAGTCATAAAAGCAGGCTTGAAATTCCATGAAAACAATATGCATGTTTCATGGTTTAGTTTCGAGCTTCACTTTGTACATTGCACTGATAACCAGCCTCGTTAGGGAATATAACCAGCTTGGGAATAACCGATCTTACTTTCCTAATGAAGGTAAAACGACCACGTGCTACTGACGCAATCATAGATATGGTTAATGGAGGCATGCATTTCAATGCCTTTCTAACGCTAAGTGGTTTTGTCACATTTATGTGAGCTGGTTAAAACAAATTTAAACATATCAAGATTTACATGTGCTATGCAAGCACCCCTAAGTGTGATCAGTGGAGGTCTACATTTCAAGGCTTTTCACATTCGATGATGAGCAAATCCCTGAGTGTGACCAGTGAAAGCGTACATTTCAAGGATTCTGAAGGTCTAGCAAAGATGGGGGAGGAGACTGAAGCGAACCCCACAAGGAATTTGAGCATTGCTATTCCCTCTAGAAACATCCATTAATTCATGACTCAATTTGAAATCCATATTGTGAACCAGACGTTTCCTGCTGGTTCTGGATCTACTTATTTTGCTGCTTTAGGTACTGTAAATATACCTGCCTTTGCTTGTGGTGGCACAAATACTGAATATAATAATAGAAACTGGCTCTGAGACTAGAGGATTTGTGCTTCAACTCATTCATGTATAAGCGAGGGTTTTCAAAAGTGGCTTCAAGCTATATGGGATTCAATCCTCTCACAATAACAAGAGGGGGGTTTGGTCTCTTAACTTTAAATCCCTTTGACACATTGTTGGTATTTTCACTAGCTCTGGAAGAAAAAAAGAAGTATAAGGGCATAAGACTGATGGAAGTACAACTAGTTCATAGAATAAGTAGCTAGTGAAGTCGTTCGCTCACTAATCAAGACCGACACCAAAACTCACAAGCCACTACTTTCCTTCAGTCCGTCCACCTAGCCAGTAGCCATAATGTACTCCTCATGCTATAGGAATAGATACCCTAATAATGAATGGACTACTCTTTCTAATTTGAGGTGCTATTGGTGCGGCACTAAGTACTATGAAGTAACCACCTTTACCTTCATCTAAGCCAATATATCCAAAACTTCATTGTAACCTATTTTATTTTCTACCTATAGACTCTCCACCTCCTTTATGTTTTAACGAGGACCCGTGAAACTATATATCCATCAAATAGATTTAATTTCTTGAAAGTTAGATTTCAAATTTGTAAAACTAGGTTCCATTTTGCTCTAGCTTTTTTGTCTCTATATTTTTACTTTGTTTGTACATTTTTTTCCTAAGTGTGAAATAGTTTTTTGCTAAGTAGTTTGCACAATGTTTCAGCTATCAAATTGAATAATCTACAAAGTTAGAGTGTAAAAATAGTTATGATGATCACTATAAAATTACAAAATCTGGTTTAACAAATTGATAGCCAAAATTTTAGCTATAGAAATTTTAGATTCAGATGTTATTGTTGGATTTGTTTCGCATTGTTAATAGAGAAAAGGTAAAGCTACTTGGTCCACCCCATCGCTTTGCAAGCTATTCCGTACAAACTAAAACCCGGTGTCACTAAGATGAAATTAATTCCTTTTGTACCAACATGACTCAAACTTCTCCAAAAAAATTGCCTTCACTTCAACTCAATCTGTTTTCATGTGATAATTATAACGGCATCACCTACGTTATGTGGGAATGAACGGACTCCAACTAGGATTTGAAAACCATGTGGACTTTGTATGTGAAGTCCATTAAATTATTTTACATACAATATCGAATTTGGATTTTCATCGCCAATTAATACAGTCTTTACTTTACCATAAAATCTACTAAAATGAAACCTTGTTTGAAATTTTGTTGTCTCATCACTAGGCTTAGTCCCATTAAAGTTAAAAAAAAACAATGAATAGATTCTTTACTCTACCATAAAATTTACTAAAATGAAACTTTGTTTGAATTTTTTTTGTCTCATCACTACACTTAGTCAATTAAATTAAAAAAAAAACAATGAATAGAGCCTTTACTCTACCATAAAATCTACTAAAATGAAACCTTGTATCACAATATAATAAACCTTATAATTCCATGCTTAACATTTCATATGCACATTCGTCTTTACGAAAAATAATATGATCATGCCTCTGAATTTTGTCTTTCCCATCACATTAAATTAGATTTTAAAATAACTAAAAAAATACAGTCATATATTTAACATGTCATCTTAATGATGAAAAGAATATGGTCACATTATGTGCATTTTGTCTTTATTTTTTATTTAGTTATGGACTTTTACTTAAACTTAGTTTGAACACTTGTACCTTTCTTTAGAAAATGAAAAATAAAAGTTAGATAAACAAAAAACTCAAAACAAAACCACACGGTAAATGTGAGAATGTTGCTTGCAAATTTAAAAAAAAAAACTAAATGCAAGTGGCGATGTCCCTTGCAAGTTTCAAAAGACCAATTTACATTGGCGCAGGACATTTCCACTTCGTGGCTCTTGATTTGATGATCACCTCTACGTGGTAGAAATGTTATGACCCAGTAAAAAAATTCTTATGTCATGAGCACATGAGAAAGATAACATATGTACTCGTTGATAGATTTAACTTGGGTGTGGTTGAAGTGACAACATCTAAGCATTGATAGATATAGTTTGGGCATGTTCTGGTGATAATAACCTATGTGCATTCCTCTAATCTAAGCCTTATGCTTCCTTGTCAAATAACATCTTGGTATGAGAAAAATGGTATACCTTGAACATAAGAAATGATAACTTGGGCACATGAGAATGATAAAAAGCCCAAGCACACTCTCTCTTATAATATCTCTAGAAAAGAGGACTGATATAAGCAGTTGAATCTCTCTTGCAATATGGAGAGGACAAATGGATTTTTCTAGCAATTGATCACCCAATTCCTATTTAATGTCAATTTCATACTTTCATAATCGTTGAGGCTTAGACACCTTAATGTTGTAGGGAACCATAAATGCACATTTCCAATCCTATAGATCTCAGATTCTAAAACCGATAAGCACAAATATGAAAAGGATATGATTCTAATCTTTGTCCATACCCAAAATTTCATGCAAAATATGTTTTCTTTTAACAAAAGTTCCAGTTCGAGTTCTGTTTGAAAAATTGATTTGGCCAAATTTAGTTTAGTCTAATGGTCTATTACCAATGCTATACAAGTTTTTTTCAAGGTGATGATAGATATTAATGGAAATGATGGGAATTTCAGATATTATTATGCAAGGAAAGTGCCCATTGTTACAAAGATTACACCTTCAAGCTTGCACATTGAAATTGAAACTAGATTTCACATGTACTTATAATTTCCAATTTGCGCATGGTTGTCTGCAGTGTGTAATTAATAATATGTATTTTTAGGATAAACACCTACTCGTAAAGTTTCAATGGCATTTATCACTTTTCTTTTGTGGTGGAATCCTAATCATTCTGCGGGGGAACTTGAATCTCCATTCATGTTTACCTATTGGTAGGCCTTGGAATAAACTTTTGGGAGTTGAGTTTAGTGCACAATTATGAGTTGCTCATATTCACCCTATGAGGAGGATTATGAAACCAATTTATGGCAGGGTCAAAATTTCTTCCAAATGATATTTTTAACAAAATCTTAAGCCCTCTAGTAGGATGGGATTGTCCACATTTGAATTTTCCAACTCGTATCAACTCAATATGTTATAGTCTCTTGAGGCACTAATGAATGCCATCATGAAACATGGGCAATTGAAATGTTTTGACACTAGAGCAGGGTCCATTGCTTCTTCATGAAAACGAAAACCAAACACCTAGATAAAATGTTGATTTTTCTTCCCATTCAATTACATGACAATGAATGTTAAAAATATCTAAAACTTGATACAAAACTACATAGCATTTTTAACTAGATGAAAGCCGCATAAAATCTTTAAAACAAAATAGTACTCTTGGTCAATAATGCATGCAACATCATTTGGTCAATAATGTATACAACATCATTGATGAATGTAGGCAAATTCAAAATGGTAAGGAAAACAATCTAACTACACATCTATCTAGAAAAATGACACACAAAAGATAATCAAATCAATTAAATGCCCAGTTAATGGCATAATAGTCATTACTGGTATCATTGTCAAGTTGAGTTAAAAATACAAGGTCAAGATGTAGTGAAATTCATTTATCATGCCTTGACCAAAATTTGAAAGTGAGGACCTAAGTTGGTCGACTCGGAGGGTTGTTGAGGGATCAACAAGTATGAAGCTATAATAGGAAGCCTCTTGTCTCCTATGTTGTTTATCATGTTCATGTACATTAGGTACATGGTTGTAGCCATGCTCTCGATGGGGGTGAGACTCATTTCTTTGAGGAGTTCATAAGATATGGTATTGTCTTTAATTTTGAGATTATATGTTATAAAATGTTTTGGAATTTTTTTTATCATTCTCCATTATTCTCTCGAGATGTTGTAACCCCAAACTTCACATCCACATAAGATAATAAGAGTTACTAAAGTGTCGAAGAGTTTTTTTTCTTATCCCAATGTTAAAAATCTATTATTTACAACAACTATTTTCAAATCCATAATAAGTTTTCTACCCTCCATCATTTATTTTCTCAATGCTATAATTATAATTAAACTTGTAATGAAGATTGATTCGGAAATATTTTCTTTTACCATTTATCCTTCGAACAACACACTCATTTAACCATGGAAAAAGGTTCTTTTTGTTCCTAACTTGAAATAAGACTTAAATATAGAAACAGAGGCCAACAACTTCATTCCAAGCTATTCCGTTCATGAGTCGAAACACAGTAAAGTCAATGAGTACAGGAAAATCATGTCAAGGAAAAAGTGTTTTAATAGTATGTTAAATTTCGTATTGCCTTAAAGTCCCAGTCACCAAAATGTGATTTTGCTATCATGTACTTCTATATATTTTTCCATTTAGCAAGTTATTTAGTACCATGTGTGCTATTTCTATATATGACTATGCATGGTTACTGTGAATAAATTTTGCTATTTAGCAATTATTCAGGACGATGTACTCCGCTATTTCTATATATTTTGTCATTTAACAAGTTATTAAGTACCATGTACTCTACGATTTTTATATATGAATATGCATGGTTACTCTGAGATGCATTGCGATTTTTATACATGAACATGCATGGTTACTCTGATATATATATATATATTTTTCCTTTCAAAAATATATTCCACTTCCCCTTCACCAGTGAGTCATCCTCATGAGAATTAAAAACATGGGGATTCTCTGTTATTATTATGTCCCATTTTAGCAATTCTTCATTGTCTGAGCTGTTTGGGTGACAATTATTCTGCAGCATCATCATGCGATGAAAGAAAAACAAGATCAAACATCATGGCCGACATAATAGCTGTGAATCCCCACAATGCAAATCCAAAATAAAATGTAAGACAAAGACAACTAAAGGGAAAGTCGTTATCCATTAATTACTTCATGGCAGGGTGCAAGAGCCGGGCAACAAGAAGATGGAGAAGCTTCCAAATATTCGAAATTTGTCAAGTGGTGATGGTAGATATAATATGTGTGGTGTATAATTTATCTATACTAGCATATCCCATCATACTTCCAACCAAGGGAATGAAAAAGCCTAAAATAACTTTAATATTTAAAAATAAATAAAAATTGTGTAAGTAAATAAAGTAAGTTTATGTGTTGAAAGCAAGCATAGTGAATATATGGAAAGTATAGTGTAAATACTAATAAGCAATAAATAAGAACCCATGCAATAAATAGAAACCAATGTGATCCATGGCAAATAAAATGAAATGTTCATTAAATTGTCGTAAGAGAAAGTATATATATGTAATATAATTAGAGTTATCAAGTTTGACTCTAATTATATTGGCAAGCAACATTGGTATTTTCATTTGGTACGGGGAGTACAGGGATTGATGAATGCAAGTTTAAGTGTAAGGACAGAGAATGAAGGCGTGCCTCTTCCTTTTTACGAAGTGTGATCAAGTTTAATCTAGATATAAAACGTAGAGGTCACAGAGATTAATCTAGATTCATCTTGCAACATTTAGTAATTTTAGGATTCATAGAGTGTAGATTTTTGCAGTTTGTCAACTGATTCCTAATAGTAGTAACCGAGTAGTCTAAGGAATGATTTGGACCTCTAGTGATCGGAGGTTCGTCGTTTTGGTGACCCGTCGTCCGTCTGTCTTCCTCAATTTCCCCTCTTCGTCTCTGTCTCCTTCCGTTTTCCCTAACCCTGTTTGACTTCCGTTGTGTAGTCTCTTCGTGACCTTTTATTGTGGATCCCTCGGCCTATTACTTACAAATTGATATTAATGCATGTCTACCACATCTCTTCATCTTCCCTGAACACAGTTTGTTCCCGCCGCATATGGTCCTGTCCACGAGTTCCTGAGCTCTGCATTGCTATAGAATACTACGATTCGTTGCTAGTGTCTAGAGAGGATTGCCGGTACCTCCATTGACTGCTAGACCCCAAAGTCACACAATTGCGCAACTGAATAGAACCAATAAAGTACATAAATAAATCCTATTTTTTTTTATTTACTTAAACAACAAAATAAATCCTTCTTTTCTTTCTAGCCTATTACTTTTTGATAAAAAATTAAATTTTTAGTTTAAAATTCTCTATGCTATTCATTAGCATATATTTTTATAAATTACTTCGTCTCACTTTAATTAGAAATTTGATAGCATAATATTCATAGTGAAATATCTAAAATAAGATGATGCGATGTTATAAAATAATTAAACGACAACAATAAATAAGCACACCTACCAGGCCAAGCGCAAGGCCAAGTGCAAGATGATTAAATTAGCAAATTTGCTTCTCTTAAATATTTGTTTTTATGTATGTTTAAATGGTATACACTATTAGTAGAATCTTATTAGTCCCTGCCGGCCTGCCAAGCAACAGGGACTATATAAATCATTTTGTGCAATTGTATTAGTCTGAGCACATGTTCCAATGAGTTTTAACGAAAGTTTTTCATGATATATTAGGTTCTAACCAACCAATCAATTGGGATCCTCATTTGACCTTTAATCGAGGCATACCCCACTTGCTATGGCTACTTTTCTATGCTATGGCTACTATTCTGTGCTATGATGGATAGCGAATGGTGGAAGACATGTTGCGATCAATATTTGTCATGTAAAAGTGCATGCATTAACCCACAGGGCAGGCATGCGCTTGCCTGCATGCATGGAAATAAAACTTGATTTGTTGCTGATGCGGGTGTCAAATTTTTCGATGCTCAACCCACACGTTTCCCTCAATACAATTTTCAAAATCCCTTAGTGTTTCCTCCTTGTTTCAAAATGTTCTATTTTATTATATTAAACCCTACATGATATCAATTCCTGAATCAATTTTCAATCATTTTGAACCATTGTTCGAAATTCGTTTGTTATGGACGGAAGGGTGTGAAACTCTGAAATAGAAATCGAAAGAGCGTTGCGAGAATGGGGATGATTTATAGCTTTTCAACTTACTTTATTTGCAGAAAATCTAAAATCTAAGCAACTTGCGGTCCAAAGTTACTCGTTCCCTTGTGCAATGTAGTTTGTCTTTAAATTGTTGGGATGCCTCCTCTATCTAAATGATTTTGTAGAGTTTGTTTCTTTGCTCATACTCCACAGCAACTTCGTCTGTTTTCGGGACTTTCATTGCTGTTATATTCTTAGCATATGAGTTAGTGTGGCCAAAACTCCTCCTAGTTCCAGTTGTTTATGGCTTTATTAAAGAAACCGAAGCGAAGGAGAAAGCAACATCAAACTCAACATCTTGGAATACCATGTTACGGTTAACCTTTGCTTATAATAAAAAAAATTCTCTGCAGATAAGTCTCAATTCAAGGTGACACTTCTGCCTCAGTTGGGCTAGCTAGCTAATGGAAATGTGGTTACGAATCATTCCATAGGGATAGGTGGGGTGGATAAACTCAGGAGGGTGCAAAAAGCACATCGTCTAGTAAGAAAAAAAATGGAATTTGAATAAGCTTGCCATGGACTATATAATGGCATGATTTGAAGTATGAAAATCCCTACTGGAGATGTTATTGAAATGTGTGCAACTGTGGACTGCATCTTTCTCTCTACATTGGATTACGTGTGGAGCTGCAGACATGTCTCTACGACATGAACTTGTCCAACCCTAATCCGTGTTTGACTGGTATCATTTTTTGAACTAGTTGTTGCATTTCAATTTTTAAAATGGTATTCTTATAGTCGCCATTCAATAAGGGATCATAGATTGTGATACATTTATGGAGTTTGGTGGATACACATTGCATATTGGATATTGGATTTTGTGGAATCATGAAGTGTTACTAGTGTTCATGAATACTTCTGAAGATGTTTGAATTTTGAGACTTGTAGAATTACAAGCAGAGCAAATTGCTCAATGTGAACCAACGACTATTGTGGAAACCCTACTTTTGTAAAGGCTGCCAATGCCATTTTTCTTGAGTGTTGAAGACTTCCCTCTCCTCTATGTGAGTGTGCTTATTGGAGTTGTGTTGGAGATTTGTGCCTTATCCATTGTGATGTGCATTGATGCAGTGGTTTCTACGTGAAACTTGAAGATTCTAAATTGGCGCATGCCTACGTTTCTTGAACTAGTTACTTCCATATTTGTTGTTCACACAATCGAACAAAAGCCACAAAATAAATGGATAAAAGGGGTGAAGGTATGGGCCATAGTGAAGATAATAATATTTAGTCGACATTTTTTTTTGATATATATTGTTTAGATAAAATTGGTTCTTCGAAGGGTTTTGCACACTCAGATTTGTTGGTTGACATCACACATAATAGCTTTCGCTCTCATTAGGCACTCATACGAATAGAAGAATTTGAGTATCTCACAGGTTACATAAAGATAGAGATCTCGACTTATTCATGATTATAGAGGTAAAGTATTCAATTCTAAAATTAATAAGCAACTTCCATCTGCCTAAGCTTAAAAAGTATGTACATTCATCTTAGCATTCAAATAGTCATTTTGCATAAGTTCACTTATACTTTCAATTGTTTTATGATTTGAGCTGAATTGTAATTAGGTGCATTCTTTCAATTGTTTTATGATTTATACTTTCAATTGTTTTATGATTTGAGTTGAATTGTAATTGGGTGCATTCTTAGGAGACCCACACCCTTTCATTTTCTAAGTTGATCCAGAGACAAATAAGAACAAATATTATATACGGTATTCTTAAATCGATGGATCCAGAGAATCCGTTGACGCTGCAACGGGACTATATCAATGATGTGTGCTTTGCTCTTGCTCAATATCGATCTTATCAATATGGAACTAGCTCCGCAGCTGTTGAATCTGTTAGGATATTTAGACACTTAGGAGTTAGTTAAGTTCAACTTGTGTAATTAATCCGTTAGGGAAAGTGTGTTTCTTTAGTATGCATTAGTATGCATTTGTAAATACTTAATCCGATGGTCACGATATGTTCCCGACATAGAGTGATCCGACGGCTCAACTTCTCTTAGATCATACATAACCTTGATCCATGGATTAACACCCGATTGGTCCATGATCGCTATTTAAAGAGCATGGAGGGTCATTGTTTAGTTGATCAATTATGAGAAGCTCATTTGTAACTTTCTTTCTTTGCATAATAAATTGTCCCATAGAAGCTATTTGGCCAGGGCCGTGGAGTGTTTCCCTCACAAGGGTTTAAATCACATCAAAACATTGGTGTATCGATCTGTGATATGTTTCTGTGAAGTGATTTCTCTAGGTGTTCGGTCTTTTGGGAGTACCCTGTGTACCCGAACATGGTATCAGCGCTTTTATGAAGAGCCGCTTCCGGTTATGATCTAGATCTTGAACTATTGTTGCCGAAACTCGAAAGGGTTTCTGGTTCTAGTATTTCTGTGCATTTCTGGGCTATGAGAGGTGTTCCATTGTGTTCGGAGCGCCATTTCCATTGGGAAATAGTTTTCGTTTGATCGAAAACGGTTCTCGGTTGCTTCAGAAATGCGTATTTCATTAGATCTGAAGATATAATGTTACATTAACGCATTTTTTTATTTTATGTTAAAAAAAAAAAAACTCATATTTTATTAGTTTTTACTATTATTTTTTTTAAATTTCGGATTGTTACTTTCCCTGTATGCATATGCTCTTTGTCATGCACCTTGAGCGATCTCGGCAAATTAGAAACAGAAAAGCAAAGGGTTTTTCTCGGCTGCGTATGCTCTTTGCCGTGCACCTTTGCGCTATCTCGGCAAATCAGAAATAGAGAGAAAACGTAGAACTTCCGGGCAAGCAAATGAGATCTAACTTCACAAGTGTGGAAATTTTTTTTTTTTGTTTCGGTTTGTGGTGTGATTTGCAGGAGAAAAGGCAAGCATGAAAACCGAGCAAGAAGAGTAAAAAAAAAAAAAAAAAAACCCTTCCTCATTCCCATATTTTACATACCTTTTAATCTAGCTCACTTGGTTCAAAGTTGCTTTATTCCTTAATAGGTCTCGAGTTCAAGTCTTAGGAAGTTACTTTTAAAAGAAAAAGTGCATGCAATTTCTATTTTCAAGTTACTTTATTGTAAAAGTGCATCTCACTTAAATAATAAAAAATACAAATACAAAGTGAGTCACTTAAGTTCCTTTTTATTGCTGCACTATTTGAAGTATCATTGTAAAAGTGAAATAATTTATTTTATAAAAGTGATTCACTTAAAGCAACTTTCTTATAAAGTGATTGTCAAAATTTCATATTGGAAAAAGGGGGGTCATTTGTTTTAGCGGGTCATTCTCTATGTGTGACATCACTATTGGGGACATCTTCAGCATTTTCTTTGTTCAAGCATAACTTCATCATCCGAAGTCAGTTTTTAGTGCCATTTTTTTTTAAACCGCCTACTTTTTCAAGCTCTTCGCATCCAGACTATTGGTTTATGCTTTTACAGCTATTAATTTACAAATATGGCCGCCCCTTGTGATATTCTACTTAACAGTTTCAACTATTTCTCATGGAAATCTCGTATGGAGGATGTTCTATGAAGTAGGGGACTTTTCAGAATTACCTCAGGGAAAGAAATAGAACCCACTGATGATGATAAGAAAATAAAATGGGTAAATAGATTTGACGAAGCTCGTGGATTGATTGGGATGTCAATCTCTACTGATTTGCGATTCCACATATCTGGAATTGATGAACCTGATGCTGCTTGGGACAAATTGGAATATGTGTTTAGTAAACAAAATGAAATTCGAGGTCACCAACTCGAAAATGAGTTGATTTATTTAAATCCAAGTGATTTTTCATGCATTCAAGATTATTTATCTAAGTACAAAACTCTTAAACTCTTATGTGCAGAATGTAAGATTAAGAGGGAAGACAAACAATGCATTTATCATATTCTTTCCAAACTTGGACCTGCATATTCTGTTTTTGTATCTACATTTTACTCCATGAAAGAATCCTTGAATGTAGCTAGCTATTAAGAGCCTAGTCTTGAATCCTTTTGTGATTCCTTGATTAGAGAGCAAGATAAGCTCATCCATCTTGGAGTAATCAACAATGTAGATACATCTAGGAAAGCCTTATTGTCCCAATAGAAAGAAAAGTCCAAGCCTCCCAAGAAACAAAATTTTCGCAATAATAAGTCAAATAAGGGTCCCAAACCCTCTCAGTCAGCTCCTTCTTTAAAAAATGACAAAGGATCCAAGCCAAAAGGGAAGAAGACTGAGCGTCATTGCAACTATTGTAGGAAATATAATCATGATGAATCTAAGTGTTTCAAGAAGATGGCAGCCTTGGAAGCAACAATGAAGAAGAACCACATCAGCCTAGATTCGCCTTCAGAATCTACCTCTCATGGACATGCACTTTGTGCTTCTGGTTATTCTTATAATGCATCTTCTTCTTCTACTTAAAATGAATGGCTCATTGATTCTGGAGCCACTTATCATATGGCTAAGGATCAAGCCATCTTTTCTACTATGCATGAATGTAACACCAAACAAATATTTGTTGGTGATGATAGATCTCTAAGTGTTGTAGGAGCTGGAACAGTTCCAGTAGATAATGGTCATTTTAGTGATGTACTATGTGTTCCAAGAATTTCCTGCAATTTGTTATAAGTCTATCAAATCACTCATTCTGGTGAAGGTAAAACTGTGATGTTTACACCTCACCAAGTTGTAATCAAGGATTTTAAAGATCCTCAACAGGTCCTATCTACCGGAATTGTTGATGATCTTACCAGGTTGTACAAGTTTAACAACTTTGGGTCATCACCTTTTCCTTCAGTTTTTGTTGCTCATAGTGATAACTTGAGCAAACTTTGGCATGAGTGATTTGGTCACTTAAATTATCGCTCATTGCAACAACTATATAAAGACAATATGGTGACAGGTCTTCCGATGGTATCTTGTAGAGATGGTGTTTGTTCCGGTTGTGTACTCGGAAAACATCATCGGGACAGTTTTGACAAACGTGCTTCTTGGCATGCCTCGGTTCCCTTGGAGCTTGTGCATAGTGACTTGTGTGGTCCTCTTCCATCTGCTTCCTTTTCTGGTTTCAAATATTTCTTAACTTTCATTGATGATTACACCAGATGCACTTGGGTTTATTTCCTAAAACTTAAGAGCGAAGTATTTAACATGTTCTTGGCCTACAAGGCCCTTGTTGAAAAACAATCTGGTCATCAAATTATTAACTTAAGATCTGACAATGGAGGAGAATATGTTAACAAAAAGTTCACTACTTTAAAACTGAACAAGGCATCCAACAACAACACACTGTTCCATATACACCACAACAAAATGGTGTTGCTGAGCGGAAGAACCACACTTTAAAAGAAATGGCTAATTGTATGATCCAATCTAAGGGACTAAGTCTTCAATTTTGGGCTGAAGCCATTAATTGTACAAATTACATAGTTAATCGCACCCCCACTAAAGCATTACAAGGTATCACACCGGAAGAAGCATGGAGTAAAACTAAACCTGATGTAAGTCACTTCCGTGTGTTTGGTAGTGAAGCATGGGCTCACATTCCGGATGAAAAATGGAAAGCATTGCAGCCTAAAAGTGAAAAGTGCATATTTGTTGGATATTCTAAAGATGTAAAAGGTTATAGACTTCTTCAACCACATTCTCATGATGTAATAATTAGAAGAGATGTTAAATTTGTTGAAAATCTCTTAGCCTGCGAGCCTAACTTGACGATTGTGCCATCTTTGGCCTGCGAACCTGATTTGGCGATTGTGCCTTCTTTTTCTTCTTCCAACTTCCTTGACAGGTTTCCAACTCCAGTTTCTGATGATGACAGTGAGGATGAAAATCCACCTCTGCCTGCTCATGTTCCTCCAGTTGCACCAGCACAAGTGCTTCCTCAATGGGTCCGTTCAATATGTGAAGCAGCTGGTGATCTTGCCGATGATCCTAGAGATCAACATCGAACACGTTCTTAGTTTCAGCGAGCCTCTTCTCTTTTGGCTCAAGTTTCCGAGAATCATGATCCAAAAACCTTTGCAGAAGCTTCAGGAAATCCAGATTGGGATGCAGCTATGGACGAATAATATCGTTCCTTAATGGCAAATGATACTTGGGATCTTGTACCTCTTCCAAAAGGAAGAAAACTTGTCAGATGTAAATGGGTCTACAAAACTAAGTATGCATCAGATGGAAGTGTTGAAAGACTTAAGGCAAGGTTAGTTGCCAAAGGTTTTTCCCAAGTTGAAGGGATTGACTACAATGAAACCTTTGCTCTTGTCGCAAAAATGAACTCCATCTTCCTTGTTCTTTCCCTTGCAACCTTACATAACTAGGAAGTCCATCAAATCGATGTCAAGTCTTCCTTCTTACATGGTGATTTACAGGAGGAAATTTACATGGAACAACCTCCTGGATATGTTCAGAATAACTCTAGCCTTGTCTGCCGCCTTAAGAAATCCTTATATGGCCTTAAGCAAGCTCCTAGAGCTTGCTATGCCAAAATGGAGAGCTTTCTCCTTGACACTGGTTTTTCTAGATGCCATTCTGACCCCAATGTCTATACCAAGAAAGTAGGAAACCATCTCATCATACTTGTTCTATATGTTGATGACTTTATTCTTACCGGTAGTGACCCTAAGATTATAACCCATGTGAAATCCAGTCTTAAGCAAAATTTGAAATGTCAGACTTAGGACATTTGCATTATTTTCTTGGTCTCAAAGTCCTGCAAACCAAAGAAGGAATATTTCTTTCTCAGTCTAAGTATGCTTGTGACCTTCTTCGTCGCTTTCACATGGACGATTGTACACCAGCCCCTTCTCCCTTCCAGTCTGGAGTCAACTTTCTGCCACTTGTCGTTCACCTGAAGTAGATGCCACCTTGTATCGTCAGCTTGTTGGTAGTCTCTTATACTTGACTCATTCCCGTCCTAACCTTTCCTTTTTCGTTGATCATGTTGCCCGTTATATGCAAACACCTCATGAAAGTCACTGGAAAGCAACTAAAAGAATACTTTGATATATTCGAGGTACAATTCAGTTTGGGATTCATTACAGTATAGGGGGGAAACCTTTGTTGGTTGGTTTCACTGATTGAGATTGGGCCGGCGATCCTGATGATCGAAAGTCTACTGCGGGCTATGTTTTAAGTCTGGGATCTGGACCTATTACTTGGGCTTGTAAGAAACAACAAGCTCTTGCTCTTTCTTCAGCCGAGGCAAAATATCGAGCCGCAGTTAATGCTACTTAGGAAGCTTTATGGCTTCGACAGATCCTTTCAGAGTTTGGATTCGAACAGCAGTAGCCTACTCCACTTTGGTGCGACAATCAAAGTGCCATCAAGCTTGCCAAGATCCAGTTCTACATCAACGCAGCAAACACATTGAGCTACATATGCACTTCATCAGAAATCTTGTTCATGATCATGTTCTTGAAGTGCTCTTTTTCCCTACAGATGATCAAGTTGCATACATCTTCACCAAGTCTCTTACAGAAGCGAAGTTTTATAAACTTCGATCTATGTTAGGAGTTCAAGAACTTGTCATTAAGGAGGGATAGGCTCTAATGCCTCCTTCCTTCTCCTAATAGTGTCACTTTTGTAAATCCTTCAATCCTATTCCAAGTTGTTCTTAATGGGGGATGTTAGGATATTTAGACACTTAGGTGTTAGTTAAGATCAACTTGTGTAATATATCCGTTAGGGAAAGTGTGTTTCTTTAGTATGCATTAGTATGCATTTGTAAATACTTAATCCGATGGTCACGATATGTTTCCAACATAGAGTGATCCGACGGCTCAACTTCTCTTAGATCATACATAACCTTGATCCGTGGCTTAACACCTGATTGGTCGATGATATCTATTTAAATAGCATGGAGGGTCATTGTTTAGTTGATTGATTATGATAAGCTCATTTGTAACTTTCTTTCTTTGCATAATAAATTGTCCCGTAGAAGCTATTTGGCCGGGGCCGTGGAGTGTTTCCCTCACGAGGGTTTAAACCACGTCAAAACATCGGTGTATCGATCTGTGATATGTTTGTGTGAAGTGGTTGCTCTAGGTGTTCGGTCTTTTGGGAGTACCCTATGTACCTGAACAGAATCTTCCTCTGGAGAATATGCTAATCGCTTTTGGGCATGTGCAAGCTATTGAGGGTCACTTTTGGCACGTTAGATGCAATAGAAAACTTCAAAATCAAGCATCCCTCAACTTACTTGGATTTTTTGAGATACTTATGCAAAATATCTTGCATTGAGTAAAAAAGATGAAATGTAGGAAATTGAATCACATTTCTGAATATATAACTTTTATGTATTGAACATTTGCATAGCTATGTCAAGTTTCATGTTTTCTAACAATCACTTTTTATTTTTTTGGCAAATGATAAGGTATATGTTTTTGTGGGTGTAGCCTTTCAATGCCTAAATGACGGTTTCGGGATACAAAAATTGGTAGAAATGTATAGAACCCGTAGTGTTAACACCCAAAAAGTGTTCACTACCTCATCTACCACATTATATGGCTCATTTGTCCATTTTCCTACCATATTTCCCTTAAAATCCCAAAAAATCCCATTTAAAAGCCTCCAAAATGCCTAAAATGCCTCCAAAAGGCCACAAAACCCTCAGAATAGCCTAAAAAAGGCTAAAAAAACCCCTTTTTCCTCCAAAAATAGCAAAAATCCCCTTAAAAGGGAATAAAAAATATAAAATAATGAGGAAAAGGAGGAAAAAACCCTATGCATCTGCCCAAAACCATGTGTTTCCCAAAACCATGGGTCAGCACTCCACCACCAAAAAACTATAAATAGGTGATGGATATCCCTTATTCCATATCCACAATCACAAGCACCCTTACTCTGCCAAAATCTCTCTCGAAACCCTAGTTCACCATTGAACTACTTTCACCTTGAGAGACACCTTTGGCCCATTCCCACCATTGGAGAAAGAGAAGGAGCATATTGGAGCTTGGAGCATCCTCTTGGACATTGCAAAGAGCTTCATCAAACCTTCACATTGAAGGTAATATCAATACAAAAAGCCATTCTTTAAATTTGTTGTTTATGTTTCATGCATGTTTTAGAAGTAATTTAATTTCTGTTTTAGCTTAATTATTTACATTTACTGAACTGCTACTAAGGAGTCCTTTCTCCTTAGTAGGTGCTCATTTGCACAAGCTAGGGGTAAAACCCTAGCTACAGTTTTGGCGACTCCACTAGATTTTGAATTTCTGGTTTCGTTTTTACAAAAAAAATTTCTTTTCGGCTGTCCCTTTCGGCCGCCGCACACTGCGCTTTTTCCCCTCTGCAGTCGCGTCCCGACCGCGACTTTCAGGCCTTTACCTGCGACCCGACCGCGGCTCTCAGATGGTTTCTGACGCCCTGCCGGCGGATTCAAGTCTGTTACCTGCGATCCGGCCGTGGCTAATCAGCCTATTTGCTGCGATTTGACTGCGCCTGTCGGCCATTCTCCCGCGTCCCGACTGCGGCTTTCAGCCTCTTTCCCACGTCCCGACTGCGTCTGTTAGCCTTTCTGCCGCGACTCGACTGCGTCTTTTTCCCTATTTCCTGCGTCCCGACTGCGTCTGTAGGCCCGAAAGCCGCGACCTGACCGCGACTGTTTCCCTCAAACCCGCGGTCTGCCTATTCTGTTTCGCCACAGACCCGCGGTCTGATTTCTGCATTTTTCCTGTTTTGAGCCCAGCCCATTTTGCTGCAATATTTTCTGCATCTGAACAGCCCTCTGTCCTACCTGCAGCCCCACTTCCTTACAGCCTTCCTGCAACATAATTTATGTTCCCTTTACAGAATCTTTTTAAAATTTTAGTATTTTTAATTCAGAAAATTTTGCAAGTTACAGTTTCAATTCCAGCATTATTGATAGTTAGAAGTTGCCCCCCTTGTGGCACTTCTATTTTGGGTTCATAACCTCACAAGCACACACTCTGTCACATAAATCAAGTGAGCCTTAAAAAGTACCTAACTGAACCAACATTCTAACCCCACTTGGGGAACACAAAAGAATCACTGTAGTTAGGTAGGATCGGGGGGATAGGCTTCCAATAACACCCCTTGGTTACTTTCACTTGAGACATAGTTGTTGTCCAAATAGGGAACCAAAATCCCCTAGTACTTTTTGGCACGGTCACGACCAGTTTATCAGAGGGCCTCTCCCTTAGGAGGGTTGAAGTCGGGAGACTGGTTCTGGAGGCCTGAGTGGAATATCGCACTCCATTCAGTAACCGAAGGGCTACCTTTCATGGTTCGCGGGATATCCCTGTATAGGGGTATTGCGGTCAACGGACTAAACGGCAGATTCACCTTTCTAGACATGTCATGAACGGGGTATCTTAGTTGCCATTCTTCTAGGATTGACTACCCGGTGTCCCTCCCGGTAGGGGGATATCATAGCCACTTGGCTTTTCTACTCATATTGTCTGACTTGGATTTCATCACCTTGCAGAGGATATGTTTAGTTGAGTCAGAATACTTTTAGTTAGGTGTTTGCATGCTCCTTTACCTCCCTTTGGTCTAGTGAGTCCACCATTTTTTATTTTTAGGAAACCTGCTGCTTGTTGGTATTCTGACCATCTTTGTTGATACTCCACCTATCGTAGCACAGCTGTTGCAGTGGGTGTTTTGAGTTGGTTGTTGGCCTGAGTGCCTTGTTTTTTAGCTCTCCTTCTGCACACTCGGTTGCATTAGGCCTTTTTGAGCTATTTTTCTACTCACCTCAACTCACAGAGATTTGACACCATCCGTCACCATTGAGTCCCCGAGACATTCTCGGTGCCTCAGGGGCGAGCCCCCACAATACGGTTCTCTTGACACCACCCGTCATAGATTCTGATCATCATCCGTTGATACCACTCATCACAGATCTAGAGCCTTGTCACTTGACTCCACTCGTCAGCGACATAGGGCTCCGTCACCAGATATTGACGCTCCTTACTTTACCTCTGATTCTGACGAAGAGTCTGAGAACCCTATTTACACTGCCCCTACTAGCCCCATGGCTGGCGCGACTTCCACTCCTTTCGCTATAGGGACCATTGGTGGCACATCCACCACTACACCAGTTACCACACCTGCTCTAGGAATGCCCTCGATGGGGGCCACATCCACCATCTCGGTTACCATTCCTATTCCCGTAGCTGGCCTACATACCACCACTACATCAGTGGCTCACACTACCCATGGTGGTGCTGGACCATCCTCCACCACCTTAGTTCCCCCACTTGGGGGCACCATCCCAAATCCTGTCCCTCCACTTGGGGGCATTGGCCCCAACTTGGTCCAACCCACTACTGTGTCACATCCTTCTTCCAGTTTGCCATTCATGGCTAGCCTCAACCTACCTGACCTAGCCAGATTGACCAACGACCCTATTCGACACGACCCTACGTGGCCTCATATGCCTACCAAGCTCCCCTCTGACATCCCTAAGTTCGAGGGAAAGGCCGGTGAGGACCCACAAAACCATATCATGTCTTTCCACCTATGGTGTTCCTCTAACTCCATAGTGGATGACTCTGTTCGCCTCCGTCTCTTACAGCGCACCTTCACTGGCTCTGCAGCCAAATGGTATATCGAGCAACCTCATGGGACCCATGCCACCTTTGCTTCCCTTGCCTCGACATTCCTGCAGTTCTTCCAGTTGCCTGTCCGCTATGACGCGGGCATTGAGATCCTCCTATCTTGTAGACAAAACACAGCTAACCATATCACGGACCACATCCATGAGTGGAGTCGACGCCGTAGCTTATGCAAGATCAAACTAGACGATCGTATCTTCCTAGATTGGTTCCTCAAATCCCTTCTCCCTGTTATTGCTAAGGATGTGGCATCAGAAAGACCCCAGTCTGAAGAAGAGGCCATCCTTAAGGCCCAACAGTTCGACCTCATTTACGCCCAGTCGGGTTACCTCTATACCATTATACCTTACGCCCCTCGTGGCGAGTCCTCCCATCACGATGCGCCGGGGGCATCCCACGCCGCAGACGGCATCATCGGTCGTGTTTCTTCGCATGCTCAACCATTTTCTATTGCACGTCCTACCTCTGGCCCCGACCTTTCGCGGGCTACCTCACAGTCTGGAGCAACCAACTCGTATGCTCCCATGACCCATCACCATTCCCACGGACCCTCATGTCCACCACAGTGCTTCGGTTATGCGACTCCTGCTTATGCTCCCCCAGTCGCACCTCAGCCTTACTACCATCAGGAAGCTGCCCCAGCTCCTGCGCCTTCACAAGCCCAACCCGCTTATTATCCGCCCCAGGCAGCCCCTGCGGCACACCCACAACCTGCTCCGCAGTCATATCAGCAACCTCCTCAAGTTGCTGCACCTGCTCAGCCTCCACCTGCATATCATCCACCGCAGCCTGCTCCAGCACCTGCGCAACCTCAAAATCCACCTGCTACCCAAGGGCAAGTTTACTCCCAACAGAACCCGCAGCAAAACCAGAATAACCAACGCAACCAGGGCCAACAGAACTGCGGCAAGGGCCGTAATCGTGGGAACAACCAACCTGCAGATCAAGCCGGTCAACTGGCTAATCCCCCCGACAACACCAATGCGGCCCCCGCTAATCAAAACCCTGATCGCCCGCCCAAGCAGGCTAAAAACCCCAATTTACGAACAAACCACCCTTGTTCTATTTGCGGGGTCTATGGACACTACACGCATACTTGCCCGTACTTAGAGCGAGCTCGGCAGCTCTGGGTTGACGATGCCCATCGCCAAGGGCATGCGGCTCCTTAAGCACCGCCCAACCCCCCACAACCTCAGCAGCAACCTTTGGTGCTGCAAAACCCCTTACCAACCCAAGGCGTGGTGAACACTCAGCCGTTGGCCCCTCAAGCTAACGCGCAACCCCAACAACAACAGATCACATACGCCGCTCCTGATCAACCCATGTTTGACTCAGGTACCCATCACTTGTTGATGATGTCTTCCAATGATGTCAACCTACAGACCCGTCGGAACCAATATGGATCCACCTCTGAAGCCCTTCCCGCTGATAAAACCGCTAACGCTCATCCCACTGATCAAGCGTTACGTATCCCTCCCCCGCCGGTCGATGGCGCTCCCAAAGCAGCTCGTTTCCCACTTCGCCGTATCAACAACAACCCCAATGCGCGCGCTGCGTCAAACTACAACATTGTAGACGACCTAGCCCAATATCCTGCAGCTATGTCTGCGTTAGATGTCTTGAAGAACTGCCCTTCCCAGCGCAAGACTTTACTCTCAGCCATTGGGGCTATTGACCCAACTGATTCGAATTTGATGGCATTTGATTTGGACCAGTCTGAACCATGCCTGCCTTCCACCTTAGCATTCCAAGTTTCTGTTTCCGTTCGGAATCTTGTCATCCATCGATGCATCATCGATGAGGGTGCCTCCACATGCGTTATGTCTACATTCGTATGGCAGAAGTTGGGATCCCTTACACTCCAGCAGTCCACCACTGCGTTACGCGCCTACGACGGACGTTCGGCTCAGCCCCAAGGTCTCATAGCCAATGTCCCTGTCCAGTTAGGTGGTAAAACCGTCCTCATCGATATCGAGGTCATCAATGCCCAATTGGATTATAACCTTTTACTTGGCCGGAGCTATATGTATGCCATGCGGGCAGTTGCCTCTTCCATCTTTCGCATCATGATGTTTCCCCATGAGGGACGCGTGGTTAAGATTGACCAACTCACCTACTATGATCCCAGTGCTCCCGTGGCACCTGAAAATGTTCTCCCCATGGTTGAACAACCTGTTTCTCGTGCCACCACCTCGTTTGTTTCCTCTACGGGGCCTGGAGTCTACTCAGACGCGCCGATGACTTCCACCTTCCAATCTATTCCGCCTCCCTCGGCCCCCACGGACGTGTCTGACTTATGTACCTTGTCCCATGATAACCCACCACCTAACAATCAACCACCCTTGTTGCCTAAACCACCATTGGTACCTAGCCACATTGGTGTTACACCCATCCATACGATCCCCTTCCTAGTCCCTCCATCGGGAGTAGTAAGCGCCCCGGTCATGGCTACCCTTAGTCTCCCTGGGTTAACTTTGGGATTACCTGTATGGTATCTTTCGCCTCCCGTTCTCCCGCCGACACCAGATGTCGTCCTCCAACCGGTGCAACCCATGGCTACTACCACTCAGCCACCTCCCAGTGTCTCTACCCCTTCGTCCTCCACGACTCCTCCTCCTACTCCCAAACCCACTGGGGGCAGAGGTCCCCAACCCTACACTGCTGTACCACCTCCCAAGACAGTAAAAAACCCTCCAGCATTTCGTGCTCCTCCCAAATGTTCGATGTGTGACGAGTTAGGCCATGCAACCCACCAATGCCCACAGTTACCAGCATTGCAGAAGCATATGCAGATGCTCGACGATGACCCCAACATCCCAACTGTCGAACTAAACCCCACTCCCAAGCCTAAAGACAAATCCCTGCGTACCAACCACTCCTGTGCCATATGCGGCGTCTACGGGCATTATTCCCATCATTGTCCTGATCTCCCGGATTACAGAGCGGCTCTTTATGAGATGAACAATCTGGATCTTGAGACGGCCCCAACCACCATTGAGGAGATCCACCCCCCGGCCTCTTCCCCTTCTGGAGAGATTAATACCATCTATATGATTTCTTCCACCACTACCCCCTCGTCAACCGATTTGACGACGCAAACTTTCCGTACCGACGAGGAGATTCTTGAGGTCCTTACCGCCCCGGATTACCCCTGGGATGACATGCATCATCGTTCCTACTTCATCCCAGAAGCGTCTTCCTCTAGCTCCGCTACCCAATACGCGGTTGAATCCAAAGACTTCCTCCCTACCAAGGTCGACTGGTTTAAGGATCCTATTCTTGCTCCTGACGCCTTCGAGGAAGGTAACATGGCCAACATCTCACCTGTCATCCAAGTTGATATCGCTGCCCCAGGATGTGCCCCTGAACTCATCACTTTAGGAGCATTCTGCAGTAAACAAGAGATTGAGGACTACATAAACCTTTTCAGAGAATTCCGTGATGTCTTTGCCTGGTCCTATACCGAAATGCCTGGTCTTGACCCCACAATTATAGAGCACCACATTGACACATGGCCTGATGTACCCCCCATTCATCAGAAACAGCGTCCCATTCATCCCTCAAAGCTCCCCGCTGTCAAGGCCGAGATTGAGAAACTGCGCAAGGCAGGGTTCATTTATCCTATTGCCTATACCACGTGGGTTTCAAACCCTGTTCCCGTTAACAAAAAACAAGGCACCATTCGAGTATGCACTGACTTCCGTGATTTAAACCGCGCTTGTCCCAAGGACAATTTCCCCACGCCATTTATTGACCAGCTCATCGATGCGTGTGCGGGGCATGAAGTCCTCTCCTTCATGGATGGTTTTTCCGGATATAACCAGATTCAGATCCGTAAGGAAGACCAGTACAAAACTGCCTTTACTACCCCATGGGGCACCTTTTCCTATCGCGTCATGCCTTTCGGCCTCAAAAATGCTGGTGCCACGTTCCAGCGGGCCATGACCTATTGCTTTCACGACTTGGTCCATATCCTGTTAGTCTACCTTGATGACCTTACAGCTCATTCCCGGAAACGATCAGACCACCTTAACGACCTTCGGCAAGTTTTTCTGCGTTGTCGCAAATACCAAATCCGCTTGAACCCACACAAGTGTGTCTTTTTCGTTCCGGCAGGCCGATTGTTGGGTTTCATTGTTTCCCAGAAAGGAATTACTGTTGACCCTCTAAAGGTCCAAGCCATCTTAGACCTTCCCTCTCCTCGCACGCTCCGGCAACTCCAAAGTCTGCAGGGGCGATCCAACTTCCTTCGACACTTCGTTCCTGATTACGCCACCACCGTTCACGGTTTCTTCCGCTTGCTCCGTACCCACTTACCCTTTGTCTGGGATGAGCAAGCAGAAGCTGCATTCGAAGCCCTCAAGAAGGCTCTCACACAAGCCTTTCTGATCTCCCCTCTGGATTTCTCCCAGGACTTCATCCTATACGTCTCGGCCTCCGAGCATGCCGTGTCCGGAGTCTTGGTTCAAGAAGACGCTTCTCACCAGGAGCATGTCGTTTACTACGTCAGCCAGACCTTGTCTGGTCCACCCCTACGTTACCCATATGAGGAGCGACTTGCCCTCGCCGTAGTATTTTCCGTTCAAAAATTGCGACACTATATCTTAATGAGTCATACCACCGTCGTCGCCGACTCTAACCCCATGGTATATCTTTTAAACCGGCGGCTACTGCAAGGTCGTGTTGCTAAATGGGTCATTATCCTCCAGGAATATGACCTTACCTTCAAAACACCTAAGAGCACTAAAGCCCTCACGCTTGCCCAGCTCATTACTGATCTCCCTTCCCTTCTCCCAGCCAAACCAATCTCCGATGAGTTACCCGACAATCACCTATTCACTATCTCGTCCGATGACCCATGGTACGGTGATATCTTGTTATACCTGCGCACGTAGAAGTTCACACCCAAAGTTACCCGTAATGGACGCCGTCGCATCCGTCACCAGGCCTCCCGATATCTCCTCTTAGGCGATGTCCTCTACCGGCGCGGAGTTGACACAATTCTTCGTCGTTGCCTTACACACGAAGAAGTTGAACGCGTCCTTAATGACTGTCATAGCGGTGCCTGCGGAGGCCATTTCTCAGGGATGGCCATCGCCTAAAAGGTCGTCCGCGCCGGATACTTCTGGCCCACACTTTTCACCGACTGCATCACTGCGGTCAAACACTGCCATAACTGCCAACTTTTTGCCCCCAAGGCCCGGACACCTCCTGCTCCGTTACACCCAGTCGTCACCGTTGGTCCCTTTTGTAAGTGGGCCATATACTTCATGGAATGTAGACCCCAGTCTGCCAACGGCCACAAATATATAATTGTCGCTGTTGATTACTTCACCAAATGGGCGGAAGCCATGCCTACCTTCAATTGTACCGCTGACACTGCGGCCTGCTTCTTTTTCAATCATGTCATCGCTTGATTCGGGGTTCCTAAGCAGTTAGTCTCTGACCATGGTTCACACTTCGAAGATGCCGTCTGGCGTGAGTTATCCACCCTCCTTAAGTATGAGCACCAATTTTCCTCTGCTTACTACCCCCAAGGGAACGGCCAAGTAGAGGCCATCAATAAAATCCTAAAAACTATCCTCCAACGAACGGTTGACAAGCATAAGTCCAATTGGCATCACATGTTGCTCCCTGCCTTGTGGGCTTACCGCACATCCACTAAGACCGCCACTGGTTTTACACCATTTCATCTAGTTCACGGTGTAGAGTCTGTTCTCCCCATCGAGTGTCAGATTCCTGCCTTACAGATCGCTGTTGAGCTTCTCCCTGACACCTCCCCCCTCGAGCAGCGTTTGCTGCAACTCGAACAAGCTGATGAAGACCGTCGTACCACTCTCCAGAACATCGAAGCTGCCAAAAACCGCTCCAAAGCTGGTTATGACAAACATGTTCACCCTCGAACTTTCCATGAAGGGGACCTCGTCCTCGCCTACGACCAAGCCCATGACAAAACCGGTAAAGGGAAGTTTGAATCTATGTGGCAAGGCCCTTACATCGTGCAGACCTGCCTCGGCAAGGGGGCGTACATCTTAGCTGACTCCGAAGGCCGTCCTTTGCGCAACCCTCGTAATGGGTTGTATCTCAAGCGCTTTTACCCATAAAAGAAACCTGCGGCCTCATTGGTCTGCGTTGTACAGTGTAATTTCTTGTTGTTTTTGTTTTACACATATTTTCCACCACTAGAATCAGCACGACGAGACCGTCATGATGGTCACCTCGTTGCATTATTTTTACACCGTCATTTTTTGCCCATTTTTCAGACGCCACTAGTCGCCTCCGTTTTTCACATGTTTTATATCATCGGATTCATTTTTCTGAGCTGGTGATGATGCTTGAGATCATTTCTCGCTCTCACCCCCCATATTTTTCGGGTATTTTTTCCAAAACGCCCTCGTCGCCTCGATGTGCGTGCCACATCAGTCGTTGCCCATTTTTGACACCCTTTATATCACCGGATTCATTTTTCCGAGCTCGTGATGATGCTTGAGATCATTTCTCGCTCTCACTTGGTACAATTTCCACATTGTGTCCTGACACCTTGTTGCCTCGGTTTGCACGCCACATCGGTCGCTATCGGATTGTTCCACATTTTTACATGAGCCGTTCACTCCTGTCATATTGCAAATGTTTCATTATTTTTCCACCATTTCATCTACCCCGCAAGGAGGCCCACCAGTGTTCCCCACTACCCTCGTTCTTGATCATCATTACTGATCCTTGATTGAACACTTCCTCCTTACCTGGCCATTCCTTTTGTTCGGTATAATTTTATCCCTTTTTCGGGCCAGACAAGTCCTTTACGAAAAAGGCACTTAGGGAGTTTCCGTTAAGCTCTTTTCTGACTCCTAAAAGAATGAAAAGATCGCCGAGCAATCTTGCTTCCTTTCATGCTCGTTAAAGTACCTGAAAGGGCGTCTATCTGGTATAAGTTTAACCCTTTTCCGGACCTGGTAGACTAATTACGAAAAAGGAATACTCTAGTCACACCGGCTAGAAGAGTTCTTCATTGTATCCTTTTATGCTTCTTTGGGCCTTGGAGACTAAATCTACGAAAAAGCAACCCCCTGGAGTCTTCTTATTTGCTTTCAGACTCTCTAAAATTGAAAGAAACCACGAGCATGAACTGTCCTAGGCTCGTAAAATACACACGACAGTACCATTCCATCATTTCAGAGTCTTCTTATCGCTTTCAGACTCCTTAAAATTGAAAGCAACCACGAGCATGAACTGTCGTGGGCTCGTAAAATCCACACGACAATACCATTTTACACACACTTCTTCTAGTTCATTAACCCATGAAGAAGTCTCCTCCCATGCCTCCTGGCACTATGATCGATCATCTCGGCAACACCCCCAATTAGGTCGCCTTTGTTCAGAGTATTCTACAGTCTCCTGCCATTTTACACCAGCTTGAGTCTCCCTCAGCCCAGTTACCCTCCCAGATCCATTACAGTTGTGATCCCTTTCCCCTCAGTCAGTTTCATATGCTGCCAGATCATTCCCATTATCATACTCTGAACAAAGGAAGTTTGAGTCCACCCACTCTACTTGCCCAGTTGTCACCACCAGTTTGTCAGTCCTGCCCTCAGTACTATCACATTTCGGTTCTTCACCTCGCGCTCCTGTCAAGGAAACATCATTGCCTTGATAGTTGCAGGTCTCCCTCTATCGACGACAGCCCCTCTATTCCAGAGGATAGGCCCAGAGGTCCCTATGCCTTGGACTTATCACCATCTGTGGTAAGTGCCTACGGACCATTCTGAGAGGAGTCATCATTGCCTCTCCGAGTGGTTGTTCCTCACATGCTCGACTTCAGCACCTTGATTGCATCGTTGAGGACCGCGTAGGATTATATCCCATCAGTTTTTAGTCGAAGACCCCGGATTTCCCCTGACTCTAGCACATTGGTGAGTCACTTCGGAATGACCAGTTATATGTTCCTGTGGATGTCCGGGCTGCGTTGGCGTTTGTATTCGGAAGCCATCCAGTTACATGCTTCCTTGAGTACCCAGTTTCAGTCCCAGATCAGTTCCAGTTCAGTGTACCATTGCGAGTGTACCCCTTGTCACTCTGATCCAGCAGCTCATTAGTTCCTTTGGTGCCACATTCAGTAGCACTGTTGATTGTTCCAGTGTATCAGCTCTTCAGCACAGACATGGTCAGCCCAGTAGTATGTCCCAGATTTGTGTCCCCTCTGGACTCTTATGATGTACACAGTGGCTATGTATCTTACAGGTCCCCCTTTTCGGGCCTCACAGTTCTGTTTATGTATCTTGATACGAGCATGGGTATGCCCGCCTCGTTCATATATTGAGATTATTCCTCAGTCAGTATTTGAGGTCATGTATATTTCAGGTCCCCATTTTTTGGACCCCATTGTTATTGTTATGTTATATCCTCATACGAGCATGGGAATGCCCGCCTCGTCTATATGATCAGATGATTCCTCATCCATTATTGAGGTTATGTACTTTTAGTTCTTGCAGTTGTTCGGGATCGTTGTTTCGGGCTTCAGTTTGTTTCTTCTCTTCTCTCCACACCCCAGGAAAATCATTCATGACTTATGATGTCCATCGGCCATACGATGAGCTCATGCCCTCGCACATCAGGGGGCAATCTGTTAACACCCAAAAAGTGTTCACTACCTCATCTACGACATTATATGGCTCATTTGTCCATTTTCCTACCATATTTCCCTTAAAATCCCAAAAAATCCCATTTAAAAGCCTCCAAAAGGCCTAAAATGCCTCCAAAAGGCCACAAAACCCTCAGAATAGCCTAAAAAAGGCTAAAAAAACCCCTTTTCCCTCCAAAAATAGCAAAAATCCCCTAAAAAGGGAATAAAAAATATAAAATAATGAGGAAAAGGAGGAAAAAAACCCTATACAGCTGCCCAAAACCATGTGTTTCCCAAAACCATGGGTCAGTACTCCACCACCAAAAAACTATAAATAGGTGATGGAGATCCCTTATTCCATATCCACAATCACAAGCACCCTTACTCTGCCAAAATCTCTCTCGAAACCCTAGTTCACCATTGAACTACTTTCACCTTGAGAGCCACCTTTGGCCCATTCCCACCATTGGAGTAAGAGAAGGAGCACATTGGAGCTTGGAGCATCCTCTTGGACATTGCAAAGAGCTTCATCAAACCTTCACATTGAAGGTAATATCAATACAAAAAGCCATTCTTTAAATTTGTTGTTTATGTTTCATGCATGTTTTAGAAGTAATTTAATTTCTGTTTTAGCTTAATTATTTACATTTACTGAACTGCTACTAAGGAGTCCATTCTCCTTAGTAGGTGCTCATTTTCACAAGCTAGGGGTAAAACCCTAGCTACACGAAGCACTAGTGCAACGCTATTTTTCCAAAATTAAATGTTTAATTTTTAATTTCTTTTTAATTATGTAAGTGATCAAACCTTGAGAACGGCACGTCAAATGTGGGTGTAGCCTATGAAGGTCTTAATGTAGTTATTTTGACTTGGATTTTTTACAGCATGTAGAGATTAGTGTCCTCTAGTGCAGCATACAAGGTTTTTTAAAAATGGTTGTGAAATGAAAAAGTTACGGAATAAACACTAACAATATGTTTTTTGACCAATAGCGTGATGACACAAGAAAATTAGGAAATAAATAGAAAATATCAATATTTTTTAAAAAAAATTACATATTTGAAATCCGCATAAAAAATTCTAACTATGCCTAAAAATTTCGTCAATAATGGTCAGGTATGTCATGCTGTAGAGAGCGGTGAAAAACAGGCATACTCAGAAAAATGTTGAAAATGTCAAATTAGCTATGGTCTAAAAATTCCCTAGCACAGGTGTGGTAAGTTCGAACCAGCCACATAGGACAGTGGCTGACATGTGGGCGCAGGAGGAGTGGGTGATTAGGTGCTCAGGAATGTGCATGCATTATGTTTAAATTCAAATAACGCCTGCGCATTGTATTTAAATTCAAATTTGAGTGTTTTGGCAATCAATGTTATAAGCAATGCGCGAGCGTTATGTGGAAACATAACGCGTGTGCGTTATAATCTTCACAAATTTATGTTTTGAAGTGTTATATTGCGTGAGAGAAAGATAATGATAATGAGGATGATGAAGATGAAGATGATGATGGTGATGAAGATGAAGATGATGACAGTGATGAAGATGATGATGGTGATGATGATGATGATGATGATGATGATGAAGATGATGATGATGGTGATGAAGATGATGATGATGATGAATATGGTGATGATGATGATGATGATGATGATGATGATGATGATGATCCAGATGATGATGATGACGACCACAACGATGATGATGAAGATGATGAAGATGACGATGAGGATGATGATGATGATGAATATGGAGATGACGATGAATATTTCATCATCATCACATTAATCATGATATTCACCACCATCATCATCAACATCATCGTCATCGTCTTCATCATCATCATCATCATCATCATCGTCATCACTCTCTCTTCTATGGTTTTACACCTCTCTCTCTCTCTCTGTAAACCGCCTCCCCCTCTCCCTAACCTCTACCCCACCCTAACCATCTTACTCTTTCTATCTCTCGGCTACCCCCCCTAGCCCAAAACCCTCTCCTATCCCTGGCCCTTACTAACCCGGGCTCTCTCAGTCTCTCTCTCTTCCCTACACCTCCACCTACCTATAACCACACCTTCCATCTCTCTTTCGCAGTCCCTACAACCAACACCCTCTCCTTTCTCGCTCTCTCTCTCCCTCCTGCCCCCCCCAACCATTACTAATGCCCTCTTAGTCTCTCTCTCTCTCTCTCTCTCTCTCCCCCCCCCCCTCGCTAACCCCCCTCCTAGCCCCTTACCCCTAACTAACCCCCCCTCTCTCACTCTCTATTCCTTGCTTCTACACCTATCTCTCTCTCCCTCTCCCTCTCTCTCTCTCTCTCCCCCCCTCTCTCTCTCCTAATCCCCCTTCCCCTACCAATACATGATGATGATGATGATGATAGAGATGATGATGATGATGATGATGATCGTCCTCATCATCTCCATCAGCGTCGTCATCTCCATCATCATATTCATCCTCATCATCATCCTCACCACCATCCTCACCACCATCCTCACCACCATCTGCATCATGATTGATGATTGGTCATCATCATCATCATCCTCTTCTTTATGATCACCATCATCATCATCATCATCATCATCATCATAATCATCACTATCATCTTCATCTTCATCATCCTCATCGCCATATCCATCATCATATTAATCATCATCATCATCCTCATCACCGTCTTCAACATCATCATCGTCATCATCATCATCATCATCATCTTCATCAGCATCATCTTCATCCTCATCATACTCGTCGTCATATTCATCATCATCTTCATCATCATCATCCTCATCATCATCATCCTCATCATCATCATCCTCATCACCATCTTCATCATGATTGATGATTGATCATCATCATCATCATTCTCTTGTTTATCATCACCATCATCATCCTCATCACCATCTTCATCATGATTTATGATTGATCATCATCATCATCATCATCATCAACAACAGCATCATCATCCTCTTCTTCATCATCACCATCATCATCATCATCATCATCATCATCCTCGTCGTCATATTCATCACCATCATCATCATCATCATCATCATCATCCGCATCACCATCTTCATATTCATCATAATTGATGATTGATCATCATCATCATCATCGTCATCCTCTTCTTTATCATCACCATCATCATCTTCATCACCATCTTCATTATGATTGGGTATTGATCATCATCATCATCATCATCATAATCCTCTTCTTTATCATCACCATCATCATCATAATCATCATCATCATCATTATCTTCATCATCATCTTCATCACCATCATCTTCATCATCCTCATCGTCATATTCATCATCATCTTCATCATCACCATCCTCTTCTTTATCATCACCATCATCATCATTGTTTTCATCATCATCATCATCATCATCATTCTCTTCTCTATGATCACCACCACCACCATCATCATCATCCTCATCCTCGTCGTCATATTCATCATTATCTTCATCATCATCATCATCATCACCATCATCCTCATCACCATCTTCATCTTCATCATGATTGATGATTGATCATCATCGCCATCCTCTTCTTTATCATCACCATCAACATCCTCATCACCATCTTCATCATGATTGGGTATTTATCATCATCATCATCGTCGTCGTCATCATCATCATCATCCTCTTCTTTATCATCACCATCACCATCACCATCATCATCATAATCTTCATCACCATCATCTTCATCATCCTCATCGTCATATTCATCATCCTCATTGTCATATTCATCATCATCTTCATCATCACCATCCTCTTCTTTATCATCACCATCATCATCATCATCACCATCCTCTTCTTTATCATCTCCATCAGCATCCTCATCACCATCTTCATCATGATTGGGTATTGATCATCATCATCATCATCGTCATCATCTTCATCACCATCATCCTATTCTTTATCATCACCATCATCATCATCATCATAATCTTCATCATCATCCTCATCCTCATCACCATCTTCAACATCATCATTGTCATCATCATCATCATCATCATCATCATCATCTTCATCAGCATCATCTTCATCCTCATCATCCTCATCATCATATTCATCATCATCTTCATCATCATCATCATCGTCCTCATCACCATCTTCATCACCATCTTCATCTTCATCTTCATCTTCATCATGATATTCATCACCATCATCATCATCATCATCATCATCATATTCACCATCATCATCATCATCATCATCATCATCATCATGATATTCATCATCATCATCATCATTAGCATCGCCATCCTCTTCTTTATCATGACCATCATCATCCTCATCACCATCTTCATCATGATTGGGTATTGATCATCATCATCATCATCATCATCATCGTCATCATCTTCATCACCATCATCCTCTTCTTTATCATCACCATCATCATCATCATCCTCATCATCATCCTCATCATCATCATCATCATCATCATCATCTTCAATTTCATCATCTTCATACTCATCATCCTCTCCATCATATTCATCATCATCATCATCATCATCATCGTCATCCTCATCACCATCTTCATCTTCATCTTCATCACCATATTCATATTCATCTTCATCATGATATTCATCACCATCATCATCATCATCATCATCATCATCATATTCATCATCATCATCATGATGTTCATCATCATCACCATCGTCTTCATCTTCATCATCGTCATCTTCATCATCTGCTACTCGCTCTAGCCCTGACTAACCCAGGCTCTCTCAGTATCTCTCTCTCTTCCCTACACCTCCACCTACCTCTAACCACACCTTCCATCTCTCTTTCACAGTCCCTACAACCAACACCCTCTCCTCTCTCACTCTCTCTCTCCCTACTCCCCCCCCCCCAACCATTAATAATGCCCTCTCAGTCTCTCTCTCTCTCCCCCTCACTAACCCACCTCCAAGCCCCTTACCCCTAACTAAGCCCCCCTCTCTCACTCTTTATTCCTTACTTCTACACCTCTCTCTCTCTCTCTTTCTCTCTCTCTCTCTCTCTCTCTCTCTCTCTCTCTCTCCCCCCCCCCTCTCTCTCTCTCCTAATCTCCCTTCCCCTACCACTACATGATGACAATGATGATGATGATGGAGATGACGATGATGATGGAGATGACGATGATGATGATGATGATCATTATCGTCCTCGTCATCTCCATCATCATCGTCATCTCCATCATCATCTTCATCCTCATCATCATCCTCACCACCATCTGCATCATGATTGATGATTGGTCATCATCCTCTTCTTTATGATCACCATAATCATCATCATCATCATCATCGTCATCTTTGTCACCATCATCTTCATCTTCATCATCCTCATCGTCATATCCATCATCATCTTCATCATCATCATCATCCTCATCACCGTCTTCAACATCATCATCGTCATCATCATCATCATCAGCAGCAGCAGCATCATCTTCATCTTCATCATCTTCGTCATCATATTCATCATCATCATCATCATCATCATCCTCATCACCATCTTCATCTTCATCTTCATCACCATCTTCATCTTCATCTTCATCACCATCGTCATCATCATCATCATATTCACCATCATCATCATCATCATGATATTCATCATCATCATCATCATCCTCATCATCGTCTTCATAATCTGCTACTCCCCCTAGCCAAAACCCCCTCCTCTCTATTTATCTCCCCTCCTCTCCCTAGCCCTTACACACTCGGGCTATCTCAGTCTCTCTCTCTTCCCTACACCTCCACCTACCTCTAACCACACCTTCCATCTCTCTTTCGCAGTCCCTACAACCAACACCCTCTCCTCTCTCGCTTTCTCTCTCCCTCCTCCCCCCCCAACCATTACTAACCCCCTCTCTCAGTCTCTCTCTCTCTCTCTCCCCCTCACTAACCCCCCTCCTATCCCCTTTCCCCTAACTAAACCCCCCTCCTAGCCCCTTACCCCTACCTAACCACCCCCCATCTCTAATCCCTAAACCCCTAACACCAAATCCCTATTTAACTTCCTAACCCATAGAAACTATTAAATAAACTATTGAATAAGGTTATTTATTAGTTCAGTATTGCTAGCGCGTTTATGAATACCGAAACACGCGCACGTTTTGTGCAACTAGGTGTTATTTAGCCGTGCACCAAACATATTAAATACCTAGGATTTTTTTTAATATTCAAGCAACGCGCGTGCGTTTTGTGTGTGAATAACGCTAGCGCATTATGTGTTTACATAACGCTGGCGCGTTATGTCTGTGCAAAAATATTAGCAAAATGTTTTTATCCTCCCGCGTTCTGCGTTTTCTCCTCCTACCTTCCCGTCTCCCATACAGCACGACACTTCACGATTCACAGTCAAAGCATTGGAGGAAGCTCAATACACTCCATTTTCACAATCAACAAGTTTGAAGAGGATTCTACATTTGGCATTTGGAATTGAGGATTCCACATTCACAATTACCAAGCTTCAAGGGGATTCTACATTCACAAATTCAAGCTCCAAGGGGATTCTACATTCACAAATTCAAGCTTCAAGAGGATTCTACATTCACAATTTCAAGCTTCAAGGTGATTCTATATTAACAATGTCAAGCAAGTTTGATGAATCTATATGAACACAATTGAAGAAGAATCTACATTCCCTATTGAGCAAGCTTGAAATTTCTATATTCACAAATGAAGAATTTTCTATATTCACAAGTGAGGTAGAAACTTTACTTTCACATTTGAGCAAGATTGATGTTCATCTATATTCACAATTGAGGAAGTATCTATATTGAAAATTGAGCAAGCTTGAAGAACCTATATTCACAATTGAGAAATAATTTGGATATTTGAATAATTGAGCACACCTCTATGATCTATTTTCTTAGTATTGCTCATTGTGGTCATGGGGAATCTAGGCAATCGAAAAAGGAAATCGGCAAGGAAAGAGAAGCCTCAAGAAACCATGGAAGAAGTTATAGAAAAGAAAAGATTGGACATGTGGAATTGAAAGCATTCCATGGAAACTCATCCAATTCCAACTGTAGATGATGCCACGGTCGTTCCTACCCATCCACCTCAAGAAATACGAAAAAATTCACTAGAGGGGCCCTCAATTTCAACAACATTTGATGAATAAGCACCCCATGGAACTAGTGAAGAAGTAAGATGTAGGTGCTCATTGGGGGATGCTTCAATTCCCACATCAAGTCAAGCTCAGAATATGGTAGTGAATGACTTGTTGGGTAGTGGTTATACAGCGACGAAGTTAGAGAGGCAGTGAGTGGAGGATTGACAATGGAAGAAGCAAATGTTATGGAGACCGTCCAAGAGAATGAAATACAAGGGGCTCCTATGGAAACGCTAGAGCATTTTGGTGATGTTTTACATGCTCCAGTTCCAACACCCTTACCTCCCTTAGCATTTGCATGCCGAAGAACTCCGATATGTATACAGGTTGATGAAACTCTCAAGAACTCCGATACGTATACAGGTTGATGAAACTCTCATTAGTTCACTTGAAGGTACGTTGTTTAAACGTTCTATTTCTTATCAAACTCGACAAATACTTGATAAATTTTTTGATTCTAAATGTGATGGGGACAAGTGCAAATTATTTTTATCATTGTTGAAATCTAGGCATATGATTGTTGTTAGAAGAACATTAGGGATAAAGATGGCCAAAAAGTTAGAACCAAGTCCTCATATTGTTAAAATTTTAGTAGATGCATCTAGTACAATTGGAAAGAAATCTCGCTCAAAGGATCGCAATGCAGTTCGTCGTGTGTTGTCACAATCAATCATTAACAAAAGCACTAGGGCACTTTGTTTTCTTAAACCTACATCCAAAGTTGTTAATTTGAATGTGAAGACACTTCGCAGGTATTGTGTTAGAAGAGAACAACTTGAAACCGGTCAAACAGATGTTTGGGACTTCATTGGCAGGTTGCCACGTTCTGATATGAAGCTCATTAATGTGGTAAAAGGATTAGTGCAAGCTTTTTGGCATGAAAACACTAGACCTTCTTCCAACCAGAAAGATGTATTAAATTTGAGAAGGGGTTCAAAGGATCGTGAACCACACATTAAACATTTTCTTAATATGACACAAATATAATTATATGAGAGAGTTAGGAATGAACATAACGAACTTGACTTGGGCCAAAGATCCTTTGAAAAATGCAAACCATGGTATGTTAAAATAAACACAATTTGTAACACATGTTGTTGTCGATACCACATTGAGTATGGTTACTATTATGACACATATACATATATTTTTTGTATATTTCATTATAACACTCTTTTGCAGGAATGCTCAACTACATTACCACCCATTGCATCTAGAGACTTCATTCAGAGAATTTTGTTTACCAAGTCAAACAATTGCTCATTTTATCAAAAAACTTGCATAGATGGGACATGCCCAGGGTGTGGTGGATTTGCATTATTGGAAAAATGCATACATGTGACCAATGAGCATGAACTTGGGAGGTAGGAGGTGAACTTGCAGTCATTCAAATATGTCATGTATGATATTGATGGAGGGAATGAAAAAAAAAAAATACAATTGCTCACTTCTCAGGTTGGTAATGAGTTATTGAATACTATTTTTTCTTCAGATTGCAATTTCATATGTAACAATCTATTGATATATGTATTTATTGTTGATCTACCAGGTACGGGTTTGCGACTTCATGGAGGAATTCTTTGAAAAGACACAACATTATGTACAGCATGTGCATGTGGCTCGTTGGCAAGAAAGGCAGTTTAGAACATGCAGGGATACATTTCCTATTGGGACTATCCTGTCAGTGGTCGATTTTGCGGAAAACTACACTCTTCAACTGCAAAATGAGATTCAGAGTCAATACTATCACTTGGACCAGGTTAGCATAATGGTCCATATCACCTATATACATGGGGTAGATAGTACTGAAGACAACAGGGTTATATTGAAGGAGTATCACTTCTACATAAGTGATGACAGGTGTCACCACTTGGATTTTGTACAACACATCTTTCAAATGTTCTACAATCACTTGAAGGATAACAGTATACAGATGGAACAACATTGGATTTGGTCTGATGGTTGTGCAGGGAAATTCAAAAATTCCCATGTATTCTAATGGTTGTGTATGCTCCACAAAAGGCACAAGGTGCCACATATTTGGAACTATTTTGAGTCCGGACATGGAAAAGGTGAACATGATGGATCAGGTGTGTGCGTAAAGACTACATTACGCAGGCAAGAAATGAAGTTCACTGGTGGACCTATCATCCAAAATGAAAAAACCATCATTGAATGGTGTGCTTCAGTCATGGGGGAGGGAGCAAGAAGGCAGGAAGATCACTCAACTAGGAAAAAACATGTACATAGATATTTTTGGGAGGTGGTGGATGTAGATCATTCACAGTTATATGAGTGCTATACTTGAAATGTGGACAAGGAAACTATCATGTTTTTGTTCTAAATGTACTAGTGGTGAATGGGATGAATGTGAATCCATGGATTGGGTTGACAGCTGAGACTATGTATCACTCCCCATTGGTCGACGGATAGCTACAGAATCATCCCAATTGGAGGAGATCCAATCAAGTATTTCACCAGACTATGACCACATATCAGATCTCGTACAACAAGGTTCGATTAGTTGTGTATTTTTTTGATATTTTGACAACTAGTTGTGTCTAATTAGTTGATTGAAACGTTGGAACTATATTTTCTCCAGGGCACATATATGCAGTGGTTTCCCCGCGACACAATGCATGGCGCACTGACTATTGGCTGGCACGTTGTGTAGAGGGGAAGAAAACCCTAAATGTCCCATTACGGGACTCTGAGGCCAATGATTTTCCGATTGGGTCGATGGTTATAAAGGGAGAATATTTGAACCAGGTCTCCCACTCATCAGCTAGAAAAGGGTATACATATGAAGATTATAGACCAGGTGAGATTGTATACCATTATACAAACTTAGTTATTGGCACAAACCTCTAGCTGAAAACAATGGCAAGGAAGAACTCATCAAAGGCACGATAATTATTGCCTTATTCCAAGCACAAGAGGTTAAAGGAAACCATTGGTATTCGAGATGATCCTGATGGTCTAGTCGAATGACCATAGGTAGGTAATCTGGTACGTGGTTTGCTTATTTTATTGTGTATTATGTTATACGTATGTGGTGTACATGTATGCTATGATTTTGTTTCGTGGTCTCATTGAGTATTGACATTAATATTTTTACTATTGCAGCCATACATTGATAGCTTGATAGATTCATAAATTGCATAGACTTGGTACAACTTCATAAATTGCACAAGTTTCATAATCATCATCATCATCATGATCATCATCTTCATCACCACCACCACTACCACCATCATTATCATCATCATCATCAACATCTTCATCATCCTCACCACCACCATCATGATCATCATCCTTATCATTATCATGGTAAACCATCATCATCGTCATCATCATCATCATCATCATCATCAACATCATCATCCTCAAGATCTTCATCCTCATCTGCACCATCATCATGATCATCATCTTCATCACCACCATCACCACCACCATCATCATCCTCATCACCATCTTCATCATCATCATTGATGAGTCAAGTTTTCAGGTATTTGATAACCTTTTTTCAGCAGCCAAACTCAAGCAATGGTGATGAAACATACTCATTTGTGGGGGAAAATGTTTTACTTTAATTATTTAATGGAATTTTTTTATGATTATTCTTGGATGTTAGAATGCGTATCAAATAAACTAATTATATGGAAACCAAGCATGATTGAGCAGGTTCAGGGTCATTCAAGGATGGATGTGTAGAAGACTAAAGGATCACCAAGCTCGGTGCCCTGTTTCTTGATTTATAGAGGACGCACTCCCACTTTCAAGAAGAATCAACATTTTATAATATTGTTCCCTTTACTCTCAGCATTTTGATTATTTAAGATAGATTTATTGCTTTATTTCTTGGAACAGATTTACTGCTTTTGGTACCTTTATTTCTTAGAACAGATTTACTGCTTTCAGCACTTTAATTCTTTTAATTAGATTTATTGCTTTCCAGTATTTAATTCCATAGCATAATCAGTTTTCATATTTAGTAGACAATCTGTAGAACATCGATACCGACATCCAACTGTGACAAGAGATTATCCTATAAGAGCATAGATAGTGCATGCATATCTAAAGTTTGTACGTTCCCCGGGTTGACATTTAAAGTAGGCTCTTGGTATAGCTTCCCTCATTAGGCATCCACATTAGGAGCTCACCACTTTTTGGCGCCGTTGTTAGGGAGGTGCTAAATCTTTTAGGAGACATCACCTAAAAACCACAAAAAGAAAACAAAAATTACATAAAACAAAAACATAAATATATTCTACCAATGAATGCCTCGTCGGCAAAGGGATAGGTCTGGCCACTTTCTGCCCAAGAATTCCATGAGCAACAATGGTAATAGCAGTTCTAACCATTCTCAATTTGAATTTCTACACTCTAAAAATGAAACTGACTCCACATACGATCCAAACAGAAGCAACTTCACTACCAGTTCTAGCTCAAACACCTCAATGGCAAATGAAGAGGAAGAAACTAGGGAGCTTTTCACTTTTCCCATTAGCGTACCTCTTGGAGATGCCAGAATGAAGAACATCAATCCTAATAATCTGCCAAACTTTCATGGGTTGACTTCAGAAGATACTGACACATTCCTGTTTGAATTTGAGGTAGTTTGCAGATCATTTGATTACACTACTGATGCACAAAAGCTTAGGCTTTTTCCTTCCACACTGAAAGACCTATCACTTCGGTGGTTCATGAGCCTTGAAGGAAATAGTATCTTTAGCTGGGATCAAATGAAACAGTCATTCTTAGAAAAATATAGGGACTACTGCAAGGCCAAAGATACTAGGGATGAAATCTTTAGGATGCAACAAGGAGATAGAGAGTCATTAGAAGATTATGCCCAAAGATTTGAACTCAGCTACAAACGAGCCAGCCATTGCACATTGGATCCTGAATCACTAAAGCTTGTCCTTCTCAGAGGTGTAAAAGAGGAGAATTTTGAAGTCTTAAATCTCCTTGGAGATGGATATATATTCCAAAAATATTTTGATCAGATCTTGCAAATCTTCAAAAACTACTCAAGATCTAGGAAAACTAAGAATGGGACGAGGGATACACATACAACCACCAGTGGATCATCGTCCTCAAAACCAACACTTACAAAATATGATTTAGGAAACCTGCTGGATGACATGAAAACTGACATACTGCAATCCCTAGCCATGCAACTTGATGCTCTTCAAATAAAAAAGAAACAGGATGAAATTAACCAAGCCTTGGTAGTATTTTTTCCTTGTTATAGAAAGAAGCATGAGAAGGGGCAGTGCACCTTGAACACAATAGAAGTATGCGGTCTCTGCACCGATGACCATTCCACTGATAAATGTCCCCTCTTACCCTCATGTAAGGCAGCTATTCAAGACCCAATAGCTAAAGGAACTGTAGAACAACTCTGTTTTATAAATCAGAGGAGGAATAATTTTGTTAGGCCATATCAGCAGAGCAATCAAACTTACTATAATCAAGGACAACCAAATTGGAACTTTGCACCGACTCCATGGCAAGCACATCCAAATCAAAACCAATGGCAACAAAACCAGCAAGCATATCAACCATCCTATCAACAGCCATATTATCCACCATCTTATCCTCAATACCCCCATCATTTCCATCCACCACAAATTATGAAAACCAGTACCCCCATCCATCAAATTGGAGGGCGCCATTACAATAGCCACTCATTATGCCACCCCCACAACCTCAACCACCCCCCAGACCTCCACCTATTCCATCCCAACCAATTCCAAATACCAATAATAAAAGACCCCCACAACAGCATTAGGCTTATAACACTGATATCACACAATTCCCAACTTATGTTGTAGACACCATGGAAATAAATGAAATAAACCTACGATTTGGAAAAACGTTGCAGAATACATCCCCACACAACATCCAACAAACTGTACTTGAAGCTCAAGACCACACATCAGAACCCTATGTTCAACATCTTGATGAACCAGAACCTCCCGAGGACGAAACCCAACCAATTCCACGCAACAGAAATCCCCCATTTCCAGAAAAACTTGTCTGGAATACAAAAGAAGAGGAAGAGAATACAATCTTAAACGAATTCAAACACCTAAACATCCAAATCCCAATTTTACAAGCCATAAGGGATGTGCCCATCTGCAACAAATTCATTAGAGAAAATTGCCTAAAGAAGCCAGGAAGAAGGAAGCGTGACCCTACAACTATTAATGTAGTGGGACAATTGGCCGATTTGATGCTAGGTGTCATAATAAATCCTAAATATCTTGATCCTGGTAGTCCTGTAGTAAGCGTCACCATAAATAACAAGCAAATAAATAAAAGCTTAATCGATTTAGGAGCTGCGATCAATGTCATGACTAAATAAACCATGTTATACCTAGGACTCCAATCAATGGTAAGACCAACCACAACAGTACTCCAACTAGCAGACACGTCCACTGTGAAGCCCGAAGGAATGCTAGAAGACATTATGATCAATATCGAGTCCTGGGAATACCCAACTGATTTTATAATAATCGAAATCAAAAGCAAACGTAGTGGCTATCCAATTATCCTGGGTAGACCTTGGTTAGCAACTGCAGACGCTTACATAGGTTGCCGATCAGGAAATATGACAATCACCAGTGGACATACCAGGAAGAAAATCACAATCTACCCACCAGCAATGAAATCCTCAGAGTTAGAATATCAAAATTGGACTGATGATTACCAGAACACACCAAATCACAACCTCCGACCTATCCTAACAATTGATGCTGCAATATCTTTAAAGGAAGTAGATGAAGATGGCCATATAGATAGATTTATACAAAATATATCTCCTAACAATCATGTTATTCAAGAATTTTTTTCTACAGAAACACGTGAAAGTTCAAAACAGAACATGGATGACTTATGGACAGAAGTGCTTCTAGAACAGATTGAGAAGGTAAAAGTCATGGAAATTAACCCTGGCAAAACAATCAACATAAATTCCAATTTAGAACCGGAGCAAGAAGAGAAATTGATGAAGATACTAACACAACAAAGTAAAGCATTTGCATGGACATACGCAGATATGAAAGGAATGCATCCCGATATCTGCAAACACTACATTTACATCAAAGAAGGTTCTACTCCCATCAGGAAACCACAAAGAAGGTTGAACCATGCACTAAAAGACATAGTCAAAGTGGAATTACAAAAGTTATTAGATGCAGGGTTCATCTATCCAATATATGATAGTGAGTGGGCCTCACCACTAGTCATAGTGCCCAAAAAGGAGGCAAATAGAGAATTTGTGTGGACTACAAGGAGCTGAATAAAGCAACAAAGAAAGATCATTTTCCACTTCCATTTATAGACCAAGAAATGGATACATTATCTGGAAACAAGTACTTTTCATTCCTAGACGGTTTCAGTGGTTACAACCAAATTTTAATACACCCAGCTAATCAAGATAAGATGACCTTCGCATGCCCATGGGGAACTTACGCCTATAGGGTCCTACCCTTTGGTCTATGTAACACCCCAACAACATTTCAAAGAGCCATACTGAGTATTTTCTCCGATTTTCTGAATAGCAAAATGGAAGTATTCATGGATGATTTCACACCTTATAGATAGAGCTTTGAGCAGGCATTGAAAAATATTGAATTAATATTGAAAAAATGTATTGAAATGAGCTTGTGCCTAAGCAATGACAAATGCAGGATGTTAATGGAAGAAGGAATTGTTCTAGGAAATCATATATCACAAAGAGGTATAGAGGTGGATCAAGCCAAAGTATCAGTAATCAAGACATTGCCCCCACCTGTCAAACAAAGAGATGTGAGAAGCTTCCTTGGACAGACAGGGTACTACAGAAGGTTTATTGAGAATTATAGCAGAATTGCTGCCCCCATGTTTGCACTTCTCACAAAAGGCAATGAGTTCATATGGACAAGCAACTGCATGTCAGCCTTTTGAAACTATTAAACAAAAAACCATCACAGCACCAATACTTCAAGGACCAAACTGGGAAATTCCATTTCACATTCACACCGATGCATCAGATAAAGCAATCGGATCTGTGCTTGGGCAAGAACAAGACAAGAAACCCTATGCCATATACTATATAAGCAAAAATTTGGCTGGGGCAGAACTCAACTACACAGTCACAGAGAAGGAATTTCTGGCAGTCATACATGCAATCAACAAATTCAGGCATTGCATTACAGGATACCAAAGTTTTATCCATACTGACCACTCAGCGATCATATATCTTATGAAAAAAACCTAATACCAGTGCAAGAATTATTCAATGGATGCTACTTCTATAGGAATTTGACATCACTATAATAGATAAACCAGGCAAGCATAATGTCGTAGTAGACTTTTTGTCAAGAGTAACACATGGGAAAGATAATGAATTGTTGCAAGATAACTTCCCTGATGAGCACCTTTTTGCCATATCAATAAAAAGCCCATGGTTTGATGACATAGCAAACTATTTGGTATCCGGGAAGTTTCCAGAACATTACAGTTATAAAGAAAGGACAAAATTAATAAGACAAAGTGCCACATATACATGGATAGAGGGCATGGTTTTTAAACAGGGACCAGATCAAGTACTTAGAAGGTGCATTAGGGAAGATGAGGTACATGACATAATGCATGCCACCCACAATGAACCCTGTGGAGGACACTACGCTGCAAAAAGGACAACCTACAAGATCTTTCAAACAGGGTATTATTGGCCAACACTCCACAGAGATGCTTATGAGTATGTGTCGCATTGTGACGATTTCCAGAGAATGGGAAAACCGACGCACAAACAAGAAATGCCACTACATCCACAAATCTCTTTAGAGGCATTCGATAAGTGGGGATTCGATTTTCTTGGCCCATTCAACCCACAGTCCAATCAGAAGAGCTACATCCTTGTATGCATTGATTACCTTACAAAATGGACAGCGGTAGCAGCACTGGCTGCTGCAAATGAAACCAGTGTGGCCAAATTCTCTACTGAGCAGATATTTCACATATTTGGGGTGCCAAGAGAAGTAGTTTCTGATCAAGGACCACAATTCACATCAAATTTAATTAAAAACTTGATGAAAAGAAACAATGTAAAGCACAGATAGTCATCCTCCTACCACCCTCAAGGAAATGGTCAAGCTGAGGTAACCAACAAGGAATTAGAGAGAATATTGACAAAAACTGTCCAACTTCACAAAAGGGATTGGGCTGACAGACTTAGTGAAGCACTCTGGGATTACAATACTACATGGAAAACAACAACAGGATTCACACCTTATGAACTGGTCTATGGGAAAAAGGTCATGCTACCAATCGAATTTGAAGTAAGAACATTAAGAATTGCAGCCAATCTAAATATGAACCTATCAGACATTAAAAAAGAATGCGTGCTACAGCTAAATCAACTGGATGAACACCGCCAACAAGCACTTACACATACTAAAATCATCCAACAACAAAGAAAGAAATGGCATGACCAACATTTGAAGGATAAGAAATTCAAAGAGGGTGATTGGGAACTACTCTACGACTCCAGATTTCACACATTCAAAGGAAATCTAACCACTAGATGGCTTGGACCTTACATTATACAGAAAATTTATGACAATGGCGTTGTGAGAATTATTACAATTGATGATGATGAGTTCCCCATGATAGTGAATGGGCATCGCCCAAAAATATACAAAAAACCACAGTCCAAAGAAGAATTTACACAAGTATTCTACCAGCAACAATTGATGCTGATAGAGCATGCTACAAATCAATGAAGTTCAACGCATATCATGAAAAAAGAAGAAGAAAAAAAACAGAAAAAAAAAGAGGAAAAAAAGAAAAAAGAGAAAATAGAAAGAAAAAAACACACACACACACACACACAAAAGATAACAGAAAATTTACAGGGCATCGACCACAATTCAAGCGAGGTTTCCATCTATTCAAGCGAGCCAGCGAAATAATTCAAGTGAGGGTTCCAACTATTCAAGTGAGCCTGCAAAATAATTCAAGCGAGGGTGCCAACTATTCAAGCGAGCTTGCAAAATGATTCAAGCGATGCTGCCATGTATTCAAAACAACCAGTCACATACAGCCATTGAACCATCCAATAAGAAAAAATATCGCATGACTCATATCCTCAACAGTCACAACTTTCAAAAGAAGCCAATGCAGCAAATTCAAAATGACAAGAAACGGAAAAAGCAGCTCACACGAGCAACTAATGACATGCACAAATCTACTACAGAATCCACCATCCATAAAAATCGCACCAGAGCATCAAAGAAGGTACGCATAAATACCAAGGTAATCTCTAACACGATTTTATTTTATGATTAAAGTAAAACATTATCCCACGCTACATGAGATTTTCGTCAGCTGAGGACAACTTCTACTCTAAATTGGCGTCATGGTGGTGGAATGACCCTAAAAATTCATGATCGCTACTTAAAATTCAGTCACCTCATCAAATCATGATCGCAACCTTCAATACAGAGGTCGATCATGAGAAGACAGAGATCAATCATGGAAAATAGGGGATTAAAAGGGGTAGGTACAGGCATAATGGAAAGAACAGGTGCAGAAAGACAACGAATTAAGGGGCATAATATTCCATGATTGCGCATATAAGTAACCACCCGAACTTCACGAGAAACAGCCACCATTTGTATTCCTCGAACCCGTAGGCAGAGCCCGACCAAGTTGAAGGTATAAAACTGCATTCCAAAAGCCCTCGTTTTGTTGATTATAAGAGAAGTTCTCAAAATGACAAAGGGTTTTAAAAGGAGTGAACCAGAGGATCACAGCATCATATACCAGAACATGAGAGTCCTGCAGATCGTTCGCAGCGCAGGCTAGATGCCCTTCATCCTGGGTTTGAAAGGACATGATGTAGGGACAGCTTAGGAATTCACAAGAAATTTCAAGCATATTAAAGATGAATAGTACTTCACCCGGGTGAAGGGGTTACGTATCAAGTTGGACGAGGAGACAATTGCCAAATTCACTGGCCTACAGAGGGGTTTGTATTGGAGCAAGGATGACAGGGAAGCAAACCAAGAAGCAAAAGCAGCATTCTTTGAGCGAGGAGAGGTCTATGACGAGGACAAAAATGGAGTCAAAAGACTCTCCATGCTAGCGCCATGGGAGGACGTAGCTGAAATCATTCTAAAGTACATCACATGCTCTGGTAGGTTAATCTATGTTCCCATCTTTCATTTTTGGATCCTAGAATTGATAAGACACAGGACCCAACATCCCTCAAATAACAACATTAGTATCCCATTCTACTTGCTCCAATCCCTATCGAAAATGAGCAAGAAGGTGGCAAAGGGTAAAGATGATGCCTTGGCCCATCATGGGCTAATCAAGATAATTGTTTGTGAGGAATTGAAGGCGCAGATACCAGAACTTTCGTGGGAGTAATTCGTGCTAGTATCCAAAGAAGATGTTCAAAGGATGAGAAGTACACCCACAGCTAGCATACCACCTGGAGGAAGGAATGGAGCTGCCTCTATATCAGGGGCAAAAAGGAAGATTGACCTGGACCATGTAGCAGAGACCCTGGTAGAAATCAAAAATTCAAAAGAGCACTCCCCCAGGGAAAAATTAGAAATTCCTGCCAAAAGTCAAGAACCCAAGAGGAGGAGTACGAGTTTCAACCAAACAACCCGAATCTGAATAGACAAGGAAAAGAGCAGAGAACCCAGTCCCATTGTTCAAGATGTGTCGGATGGGGATGATGATCAGTGGGTAGATCAGGAAGACCCCACTACAGAAGAGGAACATGATGAAGAAATGCACGACGAAGGGGAAGAAATGAATAAAGAAGTAAAAGAAATGGATAAGGGAGAAGAGCAGAACTTAGGAGAGCAAGGAAACTTCCAGGGAAATCCTTCAGCACAAGATAACCTTGAGGTCGTCACCCAACTCGGGGAGGGACGAGCATAATTGGAGAAGCTCAAAAATGAGCTGGCAGCATTAAGGATTGGGCCAGGAAGCCAGCCCACACCTCCCTTGTTCTCAGCCGAGAAAACTCAAATACTGAAGATGCACCATGCAGAGGAGCTACGACTGGCCGAGCAGAAGCATTTAGCGCTTCAAGAAAAGTTGGTAGAGGCGCAAGCCGAATTGGCCAAAAAGGACCAGGAGGTCACCAAATTAAAAGAAGTTTTGGCCACTACTGCCAGCATATATGAGAAACTGAGAGACCTCAAACCCCCATTGGAAATCTATGCAGTCTATATGTAGGAGAAATGGGGCAAATTCCAGCTCGAGAGGTTGAAGCAAGGACTCCCTATAGAGGTAAGCACCCCCAAGGAGTTTATGGATGTATGTTTGAACTCCACAGAGTTGGAGAAAGACAAATTAATTGAGTTCTTTTTGCATAAATTCATGGTTTCTGGCTCACCCAACTGGTCTCCAGTTGAGGGCATTATGTTCGTGGATGAACCACAAAATTGAGCGAGCACTGGACTACCATCTCTATGTTGCATCCAAATAGGAAACCCCATTGATGATCAGATCTGAGCCAACTCATCTTGAAGGAATAATCTATAACCACAGGATCCTCACTCAAGACGAGGAACTGATACCCATTCTCCTCGCAAAACAACAGGAGGCCGTGACTCATTTTGACATTACACTCTGCAGCACGCAGAAGGAAGTTAATGAGTCCATTAAGGAAAGATGGAGTAGAGTGGAAAACGATTTGAAGAAGAGAGAACTCCACTCTCCCCTCAGGCTTGATGATGCCCTTTTCAAAGCCACATTCTACAAAGAATCCCTGGCAAGGAACCAACTCAGATTGATTGGGATGAGACTGAATCCCCCATTCTTTCTTTCCCCAATCATCAAGGAACAGATAAATGAAGAGGAAGAAAGGAGGATATGGACTAGGGAGGATCAGAACTTTGGGTATCACAGGCAGGCAGGGATCCCTAGGGTGGTAGCATGGGACATCAGGGAGGTCATCGATGAATCGAATAAGTCACCCAAGGATGGGTGAATCCTTCAAGTATGGGAGAGAATGATGAGTCAAGTTTTCAGCAACCAAACTCAAGCAATGGTGATGAAACATACTCATTTGTGGGGGAAAATGTTTTACTTTAATTATTTAATGGAATTGTTTTATGATTATTCTTGGATGTTAGAATGCGTATCAAATAAACTAATTATATGGAAAGCAAACGTGATTGAGTAGGTTCAGGTTCATTCAAGGATGGACGTGTAGAAGACTAAAGGATCACCAAGCTAGACACCATGTTTCCTGATTTATAGAGGACGCACTCCCACTTTCAAGAAGAATCAGCATTTTGACAATCAGTTAGGATCAACATTAAATTGTATAAATATGGACCTCTCGGGTAGCGAGAGGCCCCCGGCTGTTATTTTGAGAAAAAACATTATTTTGACGTTTTCTGCCCTATCAATACTGCGAAGTACAGACCTTTGTTTTGACATGGATTCTATATTTTAATTAAGAGATTGATGATTAATTCCAGCCAGCGTTTCTAAGTTTTTATTCTCTCCTGAGTACGGGTTGGGGAGGGCCCCTCCAACACGTAGGTCAGGAGATTCCTATTTGCAGGTATTTTTCCAAGTATGCGTTTTACATTGATGAACAGTTCTATGACATATGGGAGCGTTTGAATGATTCATTATTTATGTAGTAGTTTATAATACATTCTATAGTACAACAGAACAGTTTCAGTAGTCTTGTAGGTTCTTTCTTTCAATGCATATTTGAATCAACGATTGCATGTGTATCAACTTTGCTTTCAATACCATGGTTTATATCTGAGATCTTTGACTGTTTCTTATTGTGATCAATTTCTTTAGTAGTAGATGGATAGCTTGAAACGATTGCACTTCAATTTTAGTCTTGGGATTTAAAATGGTTTAGATCATAATTCTGGTTTTAGGCATAAAATAACTACAGACCTTGTTTTCCCCAATCTTAGAATAGATCTGTTATGGCATGTTCATTTTTAGATTTATTATTCTGCATGAAGTAATTTTATAAGATCGTTCCCTTTACTCTCAACATTTTGATTATTTAAGATAGATGTATTGCTTTATTTCTTAGAACATATTTACTGCTTTTGGTACCTTTATTTCTTAGAACAGATTTACTGCTTTCAGCACTTTAATTCTTTTAATTAGATTTAATGCTTTCCAGTATTTAATTCCATATCATAATCAGTTTTCATATTTAGTAGAAAATATTTAGAACATCGATACCGACATCCAACTATGACAAGAGATTATCCTATAAGAGCACAGATAATGCATGCATCTCTAAATTTTGTACGTTCCCCGAGTTGACATTTAAAGTAGGCTCTTGGTATAGCTGCCCTCATTAGGCATCCACATTAGGAGCTCACCAATCATTAACTCTAACTCTAACCCTAATTCAATTTCCTTCTATAACTCTAACCCTAACCCTCACCTAAACCCTAGCACTAAACCATCTTCTTCATCATAACCATCACCATCATCATCAACGTCTTCATCATCATCACCATCATCATCTTCATCACCATCACCATCATCATTACCATGTCTAGGTTCCTCATCAACATCTCCATCATCACATCTTCTTCGTCATCATCATCATCATCTTCATCGCCATCACCATTATCATCAATGTCTTCATCACCATCACCATCTTCATTGTCATCATTAACTCTAACTCTAACCCTAATTCAATTTCCTTCTATAACTATAACCCTAATTAAATTTCCTGAATCCAACGGAGTCGACGGTTGGTCGATCCAAGCCACAGTCGTCATTCTATGGCTCATTCTGTTAAATTTTCAGAATTTACTTCAATCTAATCTAGGATCTTAACTGAGAGAACAACATGTACAACAAATCTAAAGCATATCAATCATGGACACAATAATGCAAGCACACAAGAGACACAGAGTTTACTTGGGGAAAACCATAAAGGTGAAAAACCCCAATAACTTCCTCAGAGATAGATAGAGCAATGATACAACCAGAATACAAGAGATAGTCTTCTCCTAGCAGTAGAGCCTCCTCCTCCACAAGTGGGCCACTCTCCCAAGTGTGAGTGAGAGAATAGAATGTGTAAAATGAGAGAGATACACTCTCTATTTATACACTAACTTGACTTGACCTTTACTCAATTAGGTCAGCCTCAACTTAACCACTTAACATAATGCTGACTGGGCCGACCCCCACTATGGTGGTCTAATAACCCTTTGACCCACATGGCCGACCCCCAATAGGGTGGTCTAATAACCCTTTGACCCACATGACTTATACATGGACAACCCTAACAAGGTGGTCTAATAACCCATCAAGTATAAGTTACGACACTTACAATATAAATGATGACACTTCCGTATAGAGGAATAATAACATCTCTATAGGAATACAACCAATTTCATATAGAGGAATAATAACATCTCTATAGGAATACAATATACATATATGTGAAATACATTCCGAAGTTACATATACATCAACACTCCCTCTTAACTAGGAAGGTATTTCTCAACATAGGTCTTCTAGCACAAGTCTTCTTCTCTGGATAATCGTCATCGAGTCATCATCATCATCACTGCTGCTGCTATCTCAATCAATCTCTGAATCTACTCGTCATAGGAAGTTCTACAGAGCCAGTCCTTTTTCATACTGGATGTAGGCCCACCACCTGCAAGTCTTCATCATCTGTGCGAATGGTATGATAGAGGTGGCCTCTCAGGACTAATTTTAAGTGCGGATGCAATACCGGAAAGATCATCCAGCGCTTACATTCACATCCATGTGAAGGATCCTCCTTCCAACATCCTTGGAATGGCTTCAGCAAATGTGTCCATCACATCTTCCTTGAAGTGTCATCAATCTTAAGAACGCCAAGCCTCTCCCTGAAGCACTCGAACTTCACCCTGGCTAGTGGCTTCGTCAGCACATCTACAATATGCTCGTCCATTGGAACGTACAGGAGCTTCACAGCTCCTCTCTGCACTATATCCCTAATATAGTGATATTTGATCTCTATGTGTTTCGACCTGTGATGAAACACTAGGTTCTCAGAGAGCTTCACACAACTCTGGTTATCATAGAAAATACCAGTAGCATCCAATGGGAGATCAAATAACTCAGACAGTAGCTTCCGTAGCCATACTACCTCACAACTAGCTGAACAGGATGCAACATACTCTGCCTCAGCTGTACTCAGTGCTACGTAGGATTGCTTCCTACTAAACCAAGAGATCACACCTGATCCCATACTGATGTAGCATCCAGATGTGCTCTTCCTATCTGCAACACTGCCAGCCCAATCTGAATCAACATAACCTTGCAGGTTAAACTTTTGATTCGCTTCATACTTGAGCCCATAATCCATTGTACCCTTCAGGTACCTCAGAACATGCTTTACAGCAACCAGGTGAACACTCCTCGGATCCATCAGGAACTGGCTCAATGTGTTCACCGCAAAGCAAATATCTGGTCTCGTGTTCGTCAGGTACATCGAGGACCCAATCATCTGACAATACATAGAGACATCAACCGGCTCAGATGAAGCATCACAAAGAAGCTTCAGATATGATGCCATAGGTGTGGCCATGGCCTTGCAATCCATCATCTCGAACCTTTTCATGATCTGTACTGCATACTTCCCTTGTCCAAGGAAGATTCCATCTGCACTCTGCCACACCTCCATGCCAAAAACAAATAGTGCATCATCCCCAAGTTCTTCAACTCGAACTCGGCAGCAAGCTTCCGCTACGTGTTGGCAATCAATCTATCTTTACCTATAACAAACAGGTTATCCGCATACAAAAGTAGTATCACTGCGTTGCCTTCCTCAACCTTGTAGTAAAGGTTGGAATCCTCTTTACTCTTGGTAAAGCCCAAACTGGATCGAAAGCTATCTATCCTACCATACCAAGTTCTGCACATATATGAGTCCTTGTCATGTGTCTTAGAACCAAGTAGCTGCACCACATACACTTCTTCTTCAACTACACCATTCAAGAAAGTGTATTGAAATCCATCTGGTGTATCTTCTATTTCATCACTTTTATATTTCTCTATGCTGCCATCTGCAGCATGCTTGATCTTGATAGATCCATATGGAAGTCATAACAAACTTCTCTTTAGGTCTTCGGACTACATCCCAAAACATCATTCTTCATGATTGACAGATCATGGCATTCTTCCCATATCCTGGGAACTTCAATATCTTCAATATATAATTTTGTTGCTGAACAAATGTTGTAGTTCTTCTTTTGTCGGTGATGGCATACGATCTCTCCTACACAACAAGTTAAATTGCATGATTAGAAAACATCTCATAGTTTTCAGAACAAATTCTTACACATAAAGAAATATGTCATACAATCATGCAATTATCTTAGCCAATGCTTAAATACAACATTTATCCATGTTCCACAACTTTCTAGATGCCTTCCAGTCTCTACCAAAACATTGTTAAGAGTGTGCACAACTCCCAACATGTCAGCAAAGAGGTTTCATTCTAGATAAGTAGCAATGGAATGTTGTACAGTGCCATAGGCCACTTACCCATCAAATGCATATTAGTAGTAAGCTATTCATTAATGCAATCATTCTAATATTTATAATACACATCCTAAATCTAGGAACATAAGCATATACATCATTGAATAATATTATTTAAACAAACAAGTATGTAAGGAATGGTAATAAAAATACTTATCTTTGTTTGTTTGTTGGGTGGACTCCCTGTGAGTCTTTGCTTCCTTGCAGGAACTGCTGAAGTAGCTTCTTCTACACCTTTCTATTGTGGAATGCAGAAGGATGGTCAACTCCCTCTGGATATCTGCATCCTTACAGAAACTACTGGAGTATGCTCCTTTGCTTTCTTCCAAAAACAACTGGAGTGTGCTCCCTCTTGATCTTTGATTCCTGGATTACCTGTCCTTGAACTTACATCCATCCTTAATCACTATGAATGCTTATTAGTATCATCATTTTGTTATCCTTGAGGTCTCATACATAATCACACATTTATTAGTATAATCTTAATACTATCAAAACACAATAATGTTAAACATGTATAGTCTTGATCATTCACAGATAATAAACATTAGTATTCAAGGTTTCAGGGAAGTCTTCTTTTACTCATGCATATTGTTATTTGATCATAGGACTCTTCTGATTAGTTAAATCATCAATGCATAAACCCGTGATTACTCAAACCTATACCTTCATGATTCTTTTGGTTAGTCATATCATTAATTATGGTAAGAAACATAATATGCATATAGCCATGACTATTGAAACCTATGACTTCATGAATAATCATGATCAACAACACAACAATATAAGATCCTAACACAAGGTAGGATTCTAGCTTGATATAGGAAAAACATACCTGGATTAGCATGCTAGCTAGTTATGTCTAACATACCTGCATAATTTCTTCTGGTTCTCTTAAGTGACTTGTGCTAGTAACCTGCATGTCTCATAGGTTAACCATTGTAGGACCAGGTTATACATACCTTGAAAGTAGATCTTCTATGTGATCCATGACAATGGATGAATCTTTGTCTTCATGTCACCATGATCATATATTCTTGAAGTAGAACATGATTTGTCTTTCTTGGTGTACCTTTTATGTTAGCGAACAACATAAACCTCATACAACATCACAATGCATTAGTACATTCATAAGTGTCAAAACCTTAATCAATGAATATCTTCTATTAAGGTGATACGACAAGTCTAGTAATTAATCAAGATTGTACTGTAATGATATGAAGACAAACATATGATAAACTTAACCATGAAACATACCTATAAGCCATACCTGTCAAGATTGCTTGTAATCTTCTTATGGTAGGCCTTAGCCTCATCTCCCTCTGAGACAGGAACTTCTTCACTTATGCAGGTGACCAATCCATCTTCTTCTAGGATGAACCCAATCCACTTGATTTGCAAGAACTGGACCTAAAGATGGATTAGGGTTTGTCAGAGAAACCCTAAAAATTCAAACTTTGAATTTCAAACTTCCTAAATGATAGAAATATACGCCTTGATGAGCTAATCAAGTTGGTATATTCAGAATTTGAAAACTGCAAGGTTTCACTCCTCAATTTTGCTTTTGAAACTTCCGGATTCATTGGATGTGACCCCGAACTGGGGTTTGATGAAGCCCACTCTTTTTCCCAATCAAAAGGTTTGATCCAAATCTCTAAGATTCTATTTTTATGAGGAGATTCCAGCCGTGGTCACAGATTTCAAAAATTCCCATTTTTGCAGAAGCCCTAATTTTCCACTTTTCCGATCAAAGTCCCGAACTAGGGTCTGATCAAGCCCGGCCTTCTACCAAAACAAAAGTTCTGATCTTGGAATCTAAATTTTGATTTTGATGAGTAGCAATCAGCCGTGGTCTCCGATTACAAAAATTCCAAATTTATCCGAAACCCTAAATTTCGGAAGCCATGAATGAAGGTGCTAAAAAATAATTATGTTTTGACAGAAATATGCACTTGATTGTTTCTGGTGTAACTCCAAACATTTCGATCCATAGGGTCTGAAACGTTTTCTTGAGATATCCCAACCTGTCATCTTTCCATCCCGATAGGTATGACCTCAATTGGATTCTCTGAGAGAGAGTTATGCCAAGTGTCGTAACGTGACCTTTTTATGCGATAAAACAAGAGAGAAAACTTGTATGGAGTGCCACATGTCACTGGTTCAAATTCGGCCTCTGAAATGTTTTCCTGAGATATTACAGTCTGTGTACTACCTGTCACTTTTTACAAAATTTCATTTGGAGCTTCCTAGCCCCAGTTATGACCTTTTTTCCAAGGTCACCTGGTTTTGACTCAGATATGGAAGAGGCAGAAACCCTATATTGTACAGATCATAAATCACAAAGTACAATGAATTAGAGGTTTTCCTTTGGACACAAGGTACATGGGGATCTAATATTCGACCTATCAAATTTTCAGACCCGAAAAATTCTCCAAAACGGATTTATAGCGAAAGTTCTACGGTGACCGTTTTTTGCTATATCAAGCCCTAGCATTGTAAGTGCAACAAGTGTCATACATGCCATATCATGCCTTCTTTCAGGCTAGCTCTGATACCATGTTAAATTTTCAGAATTTACTTCAATATGATCTAGGATCTTAACTAAGAGAACAACATGTACAGCAAATATACATCATATCAATCATGGACACAATAATGCAAGCACACAAGAGACACAGAGTTTACTTGGGGAAAACCATAAAGGTGAAAAACCCCAATAACTTCCTCAGAGATAGATAGAGCAATGATACAACCAGAATACAAGAGATAGTATACTCCTAGCAGCAGAGCCTCCTCCTCCACAAGTGCGCCACTCTCCCAAGTGTGAGTGAGAGAATAGAATGTGTAAAATGAGAGAGACACACTCTCTATTTATACACAAACTTGACTTGACCTTTACTCAATTAGGTCGGCCTCAAATTAACCACTTAACATAACACTGACTAGGCCGACCCCCACTAGGGTGGTCTAATAACCCTTTGACCCACATGGCCGATCCCCAATAGGGTGGCCTAATAACCCTTTGACCCACATGACTTATACAGGGCCGACCCCAACAAGGTGGTCTAATAACCCATCAAGTATAAGTTGCGACACTTACAATATAAATGACGACACTTCCATATAGAGGAATAATAACATCTCTATAGGAATACAACCACTTCCGTATGGAGGAATACTAACATCTCTATAGGAATACAATATACATATATGTGAAATACATTCCAAAGTTACATATACATAAAATGTTCCGTCCGACATCCAAAAGGCTTTCAGGGATACTTGCCAGATTCCTGCCGGGGCCATAGAATCCCAACCGTGCAACAAAATCGGGTTTCGGGGAGACATGCAGGTGTGTCTAGGATGGTTTCGACTGGGAATGCTAGCTAGAACTTCCCGACGGAGGATTTTGCAAAGTTGACCCCCATGGGAAAAAAATGCACACTCCCTTACTGAGCAAAACCATAGATTCCAAGATGGACCTACAAGGTGACACCCTAGCCATGGGACCGGAGGAGTGGGGCACCCCTAGCACTATCCCGATGTCCTGAATCCAATGGAGTTGACGGTTCATTGATCGAAGCCACGGTCGTCATTCTATGGCTCGTTCCTTCTCGCATCCAAAAGGCCTTCAGGACCACCTGCAGGGGGCATAGAACTTCAACCGTGCAACAAAATCGGTTTTCGAGGTGTCCTGCAAGTGTGTCTAGGGAGGTTCCGGCTAGGAATGCTAGCCACAAGTTCCCGGTGGATGATTTTGCAAAGTTGACCCCTATGGAAAAAAATTGTGCAGTCCCTCACTAAGCAAAACCCTAGTTTCTAGGATGGACCTACAAGATGACACGGGCCATGCGACCGCCATAGAGGGGTACCCCTAGCACTGGCCCGACATATTGAATCCAACGGCATCGATGGTTTGTTGATCTGAGCCACGGTCGTCATTCTATGGCTCGTTCCGTCTCGCATCCAAAAGGCCTTCAGGGACACCTCTCGGATGCCTACCGAGGCCATAGAATCCCAACTGTGCAACAAAACTGGGTTCCCGGGAGACATGCAGGTGTGTCTAGGACCGTTCTGGCTGGGAATGCTAGTGAGAAGTGCCCGGTGGAGGATTTTGCAAAGTTGACCCCTGTGGGCAAAAAATTCATAGTCCCTCACTGAGCAAAACCCTAGTTTCCAAGATGGACCTACATGGTGACACCCGGGCCATGGGACCAGAGGAGAGGAGCACCCCTAGCACTATCCCGATGTCCTGAATCCAACGTAGTCGACGGTTTGTCGATCTGAGCCATGATCGTCATTCTATGGCTCATTCCGTCTCACATCCAAAAGGCCTTCAGGGACACCTTTCCGGCCAGACGTAGTTATTTGGAGATGAATAGTGCAAAAAATGTGCAGTGGTGATAACATGTTTACTGTCTATTGAGTCTAATACTACATATAGGAGCCGCTTAGTAAAATTTGAGATAGAAAGCTCTGTAATTTTAGGATACTGATTCAACCACTCAACAAAGGAGTGTTTTGTAGGTGACTTGAAAATCCCTTCCAATTTTTAGCAATAAAACAAAGAAGTTCAATGTATAGATTTTCAGGCAAGCTTGTCAACCAATCAGACAACCGAATACAGGGTGATAACCACCCCCAAAAAATTCAAGCTATTATAAAACTCTTGTTTATCAAGATAAGGATGGACTATGTGTACATTACGAGAATATAGATGAATGAAGTCGCTTTAATGAACTTGTCCTCTTGCTTTCTCTAGATGTGTTTAATAGAAGGGAGTATTGTCCGAGCTTTTGTTGGTTTACATAAATGTTTATTCCCAAAGTTGAAATCACATAAAACCACTTCCTCAGCTTTTAATTGGCTCTGAATGACATCTTTAACTTGTGTTAGCCATCGATAACGAGGAATATGAAAGGGAAGGTACCTATAGACCCAAGTTTTCGATGATAGAGGTGAATTACCACTTATCAGAGCACGGAATGCTGAACAAAAGGCTAATGGAACACAACGAAGGATTCCCTAGTTCCACTTGTTATTGAAAATGATACTTTCCCTTGATGAAACCAGTAAAAAATATTCCTATATTATAAATGGAAATCCTATTACAATTTTCGTCGGAAGAAAATCATAGACACCTATAGCCGCCATATTTCCTTCTGCAAGCCGCTCACCTATTAGAAAAGCTAATGTAATAGCCCATTTCCCAACATCTTTCCTTTGCTCGACCCTACACTTGTTTTCCATAGGAAACTGCTGCCTCCACATGTAATAACTACATTGTTTTGTCGAAAATTGATCTTCTTCTGCTAACAAATGCAAAATGAAGGATTCATTGTCATTGCTATGAGAAGTTCTAAGGTCAGTTTCTCGTAAAACAGAGATTGTATAAATCCTGTTAAGATCGATATGTTCCATCTCACAAACTGAGAGCTTATTTATCTTAAACATAAACAAAAGAGCTTCATAATGAATATTAGAGAGCTGTTGCTTCACAACTTCAACCTTCTCAGGACGTAGGGGTATAGAACGAGCCATAGAATGACGACCGTGGCTCGGATCAACCAACAGTAGACTCTGTTGGATTCAGGACGTTGGAATAGTGCTAGGGGTGCTCCTCTCCTCCGGTCCCGTGGCCCGGGTGTCACCTTGTAGGTCCATCTTGGAAACTAGGGTTTTGCTTAGTGAGGGACTTTGCAATTTTTGCCCACGGGGGTCAACTTTGCAAAATCCTCCAACGGGTACTTCTGGATAGCATTCCCATCCAAAATCATCCTAGACACACCTACATGTCTCCCCGGAAATTGGTTTTGTTGCACAGTTGGAGTTCTATGCCCCTGACAGGTATCCAACAGGTGTCCTTGAAGGCATTTTGGATGCCGTACGGAACGAGCCATATAATGAAGACCGTGGCTCGGATCGACAAACCGTCGACATCGTTGGATTCAGGACGTTAGGATAGTTCTAGGGGTGCCCCTCTACGCCAGTCCCATGGCCCATGTGTCATATTGTAGGTCCATCTTAAAAACTAGGGTTTTTCTCAGTGAGGGACTGTGTAATTTTTTCCCACGTCGGTCAACTTTGCAAAATCATCCACCAGGAACTTGTGGCTAGCGTTCCCAGCTGGAACCATTCTAGAAACAATTGTATGTCTCCCCGGAACTCAGTTTTGTTGCACGGTTGGGATTCTATGGCCCCGGTAGGCATCCGACAAGTGTCCCTGAAGGCCTTTTGGATGTCGGACAGAACAATCCATAGAGTGATGACCGTGGCTCGGATCAACCAACCGTCGAATCCATTGGATTCAGGACATCGGGATAGTGCTAGGGGTGCTCCTCTCCTCCGGTCCCATGGCCCGGGTGTCACCTTGTAGGTCCATCTTGGAAACTAGGGTTTTGCTTAGTGAGGGACTGTGCAATTTTTTCCCACGGGGGTCAACTTTGAAAAATACTCCGTTGGGCACTTCTGGCGAGTGTTCATAGCCAGAACCATCCTAGACACACCTGCATGTCTCCCCGGATCCTGGTTTTGTTGCACGATTGGGATTCTATGGCCCCGACAGGCATCCAGCAGGTGTCCCTGAAGGCTTTTTGGATGCCAGACGGAACAAGCCATAGAATGAAGGCCATGGCTCGGATCGACAAACCGTTGACACTGTTGGATTTAGGATGCTGATACAGGGCTAGGGGTGACCCTCTCCACCGATCCCATGGCACACGTGTCATCATGTAGGTCCATCTTGAAAACTAGGGTTTTGCTAAGTGAGGGACTGTGCAATTTTTTCCCACGGGGGTCAACTTTGCAGAATCATCCACCGGTAACTTATGGCTAGGATTGCTAGCTGGAACCATCCTAGAAACACCTTCATATCTCCGCGAAAACCAGTTTTGTTGCACGGTTGGGATTCTATGGCCCCGGTAGGCATCCGACAGGTGTCCCTGAAGGCCTTTTGGATACCGGACGGAACGAGCCATCGAATGATGACCGTGGCTTGGATCGACCAATCGTCGAATCCATTGGATTTAGGACTTCAGGATAGTGTTAGGGGTGCTTCTCTCCTCCGGTCCTGTGGCCCGGGTGTCACCTTGTAGGTCCATCTTGGAAACTAGGGTTTTGCTCAGTGAGGGATTGTGCAATTTTTTCCCACAGGGGTCAACTTTGCAAAATCCTCCGTCGGGCACTTCTAGATAGCGTTCCCAGCCGAAACCATCCTAGACACACCTGCATGTCTCCCCAGAACTTGGTTTTGTTGAATAGTTGGGATTCTATGGCCCCAGCAGGCATTCGACAAGTGTCCTTGAAGGCCTTTTGGGTGTGAGATAGAACGAGCCATAGAATGACGACCGTGGCTCCGATCGACAAACCGTCGACTCTGTTGGATTCAAGATGTCGGGAAAGTACTAGGGGTGACCCTCTCCGCTGGTCCCATGGCCCACATGTCATCTTGTAGGTGCATTCTACAAACTAGGGTTTTGCTCAGTGAGGGAGTGTGCAATTTTTGCACACGGGGGTCAGCTTTGCAAAATCCTCCGCCGAGCACTTTTGGATAGCATTCTTGGATAGAACCTCCCTAGACACACTTGCAGGACACCCCGAAGACTGATTGTGTTGCACGGTTGAATTTCTATGCCCCTGGCAGGTATCCGGTAGGTGTCCCTGAAGGCCTTTTGGATGCGAGATGGAATGAGCCATAAAATGATGACCATGGCTCCGATCGATGAACCGTCGACTCCGTTGGATTCAGGACGTTGGGACAGTGCTAGGGGTGCCCCTCTTGGATGATCCCATGGCCCACATGTCATCTTGTATGTGCATTCTGCAAACTAGGGTTTTTCTCAGTAAGGGACTGTGCAATTTTTTCCCATGGGGGTCAACTTTGCAAAATCATCCACCGGGCACTTATGGCTAGCATTCCCAGCTGGAACCATCCTAGACACACCTGCATGATGATGTTGATGTTGATGATGATGATGATGATGAATGTGATGATGATGGTGGTGGTGGTGATGAATATGATGATCATAATGAAGATGATGATGATGGTGATGATGATGATGAGGGTGAGGATGATGAGGATGGGGATGAGGATGAGGGTGATGAGGATGATGATCATGATGATGGTGAGGATGTGGATGAGGGTGAGGATGATGAGGATGATGATCATGTTGGTGGTGGTGATGATGATGAAGATGTTGATGATGGGGGTGATGAGAATGATGATCGTGATGATGAATATGTTGACGATGATGATGATGATGAAGATAATGGTTTACCATGATGATGAGGATGAGGATGAGGGTGAGGATGATGAGGATGATGATGATGGTGGTGGTGTTGAAGATGATGATTATGATGATGATGGTGGTGGTGGTGGTGGTGATGAAGATGATGATGATGGTGATGATGAAGATGATGATGAGGGTGAGGATGATGAGGATGAGGATGAGGATGAGGGTGATGATGATGATTACGAAAATTGTACAATTTATCAAAACAAACATAGGACCATGAACATCTTATTTTCGTTCATCAATACAACATTATCAATGAATATCATTAAACTAGTTAGTTACTTCATTTTCCATGGATTCTGGATGATTACTTTTGCATTATCACAGGTGGAAAATGGGCATACGAAAGAGGTAAAGGACAAACTAGGGTCTTACATACTAGGGTTTAGTATGTATATGGTTTATATCTTCAACGATATTATGAGAGTGAATTCATGACCAACTATTGGTTAGCATATTTTAACAAACTAGGGTATATTTGTTACATATATTTGACCATATGTACATGAAGGCCCAATGAATTTTATTACACTTTAGTTATGCATTCCTTGCCATTCAATCGAACTACATAGATGCTCATGTACGTATAGTTTGATGAAATACAATAGCATTGATGAAATGTGTAGCATCTATTGGACTTCCTCTTACTGTCTGAAAATGTCATAGGATTACATTGATGGTATGCGTAGCATGTTACTATTATGACAGAGGTTATTCAAACATATTTTGACTTATTTTGTTAACTTTTGTTTTTTCCTTACAACATATTTTCCTTGCAACCATAATCATGATCAATGGGTATGAACCCTTGGAGTTGACAACAAACACAATTTTAAATTAGATATCAAATTAGCATGCATGTGCTAAGTTCATTGAACTGTTGAAAGATATTATTAGTTTTTTCCATTAAGATAATGTTTTCATAACACAATGGTGAGATGTTACTTGATCAATGCAATAAATGTAAGAGAATAAATATTGCTTGAAATGTAATTTTATAAATTTCAATAGCATAATTTATCAATTTGTGGAAGAGATGAATCATCACAAGCACAAGTTGAAACTCAAGAGAAAATATGGAATATATTGATAGTCGAATGTTTGTAATACAAAATATGGGAAAGTAGCCAGCCCTCAAATGGCCTGTCAATGTACATGCATCCCTAAGTACAACAATGTGTACATGTATGTCAAAATACATCTATCCAAGACTATGCAACATAAAAAATTAATCTTTCTCTTGTTTTTCCCCTAGTTTCCTCTATTGACCATCTCCCTGGGATCGCTCGGCATCTTAGAAGTCTGCAAAAAAATTCATTATTTTTATCAAATAACTGCACTAATACCCTACCATCAACAAACTTAAAAAATTAACTTATGGCCAAATTATTTATGAAAAACACTCACCAAGTCCTCATGGCGTATAGATGTGAGCAGTGTGCTCATGGAAGGCATCTCTATAGTTGTGCTCTGCAAATAAAACATCATATCTCAATTAATTCAACAATTCAACATTGATCAACATGTTTGGGTAAATTGAATAAAAAAACTTGGTCATTAATGAACATCTCACCGCAAGAGGAGACCCAATCAGAACCATGGATTGAGCAGAGGGGCCGGGCACTTCTGCCGCTAATGGCTACAATCACCAAATTGATAAATAGTTAGACATGCATGAATAAACAATATAGTAACATGGTTAAATACTATGCATTGTGATTGTCCAAATAGTTACCTCCATATGACTCGTGGCTATTGTAGATGAAACACTGTCTGCAGCATCAATGACCTTTGTTAGGTCAGGGGTAGATGGATCTCTCATGTGTCTGCTATAGAGGACATCCACAATCTTTCCAGGAGTGGAGCCTCTCTTGTACACTTGTCCCTTTTGCACGTTGGGACTATGGGGAGATCGAAATGTTGACAGTCTCGAACGTATATTTGCTGGTGGCTACAATCACCAATATTAACGTAGTTAGAAATGCATTGGTCAATGGAATATCATGTATTAACAAATTGAAAATGATGAAATACATACCGATGTATTGTATACGTCAATCAATTCTAAGAAACGGTCTGCCGTCCATTCTGTCTCCGTCGGCATGCTATAGATTGTATTCCCACTGGGGGGGAGCTCACTAGATGAAATCATTTCCATTTGATGGGGATCTACAACCTACAATTTAGAAAATTGTAAATATTAGATCATGTAGCATTAATTAAGTAACATGTGATAAAAAAATAACATGTATTGAAATAATGTCATGCTGAAATAGTTACCTCAACATGAGATGTTGTCACTAAAGGTATGAAAACATCTTGTAACTCACAAGGTTCTACTGCATGAGCCTCTTGGCCCTCATGCCCTTCTTGTGGCAACTACAAGTTTTAAAATCATTAAAAATATTAGCAATCTATATATGTGTATAGTAAGGAAAAATAATTTACAAATGACACTAAATTGTTAACTGGATCTACTCATGTATTAAAATAATGTCATGTTGATATAGTTACCTCATTGTGAGTTGTTGTCACTGAAAGTATGGCAACATCATCATCATCATCATCATCATCATGTGGTGCTGGTGCATGAGCCTCTGGACTATGCTCTGCATCATCAGTGAAAAGGTCTTCAACTCCGTGCCCTTCTTGCAGTAACTACAAGTTTTAAAACCATTAAAAATATTAGAAATCTATATATATGTGTATAGTAAGGAAAAATAATTTAAAAATGACACTAAATTGTTAACCACTTACTTACCTATGTGAAATACCCAGTAAAGGTATCATCTGTTTGGACAAGACCAAAGAAAGGATGGCCGCATACTGTGCATGGGTGGGGCTGATGGCTGTGCTCATGCTGTGTAGGTACAGTGCCACTACTAGATGCTCCTCGGCCACTGGAAGGTGGTGGCTCTACCCCACCGGGAGGTGGTGGATCTACCTCACCGACAGGTGGTGGATCTACTCCACCCATAGATGGTGGCTCTGATGGCCCTACCTGGTACGTACCATGAAGATACGTGCTATGGCGAACAACCGCCTGTGCCAACAGTAGGAATGACTCCTGTGTCTCTGGCACCAACTGATGTGCAGGTGGCACATCTGGCCTGGTTAGCTTCCTACAAGGTGGAGCTATTGGGCGATTGGGATCTATGTGCCTCGCACTGGGACGTTGTTGAGGCATCCCCATCCCAACACCTAGTACTCCAAGATATCAAAATAGTTAGCATGCTTCCCCAGCACAAACTCTGCGTACATCTTTCTCAGAAAATACAAAGGGATTTCCCTATTGTTGTGTGGTGGTGCATCAAACACCATGTACCATCGGTCCATCCAGTTATCTATGAATGGTTGATATGTACACCACTCGATAGAAATGTTCCTTTTGTTTGCATTAGGGACTTCATCATTTCGTGGATCTCTAAATAGGGAAAAGATTTGTTCTTTTGATATTTTCAACTTCTTCACTTCTCTGTAGCTAAGTCCATCTACATATTCTTGCCTCTTTCTTTCTATGAATGTGGCAATATCTTGCAAAGCACCATTAGACCTACTAAAGGTCTCTATCATTGCATCCAAATTGGATGCAAGCATAACATGCCTGTCATCAACAATAGTAATTAAGGCTCGAATTTCTCTAAGCCTATGAATTTCTATTTGGATGTCAGAGTGGGCATCCATGGTCGTCACTGCAAACAAAAAATAAAAATAAAAATCATTAGAAACGTATACATGTGCTATAATGGCATCTCTAAAAAATGAGAAATGTACAAACTTTGAGCAAGAACGAATACATTACAAACATAAATATCATCTCAGGCATACATTACAAACATAAATATCATTTCATATGACCATTGCAGGCATACATTATGGGTCATTGAGGGCACAAGGGTGGAGACCATGCAGGCATAAAGACCATGATGATGTGGAAAAGATATGTATTTTTATTGGTTAAACTGAGGTAGCCTATTGATGGACAGAATGAAGACATGATGGTAGAATGATGAAGAGATGACTGATGATATGGGCATAATGTTGTGATGTGCATATGGACAGTGTAAAGTGTATGAATGGAGATATGGCAGCAAATTGATATGACATGAATAATGATGACATAATGAAGATGTGATCTGATTAGTGATATTTGCTGATGGACATAATGAAGTTATATTGAATAATGAGTGCTTGATGAGAATGATGAAGTGCTTTGGAAACAAACAAGGGCTTCTGGTTGATGATGTATGTAATCTGCAGACTTAAGAAGAGTTTGAAATATCATTTGTAAATCTATGGTTGTTGGGGCGTTGGTGCATCCCAATGAGTTGCAACTGATAGAATTATCTTGTGAATAGGATTGTCATTGATGACAACATTAATGACAAAGATGTAGATGGCATGACGATAAGCAAACAAGGTGACTTGACAAGGACTTGGAAAGGACAAGACAAAAGACAAGGTGATGGGAATTGGCATACCTAATGAGCCAAATGACCCATACTGTGGTCATTTGGAGTTGGTCCAAATACCCAAGAAAAGGATGACTTGGAGATAACAAGTTACATGGACAAAGAAGCTTGAAGTTGACACTTGGCAAGGAGATTGCGGGAATCCCTTATGGCATCTGCGGGCATCCAGAAATGAAGTTGATGGACATGCGGGCATGTGCACAAGGTGACATGCGGGCATCTTGAAGATGCATATGCGGGCATGTTTGTGGAATTTGCGGGCACCCTGGAGGCATGGCAAAGACCCCCATGCGGGCAATTGAAGAAGGTCTAGCTGCAGGCATGTTTAAAGGCATAAATATGGACCTTGCGGGCATGAGTTACAAGCTAGTGCGGGCATGCTGGAAGCAAAAGAAAATGGTGATGATGTGGGTATGAAGACCACGTTTAGGTGGGAAAAAGAAAGTCTAAATAAATATATACATGTATATATTTATAATTTATGAGGTGTTTATGAAGCAACAATAGAAATTAGAGTTTAACCTTTATCTTTGGATTAATTGGGGCTACAGTATGCTGATGTACAAACTAATATGTTGATGATATGTATGGACAGAATGAATTCATGATTATTGGGGCTACATACGATGAACAAAATGTTGATCTAGGGCAGCATGAAACAAGGACATAATGCTTGCTTGGGTTATGGCAATTAATGATAATCAGAATGATGTTATAGGTAGATATGTTGGGTGGCAATGATGATTGATGTGATCAGTGAGCCATTGTGTCTAACAAGGTGGATGTAAAATTCATTAAAATTTTAAAATTTTAAGTTTTGGCATTTCATTTACAATTATTTTTAGGTGACAATGATTATTGATGTGATCAGTGAGCCATTGTGTCTAACAGGGTGGATGTAAAATTCATTAAAATTTTAAAATTTTAAGTTTTGGCATTTCATTTACAAATATTTTTAGATTAGGGCAACATAACAATTTATAAACTTAATGACGAGATGAGGCAATGATTGAGATGCTTACCTTTCCAATCGTCCTTGCAAAATGAATTTGAGATTCTTGAGCCTCCAAATCTCCTCGGTTGAGCTTCTCCAATGCATTTTGGGAAGGCGGGATCGCTCGAGTGTTCGTGTTTGGGTAAAATAGTGGGTAAAAAAGTGTTGTGGTCCACGACACTATTTTTTTTTGTTATATTAACCACAATGCTCGAGCGTTATGTATCACCATAACGCTCGAGTGTTTTGTAATCCTATCCTACATGTTAAATGACATGGCAAGTTCGGAGCCCGCCATTCCTAGTTTTACATAACGCGAGAGCATTGTGCATTTACACAATTCTCGCGCTTTTCGCATTTACCCAATTGCATCTAAAAGGTCCCTCAACTTCGTGCGAGGGCCCTTTGTTGTTGGTACTCGCTAGGATGCACCTGTTTCAATAGTTGGATGATAAAATGATCTAGGAAGTGAGACATCCCATCTATTCCGAAGCTAGCAATAGTGAAGGATTTGGGAAAATTTTTGAGGCTGGGCCAAGGGCATTTTCCAAAACCTTTGGCAGTGTCACTTTATCATTCCAATGAAGAAACCTGCAAATTGGACCCATTGTGGCCATAAATGCTGCAAAGTACCTGAATCTTCTTCGCCCTTCTTCATACTGCCTCTTCGGCTCTTGACAATTTCTCCGTAATTATCTTGTATTCTTTCCATTCTTACCATTTTGTTCAGCATTCCTGATATTGATGATTGAATATTAGCAACTAAGACTTGCAATTCTTTAGGTCTGAGGTTGGATTCGCAATTTTTCTAACTCTAGATTTAGGTTGTTCTCTTAGATGCCATGGATTAATATCATTTGTTATGTTTAATTTACATACTCTAGAAACAATGCACATTTCTCTATTTTTATAATAGAGTTGCATGACATAAAAGGAGACTATACATTTTATGTTTATTACTAATGCCTTTAACGCTCAATCTGACCATATTTGCAAAAGGAATGCTCAACCAACAATTTTAATCCAACTAAGTAATAACTAGACTCAAAGTTTCATGCTATTAACAAGAAATAGAGCAACAAGGAAGAATAATACATACCATGAGAAAGCATAGCCAGATTGTTCAATTTGGATAAAAACCCGCTCTCAAGTGAGAATAATCTCATTGGGGCACAAAAGTAAGGGCAAGGGCCAAGCAAAGTCTTTACATTCGAATGGCCAAGGCCGCTAGCCTTTCAAGTCTCCTCATTTTTTGTTAAAATTGATAAAGAATGCAGTCTAGAGAGCACGAACATGACAGTGCAATGCAGCGTATAACTCTGGAGCATATGAAGGCATCCATTATATTCGTGACCTATGGAGTGATGACTTTTTTGCATGGCCTAAACGTGACCAGTTGTTTCCGGTTGCATGCTTGCATTGCCTGAATGTTTCAACATGGCTAGGTGCACGACCTGACCTTAACGTGGCAACAGAGAAACACTTAATCTCATGCTTAAAAAATGTAGCCATTACTAATAAAAAAAAAGTTTCAATTTGTAACTTACTCACTTTAATAAAAATAAAAAATATTAAAAACACAATGCTAATTGCCCCATCTAAGGCTGGTTTTGCTAGGTTGCACTCGCCTTGCTTGGTTGTATTTCCTTTCACAAGAGTTTGTGTACATTTATTTATAAGACCAAAATATATGGGTTCATTCTTTCTTTATTTAATTCAGTTAATGAAATTTTAAAAGCCCTAGTCTATACTTATCAGTTTGTGTAATTTTCCAGAAGAGTGCAAAACGACCATAAAGAAGGTAAGCTTACCTTATGTCAGATTCAAAATAAACATAAGGAACTACAATTTCATTGACCAAGCAGCCTGAAATTTTGCAGTCAAAGAGGACATGGAATTTGTAATGGTGAATTATTATATTTTTCTTAAGATAATTTCAAAGAAGAAGAAATTAAGTAGAGGAAAACATGTTCCTTAATGTGAATTAGTTGATGAAATCTTAAGTCCTGCCACATATCCTAATCTTAACAAATTCAATGCATGCAATTTCCTTTTAGAGTGTAAAACCCAATACATTTTAACCAAAGTTTTTCCTTGCATTTTGTCTTCTGGCCAATAACCTTTTTGGAGGCCTTATTTGGCCCTTTTTGAGGCACGATGTTACCTATACTGTTTACGGTAGGGTGTGTCATTTTCGTGATGTTGGCTTGAACATGTTCACCCTTTGTCATTGCGTGCAGCGGTCAAATTTGCACCCGTCCTAGCCCTTCCAAAGCCTTTTAGCCCGTCTCAGAAGTGTCAGAAAAAAATTAATCGTAAAAAAAAATTTAAAATTTAAAATTTGCTCGTCCAGTTAGAAGGTCTAACTAAACATGAACCTTTCAAAAGAAGGGCAACTCTTTCGATTGGTCGTCCATATCATCATTGATTTTTGGTTACAAGAATAGCGTATTGAATCAGTCGTTCCATATTTTGAGTAAAGTGTAGACCATAAAATAGTCACTTCACGAATTTCAATATAAAAAAAACCTACCAAATTGCAACCTGGACCTATAGACTATACTCTCAAGAAAATTCAGAACTTAATTGTCCTTCCACGCAATTCGTGCCTGTTTGTACACATAATTTCAGAACTGAATCGCCTTCCACCACATATCATCATCCTCGGTTTCGGTGAGAGGGATGCAGAAGGAAGCTCATGTCACTCAGTGAATGGGAGAAGACGTTTCTTCATTGAAAAATGATTTCAAAACACTTAGTCTATAGTGCCAATTGAAAACGACCACATGTTTGTACCTTCGCTGCGGCTTTAGCATAAAAATATACCTGTACAAGATTCATTTTTCTAGTATGTCGAAGATATGTAGGATTTTTGTAGGTTTTGACCATCCCTTTTAACAATGTTTCCTCAGAAATTGCTAATTTTGCTTCTTTGCCGTTCATTTCTCTCACCTATCAGAGATAGGCAGGATTACTGCAGGTTTTGACGAGTTTTTTAACAATGTTTCCCTCAAAATTGTTAGCACTAATTTGTCCAGATTTCTGATCATGCAGTTGTTCGCATCATAATATGCAAGAAAGAATCCTAGGAAGAGGGTAAGTGGGATATGTTAGAATACCTAGGATTGCTAGAAGGAGCATTGAAGGAATTCTATGATGAAAATAAGCAGGAAATAGGACAAGATAAATCCCTCAACTTTAATTATTTTCTTTGGCTTTACAGATGCTATGATGCATCAAACACGACCTTGAGCGATTTGAGAAATCTTTATGGGCATGTTTCAATGTAAAGCAATGTAAGCCTTTATGGGCGTAGAGGGATCCATTTCAAATCGGGTTGACATGGAAAAAAATAAATTGTATGAAGTACTGGAGATAGACCCCACAGCGTTTGCAAAAGACATAAAGAGGGCACAAGAATATAGTGGGAATATTTTAAATTCCCGTTATTGCTCCCGCCTCTAAAATTTACAGGATTTACTATTCACAGATACTATTCTGAAAATATGTTCTCATACACTTTCTTTGAAGATTCAATGTCTTTAGGAGCCCAGATCAATTCATGAAACTGTTTCTATCTTGGTGCTGGTTGTTGCTTCAACTTTTAGATCAATTCTCAAGCCTGCTTCTATCTTGGTGTTGGTTGTTGCTTCAACTTTCAAATTTCAGTTGCTTGCTTTAGGTATTTTTCCAAAGAATATTTTACTGTATTTTTACCTCAACCATATTTAATATGAAATGGTTACCATGGAGGCTTCAACTTTGTGTTTCCAGTAATATTGGCAATATTTTAAATATTGATGTTTAGATTTTATAGCAATTTTGGTTAGTGATGTGATTCGGTGGATTGTTATAAATCAATCTTTTGCTTTGCTAACTTTGTTCTCGCTTTGGTGATAACATGAGCATATGTTTATTTAGGATCAGGTAGTTTCATTTGCACAGGTTCGCTAGATTTGTTAATGCTTGACTTCTGGTGCCACTTAGACTAACTTAACTTCACAGAATTACATTTTTCCATTGAAGTGTAATTATTTTTATAACTTTTCATCATTGAAGGGTTGGATGTTTACATGCCCTTCCAAAAACAATTAAGACCATCCCTTCAAATTTTACCACTGATCGCGTGGAACGAGCTTCAAGATGCATGCATAGTTTCCGGTAGTTCCAGCTGTGGTGTTACATAAGAAGCATGCAATGTAACATGACCTCCCAAAATTCCATTATGCAAATTCATACGTTTTCTTCCTCTCTATTCAATTCATACAGGAAATGGAGGCATGGAGCATGGAAATAAAGTTGATATATGCTTGCCATCTGAAGAACACAGATTGTTCTCCATGATCCGAAGAACATGAAACACGAGAATTTTTTCCAACCTTGTGTGCACGTAGGGCATGGAAGTTCTTGAGGGAAATATTCTTGTGAGAAGGTGCAGAGACGACTTCTACTCTCAAAGGTTTCCTGGTATTCACGCAATTCACATTGGTATAGTTTATTCCACCTGACGAGATTCTGTGTATATCATATGTTTTTTTGTTGTGTGAGCCACACTTTCTACTTTCCTCCTTATTGAACATCACTTGTAGTGATTCCCTCGCCTAAGTTGTGCAATTCGTGCTTGCCCATTTTTTGAGCATGAGTACCAACAGTTGCTGTGATTCCCTCACCTAAGTTGTGCAATTCATGCTTGCCCATTTTTTTAGCTTGAGTACTAGTAGTTGCTATGTTTTGGTGGATTTGTGTCCAATATGGGATAGAAACAACTCTGCTTCTATCATAGTCTGCCATGTTCATAGCAAGATTAGGTATCTAGTTAGTAACATTGGTTTACAAGAATACAAAATTACAATTTCCCTTTTTAAATATCAAAATCAAGTATCATTGGATGCTAATGCAGGAATGGTTCTCAATGTTCTATTGATTGTTGGTCTCTTCTTTTTTCGAAAGTACCTGACATGGCTGGTGATCAGCTGGTGAGATTTTGTAATTCTTGTAATAATTAGTACAAACTACATAAGTTTTTTAATTTTATTTTTTATGTCCAATGTTTTTTAAAACAAAAACCTTATCTAACGTATTTCATGTTGCATGCAGGACAAAATAGAGAACAAATCAGAGTTTGAGACTTCATCACATCTTCTCTATGTCTTTTATGTTGATGTTTCAGTTGGAGAGGGAAAAATTAAGGTACAAATCCTTTGGGTTTTAGCATCAATATCCTTTGAATTCCCCCTTCTTGTAGTATGTCTATGCATTAATGCATCAATATCTTACTTGATTTAGCCCTCTTGCCACTTGCTTTCACTGTTCAACAATTTTCCTCCAATTCTTATGCTGTTACTGAATTTCAAACTCAAAATGATACTCTTCTGATTCAATGCAATCCTACTTTTTTTACATAGCCTCCTTCCGTTAATGGCATTTTGATTCTTATTTCATGTTCATTTCAACAAACTTGAATGATGCACAGAGCTTGCTTCAGAATAGGATAGTATAAAACATTGTCTATAAAGGTGATTTTCTTACAGCTAATACAAAGATCTTGATGCATGGAAGACTGCAATCCAAGCAAACAAGCAACAAAACAAAATAAAAATATTTAACCTTATTCAGTAAAAAAATCCACTTCCTCTAACTGTAAGTCTTCAATTACCCATATTAGTATACAAGCAAAAAAACTAGAACTTTTCTTGATTCAACTAGATAAATAGATCCATAGTCTAATACTATGGACACTGTGAACTTCAAATTTTGCATTGGTTTTATTTATTGACAACTTCAATAAAAAAAAATTGCAGGATAGGTTTCGTTTGCTTCTAGTGCAACAATTGGGTAGAATTGATGCTATTTTGTCCAATTGCACCTATATTTTCAAATATGCTAGTAATTGTCTATTACTGTTTCTCTAGCTAAATTTTTTATCAAAGAAAATCTATATGGAAACATTGTGCCCACACATAGAATTATGTCCTTAAATATTTCTTGGCTTACATGTAAACAGATACCAGACACCAATATACAGATCCACAAATTCGTAGGGAAACTACACCAACACTTCCTAAGAAACTAAGACCAGTTCGAATAATTCTTACCCATGACAATTTGAAAATAATAAATAAATTTGAATATGCCTCTAGGTTTCAACGAAAAATGTCATTCATATAAGATCCAATCACCCCAATTAGTTACAAGTAAACATGCAAACCTGGTGATTTTTTGACTTAATATTAAGGGTAATATGAACACTTGGAGGTCTCAAAGAGTTCCAGGAGATTTTTTGACTTAATATTAAGGGTAATATGAACACTTGGAGGTCTCAAAGAGTTCCATTGCTCACTTGGCTGTCTTATATATATTTTACTAAGTAAACTAACCTCCCAAGAAAAAAAACTCAACAATCAGAACCTTCATGAGTAGATTAATCACTTAGATAGGTCATGTGCCCTCCAAGCCAATGAAGAAACCGTTCAGAAGCCCAAGCCAACGATCTCATCAATCCTTTGTTTATTTGTTTATTGCAAAAGAAGGAAGCAACGATTTTCCAATAGTTTCCCTGATCCTTTAGATTCATTGGATGTCATTTGAATATAAGTCCCTCACTACAATTTTTGAGTTTGTTATTGCACTTGAACAGGAAAGCAGTATTTTTAATTTGGCCCAATATCCAAAATATTCATTACATGAAATAATCTAATGAACCAATCTAGGCTTTTTTGGGGAGACAAAGGAATTTTGTTCGCCACATTGGAAGTGGCCAGACCTTGGAGTATTTTGACAATGAATATATATATTGGTATTTAGTTTAAACCGAGAAAATGTCAATACTTGCACCATATTTAAGCTACTTTTGGATTAAAACATCTCTGTCTTCTATTTAGACAATGAATGAATAAATTGGTATATTAGGTTAATGTCAGTAAATATATTTATTTACATTATATTTTTGTTGCTTTTGGATTAAAACAATATTTCCTGGTCACCTATGTTAAGGATATGTATTAAATAAAATTAAATTGCTAATGTGCCATCCAGACAAAAGATTGATAAAGAGAATCAACTTACCTCGGCTCAGTGCTGAGAAAAATGTTTTGGAGGGCTGTTTTGGATTTTTTGTGTCAGTCTTTGAGTCCAACAATGTTTGGTGACCATAGGTAGTGATCTTCAAATTAATTACTATATTTTTTAGTAGAAAATGTATCTTTCACCTCTTAGCTATTTTCCAAGATCAGTGACTTCCATCTTATTCTTTTGTTTGTCTTCAAACTTTCAAACTTTGCACGTTTCCAAGATGGGTTCGAGTCTCAGGTTTTTGTGATTTGGTAGGATTTTAAATGTTAGGATTTTCACCTTTTATTCTCTGTAATGATATGAAAAGGTCATCATTATTCCTTATTCTTTGTTTAGGAAAATTCAGGAATCCCGCTTTGAGGCCATGTTATACCAATAAAACAAAGCGTGATTTTTGTGGCAGTGCAAATAATGAAGGGAATGCTATGCATAGCTTCTGCACCGATCCAAGTTTGGATTTATTTTGGGATTCATTTTCTTATGCTGCATGCTAACATTTCTGAGTTATTTATTCTAGCGGATATATGCTTAGACTAAGTCATGCACATTACAATAGGTTAAAAAGTAAATTATTTCAATTGATTTTATCTAATATAAGGTACTAGGCAGGGACTTGAAGCTTAGCTTCTATCAATTTTGTTTTGTTATATATTGAGATTTACTAAGTTCTATAAGATTAGATACATAAGCATAATTTTTTCGGTATCGTTTTGTATTATATAAGCATTTAACTTAATGCCATATTTTATTAATTAAAAAGGATGATTTTAACTAATAAGTTTTCGAAAAATTAGAAACATTTTTGCCATCAAACTCTAATATTGATTGGGAATGGATTTAACCTCTTAGACCAAAACATCTACATAATGAAAAAAGTTTTACCCATGGTGTTTAAAATATAATAATAATAATTATAACTATGAACAAAACATCTACATAATGAGAAAAGTTTTACCTGTGGTGTTTAAAATATAATAATAATAATAATAATAATGACTATGAAGTTGTGAATACATTTTTTTGACTGAACTGATCCAGAGGACACAAAGAAGCTATTTTGCAGTTGTGTGGTTGTTTGTTATGTGCATCTCCCGCCAAGTATCTTGTTTTGAATAAGAATGCTAGGCTCTGTTCATGACCAAGATTTTTTGATCCATGATCATTTGCAAGCATACCATTTGAGATTTCTTGCAAATTTTAGTGATAGAACTTAGTATTTTATCTAAGGATGGAGCCATGATCATGTTTTGATGCTAAATGCTTCCTTATTAGACTCCGAAAGGTTCCTCAATACGATTTTTAATTTTTTTAATAATTTTGTAATAAACAGGGAAGACCTTTATGGTCAATTCTGATAAGAATATGGATAGTTGATCCGAATTTTACTTTGATCTATGATCAAAGTATTATTAAACAATGTTTTAAGAAGTTTTGTCTGAAGGTATAAAAACTTCTGAAGTAGAATGGATTGAAGTTCTGAAGGTTCTCAACAGGTGCCCGGAAAAGTAGCACGAGTGGGCGAGAGTGTTTTGTGAACATCAAAGGTCAAAGCAGAGGATGATGAAGGTGGGTCGAAATGACGTGTGGGAGAGTGGGTTCTCGGAAGGGAAAACGTGTGGAGAAGCATAGGGGCACTGCTGGATCTACTTCTTGATTCTGTTTTTCTCACAGCGAGGGTTTGCTAGAGTGATGTGCAAACTGCAAACCGAGTAGACCTAACGGCCTTGATTTATAGTACAATATAGTTTACCCAGGTTTGTCACTTTTACTCAAACAAGTTTTACCAGAACTTTATACCTCCGGGAACCCATTGGTTTATCTGGATGTGGAAATAATGGGCAAGAATTATGGAAGGATGGCCATGAAACAATGGTCGTGGCTAACAAATATTAAAGAGACCCTTTCCAAGATTGTTGAGTGGTACTCTGAGCAACTTTATTCTCACTCGACCAGTTTCGAGCCTGTCATGAGCGTTCTCTGTGAGACGGTGGCATGCTATGAAACAGATGGGAAAGGAAGGAGAAGAATGGATGTTATGCTTTATAAAATTCATGCTGAATTTATATTGCGATGGGGTGTTGAATACCTGAAGAATACATAATTATCGAGTGGCAGCTCTGTATGAGGAGGATACAATAAATGTTTGTACGCAACTGGAGAACGTTATGGGCCTCTTGAACGGGTTGAAATCCTTTTGCATGCAGCTCCCATAGACTATACAGAACTGGTGAAGCAACTTAGTGATTTGAAGAAGGGGTTTTTCAATTACCAAACTCTGTGTGAAGTAGTCTAGTATGAGAAGAACAACTGGAGAAAGCTATGCATGGAGAAATGGATAGAATATGGGAAGCTATTGCAGTTGGAGAACGATCGCTTTGAGTGAGATTGACAAATTGTATTCCTATGTTTTGAAAATGATGTCAGCGGGAAGCTCCTCATAGGCAGTCGACAAGACGAATCCGCAAGAAGAACCGGGCCCTTAAATAACATCTTCGGTGTAATTATCCCATCCAATAGAGATATGAAAGGATAAATCTCAGCTTTAAATATGAGAATGGAGAGCCTATAAAAATGTATTCTTGGAAAAGAATAGACTTTGTTTGTTATAATAGAAATAACAAATCATTGATAGTCTTTGAGGGGAGGGATTTCAATATGATATAAAATGTGGGTATGAGTAGGCTTAATTATAATTTGGGTGAACCTAATGGTTAAGAACATGTGTTTCCTTCTAGGAGGTCATAGGTTCAAATAGTGAGGGATAGGGTATATACAACTCTAAAAGCTTTAACAGATACACCAAATTAGTTGTGACCTTAAAATAGAAATTATTATTTAAAACACAATAAAATGATATATAACATTATTAACTTTTAATTGTAGAGTAAAATAAATGTCATTGGGGATTTTATATTCAAAATTGTAAGGGTATGATTTACAATATGAAGGAGAGAGTACTTAATGTTTTCTAGCAAAAACCTTGTTGCCAGTAACTATTTCTTCAACCCCCATACTTGATAAATCAAATCAAGATGACACAGTTACTGGTTTAGAGTAGCAAGGATTGAAGTTGCCTCAATCAGTTCTAAGTTGTGTTCAAGTGACGAGTTAGTGAGGCAGTCCATACTTGCATTGAATTTGTTCTACAGGTTGATTTAATGGCACTGTATTCACACTTATCCAACATTGAATTCTATGCCTATCTAGTTAATTGTCATCGCATGGAGTTGCATAAAAAAACCGTTAAGTGTCAAATTTTGTGGTGAGATCCAAAATCCTGAAAGCCCAAGATCCAAAGGTCCGACGAGATGACAAGTGGCAATAGTTGAGTGGGAATCAAAGAGCTCACATCGGAGGTGATATATTGGAGGTGAAGTTCGATGGATGAATCCCGACAGTGCATTGAGAATGGTGTATCGGGATTTGTGGATGAAGTGTATAAGAGGGAGTCCCAAAAGTGTTCAAAGCAGAAACTTGATGGTGCAAGTCCGACAGAGTATCGGGGGTGTTGTATAGGAGCTGACAGAATGTGCATTCAAGAAAAGTCCCGATGGAGCAAGTATGATAGTGTATCCGACCTAGCATATCGATGTTGTTCTAAGATGTGATTGTTGGAGGAAGGTCTAAGGGAGTAATGCCGATGTGTCACGTGCGTCTCAAATTCTACATTTTGGTGAATGCAGTGAGGAGAAGTTTCTGAAAGACTGACTGCTGAAGAGAGACAACCAATCATATTGTATTGAAGCGTTGGTATTAAGGAACCAAAAAGAAGGCCACAGAAAAAGGGTCGATTTATGATAATTGATGGTTAGATCCTAACTTCGGATGATGGCATAGTTGTTTAAGTTCTATAGTGTTTCAGAGGTTTGTTCTAATGATGATTTAGTCATTGGTTTAAATCCTATATTTTGGTGACCAGAAAGTTGTAATGTTTAAATTATATTATGTTGTTGCATTCAAGTTTAATTGAAAAAGAGGGAAAATCCAAAATTGTGATTTTTCGTTCATTTTGTGTTTGTTCTTTTGTGTAATCATTCCCTTGTTTTGATTCCTTCAAAGTGGCATCAGAGCTAGCAAGCGCTCATGCCCTCCATTGTTGAGCTAGGTTAAAGCTTTGTTTGGTATTCTTATGTGTGTGCATACCTATTTGGTCACATAGTGGAGTAGATAGAACTCTTTGTTTTTTCAATGAAGGTTTGTGACCTGGTTATCAGAGGAGGGAGTCGAAAGAACGAGTCTTAACTCACTAAGGAGTTAGGACATTTTTGAGTTGTGTACCTGTGATAAAATGGTACTGTTGATGATTGCATCAAGCAACAATATTTGATAGTTGTAGGTCCCTATTTTGATAGGAAATAATTATGATTCCTGGTTTAATAGAATGAGAATCAGACTACGTTCTCAAGATCTTTGGGGTTATGTAACAGTTGGGTTTCTTTAACCTGAGTTGGCTCTGAGTTGGAATCTTAGTTGGCTCTATCGAATGTAGAGCGTGATGAGTTGAAGGAGAACATGAAGATTAATAACAAGGCTCTTGGTCTTATCCAACAAGGATTGGATGATGAAAATTTTCCCAAAGTGTCAAGTGCAGAGTCTTCCAAGAATGATTGGGACATCCTTAAAACTTGTTCAAGTGCAGAGTCTTACAAGAACGGTTGGGACATCCTTAAAAATTATTATGAGGGTGTATCCAAAGTGAAGACTGTCAAGTTGCAAAACTTGAGGAGAGATTTTCAAAATATCACAATGGAGTCTAAAATTGTGGATCAATTCATGACCTAGGTTATTAAAGTAATTAGTCCATTGAGGTAGTATGGAGAAGATCTTTCGGATCAGAGAGTGATTGAGAATATTCATAGGAGTTTTTCCAAGAAGTTTGATGTTATAGTTGCAGCCATTTAGGAGACAAAATGCACTATCTAGATGTAGCTAGATGAATTTCCTAGTTTCTTAGTAGCACATGAGTTCAGGATGAGTAGATACAAAGATAATCCCTTGGAGAATGCCTTTAAATCTCAGTTGTAGATTTCAAGAGGCAAAGGAAGAGGAAGGTCTAGTGGCAGAGGTAGAGTTGGCAGAAACTCTTACGAAGAAGTTAAGAAAGATGATTGAGTCTTATATGTTTTAACTCTATATTTTTTATGTGTCTTTATTATTCATTGTTGAATCCATATAAGGCACTGATCTTGGCTATAAGGCTAGTAGAAGGGTGATTATAAGTACTCATTCCTCCATTAGGTACTCTCCCTTGGCTTCGGAAGTTACCCAAAGAAGTTAAGGAGGTAGACTGAGGTGAAATTGGGTATTACCTCCTCTTATATGCTTACCATAACTAGCACAAGTCCATACATAGTCTGCTTTGAAAGGATTGCAAGTTTGAGTGGTAACAAAGTGGTAGGAGTTGCAGTGTTCATCATTTGAGGATCTTTGGGTGCATGACATATGTTCATGTACCTAAAGAAACAAGGAGAAAACTGGATGACAGAAGGGGAAATGTATCTTTATTGGATATAGTGAGGAGTATAAGGCTTATAGGATTTATAATCCCATTAACAAGAAGTGTGTGGGGTTTATGGAAGCAGGGGATTTTGATGGAAGTGTTGATAAATCAGTTGCAAGGGGAGTTGTTATATCACATGGAGGAGATGATGATGGAGAGGATCAGGTCTTACATAGTGGCATCAAATTCCACATTCTAATACACCTATGTCAAGCTTACTTAGAAGTGTTGGGTCACAGATTTGTCCATATTTTCATCACCTATCGACATGTATTTCATCCCTCTTCTTCCTAATATTATCCATTTATCATTCCATTTTTCATCCATTTGCTGTAACTGCACGTAAAATACCATATTACTTCCATTGATGCTTTAGTGGTTAATCATGATTATTTTCCTTTATTTTTGATGAATTGAATACTATTATGCATAATTTTACTGATGATGGTTTATGGAGTGATTTGTCATATTAATAGAAACATCACTCATGGTTCAAGCTTCCAAAGTTGGTATACTAGCACACGTCCACATGGATATTTCACAACATGGTTTCATCTTATGATTACTTATGTGGATTTGTGATTTCAATTCGTTCCCAAGTCCAACGTGGCAACCTCCAGCTCATGATCGAACGACATTAACCAGAAAAGCATGCTAGATAACAACACATTGATTTGCGGGCATCTGAAGACAAATCTCAAAAATATGGGACACGGGTTTTGTGCACAACGACCTCAATTACCTGACACCTGATGAAATTTCCAAACAAAGCTATGGTTTGAGCTATACAGTTGGTTCTCTAAACGTGTAATTCTCAGATTTATTGTTGCGGTCGGTTTTCCAAATTAGCAATTGGTTGAAACATATCACAAGTTGGGGATTCAGTTTCTCATTCTCCTGAGAGCATTTTATGTATAAATATGTAATCATTCTGATGTATTAGGAGGAGAGAAATAAATGTTATGCTGTAGAATTTGATCCAGACTCTGATGTAATTATTTCATTCTGATAATACATGCTGGCAGTTTCTTAATTATGGAGTTGTAGACTTTCATTGTGGAGTTCCAGCTCTGCTTAGTGGAGGAAGGGCCCTCTTCCCTGAGCAGATGCTGATAGTGTTGGTTGTTATTTTGCAGGTTTGTTTATTATTCAGTTAATGCTTTGATTCATTAGATTTATCATAGTTGCATGATTTCATTCATTAGATTTCTCATAGTTGCTTTTATGTTAATTTCTTTTTTATAGATCGTTGGCCAACATAGCATTTCTTTCACATTTATGCAATTAGATCTTGCTTCATAAGAATTAATTTTGTTAGAAGTGTGATTAGATTTACATTTTGGTTTTATGAATAGGTGTAAGGTTTCATTTATTTTCAAGAAGGTGTGATCTAGTTTATAAAGAGTTTCGATTTCATACCAATAGATAAACAGTGTTAGGTAGAAATTGTGCTTGCATAGATCTTGCACGATAGCTTTGAAATAAAATACTTCCTCGGGTTGATAATTTATGTTCTGGTAGTCATCAGTTGTTTAATTAATTAGACAATTAATCCACCCAACATTTTGGCATCATTGCCGGGGAAGTTATCAATAGTGCAAAAGTACATTTGATATTGTTTCGTAGATGCATTGTTAAAGTAAAGCATGTAGGTTACATGATTACTTTTCAGTTTATTGAATTTGCTTTGAGTGTGAATTTTCTCTTTTTTTTGCATTTAGTTTCATTTAATTTTTAATTTTTGGAGCTTAAATATTATCATTCTCCTTAGTGGTGTTGTAATCACCACCCATTATACTAACCCATCGACAAGAACATTCGAAGGAGGAGCCTCCAGATAACACATGAAGAATCTAATGAAGAGATGACAGGTAAGAAAGATGCAGAAGTTGTTACTTTCGAATTTCCCATCAGAGATTCAGGAGGAGTGGAATCAATGAAAGCATTCCCCCGCATGTTCTACCAAATTTTCATCGTTTGGAAAATGAAGACCATGATGTATTTTTATTTGAATTTGAAGTGCTTTGTAGAGGATATGATCGTACTAATGATCAGAAGTTGAATGTGTTTCCCCTTACTCTAAAAGGAACAACCCTCCAATGGTTTATGAGCCTCGATGGGAATTGTATACAAACTTAGGAAGACATGAAACATGTATTCTTGAAAAGGTACCAAGATTATTGCAGGGTCAATGAAGACATCTTCGAAATGACACAAGCAGAAGAAGAGAGTTTGGAGTATTACATGGAACGCTTTCAATACAATCTTCAAAGATCCAAACAAAGGAAACTGGGGAAAGAGACCTTAAAAACACTCCTACTTAAAGGAATCCATGTTGAATCTTTAGAAATATTAAATCTGATGGGAACAGGTGATGTATTTCAGTTAGCATATGATGCTATTTGTAAGTTATGTAGAAGGTATTCAAGAGGAAACTTCAAGACTGGTAAGAATTCTAGTAATCCTTATTTTCAATCTTTGAAATCTGCTACAAGAACAAGAGTTATGGAAGTTGAAATCAGTAATTTATTTGAAAATTCTAATGTTGATATTGTTGATGTAATTGTAACTTCGGAATGTATTTCCATATATGTATATTGTATTCCTATAGAGATGTTATTATTCCTCTATACGAAAGTGTCGTCATTTATATTGTAAGTGTCGTAACTTATACTTGATGGGTTATTAGACCACCTTGATGGAGTCGGCCCTGTATAAGTCATGTGGGTTAAAGGGTTATTAGACCACCCTATTGGGGGTCGGCCCTGTCAGCATTATGCTATGTGGTTAAGTTGAGGCCGACCTAGTAAAGGTTATTAGGCAATTCAAGTCAAGTATAAATAGAGTGCGGGAGGCACTCTATTTGATCATTCACTTTTTCACTCATACTCTCATTGGAGAGTGGCGCACTTGTGGAGGAGGAGAAGCTGCTGCTAGGAGAAGACTATCTCTTATGCTTGCGTTGTATCATTTCTCTATCTATCTCTGAGGAAGTTGTGGGGTTTTTCACCTTTATGGTTTTCCCTAGTGAAACTCTATGTGTCTATTGTTTCTTGTGTGCTTGCATTATTATGTCCATGATTGATATGCTGTAGATATGTTGTACATGTTGTTCTCTTAGTTAAGATCCTAGATCAGATTGAAGTAAATTATGAAAAAAATAACATGGTATCAAAGCTAGACTGAAAGAAGGCATGGTATGGCATTTATGACACTTGTTGCACTTGCGAAGCTAGGTCTTGATATAGCAAAAACCAGTCATCGTAGCAATTTCGCTATAAATCCATTTTGGCGATGTTTTAGGATCTGAAACTTTTACAGGTCGAATATAAGATCCCAATGTACCTTGTGTCCAAAGAACAACTTTTAATTCGTTGTACTTTGTGTTTTATGATTTGTACAATATAGGATTTCTACCTCTTCCAGATCTAAGTCATAAACAGGTGACCTAGGAAAAAAGGTCACAACTTGGGATAGGAAGCTCCAAATTAAATTTAGTAAAACGTGATAGGTAGGGCACAGACTGTAGTTTCTCAGGTAATATTTTTAGAGGCCGAAATTGAACCAGTGACACGTGGCACTCCGTACAAGTTCGCTCTCCTATTCTATCCCATAAACAGGTCACGTTGCGACACTTGGCATAACTCTCTCTCAGAGAATCGATTTGAGGTCAGACCTATGGGGTTGGAAAGTTAACAGTTCAGGCTACCACAGGTAGAGTTTTCAGACCCTATAGATCTGAAATTTCAGAGTTACACCATAAACAATCTGGTGCATATATCTGTCAAAATATAATTGGATTTTGAGCACCTTCATTCATGGCTTTGGGAATTTAGGGTTTCAAAGAATGTTGGAAATTTTTGTATTGGAGACCACGAATGGATACTCCTCATCAAAACCAAAATTTAGAGACCAAGATCAAATTTTTTGGATGGGTAGAAGTCCGGGCTTGATCAAACCCTAGTTCGGGACTTTGATCGGAAAAACGAAAAATTAGGGCTTCTGCAAAAATGGGAAATTTTGAAATCTATGACCATAGCTGGAAGCTCCTTGGAAAAATCAAAGTTTAGAGCTTTGGATCAAAATATTTAATTGGGTGAAGCTCCAAGAAACTCAAACCCTAATTCAGGGTCCTCCTAAGTGAATCCGAAAATCTAAAACGCAATTTTGAGGGGTGAAACTTTACAGTTTTCAAATTCCTAGTATACCAGATTGACCAGCTCAGAAAGGTGCATCTCTTTATCCTTTCAGAAGTTTGAAATTCAAAGTTTGAATTTTTAGGGTTTCTCTAACAAACCCTAATCCAACTCCAGATCGATTTTCTGCAAATCAAGTGGATTGGGTTAATCCTAGAAGAGAATGGATTGGTCACCTGCATAAGTGAAGAAGTTCCTGTTTTAGAGGGAGATGAGGCTAAGGCCTTACATAAAAAGATTACAAGCAATCTCGATAAGTATGACTTATCCAGGTATGTTTCGAGAATCTGTTCATGATTAAGTTTATGGTATGTTTGTCTTCATTAAGTAGAATCTTGATTAATTTTAGACTTGTCGTATCGCCTTAATAAAATATGAATGCATGATAGAAGATATTCATTGATTAGGGTTTTTGACACTTATGATTGTACTAATGCATTGTGATGTTGTATGAGGTTGATGTTGTCCACTAACATGAAAGGTACATCAAAAAAGACAAATCATGTTCTAGTTCAAGAACATATGACCATGGTGACATGAAGACAAAGATTCATCCATTGTCATGGATCACATAGAATATCTACTTACGAGGTATGTATAACTTGGTTCTATAATGGTTAACCTATGAGATATGCAGGTTACTAGCACAAGTCATTGAAGAGAACAAGAAGACATTATGCAGGTATGTTAGACATAACTAGCTAGCATGCTAATCCAGGTATGTTTTTCCTATATCAAGTTAGAATCCTACCTTGTGTTAGGATCTCTTATATAAGTATACATGGCATGATTGATAATGATTATTCATTGAAGTTAATAATAATGGGTTTAGGCATATTACGCTTCTTACTTTGATTGATCATATGACTAACTAGAAAAGTCCTATGGTCAAATAGGAATATGCATGAGTAAAAGAATTGTGATAAATTATCTGTGCATGAAATGATCTTGACCATACATGTTTAAGATTACTTAGAATCATAATGTTTTTGATAGCATTAAGATTATACTAATGAATGTATGTATGAGACCTAGAGGATAACACAATGATGATACTAATAAGTATGCATAGTGATCGAGGATGGATATAAGTTCAAGAGGGAGAACACTCCAGTAGTTCTTGCAAGGAAGCAAATATTGAGAGGGAGTCCACCATACAACCAAACAAAGATAAGTATTTGAATTGTCATTTCTTGCATACTTGTTTGTTTAAATAATATTGCTCAATGATGTATATGCTTATGTTCCTAGACTTAGGGTGTGTATTATGCATATTAAAATAATTACATTAATGAACAGTATATTACTAATATGCATATGATGGGTAAGTGGCCTATGGCACTGTACAACATTCCATTGCTACTTATCTAGAATGAAACCTCTTTGCTGACATGTTGGGAGTTGTGCACACTCTTAACAATGTTCTGGTAGAGATTGGAAGGCATCTAGAAAGTTACGGGATATGGATAAATGTTGTATTGAAGCATTGGCTAAGATAATTGCATGATTGTATGACATATGCCTTTATGTATAAGACTTTGTTCTGCAAACTATGAGAAGTTTCTAATCATGAAATTGAATTTGATTTGTAGGAAAGATCGTATACCATCACTTACAAAAGAAGGACTGCAACATTTGTTCCAACAACAAAGCTATCTATTGAAGATATTGAAGTTCCCAAGATCCGGGATGAAGTAATGGAAGAATACCATGATCTGTCGATCATGAAGAACGATGTTTGGGATGTGGTCCCAAGACTAGATGGGAAGTCTGTTGTGACTTCCAAATATCAAGCATGCTACAGATGGAAACATAGAGAAATACAAAGCAAGATTTGTAGCTTGTGGCTTCTCCTAGAAAAAGGGAAAAGACTATGAAGAGACTTTTGTTCTTGTAGCCAAATACACTTTCACCAGATCAGTACTTTCTCTGGCTGTAGTGATGAAATGGAAGATACACTAGATGGATGTCAAGACAACTTTCTTAAATGGTGTACTCAAAGAGGAAGTGTATGTGGAGCAGCCACTCGATTTTGAGACACATGACAGAGAGTCATATGTGTGCAGGTTGAAGAAAGCCTTGTATGGCTTGAAGCAAGCTCCTAGGACTTGGTGAGGATAGATTGATTGCCGACACAATGAGGAAGCTTGCTACCGAGTTCGAGATGAAGGACTTGGGGATGATGCACTATTTTCTAGGTATGGAGGTGTGGCAGAGTACAGATGGAATCTTCCTTAGACAAGGGAAGTATGCAGTAGAGATCCTGAAGAGGTTCGGGATGATGGACTGCAAGGCCATGGCCACACCTATGGCATCGAACCTAAAGCTTATGTGTGATGCTTCATCTGATTCGGTTGATGTCACGGTGTATCGTCAGATGATTGGGTCCTTGATGTACTTGACAAACACTAGACTGGATATTTGCTTTGTGGTGAACACATTGAGCCAGTTCCTAATGGATCCCAGAGGTGTTCACATGGTTACTGTAAAGCATATTTTGAGGTACCTGAAGGGTACAATTGACTATGGGCTCAAGTATGATGTGAACCAAAAGTTTAACCTGCAGGGTTATGTTGATTCAGATTGTGCATGCAGTGCTGCTGATAGGAAGAGCACTTCTGGGTGCTGCTTCAGTAAGGGATCAGGTGTGATCTCTTGGTTTAGCAAGAAGAAGTCGTGCGTAGCACTGAGTACAGCCGAAGCAGATTATGTTGCAGCTTGTTCGGCTAGTTGTGAGGTAGTATGGCTTCGGAAGCTACTATCTGAGCTATTTGATATCTCGTTGGAGGCTACTGGTATCTTTTGTGACAACCAGAGTTGTGTGAAGCTGTCTGAGAACCCGGTGTTCCACGACAGATCGAAGCACATAGAGATCAAATATCACTATATCAGGGATATGGTGCAGAGAGGAGCAATGAAGCTCCCGTATGTTGTGATGGATGATCAGGTTGCAGATGTGTTGACGAAACCACTATCCAGAGTGAAGTTCGAATACTTCAGGGAGGGGCTTGGTGTTCTTCATATTGATGACACTTCGAGGAAGAAGTGATGGACACATTTGTTGGAGCCATTCCAAGCATGGTGAGAGGAGGATCCTTCCCATGGTTGTGGATGTAAGCGTTGCGTGATGAGCATCAGGACGATGCTCTAGGTACTACTCTATATGCATGATGTTGGATGCTTGTTATGATAAGTTGGATCATGTATTTGTATATGCATCATGTTGGATGCTTGTTATGATCAGCTGGATCATGTATTTGTATATGCATCATGTTGGATACTTGTTATGATCAGGTGGATCATGTATTTGTATATGTATCAGGTGGATACATTGTATGATCAGGATGATCATAGATGATGATCTTAAGGATGTTTCTCCAGATGATATGTATCACGTGGATACATTGTATGATCAGGATGATCATGGATGACGAGCTTCAGGATGTTGCTCCAGATGATATGCATCAGGATGATGCTATGGTGATGATTAGGATGATCATGTGATGATGTACATCAGGATGATGCTATGGTGATGATTAGGATGATCATGTGATGATGTACATCAGGATGATGTATGATGAATATTAGGTTGATGCTCTGTGGCCGTGGACAGGTTGTGTAGATGAGCATGTAAGTTGACCTGGGAGATCCGATAGGTTGGGTTGTGTTCCCGTAATAAGTCCTGGGATGCTCTTTCGAGGTTTTGTCATATGGCATGTAATGTAGTCCTGGGAGATCCGCTAGGTTGGGCTGTGTGCCCGTAATAAGTCCTAGGATGCTCTTTCAAGGTTTTTCCACGACCACATGTAATGTAGCCTTGGTATATCCAATAGGTTGGGATGTGTGCCCATAATAAGTCCCGGGATGCTCTTTCGAGGTTGTGTGGTGGAAAATCCTAGATTTGTTCTAGGTCCCATCCAGTATGAAAAAGGACTGGCTCTATGGTGGAAATCCTAGATTTGTTCTAGGTCCCATCCATTATGAAAAAGGACTGGCTCTATGGAAGAAATCCTAGATTTGTTCTAGGTCCCATCCAGTATGAAAAAGGACTGGCTCTGTGGCACGGGGAGTTCACTTAGTGAACTTGTTACATAGCACGGTCGACACATGATATTAAAGAATATCCATAATTCCACTAAATATTGGAAAATGCCTCCTAAAATTGTATTGTTGATCCCCCCTCCCAATATGCCTTTCCAATTAAGAAAACCCCTAGTTTCACCATATATTGTAGGTATCCATTTTTATCAACCAATTTTTTACACCCCCTTTATATCATATTATCAAGTTGTAACAAACAAGATCCCTAACACATCTTAGTATAAGAAAACATGATGCTAAATAAAATAATAGTATAATGTTAATAATGATCCCACCAGGATTGCCAGGGCAACTGATCAATTTGTATCATTGGATAGTGGAAGACCCAACGAAATAGTATTGGAGAAGGCAAAATGCATAAAATGCAACCCAATCAAGAGATCAACATAACAAAGAATATAAAAGACTGATAATCCAATAGTTAGTGCAATGCTTAGAAAAGATGAGAATTGCAAATGTGTCACACCACGGCTTGCTAGTCTAACAATTTTATATCATGTAAATACAAGTATATCCATAGAGAGCTCATGTTTTCTATATCTTAATAAATTAAACTCCATAAAAATGCAAAATTGAAAGCCTTTCGTAGATGGGCTCCCCTACCTTCCTATCAAAACAAACATCATTGATGTTTGAATCCAAATGAACATAGAAAATTTCCTCTTATTTTCCAATAACACCATATGATCATGTGCATACCTTGGATTTGGGTCATTCACAAGATGCAATTAATTGCCTCCACTTCCTCTACATTTATTCTTGCAATAAAGGGAATTAACAACATTTAGTTACCTTTTCTTGGGTTATACCTATTTTTTTAATCTTTATAGGAGTGGGAAAATATCCATTGTTAGGTTTCAAGCATGCAATAGTTATAAAGATACATAGATGGTGAAACTTATATGGTACCATTTCAAGGTAACGATAACACACAGGGTATGCAAATAAGGATTTAGATTTTCACCTATGTTCATGTCAGTTCCAATACAATATTAAGACGGATGCCTTGTATATAACAATTCAAATTACAATTATTAATGTGCCAGATATAACTCAATCTAACAACTATTCCTAACTGGAAATGTGAAAATGTTAAAGAAGAATACAAAAAGTTGAAAGAAATAATTAATCAAGAAAGATTGATCTAACTTTTCTTGGTTCCATTGAGCCAAGAAATATTGATCTCACTTTTCTTGGTTGTTGTGGAGCAAGGTTTGATGGAATCTCAAAACCCACCTAAACCCCAACCTAAAAAATGACTAGTTAGATCTTTTACTCAAATGCCTACAAAAATTACAATATAATTGTTCAACTCTGGAACTCCTGATTAGCTACATATATTAACTTAAATCTGAAAAAAAATATAAAATCAATTCAAACCAAGCCTAAATAATCTATTAAATGATGATTTCTTAAGGCCAGTAATCCAAAGAGACTTCCATCACTATTATCATTGGTACACTATTATGATATTTATGAAAACCTTAAGACCATAAGCAATATCAAATAAAATGGAGGGTCCTTAAGTGTTAGGTGGGTATGAATTGAGCCCATGATCTGGAGGTATGAATCCATCCCACGATTTGGAGGTTATTCCTCATCCCATCCAAATAAAATAACTCCCAATATTTATATTACTATGTCAAATTAAAAACCCCCCTCGACCCCTTAATACAGGGCAATATATTTTTAAAGCTTTTAAGAGTATTCAAACCCCCAATATGAATGGACGTGATATGATATTGCCTCTCTAGTGAATCCCCCGTGCTCTGTGGTGGAAATCCTAGATTTGTTCTAGGTCACATCCAGCATGAAAAAGGGATGGCTCTGTAGATGATGAAGACCTGCAGGTGGCAAGCCTACATCCAGTATGAAAAAGGACTGGCTCTGTAGAACTTCCTATGATGAGTAGATCAGAGATTGATTGAGATAGCAGTAGCGATGATGATGACGATGATTCGATGATGATGATCCAGTGACGATGATCCAGAGAAGAAGACTTGTGCTAGAAGACCTATGTCGAGAAATAACCTATGTCGAGAAATACCTTCCTAGTTAAGAGGGAGTTTTGATGTAATTGTAACTTCAGAATGTATTTCACATATATGTATATTGTATTCCTATAGAGATGTTATTATTCCTCTATACAGAAGTGTCGTCATTTATATTGTAAGTGTCGTAACTTATACTTGATGGGTTATTAGACCACCTTGATGGGGTCGGCCCTGTATAAGTCATGTGGGTTAAAGGGTTATTAGACCACCCTATTGGGGGTCATCCCTATCAGCATTATGCTATGTGGTTAAGTTGAGGTCGACCTAGTAAAGGTTATTAGGCAAGTCAAGTCAAGTATAAATAGAGTGCGGGAGGCACTCTATTTTATCATTCACTTTTTCACTCATACTCTCATTGGAGAGTGGCACACTTGTGGAGGAGGAGAAGTTGCTGCTAGGAGAAGACTATCTCTTATGCTTGGGTTGTATCATTGCTCTATCTATCTCTGAGGAAGTTGTGGGGTTTTTCACTTTTATGGTTTTCCCCAGTGAAACTCTGTGTGTCTATTATCTCTTGTGTGCTTGCATTATTATGTCCATGATTGATATGCTGTAGATATGCTATACATGTTGTTCTCTCAGTTAAGATCTTAGATCAGATTGAAGTAAATTTTGAAAAAAATAACAGATATCAATGGTTCACTAAATTCACAATTGGGTGTTTTGCATGTTAAGGAAAAGCATGAGGAATTTGAAGAAATAGTTTGCCCTAGGTGCCAGAAGAAACATCTTGAAATAGATTGTCCTTTGGATAGTCTCACAATTTGAGGCATATGTGACTTGAATCATTCCATAGATCGTTGACCCTCCTTACCAAGGATGAAAGAAACATATCAAAGAGATCTGGGAGTTGCAGCCAACTCATTGCAACAGTCATGGCAACTGTGACCTACATGTATGGTTCAAAACTTTATCCCTCCATTTCCTTATTCTCATGCTCAATCATTGAATACTCTTCCACCATGGCAGCTGTTGTAGCCTCGATTTAACTCTTACCTACCTTATCCACAAGGTTGGAATGGCCTATCTTATGATCAAATGGCCACTCTACCTCATGTTGCAACACAACTTGGTCCTTCAATATCAACCTCACAAACCAATCCTCTACATCAGCCGTATCTATCTTCTCATCAAACTCCTTGGTATCCAACACAATTTCCTGTCCAATCCACCATCCACCCTAACCATAATAAAGCAGTACAGTATGCTTACAGTGTTGAACTGCAAAATTTTCCTACATTTCCCTCTTGTTCTACCTCACCTACACCACTGCAAAAAGACTGTGCATTGTTGCAGTAAATCCATACGAGGCCTGGACATGTTTTAAATCCAAGACTTGGAAGTGAAGTTTCTTATGATCATCAACAAGTTAACGAGATCAACAAATCTGATGAACGAACATTGGAACCAAAAGCATCATTCACATCATTAGATTTGAATCTCTTATGCAATAAGGAAGATCAGTTTATTAAGGAGATTCATGGTGTAACAGCCATGAGAAATCAAGGGAACAAAGACTATATTGAAGCTTGGTTTCAATCTGTTATGAATCTGTAGTATCATTCCTTACTTCACCAATTCTTGGCACCATCATTTCAAGGGCAATTGACCTCTCATATCGTAGCATTCATAAAGTTATATTTTTCTATTAGGAGTATGATAATACTTGAGTGATTTCTTCGAAAGTGGCTCCATTGGAAGTTCTCCTACACTTGCAAAGACTTTGTTATTTCCAAGTAGTGTAGGAAATTGTAAATAAATAAAATTCGAGTTTTTTTTTTCTCACTTAGATCTAGGATGCATAGATAGTATCATTTTGTTTTGAATAAGAACTCTTGGACACATGGTGCAGTAAGAGAAACCCATATTACTAATCTTTCTTTTTCAGGAAGTGGGTGAGAGGAAGGAAGCATTGGTGAATGAAGACATTACGGGAAAAGGAGCCAAACTATTATGGAAACATTCAATCTTGAAACTTATGCGATCATCATGGTATGTGTTTAGTTTTTATTTCTATATAACACATCCATAAAAATACACAAACTTTATTTCAACATTATATCATTTTTTAAGAGTTGCAGCTGCAGTTGTAACACACTGTGTAAATCAATCTAGGTACTCAATGCTTGAAATTTTTGGTATGTGTGTGTGTGTTCTATTTAATTTTACATCATTAAAAACATTCATACCTATTTCGGTCACTTTTTGGGAGTCAAATTTCATTTATTAGATTTTTGTGGCATTTTGACTTGAACGTTTTACTGAAACATAGTCGGGACAGTCCCTTTTTTGGAGATCAAATGGGATTATTTTTAAAACCTGTTTACATACTAAGTAGCCCTTTGAATCTAGTTTCCAAACTAGTTTGAATTTTTGAGATTGGGCATCAAACGAAAAATTTATGGTCAAAATACTAATGGGGTGTCAAGCAGGCATCTTAGGAACAGAGCTGGGACAATCACTTTTTGGATGCCTTATTGGATAGATATTGAAAACTTGTTTCATTGGTATATTACCCTATGAATCTAGTTTACAACACAATTTGAATCACTCAATTCCAATATCATATGCAAATTTTATGACCAAAATACTGACTGCCTATCACAAATCAGCATTTTGAGAACTCAGTTTCCTAGACTGTTCATTGGAATGTTCGACCCCTGCATTCTCACTGGAATCAAAACCGGTTTCTATAGGAGATCCCTACATGAATCTAATTTCATATACAATTGGAATCACGTCAATCCGTTATCAAAGGAAAAAGTTATGCCTAAAACCGTGACTGTTGGTCTAGTTCAGTATTTGGAAAACACCTTGTCATGCAGGCTGTTACTGAGCAATTTGGAATATCATCACATAGAATTTTTAAAATATGTTTCTAATGGACATAGACCTATGAATTAACTTTCATTTTTATTTTGAATCACTCAAATCGGACAAGGAACGAAGAATTTATGATCGGAATACTGTTGGTGAGTCTAGATGGCCATCGCTCTCCCGCAAGTATAAAGTGGATTTTGCTTCGTTCATTTTTCTTTGGATTTGTTTTATAAGTAATTGCTTGTTGTTTTTTTTCATAAGTGTTTGGTGAAGAGAGACCAATCATCTCTCTTCTTCCATCATCTCATGTTTTATTGTAGGCAAGTGCTAGGTTTTTGCAGGTCTTTGGAAGAAGAAGGTCAATACATGCACGAGTGACTCTTGAAGACTTTTTATCAATTTGAAAATGGATTGAGCACATAAAAAAAATGGAGAGACTGATGTGCAAACCATATGAGGGCCAATGTTCCATAAGTCAAGTTCCATTTCTACATGAATTGCTACTAAATAAGCCTCCCAAAAGACCTTTCGTCCATCATGCTCATTCACCAACACCATGTTATGCCCATACATTTCTTTCTTGCCTCACCATTCCAATACTTCCATCATTTCATCACTCTCATAGTATCCACTCCAATCACACCTAACCCATGAATAATGTCTCTCAGCTCTCTTACATGTTGAGTTACCCCCTATCCTTTTCATTTTACCAATAAATCCTACCCGTTAGAGAAAATCTTTCATCTATAGTTCTTCACAATCATTTGTTTTGTACTCATATTGGACAATGTGGAATTCATTAAGGTCCACCTTCCAATGGTCTTGTCCCATCAACCTCAACACACTATCTGGGTAACAATACTTGAGTTATTTATAGTACCTTGGAATTCACATTCATCAATGGTAAACTTCCTCGTTGATGATCAAGGGAATACATCAATGTCTCTTGTTTGTCAGAACCTACAAGTGACTCGACTTCAACACATACATTCGTACCTGACAGGTTGTACTACTGTACCTTGAAAGCTCATTGTCATCACTAGTGAGTTGTCTCGCATTGGTTAACAATTTTCATTATTGATTGGTAATCCAACGAAGTTTCTCCATGTTTGACTTCAAGAACATTCATTCACATGGATTAACTTGTACATAAAGCGCAGATATTGGATGAAGACTATATACTTTTATTGTTCCAGCAGTTCAACAGTATTATTTTCATTCAGTTGGCAGCATTTCTTTTCAGTTAGCTTGCACAGTTCCTCATCATGGATCAGATTCAGCCATCATAAGCTTCATCTTCCAGCTACATCTCTCAGCAGCAGTTAACCAAGGCTTCCACTGAGGTAACACTTGAGGTAAAATAGCATGAGTTTTTGATTTATTAAAGATTTAGGAATATGACATGAAGAACCACTAAGCATTATCCATTTTCATTTTCTATCTAGCATTTTTATTTTTTGTCCATCGATTCCCATCCTTGCCCACCCAATTCAAGTCCTTCCAACATCTTTCCCAACATCCAAGTATGCAAATATGATCTACTGCTGCCACACAAGAAGCAACAGTAGGTACACAAGGCATTGTTGTTGCTTCATGAGAACCTACAATGGAAGAATTCTATGTTGCCATACAATAGAGAATACATTCAGAAGGTTTCCATCCACACGAATTGAAGATAAGAGACTATATCATATGGTATGAGGATTGTCAATTTTTAAAAGGTCAATCATGTTGCTGATTTCTCATTAATGCATGGCTGTCCCACATGGATCCTCATGGTTGAATGCTACTAGGAATACGAGTACAGTCATTTTAAGTTTTACAAGTAACATTGTGATCATATTTGAGGCAAGAGAGAATTCCATATGGAACATCAACCTCATCATTTTTGTTGAGGGCAATCTCACATACAAAGTCCCTCCATGTTATGAAAACAAATTCATGTTGCTTATGAGATTTATTTCTTAGTTGCTATGTTTTGCCTTCATACATATGGAAACCAAATATTCTCAAAGACATCACAACATGTCCATGTGTGCAGCTTTCACCCACAACTCTTATTTCAATTATGTTATTACAATTCATGTTGGCAAAGAAAAAATTCATAGTGGGTAGCTTGATTGCAGCAATTGGGCAACATGATGCACATTAATATCATTGGCCAATTGTGAATTTATGGCAAAGTTGATAGGATTGTTGAATTGAGTTTGACTACTATGGAATGCTTGGCCTCATGTTTAAAAACTTCAGCAAATAATACGTCATACTTCCATCAAGTGGGGCTAGAGAAAACACATTGAAATTTCCATATTTTGTCTTGAGGGTAGCCACAGCTTTGCTGGGTCATCTTAATTACATGGTAAAATTGGCATTTTGATACCATGAGCTGATTTGAATTAGGTTCGATGATATCACAAAATTTATATGCATGAGTTGTGTTGAGTGATGGAGAGCCAAACAATTCTGATCGTTGCATTCCTGTAGCAACATATTTAGCAAGTTTTGAATGCAAATCAACATTATCTTATACATTCATAGCATGAGGAGGAAAGAGTCTACTGCATACATTGTTGCAAAAAGGTTTCTTATGCTACATAAGCGGCTGTTATAGTTGTTTGTTTGACTGTCATGGTTGGAGTGTAAGTTCACTGATGCTTGGATTAATTATTTGAGAAACATCTTGTCCTCATAATGGTTTATTTCAGCTTTCTTTATGAGCTCACAGACATGAGCCATACTCTCATATGAACCAAGGATTTTAAGGGTACCATGGGACTGTAAGTATAATTGATCAAGCATCTTATACTCATCAAACAAATATGCATTATGTTCTCTTCCACAGAGAAATGAATCAACTACTAAAGATGAAAAGGTTTGTGGAAATTAATTTGAGAATCGTTGTATGCTGCATGTATTGGTTTTTATATCCTCTAAGGTATTTGAGAATGACATCATGTTAAGTTTGGGGGAGATGGTTATTTTCCAACTAAGTTAATAACTCTTACTTTCCATGAGGACATGGAAATTATTCAGTTTGGGGGAGGAGTTATTATGTTGGCTAGTTTGCTCTCACATTTGGCATTCATATTTGTTTTTCTCATATATATAAAGTGCATAAAGTGAAGTAAGCATATATTCCAAACCATGCAGTGGATTTTCATCAAATTTGGATAGGAAGTGCATAATATCAAGATGAACAAACCTGGTAAGTTTCAGCCCAATCTAGTGCACGGTTTTCGAGAAAATGGCCACCATCACCTATAGCCATTTTGCATATATCTCGATATCCATGCATCAGATGAATTTGAGATTTGGGGAGCAGAAGCATTATCTTAAGAGGAAGATACTCACCAATTTTCATTTTTATCGAAATCCGTGATGTGGGTATCTCTGATTTTCGGTGTGCAGAGGCATTGGACTTGTAGTAACTTGCTTGCAAACTTTCAGCCAAACCCAGTTTATATTTTGGGAGATATTAGTTCAATAAGTTTGCTGCAACACCAGCTGTGATGCCGCCAATTTTGTCCATTTCCCTATTCTGGCAGCTATGACTTCGCCAAATTCTCCACTAAATGGCTAGGACTCCGCTAAATTTTTCGCCTTTTCGCACAGCTATGACTCCGCCACTTTTGGCCATTTTCGCCAATTTCCGTAGTTGTGACTCCGCTATTTTTCACCCATTTCACCTTTTTCACACAGCTGTGACTCTGCCACTTTTGTACATTTCCACCAATTTCGCAGCCGTGAGTCCACTATTTTTCGCCCATTCTGCCAATTTTATCCATTCAATAGCTTTTACTCCTCCAATTTTATCCTATTTAGCAGCTGTAACTCCACCATATTTATCCATACAACAACTATTACTCCTCTAGACTTTCCTACTTTCGCAGTTGTTACTCTGCCAAATTTTCTGTTAAATTTCCCATTTCAACTCCAACTCTTCCAGCTGTAACTATTCCAATGGTAAAATGAAAGCAACAATTGAATGAGTCCTTCCAGTTTGGATGCTACACAGGTATTGGGTTGCATAAGGACAGGCAACAAGTTCAGTTTGGGGGAGATGTTGGGTCACGGATTTGTCCATATTTTCATCACCTATTGACATATATTTCATCCCTCTTCTTCCTATTATTATCCATTTATCATTCCATTTTCCATCCATTTATGTAACTACACGTAAAATACCATATTACTTCCATTGATGCTTTAGTGGTTAATCATGATTATTTTCCTTTATTTTTGATGAATTGAATACTATTATGCATAATTTTATTGATGATGGTTTATGGAGTGATTTGTCATATTAACAGCAGCAACACTCATGGTTCAAGCTTCCAAAGTTGGCATGCTAGCCCATGTACACATGGATATTTCACAACATGGTTTCATCTTATGGATTAATTATGTGGATTTGTGCTTTCAATTTGTGCCCAAGTCCAACATGGAAACCTCCAGCTCATGATCAAACGGACTTAACCAGAAACGCATGCCAGATAACAACACATTGATTTGTATCACGATTTGTGGGCAGTTGGAGACGACTCTCGAAAATCTGGGACATGGGTTTTGTGCGCAACGACCTCAATTACATGAATTCAAGGGAAAGCGCCAAACAAATCTATGGTTTGAGCTATACAGCTGGTTCTCTAAACGTGTAATTTTCAGATTTACTGTTGCGGCTGGTTTTCCAAATTAGCAATTGGTTGAAACAGATCACAAGTTGGGGATTCGGTTTCTCATTGTCCTGAGAGGATTTTATGTATAAATATGTAATCATTCTAATGTATTAGGAGGAGAGAAAGCAATGTTATGCTGTAGAATTTGATCCAGACTCGGATGTAACTATTTCATTCTGATAATACATGCTGGCAGTTTCTTAATTATGGAGTTGTAGACTTTCATTGTGGAGTTCCAGCTCTGCTTAGGGGAGGAAGGGCCCTCTTCCCTAAGTAGATGCTGATAGTGTTGATTGTTATTTTGTAGGTTTGTTTATTATTCAGTTAATGCTTTGATTCATTAGATTTATCATAGTTGCATGATTTCATTCATTAGATTTCTCATAGTTGCTTCTATGTTAATTTCTTTTTTATAGATCGTTGGCCAACATAGCATTTCTTTCACATTTATGCAATTAGATCTTGCTTCATAAGAATTAATTTTGTTAAAAGAGTGATTAGATTTACAGTTTGGTTTTACGAATAGGTTTAAGGTTTGATTTATTTTCAAGAAGGTGTGATCTAGTTTATAAAGAGTTTCGATTTCATACCAATAGATAAATAGTGTCAGGTAGAAATTGTGCTTGCATAGATCTTGCACAATAGCTTTGAAATAAAAGACTTCCTCGGGTTGATAATTTATGTTCTGGTAGTATCAGTTGTTTAATTAATTAGACAATTAATCCACCCAACAAGAAGACAACTAGGTGGAGTGAATACATCACAATTTAGAACACCTAGAATTCAAAAGCGTGGTGAACCATCATGCTATGGATGACAACATCCATTGACTTCAGATGTAGGTAGTGATTATAATCCTACTTTAGCTCAACAGAGGTCTAGGATTATAGGACAAAATACTAGAATTCTTAGGGAGTTGTATGAACAACAAGACGATAATTTAGATCAAGTGTCAAATTATGGATTAGTTTTTCATCACCCAGAAACCTTTGAAGAACTAGTTAAGGATGATGTATGAGTGAAATCCATGGATGATGAGATCGATGGAATATAGAGGAATGACAATTGGGAGCTTGTAGACCTACCTTCAGATAAGAAGTGCATTTGTGTTAAGTGGATCTATAAGACAAAAATGAATACTGAAGGTGAAGTTGAGAAGCACAAGGGTTCAGTCAACAACCCGATGTTCATTATAATGAAACATTTTCCCATGTGGAAATATTAGACTCTGTAAATATTGTGCTATATATTGCAACACATTGCAAATGGGATGCCCATCAGATGGATTTAAAATCTACATTTTGAAATGGATTTCTAGAGAAGAAGTCTATGTGAAACAACCTCCTGGTTATGAGGTTGATGGATATAAAGACAAAGTCTATTGGCTAAAGAAGGCTTTGTATGGGTTGAAACAAGCACCCAAGGTTTGGTACAGTAGGATATATGCATACTTGGTTAGTTATGGATTTGAAAAAACTTCAAGTGATCCAACTCTGTACACTAAGGTAAATGAGGATGGTGGCATTTTAAGTATTTTCTTGTATTTAGATGATTTAATTTTCATTGGGAATCTTTTCATCAAGTCATCTTGACTGCAATGAAGACAAATTTTAAGATGGCATACTTGGAATTAATGAAATATTTCCTTGGCATTGAGGTAACTCAATCTAATGATGGCATCTTGTTAAATTTTCAGTATTAAATCACAATACTATAGGATCTTTGCTGAGAGAATAACATCTACAGTATATCAATGCATGACAATCATAATATGACAAGCATCACAAGCATCACAAGAATCAAAAGCATAGAGACAAGAGACACAGAGTTTCCGTGGGGAAAACCCTAAGGTGAAAAACCCCACAACTTCCTCAGAGATAGAGAGAGCAATGGCTCAACCAAAATACAACCAAATAACACTGAGATAGTCTCCTAGCAGATGATCCTCCTCCTCCTCACTAGTGCACCACTTTTCAGAGAGAGAGATAGTTACTTTTCCGAGTGAGTAAAATAGAGATCTCCTATCTCTATTTATACTCACCTTTTTGCCCAGTGACCTACTGGGGCCGACTTGTCTACTTGAGTACATCCACATTATATTATATATTAAATAGGGCCGACCCCATAAGGTGGTCTAATAACCCATCGGCAAGTACACACACTTGCGACACTTGTCAATCCACATGACGACACTTCCTTATAGAGGAATAACACATCTCTTATAAGGGTACAATAAATATATATATATAATACACAGATGAAATACATTCCGAAGTTACATATACATCAACACTCCCTCTTAACTAGGAAGGTATTTCTCGACACAGATCTGCTAGACAAGTCTTCTTCTCTGGATCATCGTCATCGATGCATCGTCATCGTCATCGTCACTGCTGCTGCTATCTCATCCAATCTCTGTCTCTACTCGTCATAGGAAGTTCTACAGAGCCAGTCCTTTTTCATACTGGATGTAGGCCCACCACCTGCAGGTCTTCGTCATCACTGGCCATACTGTGGAATCCTCAGGACTTTTACGTGCATCACAAAACCTCGAAAGAGCATTTGCCAGATGTCCCAGGGCACAGATTACATGCCATAGGCAAAACCTCGAAAGACCATCTGCAAATCTCCCAGGGCACAAATTATATGTGACCTCACCACAAAACCTTGCAAGAGCATCCCAGGACTGATTACGAGCACACAGCTCAACCTATCGGATCTCCCAGGGCACAAATTACATGTGGTCATGGCAAAACCTCGCAAGAGCATCCCAGGACTGATTACGAGCACACAGCTCAACCTATCGGATCTCCCAGGGTACAAATTACATGCCATAGGACAAAACCTCGAAAGAGCATCTGCCAGATATCCCAGGGCACAAATTACATGCCATAGGCAAAACCTCGAAAGACTATCTGCAGATCTCCCAGGGCACAAATTATATGTCCTCCCAAGCAAAACCTCGAAAGAGCATTTGCCAGATGTCCCAGGGCACAGATTACATGCCATAGGCAAAACCTCGAAAGACCATCTGCAAATCTCCCAGGGCACAAATTACATGCTTATCTGCACAACCTGATCCACAACCATAGAGTATCAACCTGATACTCACCATACATCATCCTGATGTATCCATGATCATCCTGATCATCATCACTGCAACGTCCTGCTGCATGTCATCTGGAGAAACATCCTGAAGCTCGTCATCTATGATCATCCTGATCATCACTGCAACATCCTGCTGCATGTCATCTGGAGCAACATCCTGAAGCTCGTCATCTATGATCATCCTGATCATCACTGCAACATCCTGCTGCATGTCATCTGGAGCAACATCCTGAAGCTCATCATCTATGATCATCCTGATCATCACTGCAACATCCTGCTGCATGATCCACCTAATCATCAATGCATCTATCTGATGCATACCAAGTATCATACATGATCCTCCTGATCATCAATGTATCCACCTGATACAAATACATGATACATATCATCATACATGATCCTCCTGATCATCAATGCATCTACCTGATGCATACCAAGTATCTACCTGATACATATCATCATACATGATCCTCCTGATCATCAATGCATCTACCTGATGCATACCAAGTATCTACCTGATACATATCATCATACATGATCCTCCTGATCATCAATGTATCCACCTGATACAAATACAAATACATGATACATATCACCATACATGATCCACCTGATCATACAATGTATCCACCTGATACATATACAGATACATGGTCCAAGCATCCAACATGATGCATACATACATACATGAAATGATCCAACTGATCACATCCAGCATCCACATGATGCGTACATACATACATAAAATGATCCAACTGATCATATCCAGCATCCACATGATGCGTACATACATACATGAAATGATCCAACTGATCACATCCAGCATCCACATGATGCGTACATACATACATAAAATGATCCAACTGATCATATCCAGCATCCACATGATGCGTACATACATACATGAAATGATCCAACTGATCATATCCAAGCAAAAACCAGAACATCATCCTGATGCTCATCATCCAACGCTTACATCCACAGCCATGTGAAGGATCCTCCTTCCAACATGCTTGGAATGGCTTCAGCAAATGTGTCCATCACTTCTTCCTCGAGGTGTCCTCGATCTGAAGAATGCCAAGCCTCTCTCTGAAGTACTCGAACTTCACTCTGGCTAGCGGCTTCGTCAGCACATCTGTAATCTGCTCTTCTGTCGCAACATATAGGAGCTTCACAGCTCCTCTCTGCACCATATCCCTGATATAGTGATATTTGATCTCTATGTGTTTCGACTTGTCATGAAACACTGGGTTCTCAGACAGCTTCACACAACTCTGGTTATCACAGAAGATACCAGTAGCCTCCAACGGGAGATCAAATAACTCAGACAGTAGCTTCCGTAGCCATACTGCCTCACCACTAGCTGAACAGGCTGCAACATACTCTGCCTCAGCTGTACTCAGTGCTACGCAGGACTGCTTCCTGCTAAACCAAGAGATCACACCTGATCCCATACTGAAGCAACACCCAGATGTGCTCTTCCTGTCTGCAGCACTGCCATCCCAGTCTGAATCAACATAACCCTGCAGGTTAAACTTTTGATTCGCCTCATACCTGAGTTCATAATCCACTGTACCCTTTAGGTACCTTAGAACATGCTTTACAGCAACCAGGTGAACACTTCTTGGATCTGTCAGGAACTGGCTCAATGTGTTCACAGCAAAGCAAATTTCTGGTCTCGTGTTCGTCAGGTACATCAAGGACCCAATCATCTGACGATACATAGTGATATCAACCGATTCAGATGAAGCATCACATAGAAGCTTCAGATTCGATGCCATAGGTGTGGCCATGGCCTTGCAATCCATCATCCCGAACCTCTTTGGGATCTCTACTGCATACTTCCCTTGTCCAAGGAAGATTCTATCTGCACTCTGCCACACCTCCATGCCAAAAACAAATAGTGAATCATCCCCAAGTTCTTCATCTCGAACTCGGTAGTAAGCTTCCGCTGCATGTCGGCAATCAATCTATCTTCACCATACCAAGTTCTGCACATATATGATTTCCTATCATATGTCTCAGAACCAAGTGGCTACTCTACATATACTTCTTCTTCAACTACACCATTCAAGGAAGCTGTCTTGAGTCCATCTGGTGTATCTTCTATTTCATCACTTTTATATTTCTCAATGCTGCCATCTGCAACATGCTTGATCTGATAGTTCCATTTGGAAGTCATAGAAAACTTCCCTTCATGTCTTGGGATTACAACCCAAACATCATTCTTCATGATCGACGGATCATGGCATTTCATTTCTTCATCCCAGATCCTGGGAACTTCAATATCTTCAATATATTCAATAGATATCTTTGTTGCTGGAACAAATGTTGTAGTTCTTCTTTTGTAGGAGATGGCATACGATCTTTCCTACACAACAAGTTAAATTGCATGATTAGAAAACATCTCAAAGTTTTCAGAACAAATTCTTACACATAAAGAAATATGCCATACAGTCATGCAATTATCTTAGCCAATGCTTCAATACAACATTTATCCATATTCCGTAACTTTCTAGATGCCTTCCAATCTCTACCAGAACATTGTTAAGAGTGTGCACAACTCCCAACATGTCCGCAAAGAGGTTTCATTCTAGATAAGTAGCAATGGAATGTTGTACAATGCCATAGGCCACTTACCCATGCATATTAGGAGTATACTGTTCATCAATGCAATTATTCTAATATGCATAATACACAACCTAATTCTAGGAACATCAGTATATACATTATTGAACAGTATTATTTAAGAAATGACAATTCAAATACTTATCTTTGTTTGTTCGTTGGGTGGACTCCCTCTGAGTCTTTTCTTCCTTGCAGGAGCTGCTGGAGTCCTTCTACACCTTCTTGTTGTGGAATGTAGAGAGATGGACAACTCCCTATGAATATCTGCACCCTTGCAGAAACCACTGGAGTGTGCTCCCTCTTGATCTTTGCTTCCTGGATTACCTGTTCTTGAACTCATATTCATCCTTGGTCCCTATGCATGCTTATTAGTATCATGATTGTGTTATCCTTGTGATCTCATACAAAATCATACATTCATTAAAACACAATAATCTCAAGTATGTATAGTCATGATCATTTCAAACAGAAATAATAAGCATTAGCATTCAAGGTTTATATAGGACTCTTATGGTTAGTCATATCATAAGAAACATAACATGTCTAAACATGTAATTACTCAAACCTATGACTCTTCTGGTTAGTCATATTATTAATTAAGGTAAGACACATAATATGCATATGCCCATGATTATTCAAACTTATGACTTTATGAACAATCATCATTAATCATGCCATGCATATTTATATGATAGATCCACATACCTGGTCACCATATTTGCTAGTTATGTCTAGCAATGTGTTCTTGTTCTCTTCAATGACCTGCATAACTCATTAGTTAACTTTTGCAAAAACAAATTATACATACCTCTATGTGATCCATGACTATGGATGAATCTTTGTATTTATGTCACCATGGCATGTTCAGGTTGTCCCTTCAAATTGTACAAACCTCCCTCTTGCTTTCCAATCACTACTGCATCATCTATGGTCTTTCCCTTTGGCCACATTAGGACTTGGCCATCCACAAGTGCAACCCTCATACCTTTTGCATCTAATGCAGAAATGGAGAGTAAGTTCTTCTTGAGCCCAGGTACATAAAGTACTTCTTTCATCTTCAATGATTTTCCAGAATCTAGGTTGTAGGAGGCTTCACCACTTCCTTTGATTGGATATTGATAATCATCCCCAAGTTTCACCTTATGGGGTGATTCATGTTCAGAAAGGTTCACAAAGGATTCCTTGAACCCAGTCATGTGTTTGGAGGCCCCACTATCAATCAACCAATCATTACAACCATGGGAGATGGTACCAGTGAGTGCAGAGATCAGAACATACTCTTCTTCACTTGATGAGTCATCATCACTACTACTTTCTGCCTTAGCCTTCTTCTTTGGGGGTTCATCATCTTCGGCAGCATGAGCATGAAACCTTCTTTTGCTGCCCTTCTTCTTCTTACTAGAGTTGTTGTTATTATCCCTTTTGTTCTTAGGACAATCTGAATCAAAGTGACCCTTCTCATTGCATGTGAAGCATCTTAGGTCTTTCTTGTTCTTCTTTTGATGGGATCTATTGAGGCGAGAGAGATCCTTCTTGGTTTTGCTTCTTTTGGTGTGAGCTGCAAGAGCTTGATCTTCTCCTCCCATCTTTTCCTCACGAGCTATAAGTCTAGCTTCTTCTTGAGAACATTCCTCCCGAAGTCTACTGAAAGAGATCAACTTCTTCCTTGCACAAATTCCTTGAATAAAGGAATCCCATGACCTGGGTAGGCCATTTAGAGTAGTCATCACCACCTCACCATTCTGCTTCTAATTGTTCCTTGATTTGAGAGACCCTTGAAAAGTAAGATTGAATGGTTTCTCCATTCTGAAACTTTACTGCTTTCAATTGGTTCCGCAGGGTCATCTTCCGATTTATGTTCTTTCCTTCAAATAGCTTGGTCAAGGATTCAAACATCTCCTTGGGTGTCTTGAGAGAAGACACATGGGGTATGAGATGGTCTTTGATAGAATCAGCAATGATTCTCTTTGCCTTGACCAAGTTCTTCTTGTGCAATGCCTTGGCCTCTTCATCCTCTGGGATAGGGATGTCTTCTTTCACATATGAGTCCAACTCATTCTCTTCCAGGATTAGCCCAATCCTATACTTCCAGGCTCGGAAGTTATCAGCCCCTTAAAGCTTATCCTCAAGCTTGGTGTGAAGAGACATCTTTAAGAGTACTTCAAATGGAAATAGAAAAGTTTTAGAACTTACCACTTGAAGTGCTGAAAACTGGATCTGGTCCCGGATTAGGGTTTGTCAGAGAAACCCTAAAAATTCAAAATGTGAATTTCAAAATTCCGAAAGGATAGAAAGATGCGCCTTGGAGAGCTGATCAGCCTAGTACATTCAGAATTTGATATCAGCAAAGTCTTGCCCTTCAAAATTGCCTTTTTGTCCTCCCGGGTTCACTGGGGAGAGCCCTGAATTAGGGTTTGAGTTTCCCGGAGATCTATCCAGCCAAAAATCTCGATCCAAAGCTCAAACCTTCGATTTTTGCAAGGAGCTTCCAGCTGTACCTTCAGTTTCCAGAAATTCCTATTTTTGTGGAAACCCTAATTTTTAGGGCCAAATCTGAAAATGCTCGGAACTGAATTCTGATTGGACAGATAGATGCGCCTTGATGAGTAGATCCAATCTACTATACGGAATTTCAAAAATCTGTGGAGAGAAACCCAATAAACAAGGAATACAAGCTTCCGTCACTGCAAAATGTCTTCTTCTCAGTTAAGCTCTGATACCATGTTAAATTTTCAGTATTAAATCACAATACTATAGGATCTTTGCTGAGAGAATAACATCTACAGTATATCAATGCATGACAATCATAATATGACAAGCATCACAAGCATCACAAGAATCAAAAGCATAGAGACAAGAGACACAGAGTTTCCGTGGGGAAAACCCTAAGGTGAAAAACCCCACAACTTCCTCAGAGATAGAGAGAGCAATGGCTCAACCAAAATACAACCAAATAACACTGAGATAGTCTCCTAGCAGATGATCCTCCTCCTCCTCACTAGTGCGCCACTTTTCAGAGAGAGAGATAGTTACTTTTCCGAGTGAGTAAAATAGAGATCTCCTATCTCTATTTATACTCACCTTTTTTCCCAGTGACCTACTGGGGCCGACTTGTCTACTTGAGTACATCCACATTATATTATATATTAAATAGGGCCGACCCCATAAGGTGGTCTAATAACCCATCGGCAAGTACACACACTTGCGACACTTGTCAATCCACATGACGACACTTCCTTATAGAGGAATAACACATCTCTTATAAGGGTACAATAAATATATATATATAATACACAGATGAAATACATTCCGAAGTTACATATACATCAACACATCTTTATATGTTAATCCAATTATGCACAAGATATTTTGAAAAGGTTCATAATAGTGAATTGCAAGGCTGCAATAACACCAATAGCTACAAGAAAAAAACTCATCAAGAAAGATCAAGGTAAATGAGTGGATTCAGCTATGTATAAGAGATTGGTAGGTAGTCTAATGTATATGACAAAAACTAGGCCTAATATAATGTATGCAGTAGGATTGATTTCTAGGCTTATGGAGTCATCTAAAAGCACTCATTGGTACAATAGAAAAATAATTTTGAGGTATGTTGCAGGGATGATTGATTTGGGATCATGTATTCAACAAATTGAGGTTATAGGCTAACAGGGTTCACTGATAGTGATTTTGCTGGAAATGTTGATGACAAAAAGAGCACATCTAGTTATGTTTTCAGTCTTGGTTCCAGTGTTGTGGCATGGCCTTCAAAGAAGCATCCCATTGTGACACTTTGTTTTACAGAATAAGAGTATGATAAAACAAGTTATGTTTTGTGTCATACTGTATGGATGAGAAGGGTTCTTTGTGAGTTGTTTTAGGAGTAGGATGGATTGACAAATATCTTTTGTGATAACAGGTCTTCCATTGTTTTATTAAATAACCATGTGTTCCAAAAAAGAAGCACATTGATACCCAATTTCATTTTATTAGGTAATTGGCTAATAGTGGAGAAATTTGTCTAGAATTTTGTACATCATAGGATCAGTTGACATATATGTTTAGAAAACCTTTGGAAAAAGAGGTTATTGAATTTCAAAGGGAAATTATAGGTGTATATAGGCTTGAGTTGCGTCAATGACAATATTTGCTTGCTGAAATAATTAAGAGGGAGAATATTGGGAGTAATTTTATTTCTCTGATTCCCATACTTGAGAAATAAAATCAAGATGATGTAATTATTGATTGCAATAGTAGAGATTCAAATCGGCTCAGTCATTTCTAGGTTTTGTTTAGGTGGTAACTATATAAGGAGCAACCAAAACACCTTCGAGGATTTGGGTAGTTCCAGAATCAGTCACTTAGTTTAGATCGCTTATTTCATATTGCTGAAATTGCATATTTGTAAATCTTGCCATTTTTAGACAAGATTTTGGTTCTAAAACCCTAGAAAAAATGGAGTGTTCGTTATTTATCCTAAGCGGTGAATCATTGAGGTGGTACATACTTGCATTGATGTTGTTCAACATGTTGATTTAATGGCATCACGTTCAAACTTATCCAACATTCAAGTATGCACCTACCGATTTAATATCAACTGCATGAAGTGACATCAAAAATATGTTATGTATTAAGTTTTGGCGTGTGATAACTGGCATTCAAATCGCCCTGGTTTTCCGGCGGCCAACAACGAAATTTTTTCCGGCGAGGCACAGTTCCACCATTTCTGGTTATTTTTTTGGAATTTCGATAATCTGGATCATCTTAAAATGGGTCAAAACCCCTAGGGGCACAGTTCCATGGCATAGTTCCGCAGTAAATGGGATGGAACTATGATTCCACCGATTTTTATAACCGAATCTAGGGAAGAAATCACCAGAAAAGTGGGGCAATTTGAGTGCCAGTTATCTCACGCCTTAAGTTTTGTGCCGAGGTCTGAAATCTAGAGAGTCCAATACCGGAAGGTTCGTTAGGATGACAAGTGGTAGCAGTTGAGTGGACATCAAAGAGTGCGCATCGGAGCCCGAAGGTGATGATATACTGGAGGCAAAGTACGATGGATGAAGCCAAATAATGCATTGGGAATGGAGTATTGAGAGTTTTGGTCAAAGTGTATTGGAGGGAGTCTTGAGTCTCAACAGTGTTCAGAGAGGAGAGATCTAATGGTCAAAGTACGATACAATAGTGTATCAAGAGCACCGTATAAGAGGTGACATAATGTGCATTCAAGAGAAGTCTTGATGGAGCAAGTCTATCAACATTGTGCTTAAGATGTCATCAGTGGAAGGTCTGAGGGAGTAGTATGGATGTGTTTCCTGCAAAACGAAGGGTCAGTTTGTGATAATCGATGGTCAGATATTGGCTGTTGATGATGGCATAGTTGTTTCACTCTGATAGCAGTTCAGAGGTTTGTTTTAACGGTGATTTAGTCCCCAATTTAGTAATCAGCTCCAGCTCAGGTATATTTCAGCAATCAGAAAGTTGTAATGTATAAATTATATTCCGATGTTGCATTTGAGTTTAATTAAAAAAAGGGAAGTTTTGAAATCATGATTTTCTCTCTTCTATGTTTGTTCTTTCAGTGTAATTCCCATGTTTTAATTCCTTCAAAACATACAACCTGTTGTTTACGATAGAAGATATGGTTAGAACAGTTTTGATTCATATTTTTTACGTTACTATTGTTAGGTTTCAATGGATTTATTTGTCACAATGACTAATAACACAATGCCATTTGAGATTTTGTTAGCACTTCAAACACAGCGTGTTCAAACCAACATTTCCTTTTCTGTGATTTGTATGCATTAAAAAAAGCCCAAGAATGTAGAAGAAACTAACATAATTCCCTCATCCTTGGCCATTGGTTTTCACGCAAGTTGAGAAAGCCTTTCTTCATTGTTAGGTTTCTTTGTTGATGTCTAAGTTTTTCAAAAGTGTTTTTTTAACAATTTAATGTCAAACCTATTTTGTATGTTTATTTTCAACCGATACTTTCAATATCGGTTGAAAATGTGGTGAACAATGTAGTTGAAATGTTTTAATCAAAATAGCATCAAGATAATGGTTGAAATTATTATATAAATTTTGATCAAAATTGTTCATCACAACATTCTAGTGATACTGGAGTTATGACAATTATAAATATGGTAAAAATTAATTTGTTGATCAAAATTTATTACTCAAATGCTATTAAGGATGTCACAAAGTGTTTCGAATTTCATTAGTTGATAATGATTGAAATTTTTACCCCAAAAAAGGTTCTTGGCTGTAAGCTCATGTAAGGTTATTTCCTCTAAGATCAAAGTTTGTTGTTGGAGATACCGATTTGTTATGATCCCGGAAACTGATATCCATTGGTTGTGTCTCTTGCTTTATTGACCTATTTGAGTTGACCATGTATTTATACCACCTGGAATGGTTTCCCTCGTAAAAATTACTCCACATCTCAGGGACCTTGTTCCAAGTGTTCATTTTACCTTTTGACAAGCAAAACTATTCAAATTGATCAACCTTGGAGGAACCTTTAAAAACCCAAATGTTAAGAGATTAAATGATTTTTATCCAAATTAAGTAACAACAATTAGGAATAATTGATGAAATGACCTTAATACCCATGATGTTCTTGTTAAGAATTGTAATCTCAATGGTCATGAGTTGGTTAATTAGTTGTGTTTGTTAGTTAGTTATAGTCTAACTAGGACACTTGGTTGTCCCATAGTATTTCCTGTCGCATAGTATTGGACAGTAGTATTGATGTGATGTAATCCTATATAAGCTTGAAGTTAATAATCATAAGGCAATCAATATGCCCATTTGTGTTCTATCTTCTATTTGCTTCTGTATTGTATATTTTAAAATGGTATCAGAGCGTATGGCCTGATCCATACCTGTATCTGGGGTAAGACTTTTCACATAGTGGAAACCACACACACATGAGACGGGATTTTGGTAGCGTGGAGGAACAACTTCATAGCACCAGGGCCACATCAAATTTTATTTATTTATTTTTCAATTGGAAGTGCTGACGCACCTGTCCCTTTCGGGAACTGTATCACGATGCACCTATTGCATAGAAGAGCCATGTCACCAACGCACTCTCTGCACAGAAAAAGAGTGTCACTGACGCTCTTGTTGTTAAGGGAAGTCACGTCAAACACTGTTCACTTGCACAGATTTTATCTGACGCACCCTCTGACGCACCGTGTTAGCTAAAGAAGTAGCGGCACTATGTTTTAAAGACAGTCATACAATATGGCAAGTATCAACATGAAGCAGATCTCTGGACCAATGTTGACTGGAACAAACTACGATTTTTGGTCAATCAAGATGAAGACATTTCTCCAACTCAAAAAATGTTGGGATATGGTTGAAAACGAGTTCACAGAACCAGAGGCAAGTGCAGTTGCTGCTATGTCTAATTCTCTCAAGAAATCCCTTGAAGAAAGACAAGATCGAGATCTCACTGCAAAATGGTTGATCCAAAGCTGCATTGAGGAGTCCAATTTCCCACGGATCTCACGAGCTACCATCATATATCAAGCATGGAATCTCCTTTCAATTGCATTCAAAGGTACCAACAGAGTTAAAACGGTAAGACTTCATTTTGAAAGTCTTAAGATGAAGGAAACTGAAACTGTAGATGGGTTCATGACTAGGGTTTTGGGTATTGTAACTCAATTCCAAAATGATGGTGAGGCCTTGGAACAAAAGGTTATTGTTCAAAATATTCTTAAATGTTTCACTAAGAAGTATGCTATGGTTGTTATTGCCATAGAAGAATCTAAAGATCTGTCCAATTTTACCCTAGAAGAGTTATCAGGGTCCCTTCTGTCCCACGAAGCTTGACTCAGTCAAGAGGAAGAATCTATGTCAAATGCATTTAACACTCAAGAATCATTCAACAGAGGTCGAGGCAGAGGAAGTAGAGGACGAGGCAGAAGAGGAAGAAGTTCTCATTCTATAGAGGATAAAACTGCTCATGAACACTCAGATCACGGTGAGCACTCTCAAAGCTCTCAAAGAGGGAGAGGCAAGAGATGGACTAATAGGTCCAACATTCAGTGAAACTACTGCAAGAAGTATGGCCACTATGAACGAGACTTCATAAAGAAGCAAGCAGATCAGAACAGTGACAGAGCCCATGTCTCCAATATTGAAGAGATCTCATCAGAAGTCATGTTTATCTCATTCCACACGACTGAAGAAGAATATCATTCAGATGTATGGTTGCTAGACAGAGGATGCCGTAATAATATGATAGGTAACAAATAATTATTTTCTCATCTAGATTCATCTGTCAATACAAAAATCATCTTGGTGATCATTATCTTGTTCCTCCTCAAGGCAAAGGTATTGTACATGTTCTTACAAACATAATGAAAAGAATATTATAAATGATGTATTCTATGTTCCTAATTTGAAATTCAATCTGATTAGTGTGGGTCAATTTATTCAAAATTACTATGACGTCGGGTTTATTGATTCATATTATGCTATCTATGATAAAACCCCCGGTAGAAGACTCTTAGACAAAGTAGAAATGACCAAGAATATAATATTCCCACTCAATCTAAGAAGTGCTATCTTATCACAGTCATATGCACATACTGATTCCAATATAGATGAATCATTGTTGTGGCACTGTAGGTATGGTCATCTACCCTTTCAGAGCTTAGTCATATGCAAAAACAGTCCATGGTTAAGGGGTTACCAATTGTGAATGAACAGTCTAGTTCCTGTGAAGACTGTATCTTAGGGAAACATCAAAGGGACAATTTCCCCACTTCTACATCTCGAGCCAAAGAACACCTTGAGTTAGTTCATGTAGACCTATGTGGACTTATGCAAAACCAGTCCATAGGAGGTAGTCTGTATTTTCTGACCTTTATTGATGATTACAACAGGAAAGTATGGATATACTTTCTCAGACACAAATCTGATTCCTTCTCCAAATTCAAAAGGTTCAAGGCATTGACTGAAAAGCAGTCAGGTAAAGCCATCAAAGTACTCAGATCAGATGGTGGACGTGAGTATGACTCACATGATTTTGCAGAGTTCTATAAATAGCATGGCATGCAGTACAAATTCACAACCAGATACACTCCACAACAGAATGGGGTTGCTGAATGGAAGAAACGAACCATCATGAACATCGCCCGAAGCATGTTGCCATACAAGAAGATGTCAGGCGATTATTGGGCTGAAGCTGTTGCATGTTCAGTTTACTAACTGAACATATATCCATAGTAAGCATTAAAGATAAGATACCTGAAGAAGCATGGAGTGGCACTAAGATTAGTGTTTCACATCTCATAATATTTGGATGTGTAGTTTTTGCACACATACCTAATGAAATAAGGAGAAAACTAGACAAGAAGATTGAAAAATGTATCTTCACTGGTTACAATGAACATCACAAATCCTACAAACTGTATAATCATGTCACCAAAAAGGTTGTGGTAAGTAGATATGTTAAATTCCTTGAAGACAAATGCTGGACTGACACAGTAGATATTCAGTAGAATGACAATCCAATACCACTAGAACCACTCAGAATGCCCAGACTGGAGGTACAACAGCAGAAGCAAGAAGCAACACCAACAGATAGTCCACCACAGAACCAGAGAACTAAAATCTTAAGGGAGTTATATGAACATACTCCTGTTATTAATGTGCAACTACAATATGTTTTATTTTCCTATCAGCCAACATCATTTGATGAAGCAGTAAATGATGCACAATGGGTACAAGCAATGAATGAAGAAATTGATTCTATTGAAAGGAATCAGACTTGGGATCTTGTTGATCTTCCATCAGACAAAAACAATATTGGAGTAAAATGGGTCTATAAGACCAAATTGAATAAAAAAGAAGAGATAGAGTAGCACAAAGCAAGATTGGTTGCAAAAGGATTTGCTCAACAATATGGTGTAGACTATGATGAAACCTTTGTTCCAGTAGCAAGGATGGACACTATCAGAGTTGTACTTACAGTAACAGCTCAAAACCAGTGGCCTGCTTATCAAATGGATGTGAAATATGCCTTTGTCAATGACATACTTGAAGAATAATTATATGTAGACCAGTCACCTGGTTATGTTGTCAAAGGTCATGAACATAAGGTATGGAAGCTAAAAAATGCTTTGTATGGTCTAAAACAAGATCCACAAGCTTGGTACAACATAATTGATTCTTACCTCATCAACAATGGGTTCAATAGGAGCAACAATGAACCTACTCTTTATTTCAAAATAGATTAGCAAGGTAACATTCTGATTGTATGTATTTATGTTGATGATATGATTTACACTGGAAATATGATGCTAGAAGAATTTAAGACAGTCATGAAAAAGGAGTTTGAAATGACTGATCTTGGTCTTATGAAATATTTCCTTGGTTTGGAAGTTGACCAAAGTGAAAATGGAATTTTCATCTGTCAGCATAGATATGCTACAGAAATTCTGCAAAGATTCAGAATGGATAAATGTAAACCAGCAGAAACCCCCATTGCTAAAGGAACCAAGTTAAGGAAGAATGATGAAGGAACAACAGTAAAATCTACAGTTTACAAAAGATTGGTAGGCAGTTTAATGTATTTGACTGCAACTACACCTAATTTGATGTATGATGTAATTTTTATCTCTAGATTTATGGAGTCTCCCAAAGACTCTCACTAGAAATTTGGTAAAATAATTTTGAGATACATTGTAGGCACAATTAGTTATGGACTTTGGCATTCTCATTCACCAAACAATACTTTTACAGGGTACACTGACAGTGATTTTGCATGAAGTATTGATGATAGGAAAAACACATATGGATATGCTTTCCATTTTGGTACCAATATGATTTCATGGGCCTCTCAGAAACAACCCTATTAGCATGTCTTCTACAGAAGCAGAATATGTCGCAGTAACTATAGCAACATGCCACGCAGTTTGGCTAAGAATACTTTTGAAGGATATGGGACACACAGAAAAAGAACCAACATCTATTTATTGTGACAATAGTTCTATCATACAATTGTCCAAACATAATGTGTTTCATAGAAAGAGTAAACACTATCACATTATACGTGAGTTAGTCAATAATGGAGAGATTAATTTGATGTTTTGTGGATCTAAGGAGCAATTGGTTGATATGTTTACCAAAACCTAGGAACATCTACACTTGAGTTTCAGAGGAAGCACTTAGGCATTGATAGTGCTGAGAATACTATCCCATTTGAGATTAAGGGGGTGCGTTAAGGATTGTAATCTCAATGGTCATGAGTTGGTTAATTAGTTGTGTTTGTTATTTAGCTATAGTTTGACTAGGACACTTGGTTGTCCCATAGTATTGGATAGTATTATTGATGTGATGTAATCCTATATAAGCTTGAAGTTAATAATCAAAAGGCAATAAATATGCCCATTTGTGTTCTATCTTCTATTTGCTTCTGTATTGTATATTTTAACAACTCTTGCTTTGGATTAGTTTTGGAAAAGTTATAAGTATTTTAGGATGGAAATAGAATGATTCTGGGAAAACAAAGAGTTTATTGTGCAAAAAGGTAATGGTAATATTTATTGTCAAAATGAGGCCAAATTGGAGGCTCAATAGAAAGCTTACCCTTTTACTGCATAACCTTTGTGCTCATGAATTGGGATGAGTATTACACATAGAATTCCTAGCTTCTTTGCTTTCAGTCAAATTTTGTTTGTGTGATATCACGCACGATTCCCGAAAGCATAGTAGCATAATTTGAGATTAGATAGGGGAAAAATACATTACAAAAAATGGAATACAAAAAAAACATAGTAGGTTTCTTATAGATAAAAAAAAATCTTAAATGATACTCATTATTTCAATAACTTATATAGTACCAGTTATTTTAATAACTATATCAATACAAATTAAAATAATAAAAATGGTATCAATACATGCAAGAATATGGATCAGTCAAGTCAATACAACTAATTATATTCATCTGTGTTGGGAATCTCACGTTGAAGCAATCTGATACATGTATACTGTAAGAACGTAGGTTAAGATACATGTATGTTGAAGGTGAAAGATACATTGATTCTGCAATCAAGCTGGATAATATATATTCAGTTCTTTGTTGTATTATTCTGTTTAGAATTTGTAGGTCAACAGGTTCCTCATCATTCTCTTTGTATTGATTGAAAATACCATTCATTCAAACAGATTCTTTAATTGTTAGTTTAAAGTTTATTTATTTGAGATTTTACACTGAATGCAATGAAGGAATCACAATAAATTCTGGCACTGCCTGTAATGAATAAATCTTCAAGAAAATAGTAGATGATTTTGATTCCTCATTTTTCTCACCTATTCAAAAATTAAAGGAAGGCTGCATACATGAAAATTATTAGACCACTCTTTTGATATTACTCAAGTTTATAACATTAACCTACACAACTACATTGAGCCCACTTATGATCTACATAGGAGTGTTATTAAGTGGTTGCTTATATGCTATTTTTCTGATTGGTGACATTAAATACTTCGACCAGCTCCCTCCAATAGGAAGATAATATATCCGGCCATGGGTCTAGCCACTAATTAATACATGAACCAAGATGGAGATAATGGATTAACAAGTTTAACCTGGCATGAAGGGATATCCCCCTTATCTCTGGGAACGATCAATTCATAAATCTTTTCTGACATTAAATCGTGAAGCCTACTAGACAAGAATAATATCGACATTGTTATTCATAATATTGATATAATAAGTTGATTGTTAACAAATAGATCGTACCATATCATTATTATATCGAATATTGGTATGCTGAAATAATAGCCTTGGCCACGTCTGGCATCTCTATTCTCAGGAAACAAGTAGTATAACCAGCTTCATGGCATTGTTACTCACATCTTCCTTTATGCTTTGGAGAAGTGTTCCAAGCTTCCATACCAACTTTAGTAACCAAGTAATGGTCTAAACATGGTTTTTGATAAGATCAACAAACCCAGACTTATAAGATCCTTATAAGGGAAACAAAAGGAGGGAATTTAGCCAAGTTAAAAGTGATTTTTGGGCATGAGAGTATCATAATAGGACTTTATCCAAATTAAAAATGATTTTTGGGTTTAAAATAATGGAAGGGAAGGGCTAGATGGGAAAATTTAATTACACGGATATGTGTTTATATATTAGAATTTGGGGGACTATCATCTATGCTTTTTTTAGATTGAAGGAGGATGAGACAAGTGTACTATCTAGATTGATTTTATGGGCGTCGTTCAAAATTCAAAATAAATAAATATAAAAAATTATTGGTAGTTGAGGCATGGATAACTTGTAGCTCATACATGGATAATGGGTGATTACAACTAAGTATGGAGAACTTGTTCATGGCACTTAACTTGTGACCTATCGGTTTTCACTGACCACAAGTTAAGTGGTTGTGCTAGTGGTTAATGGGATGAATAAAAAATGAGTATTATCACATAGGGTGTATGTTGAGTACCAATAATATGGGGCTTTAAAAAAAAAGGTAAATAGTATATGATAATGAATCTCATAGATGTATGTCATTGAGAATGTTCTTCTTCTACATTTAATTGAAACCATGATGGGTAAGTATAGGAGAATAACAAGTTTTATTTTGGGAGTGTGATGACAACTTTTAATTATTAGGGGACAATCATTTTTCAAGGGAGGAAAATTACTAAAGGGATCACATAATTTTGCAAATGAGACCTAGGGGGGATTTTTACTTTCTTTACAATCAATGGGTAAAATGGGCATGATGACCCTAGTAGTGATGAGTTGGCGGATTTTTTAAAATAGGGGACACCTTAAAAAAAGTTGACGAAATTTGATAGACTTGATGCACATGGTTAAAGTTGGTGAAATTCCCCAAGATGGGAGAAAGGGGTAAAGGACAAGGTCTATGACGAAAATTCAGATGAGCAATGCGTGGGTCACATGTTGATGCTTTTTTGGAAACTGAATATGGTCATGAAGAGGGATTTTCTCTAGACTCAATAGTTGAGATGAAATAAGATAAGAATGTAGTTAAGGGATTTTTCCTTGGGAATTGTAGCTAGGGTTTTCACCCTAGCTTGTGCAAATGAGCACCTACTAAGGAGAAAGGACTCCTTAGTAGCAGTTCAATAAACAATAAATTAAAGTAAGAAAACAATATGAATTCTAAACTAGCATGAGCATTAATAAACATAACAAAACATGGAAATATGGTGAAGATCTTTCTCTTTTTTTGTATTAAAATTTTACCTCAGCTGTAGAGGTTGGTGAAGTTCTTGCAATAGTCCAAGAGGGTTGCTCCAAACTCTAGCTTTGCTCCTTTCTTTTTATCCAAAGGGTTGGAAATGGGCCAAAAGGGGCACTCAAGGGTGAAAGTAGCTCGAGGGTGAGCTAGGGTTTCAAGAGTGATTTTGGCAGAGTAAGGGTGTATTTGACTGTGGATATGAAATGAGGGGTCTCCATCACCTATTTATAGGTTTTTAGTGGTGGAGTGTTGGCCCGTGGTTTTGGGAACCATATGGTTTAGGTCAATTGTATAGGGTTTTTTCCTCCTTTTTTTTCTTTTTTTCCTCTTTTTTTTTAATATTTTTTATTCCCTTTTTAGAGGGTTTTTGCTATTTTGGAGGAATTTTGGGGGGGAAAGGGGTTTTTTAGCCTTTTGGAGGATTTTTTGATGGTTTTGTGAGGGTTTTTGCTATTTTGGAGGAATTTTGGGGGGGAAAGGGGTTTTTTAGCCTTTTGGAGTCTTTTTTGGCCTTATGGAGGATTTTTAATGGGATTTTAAGGTTTGGAAGGCAAATATGGTAGGAAATATGGAAAAATGAGTCATGTAATGGGGTAGATGAGGTAGTGAGCACTTTTTGGGTGTTAACAGATTGCCCCCTGATGTGTGAGGGTAGGAGCTCATCGTATGGCCGATAGACATCATAAGTCTTGTATGGTTTTCCTGGGGTGTGGAGAAGAGAAGAAACAAACTGGAGCTCGGAACGATGGTCCCGAAGAAATTGCAAAAACTGAAAGTACATAACCTCAATAATGGATGAGGAATAATCTGATCATATGGACGAGGCGGGCATTCCCATGCTCGTATCAAGATATAGAACAATAATAAAAATGGGGTCCAAAATATGGGGACCTGACATAGACATGGCCTCAAATAATGAATGAGGAAGAATCTCAATATAGGGACGAGGTGGGCATACCCATGCTCGTATCAAGATACATAAAAAATGACCGGAGGCTCGAAAAGGGGGACCTGTAGGATACATAGAGAACCACTATGTACATCATAAGGGTCCAGAGGGGACACAAATCTGAGACATACTGCTGGGCTAACCATGTCTGAGCTGAAGATTGATACACTGGAATGACAACAGTGCTACTGAGTGGGGTACCAGAGGAAATGATGAGCTGCTAGATCATAGTGACGGGGAGTCATACTCTCAATGGTACACTGAATTGGAACTGAACTGGGTACTCAAGGAAGCAGATAATTGGATGGCTTTCGAATACAATCGCCAATGTAACCCAGACATCCATGGGAACATATGACTGGGCATTCCGAAGTGACTCACCAATGTGCTAGAGTCGGGGGAAATCCGGGGTCTTTGACCAATAACTGAAGGGATATAAACCCTTCGCGATTCTCAACGATGCGATCAAGGTGTTGAAGTCGAGCATGTGAGAAAAAACCACTCAGAGAGGCAATGATGACTCCTCTCAAACTGGTCCGTAGGCACTCACCACTGATGGTGATGGGTCCAGGGCACAGGGACCTCTGGGTCTATCCTCAGGAATAGAGGGGCTATTGTCGACAGAGGGAGACCTGCAACTAGCAAGGAAAGATGTTTCCCTGATAGGAGCACGAGGTGGAGAACCGAAGTGTGAGAGTACTGATGGTAGGACTGACTGACTATGGGGGATAACTGGGCAAGTAGAGTGGGTGGACTCAAACTTTCTTTGTTCAGAGTATGATGGAAGGGACGATCGAGCAGCATATGAAACTGACTGATGGGAGAGGGATCATAGCTGTAATGGATCAAGGATAGTGACTGGGATGAGTGATACTCAAGCTGGTGTAAAATGGCAGGAGACTGCAGCATACTCTGAACAAAGGAAACATGATTGGGGGTGCTGCCGAGATGATTGATCATAGTGCCAGGATGCATGGGGGGACTTCTTCATGGGTTAAGGAATGAGAAGAAGTGAGTTTAAAATGGTACTGTCGTGTGGATTTATACGGGCCCAGGACAGTTCATGCTCGTGGTTGCTTTCAATTTTAAGGAGTCTGAAAGCGATAAGAAGACTCTGAAATAATGGAATGGTACTGTCATGTGGATTTGTACGAGCCCAGGACAGTTCATGCTCATGGTTGCTTTCAATTTTAGAGAGTCTGAAAGCGATAAGAAGAATCCAGGGGGTTTCTTTTTCGTGTGTTAGTCTCCAAGGCCCGAAGAAGCATAAAAGGATGCAATGAAGAACTCTTCTAGCTGGTGTGACTAGAGTATTCATTTTTCGTAATTAGTCTACCAGGTCCGGAAAAGGGTTAAACTTATACCAGATAGATGCCCTTTCAGTTACTTTAACTAGCATGAAAGGAAGAAAGATTTCTTGGCGATCTTTTCATTCTTTTAGGAGTCAGAAAAGAGCTTAACAGAAAATCCCTAAGTGCCTTTTTCATAAAGGACTTGTCCGGCCCGAAAAAGGGATAAAATTATACTGAACAAAAGGAATGGCCAAGCAAGGAGAGAGTGTTCAATCAAAGGGCATCGATGAGAACCAAGAACGAGGGTTGGGGGGAACAATGGTGGTGTCTCCTTGCGGGATGGTGAATGGTGGAAAAATAATGAAATAATTGCAGTATGAATGGAGTGAATGACTCATTTATAAATGTGTAACAATTCAATGGCGGTCGATGTGGCACGTAAATCAAGGCGGCAAGGTGTCAAGACACAATGTTGAAATTGTTTTTGGTGAGAGCGAGAAATGATCTCAAGCATCATCACAAGCTCGAAAAACTGAATCCGGGGATATAAAAAATGTCAAAAATGGATAACGGTCGAGGTGGCACGCAAACCGAGATGACTAGGGGCTGATGAAAAATGCCCAAAAAATCTGGGGCTGAGAGTGATAAATGATCTCAAGCATCATCACGGGTTCGGAAAATTGAATCCGATGGTATAAGGAATGCTAAAAACTGACAATGGCCGATGTGGCATGCAAATCGAGATGGCAACGTGTATGGAAAAAATTCCAAAAAGGGGTTTGGAGAAAAATAGAAATTGAGTCGACCATTTTGAAGGTATCGTCGTTCTGATTCCAGTGGTGGAAACAATTTGGAAAACGGATTCCGTATGGATCCATAATGGCCAAATAGTTGGCTTGGTTTTGCAACCAAGCTTTGTGCAATGGGCACCTATCAACAATGTGATAGCAGTTTCAATATTGAAAGCAAAAACAATTATAAATTAAATCTAAATCTAAACTAGCATGTGCATATAACAAATAATTTTTTTAAAAACAATTCAAGAACAAGAAATAAAAGAATAGGTGTTTTGTATTTAGATACCTCAAATGGTGAGGATTTGTGTTGAGCAACTCCCAAGGTGAGTAGCTCCAAGCTCCAAAGGTCTCTTCTCCAAGATGCTAAAAATGGCCAAAAGTCTCATGAGAGATTTTGACAGCATGAGGATAGGATGATGGATGGATGGAAAGTGAGGAGCCCCCACCACCTTTTTATAGTTTTTGGTGGTGGGGAATACCATTATGGTTTTGAGGAAACCAATGGTATTGACCAACATGGTTTAGGTACCTTTTTCCCTCCTTTTTCCTTTTTTGAATATTTTGAATATTTTTATTCCTTTTTTAATATTTTTGGGAATTTTGGACCATTTTTTAGGGTTTTTTATACTTTTTGAGGAAAAATATTCATTTTGAGGGGAAAAAGGGGTGTATTATGGTCTTTTGGTGACCTTTTGATGGCTTTAGAGGCTCAAATGGTGGAAAAGTGGACAAATGGGTCATGTGAATAAGGAAATGAGCTAGTGAGCACTTTTTGGGTGTTAACAGATTGCCCCCTGATGTGTGAGGGCAGGAGCTCATCGTATGGCCGATAGACATCATAGTTCTTTTGTCTTTTTCATGGGGTTTGGGGAAGAGAAGAGACCGGTTGGAGACTAAATCCACGACCCTTGGAAGCTGCAAAAATAAAAAATATTACATGGCCTCAATATGAATGAGGAATAATCTCTGATAATGGATGAGGCGGGCATACCCATGCTCGTATCAAGACATATACATAACAATTAGTCCCAAGAAGGGGGACATAAAAAATCTGTTGGTACATCATAATGGTCCAAAGGGGACACTATTTTGGGATGTACTCATGATCATAGCATGACTGATCTCAATGACTGATACACTGGAATAAAGCGACAACCGTTCTGAACAAGGTCTTGGAAGGGTTGATGAACTGCTGAAACTGAAGGTTTCCAACATCTATAGGGACTCAATGACTATGAGTCGACTCTGAGGAGTATATGTAACTATATACTCGAGGGAGTATAAAACTGGGGTACATATTAATACTGTCGCCATGCACAACCCGGATATCTATAGGAAAATGTAACTGTTTGTTTCCATAAGTAGACTCTCAAATGTGAAAGAGTCAAGTGGTATCCGGGGTCTTCAACAAATAACCGAAACGACCAATACCCTGTGCGAGTCTCAACGATGCAATCAAGGTGTTGAAGTCGAGCATGTGAGAAACAACCATTTGGAGAGGCACTGAGGACTCTTATCGAAATGATTCATAGGCACTCATCATAAATGGTGATGAGTCCAAGACACAAGGACCTCTAGGTCTATCCTCTAGAATAAATTTGGTTGTCGTCGACAAAGGGAGACCAACAAATAACAAGGCAATGATGTTTCCTTGATAGGAGCGCGAGGTGTAGAACTGAAGTGTGGTAGTACTGATGGTAGGACTGACATACTTGTGGGGATGGGAAGTATCTGGGGTCATAGAGTGGGTGGACTCTAACTTCCTTTGTTCAGATTATGATGACATGGTTGACCTCGCAGCGTAGGGAACTGACTTGTAGGTGCGGGGATCATAGCTTTTAAGGACTGAAGGGTATGTATTAAATCTGGGGGGGGATGAGCTGATGGGCGCTGCCGAGGGATTATCAGGGTGACATACTGCAGAATACTCTGAACAAAGGCGACAAAAATGGGGAGGCTTCCATATGAGTAGACATGATCTGTTGTGGCACCGAGAAGCACCATTGGGTCCTTCTTCGTAGTTTTAATGAGATCCAAGAAGGGATAAAAGTGTGCTATGAAATGGTACTGTCCTGTGGATTTTGTGAGCCCAGGACTGTTCGTGCTCATTGGTGCTTTCATTTTTAAGGAGTCTAAAAATGATAAGAAGACTCTGCAGTGGTAGTCTAGTACCGTCCTGTGGGTTTTTACGAGCCTAGGATGGTGATTGCTCGTGGTCTCTTTCATGTTTAGAGAGTCTGAAAGTATTAAGTGGACTCCATTGGTGTTCTTTTTCGTAAGTTAGTCTCCAAGGCCTGAAAAAGTATAAAATGATGCAAATGGAGAACTCTTCTAGCTGATGTGACTAGAGTATTCCTTTTTCGTAATTAGTCTACAAGGTCCAGAAAAGAGGTAAACTTATACCAGGTAGACGCCCTTTCAGATACGTTTAGCAAGCATGAAAGGAAGCAAGATTGCGGGAACTGACTTGTAGGTGCGGGAACTGACTAGCGTAGGGAACTGACTTGTAGGTGTGGGAACTGACTGGCGTAGGGAACTGACTTGTAGGTGCGGGGATCATAGCTTCTAAGGACTGAAGGGTATGTATTAAATCTGGGGGGGGATGAGCTGATGGGCGCTGCCGAGGGATTATCAGGGTGACATACTGCAGAATACTCTGAACAAAGGCGACAAAAATGGGGAGGCTTCCATATGAGTAGACATGATCTGTTGTGGCACCGAGAAGCACCATTGGGTCCTTCTTCGTAGTTTTAATGAGCTCCAAGAAGGGATAAAAGTGTGCTATGAAATGGTACTGTCCTGTGGATTTTGTGAGCCCAGGACTGTTCGTGCTCATTGGTGCTTTCATTTTTAAGGAGTCTAAAAATGATAAGAAGACTCTGCAGTGGTAGTCTAGTACCGTCTTGTGGGTTTTTACGAGCCTAGGATGGTGATTGCTCGTGGTCTATTTCATGTTTAGAGAGTCTGAAAGTATTAAGTGGACTCCATTGGTGTTCTTTTTCGTAATTTAGTCTCCAAGGCCCAAAAAAGTATAAAATGATGCAAATGGAGAACTCTTCTAGCTGATGTGACTAGAGTATTCCTTTTTCGTAATTAGTCTACAAGGTCCAGAAAAGAGGTAAACTTATACCAGGTAGACGCCCTTTCAGATATGTTTAGCGAGCATGAAAGGAAGCAAGATTGCGGGAACTGACTTGTAGGTGCGGGAACTGACTGGCGTAGGGAACTGACTTGTAGGTGCGGGGATCATAGCTTTTAAGGACTGAAGGGTATGTATTAACTCTGGGGGGGATGAGCTGATGGGTGTTGTCGAGGGATTCTCAGGGTGACATACTGCAGAATAATCTGGACAAAGGTGACCAAAATGGGGAGGCTTCCATATGAGTAGACATGATCTGTTGTGGCACCGAGAAGAACCATTGGGTCCTTCTTCATAGTTTTAATGAGCTCCAAGAAGGGATAAAAGTGTGCGATGAAATGGTACTGTCCTGTGGATTTTGTGAGCCCAGGACTGTTCGTGCTCATTGGTGCTTTCATTTTTAAGGAGTTTGAAAACGATAAGAAGACTCTGCAGTGGTGGTGTAGTACCGTCCTGTGGGTTTCTACGAGCCCAGGATGGTGATTTCTCGTGGTCGCTTTCATGTTTAGAGAGTCTGAAAGCGTTAAGTGGACTCCATTGGTGTTCTTTTTTGTAAGTTGGTCACCAAGGCCCAAAAAAGTATAAAATGATGCAAATGGAGAACTCTTCTAGCCGATGTGACTAGAGTATTCATTTTTCGTAATTAGTCTACAAGGTCTGGAAAAGATGTAAACTTATACTAGGTAGACGCCCTTTCAGATACGTTTAGCGAGCATGAAAGGAAGCAAGATTGCTCGGTGATCTTTTCATTGTTTTAGGAGTCAGAAAAGAGCTTAACAGAAACTCCCTAAGTGCCTTTTTCATAAAAGGAATTGCTCGGCCCGAAAAATGGGTAAAACTATACTGAACAAAAAGGTATTGATGAGAGCGAGAAATGGTCTCAAGCATCGTCATGAGTGCGGAATACTGAATCTTGTGACATAAAGATTGTCAAAAGAGGGCAACGGCCGATGTGGCACGTAAACCGAGGCGATGAGGGGCATTTTGGAGAAATGCCAAAAAATTATGGGGGTGAGAGCGAGAAATGATCTCAAGCATCGTCATGAGCATGAAAAACTAAATCCAACGATATAAGACTCATCAAAAAAGAGGGCAACGATCGATGTGGCACGCAAACCGAGGCAACAGGGGGCATTTTGGAGAAATGCCCAAAAATTATGGGGGTGAGAGCGAGAAATGATCTCAAGCATCGTCACGAGCACGGAAAACTGAATGCGGAAATATAAGACTCGTAATAAATGGACCACGGTCGATGTGGCACACAAATCGAGGCTACGAGGGGCATGGGAAAAATGCCTGAAAGTTTTTGGTGAGAGAGAGAAATGATCTCAAGCATCATCACGGGCATGGAAATATGAATACGGCAGTGCAAATGGTGTGAAAAATGGAGGTCATAAGGACTCCGGAATGGTCAAAGGAAATAACTAGGTTAAAAAATGGCTACAAATAAAGGTGAGCCCACCAAGCCAAGGATGCAGTCGTGGGGGAAGAATACTAGGTGTATCAAATCAAATCAAATATACAAGTGATATGTGACCTCAAAAATGGTTGAGATCACGCATGTGAAAAAGTCAGCAGGGTTAATGGCCTGCCCCCATGCTATGTGCATGGGGTTTGTGATTGTGGATCACATATGTGTTGGTTTGAACAATGGTATCATTGGAATACTGAGATAGATGTGATGGGGAAGGTTCAAAATTATTGATCATGCCCCCTATCCCAGGGTCGAGGTAATCTATTATGCCCCCTAACTCAAAGGTGTCAATGTGGTGCAGATGTTGTCTTAGAGAGGGATCAATAGGGCATTGAGCAACTACTGGCGGGGGGGTATACCATGAGGCTGCGGGACATGGTGGCATACTAAAGTGATGATATGATGATGGGGGATTCCTCTTGTGGGGTGGATGCCCCCAGTATCTCCGACGAGAATCACGATGATGATGAGTAGGCAAGGTTTTGTCCTGCCCCCATGTTGTGGACATGTGGTTTCCTCGTCGATTTGAAAGGGTTAAACATGTTTGTCAAAGGGATCAATGGAAGGGGCCGACCGGACAGAGGGGTATCCAGTGGAAATCATGTAAATGGTGTTAATTTCTTCCAAGGAGGAAGATGGTGGGGGATGAATTTCCTCAATGAGAAGGGGGGATATCTCTAGGTCGACGTTATTCAACTCGTACAGTGTTGCTCTGTAATCTTGGAGATCGGGGCAGTGATGTGAATAATGGCCGTAGATTCTGCATATTGCACAAGGATGGTTTGTGCACAATGATTTATCACAAGGTTGAGGGGGGAGTTCTAGTTTGACTACTGGAACGTTGGTGTCATCATCCAACATATTCATGTGTTCTTGAAGTGCTGGTGACTATGGACATTGATGGGTGGCATGGCCTATGTCGTCGCACAAAGAGCACTTGGGGGGTATGCGGATTGTTGGGGGATTCTTCACCAACTTGGGGGTCGCTGGGGGGGTGCGAGTTGTGGGTCCAGTGGTGTAGGTTTGTGGACCTCTACCCCCACTGTTTCGAAGTGGTGGAGAATTATAATTGGATGTTGATGCGGTAGTCACTATTGGGGGTGGTCTGTTTTGCAGATGAGCGACAGGAGGGGGTGGGTGGTTGGTAGTAGGGATAGGTTGTACCGGTTGTAAAATAACAGTCGGAGTCTGCGGGGGGCTCGTAGCAGGCAAGTACCATACAGGTATCCCTAATGTTTAACAAAGAAGGTTGAGTGTAGCCATTACTGGCGAACTGATAACTCCGGAAAATGGGAACAATAACAGGATAGTATGAATTGGCGTTGTGCCAATATGAGTAGGCACTGTGGGTGTTTGTGGTAGTGACAAAGGTTGCTGTGTGGTGTGCGACAGGGTGCACAAATCCAATGTTTTTGTTATCGGTAAAGGTGGTGAGATCGATGGAAATTTGGAAGTCATAGGTGACTTGGTGTAGATGCCAGGACCAATTGACGACACAAATGATGTTGGTGCGGTTTGAATGGTTTGTTCAATCATTGGTAGCACATTTTGAGGGGTTGCAGGGGCGTTAGGATCATCATATGTGAGTTGATCAATCTTGATAACACGTCCTTCATGTGGGAACATCATGAGGCAAAAAACAGATGAAGCCACTGCTTTCATTTTCTACATATAGCTACGTCCAAGAAGGAGATTGTAGTCAAGCTGGGAATTGATCACTTCGATGTCGATAAGAACTAATTTGTCTCCTAGTTCTACGGGTATGTTCGCTAAGAGGCCTTGTGGTTGAGTTTAGCGTCCATCGTAAGCTCGTAATGCTGTGGTGGATGGTTGTAAAGCGGGGGAGCCAAGTTTCTGCCACACAAGGGTGGACATAACGCAGGTTGAAGCTCATTCATCGATGATGCATCGATGCACAACAAGGTTTCAAATGTTTACTGATACTTGGAAAGCCAAATTTGATGGAAATTGAGGTTCGGATTGGTCTAAGTCGAAAGCCATCATGTGTGTGTCGTCAGGGTCTACTCCTCCGATGGTGGATAGTAGTAGTTTTCGTTGTGCAGGGCATGTTTTCAGTACCTCTAAAGCAGACATAGCAGCGGGGGATTGTGCTAGGTCTTCCACGACGTTATAATTGGATGTTGTGCGAGCATTAGGATTGTTGTTAATCCTTCACAAAGGGATGCGAGGGATTTTAGGTCCTTCGTCCAACGACATATTTGGTATGCGTAGTGGTTGATATGGTGGAAGGGAGGTGGATGCGTCAGTGGGAGGAGTTTTTGGGGGTGGGTCGTACTGATTCCTGCGAGTTTGGAGGTTAATGTCATTGGATGACATCATTAATAAATGGTGTGTGCCTGGATCCGTATGCTGATAATCAGTTGTGGCATAGGTGATTTGCTGCTGGGGTGCAGTAGATCCTTGTGGGGGATCCATAGGGCGAGTATTTACCACTCCCTGGTTTGGCAATGGGTTTTGTAATATCATGGGTTGCCGTTGATTAAGTGGAGCTAGCTGTCCAGCGTGGCCCTGGCGTTGGGCATCGTCAGCCCAAAGTTTACGTGCTTTCTCTAAATGGGGGCAGTTGTGAGTGTAGTGTCCATAGACTCCACATATATAACATGGATGGTTTGTTATCAAGTTATTGTTTTTTGGCTGCTTGGGATGACAATCAGGATTCTAGTTGGGAGGAGCAGCATTGTTACTATTTGGAGGATTGGGAGGTGGTGGACCTTGATTATGTTGTTGGTTGTTTTCGTGGTTACGTCCTCTTCCACGATTTTGTTGTCCACCCTGGTTGCATTGGTTGTTTTGATGTTGGGGCTGATTGTGTTGTGTGTACACTTGCCCTTGAGTAGTGGGAGAATTTTGGGGTGCCGTAGGTGCAGGAGCAGGTTGCGGTGGATAATAAGTTGGTGGGGCTGGAGGTGGTCCAGTTGCCTGCTGGGGTTGTTAGTAACCTTGACCTATTGGAAGTGATGGGTTAGCTGGTGTAGCTTGTTGTGGGTAATACATTGGTTGGGCTGGTAAATGAATTGGGTTCTGGGTGGCCAGTTGGTTATAGTATGTGGGTGGTACATATGTCGATGGCGCTTGCCCATAGCAATGTTGTGGACAAGAGGGTCCATGAGTGTGATGAGTCTGATCCGTTGGAGCGTACGAAGTTGTTGCTCCAGAATTAGATGTATCCCTAGAGAGGTCTGGGGCATTTATGGTGCTCACCATGCTAAAAGGTTTATTTTGTGTCGTGACTTGGCCGATAATACCATCAGTGGCATGTGATGCCCCTGGAGCGTCACCGCGTGAAGAATCGCCTCGTGGGGCGTCTGGTATGATGGTGTAGAGATAGCTTGACTACGCATAAATCAGGTTGAATTGCTGAGCTTTTAAGATAGCTTCTTCCTCTGACTGGGGTCATTCAGAAGCTACGTCTTTGGCTATGAGGGGTAGGAGTGATTTAAGAAACCATTCCAAAACTATACGGTCATCCAGTTTTATCTTACAGAGGCTACGACGCTTGCGCCACTCATGGATATGGTCGGTGATGTGGGTAGCTGTGTTTTGTCTGCAAGACAATAGTATTTCAACTCCTACATCATAGTGTACAGGTAGCTGAAAAAACTGAAGGAAAGTGGAGGCGAGAGACGTAAATGTATGGTGGGTCCCATGTGGTTGTTCGATGTACCACTTGGCTACAGAGCCAGTGAACGTTCGTTGCAACAGTCTTAGTCTAATGGAGTCATCCACTATGGAGTTAGATGAACACCATAGGTGAAATGACATTATCTGGTTTTGGGGATCCTCCCCAGGTTTTCCTTCAAACTTGGGGATGTCCGAGGGGAGCTTTGTAGGCATGGGTGGCCATGTAGGGTTGTGCCTGATAGGATCGTTGGTTAGCTTGGCTAGGTCTGGTAAGTTCAGACTAGCCATGTAAGGTAAACTAGCAGATGGTTGTGGTGTAGTGACTGGGACATAACTATTAATGGTGGCATTATGTAGTGGTCCAGTAGCCCCTAAGGGTATGCTAGGTATTGAAGGTATTTGTCCTCCAACTGTTGTGGTTCGGGATGGGCCAGGGCTCCCAAGTGCAGCATGGGTTGTAGAGGGGTTAGGAATAGTGCCAGGAATTCCTGGGATCCGGGTTGTGGTAATGAGAGGTGGTGTGATTCCTATGTTGGGCATACCCATAATAGGAGGTAGTCTTGCGTTGGGCATACCTAAAGGTGGAGTGGCCCCTATATTAGGCATGCCTAAAGGGGTTGTTGTTACCATGGGTGGCACAGTAGTAGAAGGGTTTGTGGATGTATCTCCAATAGTACTGGTGAAAAGTGGGTCGTATTGTGATCCAGCCATGAGGTTGGTTGGTGATATTTCCGTAGGGTTTTCGGATTCAGCCTCAAAATCAGATGTGAAGTGAGGTGTGTCAGAATCAGATGACTGTGTGTTTAGCTGATGATGTGTCGATTCAAGGGATAAGGCTCTACGTCGATGACGTGTAGAGCCAAGTATACCAAACTAAGGGGGTTCACCCTGAAGACGACGAGATCGTCTTAAATTCTCAATGGTGAGAAATATTTTAAAAATTTCAATGTAAGGTGGTGATGTAAAAAACTCGAAACCCTAATGCAATAATGAGTGCAAGAGGGGAGTGAAAAAATAAAGGCTCTCAGGCCAACAACCAAACTCAAAAAGCACTTATTATAGCAGTTGTCCTATAATAAGTGGAGGGATGCAACAAAATTGGTCAGAATACCAAAAGTCAAACAGTTCCTAGAAAAAAGGGGTGTTACTAGACCAAGGTGGGTAATGTATCATGCAAACACCTAACTAGAAGTATTATGAGTCAACAAACGATATTCTCTGCAAGGTGATGAAATCCAAGTCAGACAATATAGAGTGTTGAATCAACGGCTAGATATCCCCCTACCGAGAGGGACACCGGGTAGACAATCCTAAAGAGTGGCAACTAGGATACCCCATTCATGACACGTTCGGTTGGGTGAATCTGCAGTTTGGTTCTATCACCGCTGTACACCCTCTTGGGTGTACACCAAGAACTTCGAAAGGTATCCTTCGGTTACTGAATGGATTGCAGTATTCCACTCAGACTTCCGGAACCAGTCTGGCTACTTCAACCCTCCTAAGGGAGATGCCTTCCCGATAAATTGGTTGATAACCATGTCAAAATTATAAGGGATTTTTGGACCCTAAAGACAACCACTATGTCTCAAATGTAAATAATTGAGAGGTGTTATTGGTACACCTATCCTCTCAATTTTACCTAACTACAAGATTCTTTTAAGTGCTCCCCCAGTGGGGTTAAAAGTTTGTTGAGTTAAGGTAAATTTTAAGGCTCAGTTTAAATTATGTGGCAGAGTGGGAGCAAGTGTGGTATTTAAACTGAAATTGATTTTCCTCGCTTGGGCGATTGATTACCAATGAAAGAAAAGACACTTCCAATTTTGCAAAAAAAAAAGGCTTTTTTGAAATGTAAATGCTTGAAAAAACTATTAAAAAATAATGGATCTTTGAAATAATTTAAAGGGAAGCAAATAACATAAATATTTCAAGAAACAAATGGATCTCTTAAAAATTGCTTGGGCAAAGTATTGAGCAAATAAACAGTAAAACTTTGATCTAAATAAAATGCAGAAAATCTTTCTTTCAATTACTGAAAATTTTTAAAAATACTTTTAATGGAGCATATATAAATAGTAAAAGATTTAGTATGGCTGTAAAAATGCAGAAAAATTAATATTGTAAAATATGCTAAATGGGCAAAAATATTTTCAAAAAATTGGCCGAATTCAAAAAAATTGCATCGTGGGTTTTGGGAAAACAACCGAGATGTGCAGCGCAGGTTTCAGCTGTGCAGTCGCGATGTGCAGTGCGGGTTTCGACAGTGAAGCCGCGATGTGCAGCGTAGGTTTCGGTCACACAGTTACGATGTGCAACGTGGAAAATGGCCGCGAAGCCCCGATGTGCAGCGTGTAAAATGGCTGCGAAGCCGTGGCGCACCACGCGGAAAAAAGTCGCGAGGTCGCGATGAGCCGCACGACTGTCGGGCGAAAAGCTGTAAAACAAACGCCGAAAAACAAACCCGAAAATGGTAATTTCAGGCTCTTAATGTCAATGGAAAGGGCCAAGATCTAGAACAGCAATGGATCTGCTATCTAGGATGGCAGATCTATGAATTAAAATGATTAAAACTCACAAAAACTAAGATCTAAAGAAAAAAACTGAGATCTAAGAATTCGAACCCAGCGGAGTCGCCAAAAACTGTTGGCTTGGTTCTGCAACCAAGTTTTGTGCAATGGGCACCTATCAACAATGTGATAGCAGTTTCAATATTGAAAGCAAAAACAATTATAAATTAAATCTAAATCTAAACTAGCATGTACATATAACAAATAAATTTTTTAAAAACGATTCAAGAACAAGAAATAAAAGAATAGGTGTTTTGTATTAAGATACCTCAAATGGTGAGGATTTGTATTGAGCAACTCCCAAGGTGAGTAGCTCTAAGCTCCAAAGGTCTCTTCTCCAAGATGTTGAAAATGGCCAAAAGTCTCATGAGAGATTTTGACAGCATGAGGATAGGATGATGGATGGATGGAAAGTGAGGAGCCCCTACCACCTTTTTATAGTTTTTGGTGGTGGGGAATACCATTATGGTTTTGAGGAAACCACTGGTATTAACCAACATGGTTTAGGTACCTTTTTCCCTCCTTTTTCCCTTTTTGAATATTTTTAATATTTTTATTCCCTTTTTAATATTTTTGGGAATTCTGGACCCTTTTTGAGGGTTTTTTATGTTTTTTGAGGAAAAATATTCATTTTGAGGGGAAAATGGGTGTATTATGGTCTTTTGGTGACCTTTTTATGGCTTTAGAGGCTCAAATGGTGGAAAAGTGGACAAATGGGTCATGTAAATAAGGAAATGGGCTAGTGAACACTTTTTGGGTGTTAAAAGATTAAAAACTATTGTCTTGGATTTGCAACCAAGCTTTGTGCAATGGGCACCTATCAACAATGTGATAGCAGTTTCAATATTGAAAGCAAAAACAATTATAAATTAAATCTAAATCTAAACTAGCATGTGCATATAACAAATAAATTTTTTAAAAATGATTCAAGAACAATAAATAAAAGAATAGGTGTTTTGTATTAAGATACCTCAAATGGTGAGGATTTGTGTTGAGCAACTCCCAAGATGAGTAGTTCCAAGCTCCAAAGGTCTCTTCTCCAAGATGCTGAAAATGGCCAAAAGTCTCATGAGAGATTTTGACAACGTGAGAATAGGATGATGGATGGATGGAATGTGAGGAGCCCCTACCACCTTTTTATAGTTTTTGGTGGTGGGGAATACGATTATGGTTTTGAGGAAACCAATGGTATTGACCAACATGGTTTAGGTACCTTTTTCCCTCATTTTTCTTTTTTTGAATATTTTTAATATTTTTGAGAATTCTGGACCCTTTTTGAGGGTTTTTTATGCTTTTTGAGGAAAAATATTCATTTTGAGGGGAAAAATGGGTGTATTATGGTCTTTTGGTGACCTTTTGATGGCTTTAGAGGCTCAAATGGTGGAAAAGTGGACAAATGGGTCATGTGAATAAGGAAATGAGCTAGTGAGCACTTTTTGGGTGTTAACACAAATCAAGAAAAAGTGAACTGTCTATAAATAGTAAGTGGACCCATAATGCCAAGTGTCATTTGTGTGGTTGACTTTGACAGGAGAGTGTGGTAAGCAAGAGCGGATTTGGCATTTTTGGGCGATTGGATCGGTCGATTTCATTTCCGCAAGTTGCAGGTATTTCATTGAACTCATACCTTTAATGTTTTCTCAATTCGGGTGGGTAGTGGGTCCTCAGGGGGGTTGTATGGTCCACATGGGTGTGGAATGCGGGTTTTGAGGCGATGGTCACGATCTGCGATCGTGACTGTGGCCTCCACAGCTGCGATCCAGGATCGCGGCTATGGCCTGGCTAGTCGCGATCCACACCCGTGGTTGTGGCTTGGATAGCTGCGATCTGCGATTGCAACTGTGGTCTATACATCCGCGATCTAGGATCGCAGCTGTGGCCCCCATATGCGCGATCTATGACCACAGCTACAGTCCCAATAGCCACGATTTGGGATCATGACATTGGGCCCCACAACCACGATCTGGATCGGGATTGTGGATTCATACTAGGGGGGGGATGATGGTTTATTAGATGATGTTCTGATGAGTTTTCATTGTGGGATTGACAGGATGCCGAGAGTACTTTGGAGAGAGCGTGAGATACCTGACGATCTGATGGATTACATACGGGATGATCGACATGTCCAAGGGACCTTGGGGCTGTGCGGACTATTGAAGTTCGTACAGGTGCCGATGATGCATTCAACAGCACTACTGTTGAACAGGTTGGTGGGATTCTATGAGCCCGATAGTCTGTGCTTCATGGTGCAGGGGGAGAGACAGGAACTCACCTTGGCAGATGTATACTTTTTGACGGGACTACCATGTTTGGGTAGGGTGGCGGATATGCAGCCACAGGTGTCCACGGATGTGGACATGGAGGAGATGTTGGATTGGTACTGTTTCCTGATGGAAAGAGTGCATAAGAATGCCCTCTTGATTTCTGATTTAGAGGAGCCATCAGTTCGGGCAATTGCGGCATGTGTGGTCTGATTGTTGGGGTCGCAGGGGCCCAACCGGGTGTCTGGGGGATAGATGCAGCTGGTCGAGCGAGTACTACAGGGGACCTACATTGCTTGGGGCCAGATGTTCCTCACCTGTGTTCAGTGGCAGCTGAGCTCAAAGAAGGTATCTGGCAAGGGAATCTGCTACGGGTCATGTCTATGCTCTTTCTTCATGGAGCGGGTTTCAACCCTGCAACCGCGAGTGTCGGTCCAGGCTAGGGGTTCGAGGGAGCCGCAAATGGTGCGGTGGGGTGAGATGATGTGCCAGCGGGGTGGGGGAGAGGTGGGATGGTACTTCATGCAAGAGCTCTATTTGTAGTGGTTGCAGCTACCACTGTCTTTTGATGACTATCCGTACAGTGGTATGGACTACTGGCGAGATCTGGAGGCACCATGACCCCCAGAGCAGGATTGGGGTCTGGATGGTATGTATCTAGCTTGTGCTTGATGGTTTTATATTGGATGTTTTGATGTTAGATATATATGATGATTCTGACTAGTTGCGATTTGGTTTGATGCAGATGTGGGACCACTGCCACCACCAGACAATAGGGAGCATTGGGGGCATATAGCAGTGCCAGCCTTGCCAGATCAAGGGGAGGTACGATGACGAGATGCAGAGGGGACTTTAGAGGCCTTGTGAGTTACCTTCGACCGACTATTGGTTGGTGTCTATGATTAGGGGTGGATGGATATGGATCGGGATGTAGTTTAGGCCTGTCATGAGGATACACGGGATTGGCGATCTATATTGATTCGGGTGGCAATTATGGCCAAGGAGAGGAGGGGTCAGGAGCGACAAGGGGATGAGGAGGATCCATAGGAGGAGCGAGGAGAGGATGAGTCCGCAGTAGAGGAGGCTGGTGAGGAGGGTTCAGATGGGGGATATGACTCTCATTAGGGAGTACTGGGGACTCCCCCTGATGTGTATGGGTATTCGGGATTTTTTGTATATACGGCATGTATTTTATGACAGGGATGCTCTTGGGGCTCCTTGATGTATATGTTTTGTATATTTGAGTGTTGGGACACTCATGACATGTATATGACGATGATATATTTATATATGTATGCACATGGATGCATTTTTTGTGGTGATTATTTTGGTGTATTCACGTGGATGCGCTTGTATTGTCTTGTGTTATTTTATTGCAGGTGGATGCAAATGATGTGTTATGATAGGAACGTGGATGCCCCTATATGGTTTTGTGTTATGTTATTGCACATGGATGGAAATGGTTTGTTATGATAGGAACGTGGATGGCCGTTGTTGTAGATGTAGTCTTTTTTGGGATTTTTATATGTTTTTTGATGTGATGATTATGCATAATGGATGATTTAAATGGTGTGATCGATACGCCAGTCGAGGATGTTGTTAGCCATTTGATCTGTGACACTAGTCTGAGGTCTTGGGACATGGGTGAATGTTATGTATTCAAACTGCCGGTTTAGTTGTTTTGTGCGTAGGAACTTTCTGAAGAGGCAAGGATCACGCACCTGGTAGCAGTTGTTGAGCTGGGAGACAAGCAGTTGGGAGTCAAGGAACACATGAAAGTGACAGATATCCATCTGAAGGGTAGCAGTCAAGAGACCGGTCATAGCATCATACTCAGCATGGTTATTGGTAGTAGTGCCTATGCAGATTCCGTCAAGGTGAATCAACTCATGTGAAGGGGAATATAAGACCCACGCTGCAGAGGCTAGGTTTGGAGACCAGCGACTTGCTCCATCGGCGAAGACAATGTAATAAGGTGGAAGATGGTCCATCTGTGATCATGCAAAAATGATGAATGTAAGGTTGCAGTAAAAAAGTGGAAAACAAAAAGAAAGCAAACTGTATAATACGGACCAATGGGTCCACTGGATTGTTAAGGATAAAAGCGTTTAAGATACAACCCATTACGGGGGTTGCGTAAGGGGTGGCCTTCTGAGTCAATTAGACTATATGCCCCATGCCCAAGGTAGGTATGCACTATGTAAGGGCCTTGCCACATGGATTTTAACTTCCCTTTACCGGTCTTGTCATGAGCTTGGTCATAAATGAGGACTAGATCGCCTTCACGAAAAGCGCGTGGGTGGACATGTTTGTCATAACCAGCTTTGGAGTGGTTCTTGGTAGCTTCAATGGTTTGGAGGGTTGCACGACGGTCCTCATCAGCTTGTTCTAATAACAGTAGGCGTTGTTCAAGTGGGGAGATGTCGGGGAGAAGTTCAATAGCAATGTGTAGGGCGGGGATCTGACACTCGATGGGGAGGACAGATTCGACACCATGAACTAAGTTAAAAGGGGTGAAACCGGTGGCGATCTTAGTTGATGTACGGTAAGCCCATAATGCGAGGAAAAGCATGTGATGCCAATTGGACTTATGTCGGTCAACAGTGCATTGGAGGATTGTTTTTTGTTAATGGCCTCAACCTGGCCGTTCCCTTGGGGGTAGTAAGCAGAGGCATATTGATGTTTGAACTTAAGGAGAGTTGACAACTCGCGCCAAATGGCATCTTCAAAATGTGAACCATGGTCTAAGACAAGCTGTTTTGGGACCCCGAATTGTGTAATAACATTGTTAAAAAAGAAATGGGCAGTAGTGTCAGCTTTACAGTTGAAGGTGGGCATGGCTTCAGCCCATTTGGTGAAGTAGTCGACGGCGATAATGATGTACTTATGGCCGTTTGTGGATGAGGGTTTACATTCCATGAAGTCAATGGCCCATTTGCAAAAAGGGCCAATGGTGACGACTGGGTGGAGTGGAGCGGGTGGTGTCCGGGCCTTAGGGGAAAAGAGTTGGAAATTATGGCAATGCTTTACTGCTGTGATGCAGTTGGTAAATAGTGTGGGCCAGAAGTATCCGACGTGGATGACCTTCTGGGCAGTGGCCATCCCCAAGAAATTTCCGCCATAGGCACCGCTATGACAGTCATTGAGGACTTGTTCGGCTTCCTCGTGTGTAAGGCAACGACGGAGGATAGTATCAACTCCTCGTCGGTAAAGGACATCACCCAAGAGGAGATATCGAGAGGTGGTGACGGATACAACGACACCCATCATGATTTATGTCTGGTCGAAACTTCTGCGTGCAAAGGTATAGCAGAATATCACCGTACCATGCATCATCTGACGAGATGATGAACAAATGATTGTCTACTAACTCATCGGAGATTGGCGGGGATGGAAAAAGGGATGGGAGGTCGGTTATGAGCTGGTTAAGTGCGAGGGATTTAATACTCTAAGGGTTTGTGAAAGTTAGGCCATATTCTTGGAGTATAATTACCCATTTAGCGACACGACCTTGCAGAAGTCATCGGTGCGAGAGGTAGACCATGGGGCTAGAGTTGGCGACAATCGTAGTATGACTGATTAAAATGTAATGGCAGAATTTTTGTATGGAAAAGACGACGGCAAGGGCCAGTCTTTCCTCATATGGGTAACGTAGGGGTGGTATAGACAAGGTTTGGATGACGTAATAAATGACATGCTCCTGGAAAGCAATGTCTTCTTGAACAAGGACCCTTGACACGGCGTGGTCGAATGCCGAGACGTAAAGGATGAAGTCCTGAGAGAAATTCGGAGGGGAGATCAAAGGGGCTTGCGTGAGAGATTTTTTAAGGGCTTCGAATGCATCTTGCACCTAGTCGTCCCAAACAAAGGGTATGTGAGTACGAAGCAGACGTAAGAAACCATGAACTGTGGTGGCATAATCAGGAATGAAGCGGCAAATGAAATTAGATTTCCCCTGTAAGCTCTGTAGCTACCGGAGCGTGCGTGGTGTAGGAAGGTCTAATATGGCTTGAACTTTGAGGGGGTCAACAATGATTCCTTTATGGGAAACAATGAAACCTAACAACCGGCTTGCCGGAACTCAAAAGACACACTTGAGTGGGTTCAAGCGGATCTGATACTTGCGACAACGTAGAAAAACTTGTCAGAGGTTGTTAAGGTGGTTGGATCGTTTCTTGGAACGTGCTGTGAGATCGTCAAGATAAACTAATAGGATATGGACTAAGTCGTGAAAACAATAGGTCATGGCCCACTGGAAGGTGGCGCCAACATTTTTAAGGCCGAAAGGCATGCAACGATAGGAAAAGGTGCCCCATGGGGTTGTGAAGGAAGTCTTGTATTGATCTTCTTTATGGATCTGAATCTAGTTATACCCAGAAAAACCATCCATGAAGGATAGGACTTCATGCCCCGCACATGCATCGATGAGTTGGTTAATAAATGGCATGGGGAAGTTGTCTTTAGGACATGCTCAGTTTAAATTGCGGAAGTCAATACATACCCTAATGGTGCCTTGTTTTTTGTTAACAGGGACGGGGTTAGAAACCCAAGTGGTGTATACAATAGGATAAATGAAACCTGTTGCACGAAGTTTCTCAATCTCTACTTTAATGGCGGGGAGCTTTGATGGGTGAATGGGGCACTATTTTTGGCAAATGGGGGGCACATCTAGCCACGTGTCAATGTGGTGCTCTGCGATAGCGGGGTCAAGACCAGGCATTTCGGTGTAGGACCAAGAAAAGACATCACGAAACTCCTGGAAAAGTTTCTTGTATTCTCCGATCTCGTATTCAGTGCAGGAGGCTCCTAACATAATGAGTTCAGGAGCACTTGCTGGGGAAGAGATATCAATGTGGATTGTGGGTGAGATATTGGCCATGTTACCTTCCTTGAAGGCATCAGGAGCAGGGATGGGATCTTTAAACCAGTCGACCTTGGTGGGGAGGAAATCTTTGGACTCGATTAAAAATTGGGTGGCTGTGGTGGGGGATGACTCCTCCGGGAGGAAATAGGAACGATGGTGCATATCCTCCCATGGGTAATCATGTGTGGTAAGAGCCTCGAGAATTTCCTCATCATTGTGGAAACGTTTTGTAGTCAAATCAGTTGACGAGGGGATGCTAGCAGTAGAGATCATATTAATGGTATTGACCTCTCCTGTTGGCGGAGATTCTGGGGGGTTGGATCTCTTCAATGGTGGGGGAGACGTTTCGAGGTCCAAGTTGTTCATCTCATAGAGAGCAGATCTGTAATCTGGGAGATCAGGATAGTGATGTGAGTAATGGCCGTAAATACCGCATATGGCACAAGGGTGGTTGGTACATAGTGATTTATCGTGAGGCTTAGGGGTAGGGTCGAGTTGGACAACTGGGATGTTGGGGTCATCGTCAAGCATTTGCATGTGCTCTTGTAATGTGGGTAATTGTGAACATTGATGGGTAGCATGGTCCAACTCATCACACAAAGAGCATTTTGAAGGAGTACGAAACGCAGGGGGGTTTTTAACCGTTTTGGGTGGGGGTAGAGCAGTGTATGGTTGTGGCCCTCTGCCCCCAGTGTGCTTGATAAGAGGGGATGGATTGGTGAATGAGGAAGGAGTAGTGACACCGAGAGGTGGTTGACTAGTAGTGGTGATGGGTTGCACCAGTTGTAGGATGACATTTGGTGTCGGAGGGGAAACGGGAGGCGTGGCCATAACTAGGGCACTTACTACTCCTGAAGGGGGGAATAGGAAGGGGATTGTATGGATGGGTGTAACACCAACATGACTAGGTACCAATGGTGGTTGGGGTAGCAAGGGCGGTTGATGGTTGGGTGTTTGTGTATTGTGGGAGAGGGTACATAAGTCATATATTTCGATCGTTGGTGACGGGGGTGGAATGGATTGGAATGTGGAATTCATCAGCATATCTGAGTAGACTCCGGGTCCAGCTGAGGAAACCAACGAGGTAGATGCACCATGAACAGGTTATTCAATCATGGGAAGAACGTTTTCGGGTGCAGCGGGGGCATTGGGATCATAATAGGTGAGTTGATCAATTTTGACCACGTGTCCTTCATGGGGGAACATCATGGTGCAAAAAATGGATGAGGCAACTACCTGCATGACGTAAATGTAACTATGGCCAAGTAAGAGGTTATAATCAAGTTGGGCATTGATGACCTCTATGTCAATAAGCATTGTTTTACCAGCCAACTGGATGGGGACATTAGCTAAGAGACCTTGGGGTTGAGCCGAATGGCCATCGTAGGCTCGCAATGTAGTGGTGGACTGCTGGAGTGTAGGGGATCCCAACTTCTGCTAAACGAATGTGGACATAACGCATGTAGAGACACCCTCATCGATGATGCACCGATGGATGACAAGATTCCGAATGGATACAGAAACTTGGAATGCTAATGTAGAAGGAAGGCATGGTTCGGATTGGTCCAAATCAAAGGCCATCATTCGTGAATCAGTTGGGTTGATAGCACCAATGGCTGATAACAAACTCTTGCGCTGTGTAGGACAACTTTTTAAGACCTCTAACGTAGAAATGGATGCGGGGCACTGAGCTAAGTCATCTACAATGTTGTAATTAGACATAGTGCGAGCATTGGGGTTATTGTTGATGCGACGAAGTGGGAAGCAAGAGGCTTTTGGGGCACCATCAAATGGGGCAAGAGGTATTTGTAACGACTGATCGGAGGGAAGAGCGTTGGTGTTTTTGTCGGCGGGAGGGGCTTCAGGGGTGGAGCCATATTGGTTCTGACGGGTTTGAAGGTTGACATCGGTGGATGACATCATTAACAAGTGATGGGTACCTGAGTCCAGCATGGGTTGATCAGGAGCTGCATAAGTGATTTGCTGTTGTGGAGGCACGTTTCCTTGAGGGGGAGCTAACGGTTCAGTGTTCACCATGCCTTGGGTTGGTAAAGGGTTCTGTAACACCAAGGGTTGAGTCTGAGGTGGTGGAGGGTTAAGTGGCACCTGGGGTGCTGCGTACCGTCGGTGGTGGGCATCATCGGTCCAGAGTTGTCGAGCCCGCTCCAAATGTGGGCAGGTGTGTGTGTAATGGCCATAGACCCTGCAAATAGAACAAGGATGGTTCGTTCGCAAATTAGGGTTTTTGGCTTGCTTGGGCGGCCTGTCAAGGTTTTGGTTTGCAGGTGTCATGTTATTATTGTTTGGGGGGTTAGGTGGATGGATATCTTGGTTGGAGGAGGGTTGTTCCCATGGTTACGTCCTTTGCCGCGGTTTTGCTAACCTTTTTGGTGTTGGTTATTTTGGTTAGGCTACGGATTTTGTTGCGCGTACACTTGCCCTTAGGTGGCACATGGGTTCTGGGATTATGCAAGTGTGGGAGCAGGCTGCAATGAATAATAAGTGGGTGGGGGTGGAGGCGGTGCAGGTGCTGGACCTTGTGGGGGTTGTTGATACATTTGTGTGACAGTTTGTGGTTTTTCCGTAGGTGCTGCTTGTGGCAGATAATAAGCGGGGGGGGGGGGGGTTGAGAGCATACAGGAGCGTGTGCGACCTGCGGGTTGTTACATGGTTGAGGCGCAACCGAAGGAACGTAAACGAGGGATGCGTGGCCGAAGCACTGAGGTGGACATGAGGGTCCGTGGGAGTGTCGGTTATGCGCCATGGGGGCATATGAATTGGTTGCTCCGGAGTGGGATGTAGCCCGCGAAAGGTCGGGGCCATTACTAGTATGTGTCATGGAAAAGCGATGATTATGAGAGGCAATACAACCAATGATGCCATCTGTGGCATAGGATGCCCCCGGCACATCGTTTCAAGAGGAATCGTTGTGGGGGGCGTCGGGTATAATGGTATATAGGTAACCAGAATGGGCATAAATAAGGTCAAATTGTTGGGCTTTTAGGATGGCCTCTTCCTTGGACTAGGTTCGCTCTGATGCCACATCCTTGGCAATGACGGGAAGGAGAGATTTTAGAAACTAATCTAATAAGATACAGTCATCTAACTTGATTTTGCACAGGCTTCGACGTCAACGCCACTCATGAATGTGGTCAGTGATGTGGGTGGCCGTATTATGTCTGCAAGATAGTAGGATCTCAACTCCCGCATCATAGAGAACAGGTAACTGAAAGAACTACAGGAAGGTCGAGGCGAGGGAAGTAAAGGTGGCATGGGTCCCATGGGGCTGCTTGATGTACCACTTGGCTGCAGAGCCAGTGAGAGTTCATTGTACTAGATGGAGTCATCCACTATGGAGTTGGAGGAACACCATAGATGGAAGGACATAATGTGGTTCTGGGGGTCTTCACCTGCCTTGCCCTCAAACTTAGGGATGTCTGATGGGAGCTTGGTGGGCATGTGAGGCCACGTAGGATCGTTTCTGATGGGATCGTTAGTCAGTCTGTCCAAGTATGGAAGGTTGAGACTAGCCATGAATGGCAAACTAGTAGAAGGATGTGACATGCTGGTGGTGGCGGCCACATTAGGGCCGATGCCTCCAAGTGTGAGAGCTGGGTTCAAGTTGGGAATGTTTCCCCCAGGTGGGGGAACTAAGGTGGTATGGGAGGGTCCTGCGCCACCAAGTGTAGTGTGAGTCACCCGTGGGGTTGGGTTGGGTATGCTAGCCATTGGAATTGGCACAGTAACCAGAATGGTGGGTGTGGGCCCTATCGATGGCATACCCAAAGTAGGTGTGGTGGCCGGGGTGGTTGTGGATGCTACACCAATGGTCCCTACAAAGAATGTGTTGGAAGTCATGCCATCCATGTGGCTGGTTGGTGCAGTGTAAGTGGGGTTCTCGGACTCTACCTCAGAATCAGATGTGAAATAAGGGGCATCAGAGCCATAGGACAGAGCTCTATGTTGTCGATGAGTAGAGTCAAGTGACGAAGCTCGAGGTCTATGACGAGTGGTATCAAGTGATGAAGCTCTATGCTTATGACGGGTGATGTCAAGTGAACCATGCTGCGCAGGCTCACCCTGGAGGCGCCGAGAGTGTCTTGGGGACTCAATGGTGACAGATGGTGTCAAATATATGGGGGTTGTGTCGAGTGAAAAATAGCTCAAAAACCCTAATGCAGCTGAGTGTGCAAAAGGAGAGCGCAAAAAAGACGGCACTCATGCAAACAACCAGCTCGAAATGCTCACTGTAACAACTGTGTTACAATAAGCAGAGCATAAACAACAATGATCAGAATACCAACAAGCAACAAGTTTCCTAAAAAATAAAAATAGTGGACTCGCTAGACCAAAGGGAGGTAAGGGAGCATGCAAACACCTAGCTAAATAGTATTCTGACTCAACCAGATATATCCTCTGCAAGGTGATGAAATCCAAGTCAAAAAATATGGATAGTAGAGCCAAGTGGCTAAAGATATCCCCCTACGGGGAGAAACACCAGGTAAGACAATCCTAGAAGAAAGGCTACTAAGATACCCCGTTCATGACACGTCCAAAAAGGCGAATCTGCAGCTCCGGTCCTATCACCATGTGGGCCTAAAAAGGAATCACCACACATAGACCAACGAGTAGGTAGCCTTCGGTTACTGAATGGATTACGGTATTTCACTCAGGCCTCTGGAACCAGTCTGGCTACTTCAACCCTCCTAAGGGAGAGGTCCTCTGATAAATTGGTTGCGACCATGTCAAAAAATACTAGGAGATTTTGGTTCCCTAATGGACAACAACTATGTCTCAAGTGTAAGAAACCGAGGGGTGTTATTTGGATGCCTATCCCCCTTGTCCTACCTAACTACAATATTCTTAGGTGTTCCCCAAGTGGGGTTAGAATGTTGGTTGTGTTAAGTAGTATTTTAAGGCTCACTTGAATTAGGTGCCAGAGGGTGTGCGTGTGAGGTAATGAACCCAATCAAAAGTGCCACGGGATGGGAAACTCTTTAACCAATAATAATAATGCAGAAATTTAACTTGCAATGCAGAATTTTCTTTTTTCAATGTAAATGCTTAAACTTTAAAATTTTTGTAAATGGAACAGAAAGCAGACTGCAGAAAAAGGCTATAGGTAAGTGTGGCTACAGACAGAACAGGTGGCTTTGCAAGTGCATAAAATATTGTAGCAAAATTCTGGGTTCAAAAAAGGGTAAAAATGTAGAAAACAGATCGCGGGTCTGTGACTGAAATGCGTGGCCTGGAGCGTGGTTGTAGGGGTGCAACCTGCGGTCGGATCGCGAGTCTTTGGTCGAAAGGTGTGGTTTGGGGCGCGACTATAGGGCTAAACCCTGCAGCCGGATCACGGGTTTGGGGTCAAGCGGAGCGGTCTGGGGCGTGGCTAAAGGGGGAAGAGCTGCGGTCGGAACGTGGGTTTATGGCCACAATGCGCACTTTGGAGCGCGGCAAAGGGGCAGAAAGTTGTGGTCGGATCACAGGCCTGGGGCTAAAAACTGCAGTCTGGGACATGGGAAAGAGGCAGAATGCTGCGCTCCAGTTGCGATCTGGATCGCGGAAAGACGGTCGAAAGTTAGGATCTGGGTCGTGGCTGCAAAGAACAGAACCGCGATCTGCGGCGGAAAACCCAACTAGCCGAAGCCACAGCCGAACAGGGTAAACAGAAAAATACTTGTAGAAATTTTTTTTTTTTAATTTTAACCAGAAATTCAAAGGCCAATAGTGGAGTCGCCAAAACTATAGCTAGTGTTTTCACCCTAGCTTGTGCAAATGAGCACCTACTAAGGAGAAGGGCCTCCTTAGTAGCAGTTCAATAAATAGTAAAATAGTAAAATCTAAGCTAACATGTGCATCAACAGAAATAAAAAATGATAATATAATAGAAAGTTTCTTTTGTATTATGATATGATCAAGATTACATTTACCTCAAGTGTTGAGGTTGGTGGAGCTCTTGCAGTAGTCCAGGAGGGTTGCTTCCGTGTACCAATGGGTTCTTTCTCCTTCTCCAAGGTGTTTGAATAATGGGCCAAAAGGGGCACTCAAATGGGAAAAACTAACTCAAATGGTAAGCTAGGGTTTCAAGAGTGATTTTGGTAGAGTGAGGATAGGAAAGATTGTGGATGTGAAATGGGGAGCCTCCATCATCTATTTATAGGTTTTTAGTGGTGGAGTGTTGACCTATGGTTTTTGGCACCATATGGTTTAGGTCAATTGTATAGGGTTTTTGCTTCATTTTCCCTTCTTTTTTCCTCTTTTTTATATTTTTTATTCCCTTTTATTTGATTTTTGGGAATTTAGGGCCTTTTTAGAGGATTTTTGCTATTTTTTGAGGAAATTTAACTATTTGGAGAGGGAAAAAAAGGGGTTTTTTGGCCTTTTGGCGGCCATTTAATGGTTTTTTGAGGTTTTAGAGACAAAGATGGTAGGAAATATAGAAAAATGAGTCATGTAATGAGGGAGATGAGATGGTGAGCACTTTTTTGGTGTTAACAGGAACAAGGAGAAGGGAGTAGTGCGCAATTTAATCAATCGAGAGGAGACTTCCGAGGATGAGGGCGAGGAGTTCTTGGTCGAGTTAGAGGTCATGTAATATGTTACAACTGTGGTACACCTGGAAATTTTTCTAGGGACTTTATGAATCCTTGTTCGACATGTAGATATTGTCAAGCATTGGAACATAATATTGAGGATTCCCCACAGCTTATAGCGAAATGGAAAGCTAAGGAAAATCAGAATTGAAATCAAAACCAGAATCAGAATGTCCAGAATATATCATCTGAACCATGACAAGAGCAGTCGATTGTTGTTGTTGTGACAAGAAGAGGAGTTGTGGTAGGAGATGAAAGAGAAATATATACTGACCCATGTGTCCCTAAAATCGAACCAGTTGTACAACAGACAATACCATTTTATGTTCAGAAGGAAAAGAAAACATTTGTGGATACAAGGAAGAAATTCTACAACCCAGAGGGGACCTTCGACATCTACAACTCTAGTCTTTGATGAGATTCTTGTATATTATATGCCAATATGCTTCAACCGATTAGATCAAAAGAGAAGCTCAAGGAAGATAAGTACATTGAAGAACTTTTTGAAAATTTGTTTATACTTAGTAAAAGATGAAGCTGCTTTAAAAGAATTCCATAATTTAGTTGATGAGTAAGAAAAATATAACTCTAAGGAAAAATGTTTAAATAATTTGCAAAATAAAATAAGAGCTGGGAGGGAGCTACGACTTAATGCGCAAATTGGGGACTTTGACATGGATTTCATTATTTTGGATCTAGGGTCATATTCCAATATCATAAATAAACAAACGTGGGAAGCTATGGGAAATCCTAAGTTATTATGGTCACTTGTCCAGTTGTGACTATCTAGTCAACAAAAAGTAATACGATTTCAAAAAATGGTGGGTGTTCCTGTTGACATTGATGGTCTAAGAAGCTATGCTGACTTTGAAGTTATAGAGATTTCCAATGACACCAACCCATATTCGACATTGCTTGGTATTGATTGGGAAATTAATAACCAGACAATTATAAACCTTAAGAAAATGATGATGACATTTGAAGGTGGGGATATGAGGGTTGTCGCACCGTTGGATCCTTTGGAAGGCTCAAGGTATGTCGAACCCATTCAAGAAGAATATACCATTGTAGATTGAGAGAATATATATAAGTTCAATTCAAGAATGGATGACTATGTTAATCCAACTGTGGATGGTAACTTGAGTTGGAGAAGTGTTAGTTCGTTTTCTTTTGACTCAGGGGAAGCATTGGAGAATTGGAAGAATCAACTACACGAAGTGTCTACAAGAAGATGTGCTCGTGTTACTAGATCGCTTCCCTGGGTTGGTAAAGATGTATGTGATCTACCTTTTTATGAAGGATTACCTAATTTAAGTGTTTTCATTTCTGATTTTGAAGTAAGAGTACCCAAACAACAAATAATATTATCTTTAGACATAGCCTTGAAAGCTAATCCAGCAAGGTGGTGGTCTACTCATAAGGGAAAGGTACAAAGCTGGTCGCAGTGAAAAAAGTTGTCGGAAGTCCGGTTTGGAGGATAAATATACTATAAGTAAGAAAAGTATAATGGTTTAAATAGTCCACTGGATCATATGGAATTATGTACAATATAATGGGAACAAATACCAAAACAAGAGTGGTTCCATATGTTCATTAATACTTTGGATACTATACTACAAAGCTGGTATACATCGCCGGAACTACGACAAGGTACAACAGATTGGGAAAATATGGCTATCAATTTCAAGAAGACATTCAATTATGAAGATGAACACCCATCAATAAATGGAGCTCTCCAAATAATTAAAGTTAATATTAATGAAGAAATACCCATGCATCTAACCAGTCTGCCACAGTGGACTGTAACACTCAAGAAATAAATGGAGTGTTAAAATATATTTAGTGATCCAGATGAGGATCCTGTGAGGAACCTGCAATAATTAATTGATAAAATGCACAATATATTGGATCACAGAATATTTTTATTGATCATGGGCCACTTCAAGGGGGCAACCTCCTTTTAGCAATCTCAATACAAATAACTTCACGGTGCCTTCATTGGCCTCAACACACACTTATATACTAAATCTAGGCGCCAATACTATGGGTCAAAACCATGGGCCAATACAAACTATGGATCAACAAATACTACAAGCGGATTACAAAGCATATGTGCCCAAAAACAATAACACAAACTATGGATCAACAATTACTACGGGACGACTTACAAATCATATGCATCCAACAACAATATACTAACAAAGTAAAGAGAAGGGTTGACATGGGTTCCTAACATCCCCTCCCCCTTAGAAAAAGCTTTGTCCTCAAAGCTTTAAATGTGGAAATTGTCGTTGAATCTGAAGGAGTGGTTCCCATGTAGCATCCTCTGGTTGCATTCCGTGCCAGTGAATTAAGACCTCTGTGATAGAGCGAGAGCGAATCTAGCGAGTGCGGGTATTGAGGATAGCCTCCAGCTACCAAAGGATGGATTCTTCATTATCTAGTTCTGGTAAAATAGTTTTTCCTCTGATGTTGGTGCCAAGAAATTTCTTCAGACAAGTGTAATGTCCCCAGTTTGACCCCATGGCATTAACATTATAAATGATGTAATATTGTTATGAAATCATGGTGAGGAGCTCAAGGCCAATGCCCCACCATCGATTTAATGATGCATATGATTTGCGTGCTAGTAATGCACACTGGAAATTCAAATATCATGTAATATGCGTTTTAATAAAAATACCCACAACTAGCTATGCAATGTAACAAAGAGATGGGGGCATGATTTCACAAGGAATTGGGAGGGAAAACATTCAAACCCTTGAGCCAATCAGGTCAAGCCAAGTGTCAATGAGAGAACCCATCAAACCCTCAACTACCCATGTTGACTTTTGTACCCAATCATTGATTTCTCCCAAGAGTTGGTTGAGGCAGTTAATGGCTTGGGGAATGGGAGGTATGGCTGTCCAAATTCGGGTATGGGCAAACCACCCTGCATGGGAATTCTCGTTTTGCTTCTTGGGCAAGAAAAGAGCCATGAATTTCTCCCCCAAGACATTATGCAACCATCATTCTTTCTCCCTCACGAGTTTAGAGCTACCTGGGCGTTTTCCAGGCATGTTTGCTGCGTTTTTCTTCATTCTCCCAGTAGAGAAGGGCGTTTTTGTGTTGTATACCAGTGGGGAAGAAAGGGAAATCGAACGGGGGTTCAATAGAGACTGTTTTGGGCTGTTGAAGGATGAGATATTTGGGGAATAAATCGTTTTTCCTCCCTGTGGTTGTTTGCCCCATCCCACAATCTGTTTTTGGTTGGGAACGGTTTTGAGAAAACCCATGGCCATCTTATTTGTAAATTCCACTGTTTAAAATGTGTATCCCTGCCCCCTGTTTGTGCTTACTGTGTGAGAGAAGAGTATGTTGGGTATGGGTATGGGTATCCATGGCTTGGGCTTGAGCTTGAGTGCAATCATCTAGGGTTCAATTGTAGCCTGATAAACCCAGCTATGGACTGGCTTGGCTCAGATGAAATGGTTAATGGGTTGTGTGTGAGCTGGAATGTTCCCTTTCCTTGTGAGAATCATGCCCAGCTCGGGGGTGGCCTTCGGACGGACTCAATATAAGCCGTCGAAGAGCCTATGGTTGGGTGGAACGTTGCAGTGACATAGCTAGTTGCTTGGGGTAGTTGCAAAATGAAGATAAGTGTTTTTATGTCTATGTATTTACTTATGCAATGTTTAATTAATGATTATTTTGATATGTTGGATGAGCATGAATGGTGTGTGTGGATTAGATTTAAATTTCGCTGTGCATATTGCCTAATTTGTATCTGCACACCAATGTTTAAATTCTTATGATTCTAATTAGTGGGCTGAGTCTTATGAAATGCCCAGATTTTAGTTCCATGTTCCCTGCCTTGCATTGGGTCAGCAGGTGGGTACATTACAACAAGATACATGAAATACCGGATGAATGCGTGAAGAAGGAGGAAGTTCCAATTTATAAGCAATGGACCCAATCTTCTACAGAATCCTATATGGCCCATAGAACTTTGGAGCGAGCTTATGACTCCCTTTGAGTTTCAGGTAGGATTGCTTGTAAGGCTAGAGATGAAAAAAAACCATATCACCTGCTTCAAAAGTGCACTCAGAATGGTGTTGATCGGCTTGTTGCTTCATGCGATTTCTTTCCATGTGAAGATTGTCCCGCAAAATCCGAAGAATCTGATTGCGGTTTCAAATGACCGTGTTAACTACTTGAACTGGAGAACTGCTGGGGGTGTATGGAAGAAGAACTGGTGGTGCTTGACCATAAACTGCTTCATATGGAGTCATTTTAGAGGCAATGTGGTAAGAGGTATTGTACCACCATTTAGCGAGAGGGAGCCACTTTTCCCACTGATGTTGTTGTTCAGAGGTGAAGCAATGAAGATAAGTTTCCAATCATTTATTGATAATTTCAGTCTGACCATTTGTTTGTGGGTGATACCCTGAACTCATCTTCAGTTTGGTGCCAGTGTGGCGAAATAGTTTTGTCCAAAAATGCCTGGTGAAAATCACATCACGATCCGAGACAATGGAAGAAGGGATTCCATGAAGATGAAAGATCTAGTCCAGGAAAATTTGAGCAGCTGAGGAGGCTATATAGGGATGGCTGAGAGCAAAAAAATTACTATATTTGGAGAGGCGATCGACCACAACCAAAATGACTATCTTCCCTCCATATTTAGGGAGCCGTTTAATGAAATCCATAGAAATATTTGTCCAAATATGGGTAGGTCTGGGCAAGGTTTTGATCAATCCCGGAAGGAGTGTCGTGTCACCCTTATTGTGATGGAAAGTATCACATCCAACCACCATCTGCTAAATAGTCTTTTTCATGCCCTTCCAAAAGAAGTTACGTCATGCCCGTTCCTACGTTTTGAGGAAGCCATAGATCTCTACCGATGGAGAAGCATGGAGTCCATAGAAGACAACCTGTTGAAAATCTGTGCTTTAGGGAAGCACTAGAGGACCCTTGTATCTCAGGGAAGCACCATCCCAAGAGTAATGTGGTATAGCAGAAGGGTTGTTAGCCAAGTGGTAGATGATTTGAGATAATGAAGAGTCATTGGCATAGCCCTGCTGAACAAATTGCAACCAATTTGGAACAGGAATAGAAATAGCCGAAAGAGAACCTTGGTCATCAAATGTGCAAGAAAGAGCATCCGCCACAATATTGTCCTTACCCTTCTTGTAAGTGATCTCATAGTCATAACCCATGAGTTTGTTAACCTATTTCTGTTGTGCTGGGGAGGATACATGCTGTTCCAAGAAATATTTCAGACTCTATTGATCAGTCTTGATCCAGAAATGATTCCCTAATAGGGAGGGTCGCCACTTCTGTACTGCATGCAAATTAGCCATCATTTCCTTCTCATATGCAGAGGCAGCTAAATTATTACTTGAAAAGGATTTGCTAGTGAATGCAATGGGGTGTTCATCTTGAAGGAGAACAACACCAAGTCCATTGCTGCAAGCATCACTCTTAATAGTGAAGGGCTTGGAAAAATCAGGCATAGCTAGAACATGTGTAGTACACATAGCTTGTTTCAGTTTGTCAAATGCACACTCAGTAGCATGTGTCCATGTAAAAGCATAATTTTTCAATAGAGTAGTTAATGGAGTTGCAATCTTCCCATAATCCTTGACAAACTTGCCGTAGTATCCAATCAACCGCAAAAAACCATAAAGGCCCTTGAGTGTTTGAGGAGGCGGCCAATTGTTCTTGGCAACGATTTTGGAAGGATCCATGTGAACCCCTTGTGCTGAGATAATGTTCCTGAGATACTCAACTTCCTTCTATCCAAAAACACATTTAGACTATTTAGCATGAAGATGATGGTCAGAGAAAAGTTGCATTACAAGATCCAGATGTTGGAGATGTTCAGCCCATGTTTTACTATAGATGAGGATATCATCAAAGAATACCAGAATGAATTTCCGTAATTGGGGCCGGAATGTTTTATTCATTAAGGCCTGGAATGTGGAAGGAGCATTAGTGAGGCCAAAGGGCATGACCAAAAACTCATAGTGGCCATCATGTGTGCGGAAAGTTGTTTTAGGGATATCATCCTCATGAACCCGAATTTGATGATACCCAGAACGAAGATCCAACTTGGAGAAAAATTGAGCACCATGAAGCTCATCAACAACATGAATTGGAAACTTATCCTTGATGGTGAGGTGATTAAGTGCTCGAAATTCAATGCAGAGGCGCCATGACCCATCTTTTTTGCGGACAAGAAGAACTGGTGAAGAAAAGGAACTAGTGCTTGGGTGAATAATACCTTGCTTCAGTAAGTCCCAAACGAGCATTTCAATCTCTGTTTTTTGGTGAAATGGGTAGGGATAGGGCCTGATGTTGGGAGGAACACTTCCAGGAAGGATCTGAATACTATTGGGTGTGTGAGCTATCTCAAAGAAAACACCTAATATTTAATTATCGACCGGGGTTGTTAATCTTAGAGTTGAGGAAAAGTATATGCTAAGGTAAAATGGAACCTAAGTTTTTCCGCTTGTCAGACCTTAGAAATATTTAATAAAGAAAAGATCGAAAGATCTTTCAAAATGAAAAACCAAGTCAAACTTCAGAAAAACAATAAAAGGAACTAAATCAGATTTAGTTAAACAGATGAATTAGAATAGTATCAATTCATACTACTCTATCTTATAATTAAATAATAGAAACTAATTGAAAAGCAAACTGCTTACTATGGAAATGGAAATTATACAATTTCAGATTCTAGTTAAGAATTAGGAAACAACTATAAACGGATTAAATACTATTAAATAACTTCAATAATTAATTCAAGAAAAACATCTATTCCCATGTAATAGGAACTGGAGTGAGTGTATCATAATGGATTTCAAATGAAATAGAAAAACAAAATGGAAGTAAATCTAATATAACTTCAACAAAAAGATGTAAAGTACAGAGAGACAAATTACAGTTAACTTTAAACATTCTGATCTATCTACTATCCATGAGCAGAAAAATAATATAAAACTAATGAAAACTAGAAGCAAGTAGAAAACTTGATAAAGATATTAATTTAGAAACAAGTAGAAAACTTGATAAAGATATTTATTTCTGAATCCAAATCCTATTGCATGAACATCTTCATTATTTATTGAAATAAGAAACTGATCCTAATCTAAATGAATGAAACTATCAAAACTTGAACACTTGAAGAATGAAATTGTTAATTATATTCTAACTACTTCTTAAGAGAATGTAATAAACTAGACTAGGAATAAGACTGATAAATTCTAAAACAACAAAATGTTAGCAAGATAAAATATGAAAGACATAATTGAAAAGACAATTAAAGCAAACTAAGAATAATAACAAGACTAGAACTAAAACTTTATGGAATGTAAAACAAAGGCCTAATTATGGTTGAGAAGACTAATTAAGAGCATGAAAGATTACAGTAAAGAAAACTAAGAAACTGGATTTAAACTAGCATAAAACAATGTAGAAAGAGTAAAAATCCGAATGACGATCCGAATGCTAGTCCGAACGACAGACCAAATGACAATCTGAATGGAGGAAAAATGAATTAAACTAAGGAAAAGGAGAGTTTTGATGATCTTGATGTCAGCTGGTGAGTGCAGATGAACCTACAATGCAGAGAAATTAGTGAGAAGACTTGTTGAAAAGCTAAGATAATAGAAAGAAACATATTCTAATCATGGTTGGATAAATAAACTATTCCTATTCTATGTTAAAGAAAGATTGAGATGAGAGAAGAGAATTAACCTACAGCTACAAGGAAGAATCTAACTAAACTAATTCTACCTATTAACAAACTGGAAACAACAATTAACTAAGTTCTATCTAATTGCAGAAGGTTAGAAAATCAAACTAGTTAATTATAAAAGACTGAAATGAAACTATCAAACTATACTGTTGGTCGACCATTTGCTAATTCTGTAAACACAAATTATGTTAGCAAGATAATATAAATTACAGAGAAATAATTATCATGTACAGAAAATGAAATTAATAACATATACAAGAAAAATAGACTAACTATTGCAGAATATAAAATATAGAAAACAAAGACAAAACCTCCGGTTGATGAGGGGCCCTTCCCAGCAATCAAAGATGGAAAACGAAACTGGTTTAGCTACTTAGAATATCAACAAACTGGCACTTCCATTAACTTGAGAAAATTACACAATGTCTACTATTTGCTTGCAAATCTACGAACTATCTACTAATCTAATGATCTTCTTCAACTACCAGCTAACTCTATTTCTATCTATAGGCATCTATTTATACATTTTACAATGGATGAGAGGGTCAACAGAGTCGACCTCTCTAATAATAGAGGCGTTTATGAATAATCGGCTTCTTTGATTGGTGCGTGACGACATAGGGAGCATCCTCCAGTGCTTCATGGGGTTGATTCCTTCATGAGGCAGTTGTAGCGTCGACTTCTTTTGATGTGGGCAGAGAGGTAGCATGTTGGCGAGCTTGGAGAGCATAGAAAAGGGCTGCTGGAGCACTGTCGTGGCAAGGCGTTGTGCTGGCAGGCTAAATGTGTGTGACTTGGACTTCTTCCAGAACACCGGCGTGAATAGGTAGCATGATTCCAGGCTGAATGCGCAAGAGAATCGGTGTGTTGGACTGTTGACGTGGACGTGGGATGCACTGTCGAGCTTGGCGATCATAGGGACGGATATTCTAGAACAACAGATCATTAACCATCACCACCGTGTGGCTAATAGAACCCACATACCCATTTTTTACTTTAATGACCCGAAGCATACCAACTGTGGATCTCACGAGCTGAATGCAAGTTGAACGACGAGCTGAACACAGTTGATCTTAAGCAATATAAACACGTAGTCTGAATGAAGGGTTGTTTGAGAAACCGTAGCCTGTGAATCAAAACTAGATGCCATGCATGACTGGAATTGTTAATTTAATCATTAATAAATCATAATATAACGAGATTTGACCAAAATTCATATGATAAACGAATACATGCATACCTGGTCTATTTGATGGGCTGAATGACTAAAAGAATAACTTAATATATCAAAAATAGTGAAATTAAATCCATTCAAAATAGATTTGATGATAAAAAATAGTGACAAAATGGACACCAACATTCCCCCAAACCGGAGATATGCCAAGTCCCACTGAGCAAAACAGAGAGAAATTAGGCAGAAGGTTGAGTTGCGGTAGTAGCTGCCTTTGACTTGGATGATGAAGATATAGATTCAGCCTCGAGCTTTTTGAATTGGTCCTTTAAGTAATTATATCTCATCTTCAGGGCAGTATGGGATGTTGCTTTGGCATTAACCAAGCATTCAATGCCGTTTACTTGTGCACACAGTGCCTTGTTCTCTTCAAGAAGTTCAGAAATTGTCTCCACATAGCTTTGATTTTGGTCTGTCAACCGTGCTATCACTTGGATCAACTTATCGGTCTCCTGTTGAGCCAGAATGAGCTGTTCTTTATAATGCTCAGGGCTCTTTGGGGGACTCGACTCTTTTGAAAATGTTTCACACTAAACAGTATGATCTTCAAGAATTGTGTCTTTGTTGTGTGCAGGAGGACTTTCAACAGCAGAGGCTTCACTCATTCAAGCAGATGCGTTGGCCCATGTGAGGAGAGGTGATTCAAGGGTATGATCGTCCAACTGGATATTTGAACATGATGGTTGAATGACAGTCTGAATGACATGCTGGTTGATGGACTGGTCACAATTTGACCTCTTGGATTTAGTAGGCTCTGAAAAGAGTGGAGGTTCCGAAGTAGGGTCACCAAGAGTAAGTTCAGGAGAAGGTGATGATTGGGCAAGGTGCTCATCACCTGAGGGATCCTCATCAAACCATACACGTTTAGCGTTTGGTTCTACTTGGGTATGATGATGTTCTTAAGAAGAGGAGGGTTTGACAGTAGATAAATGCGGGTTCAGTATCTCAAAAACAAAATGATCCCAGGTTTGTCCTCTCTTTTCTAACTGGTGAATGATCAAAAGCTTAATAAGACAATGGTGATACAAACTGCTAGAAGGGTTAACTGAATTCTTTCTGACTTGGCTAGACATCTTCTCCAAACTCTTCAGGAAATCAAATGGGAAGTTGAGGGTCTGACTATTGACAAAATGAGCTAACAACTTGAAATGAAAAGCTTTAAAGATAGTGAACTTACCCTCGCAAGTGATTAAGTGGATGATAACGGTCAGAAGATCTAAATACTCCGGCTTGACCCATTCTCTGTGAAAACCTTTGGTACCAGCAACATGTTGAAAATCGGTATTCAGGGAAAATTCATGGTCCTTTCATGGAAGGAAAATATGCTTATGCCATCGAGCACCTTCCCTCGGGAGCTTGGTAGCTAATTCTATTGACTCTTCTGTCATGGATAAAACAAGATGGGAAACCTTGGCCGTCTTGCCATCAAAACCTTTGGCGAACAGGAATGAAATCTCGTGGTCGTGGCCTTGGAGACGATGGATAAATGGTTCCCAACTTGCTCGCAAAAACACTTCACGTCAGGCTTTAAACTCAGAAATGCGAAGGAGATCCTGGTAGCTACCAGGCTCATAACGCATTGGCATGGTTGACAGAGGATGGGGGAATGCAAATGGATACGAGAGGTGCAAGGATTTGCAGAGGACACGACTTAGATGGAGAGCGAACAGACTGAGGCGAAATTCACGTGATCACCAGTTTAAACTAAGGTCCGTTTGATTGTTTGAATGACAGTGGACGAGGGCTTGGCATACTTGAAAAGATCACATCTATCATTCGAAGATCTTAAGTTAAGTGCCAGCATAGAGGTGCATGAACCCAGTGAATACGTGTGGTTTAGATAATATTCAACCATGTCCAAAGCCAAGCTTTGAACAGGTTGAATGTAATTCACGTAATGAAAATATATTACACGTGAGAGATCATGATTCGATTGATATGGTGGCCGATCGTATAATAGGATAAGTGAGACCGAATGGCGGTCATGTAATGATTCAAATTGATGCATAATCCGTTCGTTAATGGAGGGGAGATGGATAAGAGAACGAAGCCATGTGTGAAATAGACATTTGATTAATCCCTGTCATAATTAGCGAATAAAACTTATCAATAATTTTCAAATTTGAACATCTTGGCATATTAAATAAAACTGTTATAGGCTATGGTTTCATTCAACACTCCATTCAAAACATTGTTTATTTGCCTCATTCGGATCGGCATTCAACCCATCATTCAGTCCTTCATACAGACTTTTGTTTATACAAGATTTTATTGTTGATGCTGACCAAAGATGATTTTGCAGAGAATTTCTGAAGTTGTTAGTGCACAAAGGATGCTGTAAACTTTTTCTTTTCTGTATCTTTTAGTTGCGTTCCTCTTTTTGTCTTTGATTAGATGAATTTTCTTCTGCTTTTACATTAACCTGAAAACACCTGTCATTGTATCAGAAAATAAAATTTTCAAGAATATTCATTGTATCAAAAAACACAGTTCTACTCTTCCCCCCAAACCAAAAATATGGCGTGTCCTCAAGCCATAAAAGAGAAAATGATTAGAATTAAAAAATTTCAATTGAAAGTCTTACGAATAGCTATTTTTTTTTTTAATATTGTGATAATTTTCATAAGGAAATGAAATATTAACTAATACCGTAGATGATTTAGATATGTACATTCATCAAAAAGAATACACCAGTGCTTAAAAGACCATATAAAGAATAGTAGTGTAAGAGATGCGAAAAATTGCATAGGAAAACTAGTCGTCCATGACTCATTGTAAAGATCTCTTGTCATCCAAAGAATATAGATAAGGTTCACCATAAAAATTTGTGAGATATACTATAATTATGGGTCTCATTTCTAGGATAGTCATATCCTAGGTATTGTTTGAATTAGATGACAGGGTCCAACTCCAACTTACAACCATTATCTAATGACAGTATACATAATCAGCCTAAACATGTGTTTGTATACTCAGGTTTTTATGAGTTATGTGAATAGCAATGCATTAACCAAACCTCTTTTACTCGATATTTACCCGCTACTAGCAGGCTTATTTAGTACCCCGGTGTGTTTATCTTGGTACCATGCAAGCATAGCCCCGCTTCTAGCGAGCCTGTTCAGTACCCCGACGGGTTTGCTTCATAAAATGATATATATAATTTTTTTTTTTTTTTGTAAGGAAGCCGGTTGGCACTAGAGTGTGCTAAGCCTGTTAAACACATAATTCAAATTTTAGCACAAACCTTATGAGTAACTTTATTTATAATGGCCTAAATTACAGATCATGTCAAAAGATAATAACCTAAAGCTATTCTTTGACTTCACAATCTATCTTCTTCATAAAAAAGTTAGTAATGTTCCCCACAAAATAGAAAATATCACCCATTTTTAGGCTACCTTTTAAAGGTGCTTTAGAGACAAGTTTTGATAATGAGTCAAGGATGAACTAGCAGTCCATAGGTGTAAGATAGAGTTTTGTGGAGATCATAATAATTGAAGTAGGTATTTCAACAAATGTTCTAATGTTAAATCAGACGTGTACATGTCTAAATCAAGTACTATAAACATAATCATAAAAATAAAGTGGTTATAAATGATATAAAAAATGCTTTATCTTTTCACTAAAAATTTCAATTTTAGCAGTAATCGAAAGAGAGGGAGAACTATAAGTATTTATTTTTTAGAGCACTTCCCTTTTCGCATAATATCACATGAGCTTATTACAAAGATAGGGTTCTTGTGATTAAGTTGCAAAACCACTTTTCAGATGATTCAAATTTTTATTCAAAACAAAATATATGTACAAAACAAGTCATGTAAAATTTTTTTGAAAGGAAAAAGAGTCTTCCTATTTTATTGACAATACTTTACAAACTGATCAGAATAGATTTCCTGTAAAAAGAAGAATGTAATCAGTTGTTTTTGGAGACGACTCATTATTATTGAAAATCAAAAACATATTTACATATATACAAAAGAAGATAACCCAAAATGATTCAAGGACTCGGAGGAGGAGGAATGACTTCCTCTTCTATGAGTTCCATTTCTTCCTGTTGCAAGGTATTCTGCAAAAAATCTTGTTTAGATATTGATTGATGATAAAGTCTAAGTCTATGTCCATTTACAACAAAAGACATTTGTGAATCATCAATTGTATTAATTTTAACGGATCCATTATCAAAGGTGGTGACAATTTCATATGGACCCATCCAACGAGTAGTTAATTTACCTTTAAAATTTTTATATCTTGAATCAAAAAGTAGTGCCCAATCTCCAGTTTTGATTTTTTTTTGTTTAATGTATCTATCATGCCACTTTTTGCGTTGATTTTGTATTAAGATTGTACGTTGAATAGCATCTTGCCTAATCTCGTCTAATTCATTTATCTGCAGGATTCGTTGACTCTGTGCTTCTTCTAAGTTCATCCCTAACTGTGCATCCATACGAAATGTTTTGACTTGAAATTCAATGGGAAGAAGAACTTGTTTACCATAAACGCGTTCATAAGGTGTGTGACCAGTGGTGTTCTTCCAAGTTATTCTATAAGCCCACAGAGCTTTTGGAATCCTGTCTTCCCAGTCTTATCTTGAGGTGACTTACCTCGAGATTCTTTCCTGTGAACACTTCTTCTGGGGTCTTGAAATCAAGAACACTATGAGATAGCCTATTTTGTACATAGACTACTGTCCTGGCTGCTTCACCCCATAGATACATAGGTAGGTCTTGATCATGTATCATTGTCTTTACAACTTCCATGATGGTTATATTCTTTCTCTCTGCAACACCATTTTGTTGAGGATTGTATGGAGTGGTTAGCTCCCTTTTCATTCCAGCTTCTTCACAGAATACTTCAAAATACTTTGAAGTATATTCTCCACCATTATTTGTCTTGAGTATCTTGATCTTCTTTTCTGAATGATTTTCTATCAAGGCTTTGAATTCCTTGAACTTTCCAAAGACTTCATTGTTTCCCTTTAGGAATATATCCAAGTCCTCCTTGAATAGTCATCAATAAATGTAAGGTAATATTCATACCCACTCAGGGATGTGGATGGCATTGGTCCACATACATCTGAGTGAATCAATTCCAATGTACTCTTAGTCTTTGTTTCACTCTTTGAAAATGGGTTCTTGGTATTATTCCCTTTTGCACATCCTTTGCATGTGCAATCATGATCAATTTTTAAGTCTGGTAGTCCTATGACTACCTTGCTCACATGAGGTAGTGCTTTGTAGTTAATGTGAGCAATCCTTTTATGCCATAGCTCACTTTTTCTAGTGGCTTCATGAACAAGGGCAGCTTCTGGATGGCCCTTCAGTTTGTACAGGCCTCCTTCCTCTTCACCAATAACAATTGCATCCTCAACTGATTTTACTTTGGGCCACATGAGTACTTGTCCATCTATGAATGCAACCCTTTAACCTTTCTTATCTAAAGCTGAGATAGAAAGTAAGTTCTTCTTCAAACCTGGTACATATAAGATTTCATTCATCTTCAATGGAGTTCCAGAATCAAGCTTGTAGTTTGCTTCACCAATTCCTTTGATGGGATATTGACAGTCATCTCCTAGAGATACCTTTTGTGAAGATGTCTTCTCTTCAAGTTTTGAAAGAGTCTTCTTTTGTCTTGTTATGTGTTTTGAAGCACCACTATAAATGAGCCATGTATCTTCTCCAGGTGTTACTGACCCAGAGAGAGAAGAGAATAGAACATACTCTTCTGCATCTTCTTCTTCTTCGACTTTAGCTCTTTTCTTTCGAGGCTTTCCCTCCTCTTCTTCTTCACTATCATCTTCTGCAAGATGTGCATGATGTCTTTTGTGAATATTCTTCTTCTTCTTCTGTGAAGTACAATTTCTAGCAAAGTGTCCTAGTTTGAGACAATTGTAACATTGAACTGTGGAGAGGTCTCTTTCTGAGCTTACTCCTCCTCTCCTTTTAAATCTATGAGGAGGTTGAGACTCCTTGTGTCCATTGTTCTTGGAGTTGAAGTGACTCCTTCTTCTTCTGGTGTGAGTAGCCAAAGCTTGGTCATCCTCCTTGAGAAGGGATTTTCTATTGGCTACCCTAGCCTCTTCTTGAATGCAATCCTCCCATCCCACATCAAACTTCATACTTTCTTTTCTGACACACATAGTTTGGATGAATGACTCCCAAGGTCTAGTGAGACCATTTAGAGCAGTCATGACTAGTTCATCTTCATCAAGGGTATCTCCAATGGCATATAGTTGTTCCTTGAACTGGGAAACCCTTGAGAAATAGTCTTGAATAGATTCTCCTTTAATCATCTTGGTGCTCTTCAATTGAGCTCTCAGGTTCATCTTCCTATTGATGTTCTTTCCCTCATACATTCTGGAAAGGGCATCATACATGTCCTTTGGGGTCTTCTTGGATGCCACTTGGGGAATCAAGTGGTCCTTGATAGAATCAACAATGATTCTCTTTGCCCTAATAAAGTCCTTCCTATGCTTATCTTTGGCTTCATCTTCTTCAGGTTCTGCAACCTCATCCTTGATATATTGGAGAAGATCATTCTCTTCAAGAATGAGACCAATTTTATATTTGCATGCTCGAAAATTCTCTATACCCTCTTGCTTGTCTTCCATCTTAGTGCTTGGAGCCATCTTATCCAGGAGGTTACAAAGATTGAAGTTTCAAAAGATAGAATAATACTTACCAGGAGATGAGCTTGATTGAATTGAGATTACTGGTGTGCGAAACTTCAACTTTTCACCTTCTGGATTTGCAATAGAATTTCTACTTTTTTTATCTTCACTTTTCTAGTTTACTGGTGCATAGGTTCACATTTTTTTTTATTCACTGGTGCACAAGTGCGCACTTTTTCTGGTTTACTGGTTTCTGGTCCAAACCCTAAACTAGGGTTTGACTTTCCCATAGTTCTACCCACTCAAAAAGTTCGATCTAGGGCTCAAAAGTTCAATTTTGAGGAGGGCTATCTAGCCATGCAATTAGATTCCAAAAATTCCAATTTTTGCAGAAACCATAATTTTCACCGAAGGATGAGAGAGAGGTATTTTCACCTTGTGAAAGATGTCCTATTCAGGCTAGCTCTAATACCATGTTAAGTTTAGCCTAATTTCACAAGCAAGATCATTGAAAGAAACACAATCACAAGATAGACAAAGATTTACCCTGGGAACCCTCATGGGGTAGAAAACCCAACAAAGCTTTCATCAATATAGATAATCAACCAATACAAGATGTAGTACCCAAACAAGAGCTCCTTCTCCTCCTATGCAGACCTCTCACTCTCCTATGTGCCAATCACAAGTGAGTGAATGAATGAGATAAATGAGGAACACACCTCCTCTATTTATACTCATGTTCTAAGTGACTTTTCACCCTAATGGGACCGACCTCTCCTAAGAGAGTCTAATAACCCCTAAACAGCTAACTCAGGGCCGACCTCACATGGGAGATCTAATAACCCTAGTTACCGCACTCTCTTGGAGGAATAAACATCTCCGAATATACAATAGGATCTCTTTGGAGGAATGAAACATCCGTGAAATAATAAAGTACAAATATAATATTCTTAGAAGTTACAATATTTCAACACGAGCCTTGGCCCAAGGTTTCTGGCATCACAAAAGTCGATTTGCACTCGACGGGAACCCTAGAAGAGCGAGTTGCCGGGAAAATCATCTACAATCAAGGTTGTTATGGAGGCGAGCCATTTTTCGTGCCCCTTTCATCGGATCCCGTGGAGTTCATGCACAACGAGGAGACCTGGAAGTCGAAGCTGCTTATTTTGGATGCTAGATGTCCGTCCCTAGAACCTGTGGAAACAATTGAGCTATCGTCGAGAGTCCCATACTGATTCCACGGCACATTCAGCACTTCCGCCGAGCTTGCTAAGCAGGTGCCGTGAAGACGCGCTGTCTTCTGCCCTTCTTGGTTTCTTGATTTATCCGTCAATACCTGGTTATGCACTTTCTTGATTTCTTGATTTTTCGTTATTACCCTACAACACCTGTCTCTCCTGATTCTCGGCCTTCACACACTGTTTCCGTGAGACCTGAGGAGGATAAGTACTATTAAGTATATTGAAGCAGAACCCATGATGTCAATTTCAAGTCCCATTTTTTTCGTTTTTAGTGTAAATTTGGTTGAGATATCAGAGGGATGTGGATGTGCTCGGATCTCATTCATTTTCATATTTCCTTTGTTTGTATAGTATATACACAATTTTATGAGACCAGCTTGCAGCTTTGTGTCATCTGTTCGATCTCAGCTGGTTTGTTTCGATTCTTTCCCCTGATAATTTATAGCCCGCGTTACTCTCTTTCCATATATCATGTAAATATATCTCCATTGTTTAGTGTTTGTACAATATGATAATCATTTTCTGCAACTTTGAAGGGCAAACACATTTGATTTTTTCCAACCTAAAAAATTCATTTCAACTTTCAATGGCAATGACATTTGATTTCCTGCAACCTTGAAAATTCATTGGATTAAATGTATAATTTGGTTGATAATAAGTCTGGTGTTTCTAAATTCTGCCCTTAGAAACCAAGCCGATCTTGATTCTGCTCAGGGTGAGAAGAAATAGTACTGGGCACCAGTGGCAGATGAGAGGACCACATGTTTTAAGGGTCCCGTTCGGCGGGCGAGGGTCAGTTAATTGGGTTCCATATGTAAGCCTTTATTTCGACGTAATTTTGTGGGAGACTGTCTTCTAAGTATTCTGGAATATTTGTGGAATTATAATGACTACGTTAGCCCCAAATGCATGATGAAGTCCACTCTCAATTCGTATATGTTCTTTTCAAAAAAATTCTCTTCATAATAATGGAGTATCATACATAAAATAATATTTCATTTTTTTATTCAAATCTTTGTCGTAAGAGAAGCTAAGCGTATGTTACAAATTGGTATAAAAGAGCTTGTATTATGTATTTATTGATGTAAAATATAAAATAATAGTAACATTAATAAATTTAATGAGTTAAAATATAATAATTTATTTATTTTAAAATTTTCATTTTTATTCATTATAAAAATAATAAAGTCACTCTTTTATGTCTTTAAAATATAATACAGAAAAAGCAAGTAATGGAGATTTGTGTTCTGACAGTAAAGTGCATATTGCACTTCAAAATTAAAATAACATGATTTTTATGGCAACTTTGGCCAGTCATCATAACTTATATAAATTTATTACTTAATATAAATTGAGATTTTTTAAACATTTAAAGTTTTGTATTTTATTTAGTTTTTTTTAGAAATTAAGTCATTAATTTACATCAAAGATAAAAGTTCTTTAAAATTAATTAATAAATATACAATAGACATTCACCTTGCATAATCTAAAATAGGCTACCTTATTCCACTTAAATCTAACACTACAAAGTTTTTGAGATGAATAAAACCTTTTAAACCTATTTCCTTTATCGAAATCTATATTTAAAGGCAAAATGGTTTATGAGATCAATTCATTTCTCTTTATACATGGATACAAAATGCATGGAAAGAAGCTCATACTATGTTTAAGAAAGATATAATAATTGAGTAATGAATGTTCACATTTTATTTATGTATGTGCAATACTGTTAGCCACCTTTATATGTGTGTGGTTATGTGTGTATGTGCATGATTGGATCTTACTTCGTACCTTGCTCAACGCCTACGGATTGGTCTCCCTCTAGCCATGAAGAAAACCTCCCTGTCCAAGATGGCATCAAATAGTAGTAAGGCAGGAAGAAAACCTCCCTGTCCAAGATGGCATCAAATAGTAGTAAGGCAGGAGGGACTATTTATTTAACAATGCTGGAACTGCCTTCCGAGAGGGCTGGATCAACAATCTCCGGAAGGGAGGCATGGAATGATGGTAAATTCAATGGAGACTCCCAGATAGAACAAGAGAAAGAGGATCTAATCAATGCTGCTTCTGAGAATTTGGAACAATTAGAGGATCTCAAGAATGAGACAGTTTACTCCGAACAACAAAGACTAATTGACCAGATCCGACAACAAGTTTCTTGCCAAGCTTTACGAAGAGCTATAGGAACTTTGAATAGTCGTTTGAATACTGATCATTATTGTTTTAAAGATAAAATTGATTTGCTATATTTAAAAGTGCAATTCAATGTCCACGCTTATATATTATAGTTTGATACCGCAGTCATGTTTTATCCCTTTTAGATTAAAGATAATTTTCTTTGCCACATTAAAACTCAACTTACATTAAAATTGAACATGGATCATATATATTATAAAAAAAAAAAATTCCACATTTGAGAGAAAACATAAAATCAATGATAAATAATTCCACATCATTAAATCCAATATTTTCTAACTAAAGAAATCATTCATGTTTTCTATTGAGAAAAAAATATATTTTGATTCTTTTTTCCTTCACCATTAGATCAAATTGTAAATAAATAAAAAAATAACTTTAGAAAACATAAAAATCAACTTTAATTTATTAATGTGAGAGTAATGAATAATAGACATGAGCATTATAAAAGTCTTAAAATAATTGAACCTGAACCTTATTATATATCATTATTATTCTCTTCGAGGGATATATTTTTTACGCAAAAGTCAAAAGACTTTGACTTTATTGCCTCGAGAGAGGCTTTACAACCCAGTATGAGGGAGATCTTGTAAGATGTGTGGAGTGTTTGTCCAGTATTAAAATTTTATGTTGTTTATCGTAATTTTGTAATGTTTGAAAAAAAATATTAAATTAAATATTTGAAAATTAAGAAATATATTTTCTATTTTTTTTTTAATTGAAAATCAATTTTTTTTATTGATGAAATACATATTGGATTTGACATATGGAAAATTTTAATTTTTGAATATACATATTATTTTAAAATTAAAAAATTCAAAATTCAAAATTTGTACACATAGATATAAACATCAAATCATTAATTTAAAAACCAGTACTTGTTGGTACCTTAAATCCTTGATCTATGCGCACAACCATCGAAATAAGATGACAGTTTGCTCAGAGGTGGGTAGCACATAGACTTTCGCTTGTGTTGGAAGAGGTGTGTAGGTCGGAAAGATGATTGACTAGCAAGTCAACTAGAGTATCATCGATTGGTCAGTGGCCCATCAAGGTTTAGCAGTTAGAAGTCTACAGGTTGGTCAACTAGCAGGCCAACGAGGGTTCATGGTTGACAGTGGGATTATAAGAGAGGGACGACTTCGTTGTATTTGCAAATCCATTGCAATGGCCTTAGCTCACAAAACCACGATGGTATGTTACCCATCAGGTTCATGCTCTCCGGAATTTTCTGCTAAGGCATCCACCTCCTCGTCTTGTATATGCTGGATTCAGATAGGTGGCTTGGAGAAGCAAGCGAGACCACTTAGGAGCTGACCAACCCAAATTTACCATTATTCGCTTAACATCACTCTCCTCTTTTCCCCAAATATAACTTCAACACCTTCCATGAAATATCTATCCATAAATCCTCTAACAAAGAGCTTTAATGTTTAACATTTTTCATGGTGGTATACTGACAGGCGCAAGTTAGATTATTGGTTAGTATTACCAACTCATTCGCCTTGGTTTCGAGGTCGAAACGCACTCACTCCATGAATAAACTATTATCATTCCTTAGCTTAACTCAAAAAAATTGAATTCAAATTATTGTGTGATGATGTAGGAATACAAATCAATTGTTGAGAATTGCAGAGCGAATGCCAAATATCTGACAGAAATCCTTGAAAACGCTGTAATTTTCAACATATTATCCAAAGACGTGGGGTGTGCCTGTGGTTGCATTCTCGTTGAAGGACAAGAGCCTGGGACACAATGAATACGAGATCTCCGATCATTGAAGTTCGAATAGGTTAGAAGAGTAGGATCATTTGATCAAGTTCTGATTTAGCCTACTAACTTAACTCGTACTTACTGCCGTCCATCTCCTCTTTCTAGCTCACAAAAGATCGAAAGATCTTTAGAGGCTCGACCCATTTTCAACTGCAGCACTCTATAGCCGAAGCACCTTTTGACAATGATTAGCGCGATGACAATCTTGCAATATATCCATCGACTGAGAAATCAAATGCCAAATTACACTACTTTTTGTCATGATTACATCAATTCTGTCCCCGGACAAAGACAATCACAGAGGAATTCAGTCGACAGAAAATGTTGATCAGTTCTATAATGGACTAAAATTGCAGCGACCATTGGAGATGGAATAATGAGAAAAGCATTTATCCATTGATCCTACTTCTTACAGTCCCCACAGTTAATAATATAGGTTCTATTATCATGTGTGACATGATCGGTTATGATATCCTGTGTGACATGATAAGATTCCAAAGTCATACTCATTATAGTGTATGGTTGTTCTTTCTACAGAAGTTGACAGTGTCCATTATATGCTCAAGTAACTCCGTCACAACTTGTTGGTGATAAGAAAGACATGGGTTCTGGAAATTAAAAAACTCATTGATATTGGTCTGTAGGCATCCCTACATCTGTAACGTCCAGGCTCATGCTGCTTAGTCACATCTGCTTCTGCTCCATTGATCCTCACATTCAGTTGCTGTTATATATGCAAACTATATGCTTTCGAATAAGTTTGTGTAAACTAAATTGTAATGTTAATTTATATGTCATATATATATATATTAATTAAATATTTTCATTTATTTTTATAATAGATGGAGTGCCACAATATTGAGATATTTTTAAAAAATTATCTACACTAATTATTCATTATAAAAACATCTATAATATATCAAATTATTTAATACCATTATTATTATTATCAATATATCTCACACATTCCCAAATGATTAAACTTAACATTCTAACACAATGCTTACATTTCCTTTCAGAGCTTTTGGATTAATATGCTTGAATGCATATATCTCCCTTTTCCCTTTGATACACATTATCTCAGATCTTTAAAATTATAGTGTACCTCTTGTTATGAACCATACCTTCCATATCATATGTTCCAAGGATGCACCATCTAGTTGACAGAGAATTAATTACTTGCAGTTTTCTCCTTTGTTTTAAAAAATTTAGTAAAGAATATTTTTAATTTTCTTTAACCTTCATATTTCATAATTTTTAAAAACAAATTCAGTTAAATTTTAATGCTGTTATTTGTCAATACTTTAACAGAATTTGAAAAAATATTTTAACAAAAACCTTTTCAATATCAAATATATCTAACTTCAAAACAGAAATCTCATAACATTTAAGCTAACCCTCAAAACTCATTTAAAAACTTTATATACGGTTAAGCTTACACTCAAAACTCATTTCAAAACTTTATATACCTTTGTTACTTATAATCTGAATTACCAAATAAAATGAATATTTACATACCAAATTAGAGAGGGCAAAATCGTTATTGATATGTATTGACGATAGAGAAGTCCATTAGACTTCTCCACGGTGGAACTCATGATAAAGAAATACGTGCTATAAATTTTCGGAACACAGGAAATCCATGTGACAAAATCATGTATTTGTTGAACTAAATTTTATATCCCAAAATATGAATAGAATTTTTGTGCTAAGTTATAGTTGTTTTGGTCTAGTCATATTTTTAATTTCAAGTGGCGTTTTTCTAAATCATGAGAAGTGTAAATGGAAATGGAAACGAGCCCATATAAGAGTGATAAACGTTTTTGAGAAGCTAGGGGAAGAAAGGGAACAAATATTTGAAGTTAAAATTTCGATATAATTGATTTTAATGATTTACCTTATGCACTCATTTTTTTTAAAACCATATGGATTCTAAAGTATGATATAAATCAGAGCAATGGTTAGAAAGGCATTTTTTTTATGACTGTATTGTTGGTGATTGAGAGTTGTCAAAGGATAAATATTTATGAGAACTTGACGTGTTATTTGAAATTTCATGTTCTAGAAATTCAACAAACAAATTTCAATGGAAATAGAAAATCAAGATCGGAAGTCAGAACAGCCCAACATAGCTGTGAATCCCCACCATGAAAAGCAAGAAGAAAAAGAACGCATGGAGGGAAAGTCGGTGTCCATTAATAATTACTTCCATGGCCTCAGGATGCGAGAGCTGTACAACAAAAGGAACGACAAGCAGCCAAATATTTTTAGGGATTATCATCAATACAAATGTTTAAGTTTTCCACGGAAGCCGGAATTTGTGAACTTGGTGATAGCAAGTGATATTAAATGTGTTATGGTCCACTAGGAAATATGGAAATGCTGATCAAGATTGACTGGTAAATTTTTGTTGTGTTTAAAAACTAATCTTTTGTGATTTATAATGTTAGAACCTTTCAAATATAATTTTAGCAGGAACAACTAATTGGAAGTCAAACCTTGTTGAATGTGAAACGAATAAAAATAATACAGCATTAATGATACTATTTCATATTTAAGAGATGCTTTCAAGATCTGAAGGTAAATTGAAGAGTTGCATCTCTTCGCATCAGTATTTACTTCCAGTTAGAGAGAGTTCATCTTCACATTCAAATTCGAGATTCGAGAGAGAGTTCATTTTCGTATTCAGTTTCCACTATCTGTGGCCATTGAACAGGCAAAGAAAACAAATATGGAGAGGGACATGGAAAGGGTGCCTGAAAAATATATGGACATGATCAGTTGCGAATTTGCTTATGACCCAGTTCGATTACCAGTTGACCAAGATTCCACTGATACTCTCTACAACAGAAAAACATTAGAGAGCATCTCAGAAACTGCACATGACGCTCGAAACCCCTACACCAGACAATGGTTCGACATAAAATGTGTCATCCCTCAGACAGAATTGAGGAAAGAGATGAAGGAGTACATTATTCTTCAAAACTTTCCCATGAATACCCATGACGGGAGGAGAAGAGAAGAAATCGATGTAATTGCAGACTATACACAAATTCTGGAAGAGGGCGAGATGAAGCAACTTCTAGAAGTGATGCGTACTTTTGTAATTTCAGAGGGACTGGGAAACACTGTCGATGATTGGTTCTGGGAGAAAATATGGAAGAAAATTAATCTTATACGCTTGTATTGTCAATCTCACGTTGAGAACATTGAGACATTCAGAAATTTAAATGGCTTCATATATTTTAGGGAGATCATTCTAAAGATGAACGTCCACTTCCTTATTCACTTTAATCCGGATGTCACTAAGGAAGTTACTTCTATGGGTGTTTCTAAGGAAATCGTAAGGATCTTTGATACGATTGGCCTCACATCATCGGACTTGGTTGGAGAAAATTCCATCGGATCTAATGTAATTGAAATGTTAATCCACATGCTCTGGTTAGTTTATACTTATAATCGGGATTGTCTGAAAACCGTCACGATTGTTTTGAGACTTTATTCTAAAATATTCGATGAGTTGGCTACGGATACTATCTCTGTTGTTGGACTTCTAAAATACTTGGAAGCTCTAGGACGTCTGGGGCCGGTTACCGCCGCCCAGGATAAGCTTACCTTCACTATTGTGAATGTTGCAAAGAATATTCTTAGTGAAGATTTAAATCACGGAATTACTATTCTGCTAAGAGCTTTTCTGAGTGAGGCTAAACTTAATAATATCGATGAGTTTGCAAGATCAATAGTTGATGCAGTAACTCTCTGCATCTCAAGGGAGATTGAGACACCGGACCGAAGAGGATTTAGTGAGGGACAAATGCGCGAAGCCCAGGCTCAGAGATGGCATAACTCTGAGGCCCTTGCAAAGGGTCTTCAGCTTATCAATGCTATAATTTCCCGAGGAGGAGCGTTAGCTGATATTCTACAAGAAAAGCGGATAGTGAAAAACATCGTAGATATGTTGAAGCTGCATTTAACATTTGTCTGCGAGAAAGGCTGCAATTCCGCCTGCTGCTTTCACATCCGAATTGCAGTTCGTGTATTGGAGATCCTCCACACCCTCTTGCAGAGAGGAGGACGGCTATTTGGTGTTGATCCTGTCAGCTTATTCTCTGAAATAATTGAGCGCGCCACTTCCAATAATCCGGAGTTCCGATTTGAAGATTTAATGGAACATATACCTTCGCCATATGTTGATTTATACATGAATATGCATTTTGGTCCACCAGCTCTCTCTAGCCCACGTTGGAATTATGATAACTAATAAATATGATTCGATGGTTTTATTGCTCACATATATTTTTAGGTTATTAAATATCTCATTATTAAAGATTTTATTTTTTATATTTCTATACAACTAAATATCTATGAAAGATTTTATTTTTTAATTATAGAACATTTTTTAGAGGTATCTTTGAAAAAAAATATTTAAGAACAAATACTTGACTGAGTATTTCTTTGTATTGGGCATGTGCAAGTTAATGAGGGTCACTTAGATACTTACACAAGATATAGTGCATCGAGTAAAATATATGAAACTTAGGAAATTAAGTTAGGTTTCCGAATATATAAGTTTTTGGTAAATCTGAACCATCCACATAGAACATAGAACTGTGGCTGACACGCAGGCGTCGGAGGAGTGGGTGATTATGTGCTTAGGAGCGCGCCAGCATTATGCTAAAATTCAAATAACGCTCTCGCACGTTATAGTTAAATTCAATTTTTTAGTTTTCGCGCTTAACGTTATACGAAACGTGCGCGTGTTTTGTCTATCCAAAATGCGCGAGCGTTTTGTATAAACATATCGTGCGCGTGTTATTATCTTCACAAATTTATATTTTCAAATGTTGGATGGAGATAAAAGGGGCGAGAGAAAGATGATGATGATGAAGATTAACCAACAACTATTGCATTAGATGACTTCATTTAGTGATGGGCCTAATTTGACTACCATAGAATTATATAGCTTCATTTAGTCACAGGCCTAATTTGACTGCCATAGAGTAACCATCAATGAACACATTAAATAGCTTCACTGACTCCATTAAAATTCAATTGGACATGACATGAATGATTTAAATTCAACACCATACCTAGCTTCATTTCATTCAGTGATGGGCCTAATTTGACGGGAACATGGGCCTAATTTGACGGGAGCATGGGAACCCAGACTCCATTAAAATTCAATTGGACCCATTAAAATTCAATTGGACGTGACATGAATGATTAAAATTAAACTCTAGATGCATAAGCAAGCCACTTGGAAGATGGATGAACATCTGGTACGTTGATGCTTTAAATGATGAACTCTTTTCTTTATGGCATTATAGGGATGCTTACCCTGCATTTAACGATGACATTAATTAGTTAATGGCTTCCATGTTTGGAGCATAGAGAAAAACCTTGTCACATTACAAAATCCTTGCAACATCATACAAATTAATAGGGGAGGCTGCCAATATGATCTCAATTTATGAGAAGCTTCCACGTAGCAATAATTTATACTCTGTATAAAGTGAATATTATTACTTGTTTTAAAATTTGTTTCTTGCCCTTAACGTCGTTTTGTAGATTTGTGTTGGATACTGTTCGAAGGGATTTATCCCGCCCAATTATGCGACCATTTTCTGTTAGATTGTGTGAAAAAATACATCATTTATTGCCCTCAACCTACCTCATTTTACCTCTTCCTAGTTCAAAGGCGCTCATGCTCCTCTGTTGAAAACCCCCTCTTCTCTATCTTTCTCCCCTCCTATCCCTATCCCTTATAACTTGGGCTCTCTCAGCCTGTCTCTCTTCCCTACACCTCCACCTACCTCTAACCACGCCTCCCATCTCTCTTTCTCACTCCCTACAACTAACACCCTCTCCTCTCTCTCTCTCTCTCTCCCTCCCGCCCCAACCATTACTAACCCCCTCTCTTAGTCTCTCTCTCTCTCCCCCTCACTAACGCCCCTCCTAGCCCCTTACCCCTAAATAACCCCCTCCCTCTCTCCCCCTCCCCCCCCCCCCCCCCTCTCTCTCTCTCTCCCCCCTCTCTCTCTCTCTCCCCCCTCTCGCTCTCTCCTAATCCCCCTTCCCCTACCACTACATGATTATGATGATGATGATGAAGATGGAGATGATGACGATGACGATGATGATGATTGATGATTGATCATCGTAATCATCATCATCGTCTTCATCATCATCCTCCTCTTTATCATCACCATCACCATCATCATCATCATCATCTTCATCACCATCATCTTCATCTTCATCAACCTCATCGTCATATTCATCATCATCTTCATCCTCATCACCATCTTCATCCTCATCATCATCCTCATCACCATCTTCATCATCATCATCTCCATATCCATCTTCCTCATCATCATCATCATGATCATCATCGGTGTGGTCGTCATCACCATCATCTTTGTCAAAACCCAAAAATTTCCGAAAAATTTAAAATTTTTAAGATAGCAAATAATGTTATTAAATGCATTCATTTAACTGTTTGTTTAACTTACGTGATTGTAAATGTGTCTAAATGATCCTTTGTTATACTTAAATGTTATTATGGGTTTCTCTTTTTCGTTACTGATTGTTTTACTATTTTGCAACCTCAAGGGGGAGTTGCCATAGCAGACTAGGCTTACTTAGCTTTCAAGCTAATGCATCAAACTATCTTTCTCTTACAGATATACAGGTAATGTGCGGGTCACTACAATTAAATCTTTAAAGTATTATAATCCATTTAGATGTACCAAAATGACTCAATAAAAAGTCTAAGCATGCTAACCAGGTTATCAGGTGTTTGAAGGTAGTACTCTGCTTATGACCTTCTTCTGTTCTTACTGTTATTGAATTAGAAACTACTAGAGAATATGATAACTATATTTTTGAAGTATCCATGAATTAAACAACTCCATGGAATAATTGTTCTTGATGATGTTACTGTATTGCAGATACGCTTCATAATTTAGCACAGTGAAAAATAACTTACTTGTTTTTCGCATTAACTAGATATTCTATCATTTACAAGTCTCCTCTTAACATCTCAGGATTTGTATGAGTTGGAAAAATTATTCTTATGTCAATGTTTCAGAAATTATAAGTTATCTTGAGTAAACTCATTTAATTGTTATAAGGAATCTGAAACAGTTGAATGATTGTTATTGTATCGTAAAGATAAGTGAAATAATCTAGCGTAACTCTGATCCAAGGTTAAGAATTATGTATCTGGAATCCTTCAAGTGGAAGTCACCTAGAGAAGGACGGGATGTAACCTCTAAATCCAAACTCATTTCATTACTCATAGACTTAAGGTAAAGATCTATGTTTTGCACATGAGGTTATGGTGATTGGGAATGTCGTGATAGGTTTTTATCAACCAAAAGGCGCTTGCATTGCACCCTTATCTTTATTAACTTTTCTAATCCAAATACATTTTCTTTATGTCTAGAATACTCCAAGACTGGATTTTAAATGATGTTTATAATGCAATGGATTGATAATTTAAGTTTGGAACGATACTAGACAAGAATTTAAAACATTATTGTAATGTTTTGCTTGTTAAAAGTATGGTAGTTAAGCTATGATAATGCAACCATTATGATCACCGTGCATTATTTTTCTTACCCTTACTATGATTTTTAGTTGGCAACAAAGGATGATATTCTCATCGAAATCCTTGGACACTAATGACAAATGCATGATTTATTGGTTTATAGGGCAAGTGATATTGTTCACAATACAAAGCTCGATGGCAATGATTTGAATCATGGATTATAAATAGCAGTTTAAACTATGGGTCCCGACCCTAATGGAATATCCATGTTATCATTTTAATTTGCAATCAATTGTTGGAAATCTCCGCTATAGAACTATGGAAGTCGACCCACTGCATGGTAATATTAAAAGGCTACATGGTTGTATCTGCGCCAAGTGTAGATGATATTTAAGCGTTGACTAAAACCCTACATTGTCATTCCTCCATTGCCTTCGGGCTTGGTCGCTCTGTGAAACCCTCCTGTCCAAACTTCGCTGAGGCACAGAAGAAAACAACTTCCATGCTGCTTATCCCTTCGTGTTCGTCATCTGTACTGTGTGGGAGTTATTATATCTTGTTGTTATCGGCCCAGAGGTTATTGAAAGGAAGCTAGGGTTATCTGTGCTGCTATTACTGTGTGTTAGCAGTTTCCTTACTGCTCCAGCTTTCGTGCTTGTCCATCATATCGTTTGAGGAGTCCTTATACCTAGCTATTGGCAAATATGAGTTTAATAAGTATCTAGGGTTTACCTGTACTGCCAATGCTGACCTTATCTTGACGTGAGTGTATCGTCTGACCTGGTATTGTCAAGGTTCCCATCGTGGAAGGCATTCGTTGCTTCTGCCATCTCACTCTATCGATGACAAGGGATGGTTAACATATCCTCTACGCGGAGTTGACAGGAAAAATACTGTATGTGGAGCTTCTTTCGAATTTGCTGGTAAGTTATGGGTCGCTCTTTTGTTTTCCAGTTAATAGAAATGATTTAACCTAAAAAAATTGTTTTTAACTGGTACTACTCCATTGTTGCAGGTCTCGGCCCACTTGCAGCCTGGATGGCACGAGCCTCGACAGTTGGTTGATTTCCTGGGTAAGCCTGGTCTGCACCGTGGCGCCTCCTCCTTATTGGTTGTCTGTATGGTTAGAGTTTCGGCTTGACTAAAATGATACAGTGATCACAACAGCCTTGCATAATCGTTTATCTATATGTTTAAATGAAATATTAAGGGTTGAAACCCTATGTTGAAATTGGATGTTATGGATTCAGCCGGTTTGGTAGCTATTTAGTCTCCTTTTGGCACTTAGGTTTTTCTGCAGATGAATTGTATTGTAAGGTTGAAGAGAACGAAGGCTGTGAGCTTGTTCTATAGGTGAGGTTACGGCCTCGGGTGTTTATGTTTTGTGACAACACTTCCTAAAAAGGTTTTTGGCTTAACTCCCAAGGTTTTGAAAATTAATCTTAATATAAAGTGTTGTCTGTATGATGGCTTGTTTAATGTCTGTGTTTTCCTTTAATTCAATGCTATGTACAGTGGTAGGAAAGTTTAGGTTTCTACAACACTTATTGAGTGAAATGGTAACGCGGCTTTAGGTGAAATCGTTATCTTAGTTCTTAATGTTTAATTACGTGTAGAGTCTGAATTGATAGGGTTCAATCTGAAATGAAAGTGGTGGTTTTGTTTAAATGTTGTTTTTGTTGTTACGATTACGATTCTGTGGATAAGAATGGAAGTTTAAGGAAGAAAAAAAAAAAAACTATTTTGTTTAAGCTTGATCTCGAGCTAGATACTGTTCTGTTTTTTATTCTTCTGTTAAAAAAATTAATAACTAGGTTAAATATCTGTTGGTGATTTCTTGTTGTAGAAATTGGAGAGTTAAGGTTTAAACTAAATCTTATACTGGTGATGTGGGTTAGTTTTTACTTTCTGTCATTCGAGTTCGACTATGTTGTTGTTTGAGGGTAAAGGAAAAATAATATTACCTTACTGTCGAGCTCGATAAATGAGCTAAGTTACTGTTCTTCTATTCTTTTGGTTTTAAAGCAATAAATAGGTTTTATAATTGTAACTCTGTCGATATTTTGAGAGTCAAGAGAAGAATATTACGTTAAGGTTTAAGCTCGATAATGATCTAGATATGGTTCTGTTGATTTTATGTTCCTAAAACAATAACTAGTTATTTATCTGTTAGTAAATTCTGTATGATGCAGTTCTGTTAGGGTTTTCTACATAATCATTTTGTTGATAGGTGATGAATGGATAAACTTTAGCTAGGGTTTGTGTTTGATTTAAATATTAGATTTAAAACTGGTCAAACTCTGACTAAGGTTTGTACCCTGACATACATAATATAACTGTGGCTACAAAAGTTCTGCAACGATATTAATAAAGCTATTGATATAGTAATATATCTAGTTGCATCTTAATATTGTTTCCTTTGACTGTTTAAACAAGTTGTATTCCCTGAGAATACTTACTATAAACATAAACCCTACTTATCTATTTAACTATTACAATTAAACTAGGCTTAAAGATTTCAATAATAAACTATTGCTTGCGATATTACTATTGTATAGCATGCATGAAAATACCTTATCAGTACTGAAGTAATGCTATGAATGGATGCTGAAGACACAGTAATTATTTAAAATCTTACTACTGATATTTTGGGATATTATCTTTTACTAAACTGATACTATTCAGACAAATAGATGATAATCATAACAGACATTCAATTATACTTAATAAACATAAAGCAATAAATAGCAGAACCTGTTTAATCTGAGGACAACAACAGCAATGGGAGGCTGTTGCTCCCTACCAACTCTTGGAGAGTGCCCAAACAACACTTCTCAGGACCCCCGAGCTTGCTCTGGTCTCCCTGGATGGAACTAGGTGTAGCAGAATATTTCACTCAGCCCAAACAGCTATACTGGAACCAAGTTACTGCAGCATCCCACTCAAACAACTTTCTTACTGTATTTCCCTCTTCCTCAATGGGACTCCTGAACAGCATTCACCTGAATGTATTCTCCCTCCAGAACCATTGAACCCCCAGCTCAGTTCATTGAGTACTATTTAAAAGATTGCCTAGGTCTTTGTTGGGTTAACTGTCATTAATGAGCCACTTGCTCAAATTCCACTTTCTTGGGGAATCATGACCCCAAATATAGGGAAGTTGCCACCTGCAACTTAGGAAGTGTTTGAGAATGCTGCCACTTGTCTTTTGCCTTTCCACCTAGTTCCATCCACCAGTTTGACCAGTAACCTCTTTTAACAGCTCTCCCATGATGTTGTCTCCATAATTTATTTATTAATAATAAAATATTTTGATTTACATTCCATTTCTAGTGACTCTGCTGAGTCATCAATTCCTACTTAGCATTAAATTTAACATAATGTCTTAGGAATATAATAAAATGATTACATTATTTTTACAAAATTGGGGTATGTGACATACACACCACCTTAAAATGTAACATCGTCCTCGATGTTACTTATTCCTCATCCTCAGCCACCTGTTGGAATAGATTTGGGTATGCTTCCCTCATCTTACTTTCTAGTTCCCAGGTAGCTTCTTCAGGACTAAGGTGCTTCCATTGCACCTTCAGCTGTCCAATTGTGCGGTTCCGCAGAGTAATTTCCCTCCTCCCGAGGATACAATCCGGTTCCACCAGAACTTCCCCTTCTGGTTCTACCTATACAATGTTCCAATCAATAACATGAGTAGCATCATGAACATACTTTTTCAGAACAGAAATATGAAAAACATTGTGCACTTTTAAATTAGGTGGTAATGCTAGCTGATAAGCAACTTGACCAATCCTAGATAAAATTTCAAATGGACCACAGTAATGTGGCGCTAATTTTGCACAACTCCCCAATCTTAGGGAGCTCTTTTTTGGTCTTACCTTTATGAACACATGTTCACCCACCTGGAACTCTTTAGGAGTTCTTTTCAAATATGCTTGACTCTTTTGCCGATCCTGGGCAATCTTCAAATTTTCCTGCACTTGTTTCACATTCTGTTCCATTTATTTTAATAATTCAGGACCTAACACTAATCTATCTACTGGATTATTCCAAGAGATAGGAGTGTTACATTTACGTCCATACAGAATTTCAAAGGACTGAACTTAGCTGATGATTGATAACTGTTATTGTATGCAAATTCTGCTAAATATAAGTAATCCTCCCACTTACCTGGTTGATCCTTAACATACATTCTTAGCAGATCTTCCAATACCTGATTAACTCTTTCCGTTTGTCCGTCCGTCTGAGGATGGAAAGAAGTGCTGAAATTCAGTGTTGTGTTTAATCCTTTAAACAAGGATTTCCAGAAATTTCCTGTGACTTTAGGATCCCTGTCTGAAATAATAACTTTTGGGACCCCATGTAACCTAAAAATCTGTTTCAGAAATATATCAGCTATATTTGCCACCTTGTAAGTGGTTTTAACAGGAATAAAGTGTGTTGATTTACTCAATTTATCTACTACCACCATAATGGAATCATTTTGATTTTGATTTCTGGGTAAACCGGTAATGAAATCTAAACTGATTATTTCCCATTTCCAACTAGGAATAGGCAAAGGTTGTAATAACCCCGCTGGATGTTGATGCTCTGTTTTTACTTGTTGATAGTCCAAACATCTAGCTATATACTCAGCTGTTTCAGATTTCATATTAGGCCAAAAATAATCTTTTCTCAACATGGTGACAGTCTTCTAGTAGCCTGGATGCCCTGAGTAAGGGGTTTTATGCACTTCATCTAGAATTAGTAATTTAACCTTGGATACATTAGGGACATACAACATGTCCTTAAACAATAAAAATCCATCTTTGTTTGGCTATAACCCTTTATTAAACTTTCTGTAGGTTCTTCTTTAGCTGTAGCTTGTAACTTTTGATAAATTTCATCTGATTTTATCCCTTCAGACAACTGTTCATTTAAATCAGAGGTATAAGTGCTGCTAGCTGATATAAAATTTAGCCTTGCATTTCTGCTCAAAGCATTAGCCACCTTATTTTCCTTTCCTTTTATGTGCTGAATTTCGAAATCATATTCACTTAAGAAGGCCAACCATCTTGCTTGCCTTGCATTTATGTTAGGCTGATCTAAAAGGTATTTCAGACCCTTATTATCAGTCATTAAAGTAAACTTTCTGCCTATTAAGTGGTGTCGCCACATCTTTAAAGCATGAATAACAACAGCTAATTCTAAGTCATAAGTGGCATAATTCTTTTCATGAATTTTCAGCTTCCTGGACTCGTAGGCAATGACATGCCCATCCTGAGTCAACACTCCACCTAGACCGTCATTAGAAGCGTTGGTGCAAACCACGAAATCCTTATTAGGATCTTCTATTCTTAGAATAGGCGCGGTCGTCAATAAGGTCTTTAATTTCTTAAAGCTTTCTTCACACTTCAAGTTCCAATCAAACTTCTTGCCTTTCTTTTCCAAGGAAGTGATTGGGTTGGCTATTTTTGAAAAGCCTTCTATGAATCTCCGGTAATAACTGGTAATTCCCATGAAGGACCTAACATCTGTTACGTCTTTTGGTACTGGCCATTCTTCAATTGCCCGGATCTTTTCAGGATCAACTGAAATCCCTTCCTTAGTCACTACGTGACCTAAGTACTGAATTTCATCCTTGAAGAAGTCACACTTACTGAACTTTGCAAAGAGCTGCTGCTCTCGTAGTTCTTGTAAGACTATCCGTAAATGTTCTTTATGCTCCTCTTCATTCTTAGAATAAATTAAAATGTCATCGATGAATATGACAAAAAATTTATCTAAGTATTTATGCATTATGTTATTCATTAGGCACATAAAGACGGTTGGGGCATTAGTAAGCCCAAATGGCATTACGACAAATTCGTAATGTCCATACCTCGTTCTGAAAGCTGTTTTGAAAATGTCTTCTTCTTTAATTCTCACCTGATGATAGCCCGATCTGAGGTCTATCTTAGAAAATACCGTAGCTCCACGTAGCTGATCAAACAGATCATCTATGCGAGGCAATGCATATCTGTTTTTAATTGTCATCTTGTTTAGTTGACGGTAATCTATGCAAAGTCTCATAGTTCCGTCCTTCTTTTTAACAAAGATTACTGGTGCTCCCCAAGGGGACGCACTGGGTCGAATATAATTCTTATCTATTAATTCCTTTAATTGGGATTTTAATTCGTTAAGCTCCAAAATATTCATACGATATGGAGCCTTTGAATTGGGCACAGCACCGGGTACCAGTTCAATTGTGAAATCCAGTTCTCTCTTGGGAGGTAATCCTGGAATTTCCTCCGGAAAAACATCAGTAAATTCATTCACTATCGGAATATCCTCGACTGTTATCTTGCTTAAATCAGATTTAACTGCCTCATCTGTAATAGTTACAGCATAGGCTTTGCACCCTTTTCTGACTGCTCTTTTAAGTTGTAAAGAAGAAATCTACCTGATTACAGTTTTCATAGGAATACCCTTAACAGTTACAGGCTGTTCATTGTTCTTTACACAGGTAGAAGTTTTATCAAAACAGTTTAAAACTACGTTATGCTGTTCTAACCAGTCCATACCAATAAGTATGTCATACGAGCCAAGTGGCAGAATATTTAATTTAACAGTAGTTCTAAAATCCTTCATATCTAGAGGACATTCCTTAACATAACAGTTTACCTTCCTTTTTGCCCCAGTAGCTAGTTGTATTGACCAAGAATTATCAAACCTTTCAACAGTTAGATTACATTTTTCTACTAGCTGGGGTGAAATATAACTAAGACTAGCACCTGGATCTATTAAAATAGTTACAGGGATTTTGTTAATCATACCTCCTACTTCCACCATGGAAGTTTGATAGTCAGCTGGGAGGTTCTCCAACGCTGCGTTGATTCGGGGCATAGTCCCTGCAAAGTCTCCAACAGTCATTTCATCTTGTATAGTATGAATATTGCCATTTGGTTTCTTCGGATTTGGGCAAACTGATGGATAGTGTGGGCCATTGCATTCCCAACACTTAACAGGCTCCTTTCGTTCAAAATTCTTAGTGTAATTTCCATGATTGTTAGAAACCTCCTTGCTTCCCTTGAAGTTACTGGAATTATTAGCAACTCCATTTTTGCTTCCTTGGAAGTTTTTACCATTAAAATGGTTTCTGTTTTTATTATTCTTGAAATTTTTCTGGGGTACAAACTCCTTTTTCCTGTACTCAAGCTGATTGCCGTTCTTTTTAGACTTCCAGTTGGCTATCCCTTCTTTCTTTTTATTTTGTTCAAAACAGAAATTAGCCTTTCACATAGCTTCTTCTAGAGTTTTGGGGTTATCATATTCAATTTTGTCCTTGATATGATATGGCAGGCAGCTAAGGAACCGCTGTACTTTAGGTTTCTCTTCAACAAAATACGGCACATATCTCAACAGACTTAAGAACTTACTGTTTAAGTCCTTCATCGTCATAGATCCTAGCTTTAATTCATAAAATTCCTTGCCCCTCTCCTCATAGTACTGTTCAGACAAAAATTTCTTTTTGAAGTATCTTTTAAAAGTACTCCAATTGACCTCTTTTTCTTTGATCCCCTTGACCCTTTTCAAGTCTTGCCACCCTATATCTACCTTTCCAGAAAGGTTATAGATGGCCATTCTCGCCTTCAGCTGATTTGAATAATTGTAGATCTGAAAATATTTTCTCATCCCGGATAACCAGGATTCTGCCTCTTCTCCTGTTTCAGATTCTCCGTTGAAAGTTGGGGGTTTTATTTTCTTAAACTCCCCAGAAATCTCTTCGTAAGGCCTGAATTTCTTCTTTCTATTATACAACTCAGCCTCACTGCTGTCACTAGTAGTGTGATAACTGTGTTGTTCCCTTATTCCTTCAGATGATGAACTGTTGTCAGATTTAGCTAGTTTCACCCTTTTAGACCCTTTTTGATGACTAGCTTCTTCAGATTCAGATCTTTTGCTTCTTCCTTCCGTCTGAAATTTTTTCATCAAAATTTGGTTTAACTGCTCTTGAGTTTTCAGAATCCTTTCATTATCCTTCTTGACTGTTTCTATCTCAGTCTTTAGACCATTTATAGTCTGCATCAGCTCTGAGGAGTGAGCAATCACCTCCTCTATCACATGTTCTCTGGACATCCTTCTTGTCTCATTGTTTGGAGATTCCTCCTCAGCATATTCTCCTAGCTTCTCCATACCTGCCTGTTAGATTCAGAAAAAGGAAATTTTCTGCTCTGTGTTTATGAAACAGAAATACAAGTTAGTACATTATATATATATATATATATATATATATATATATATATATATATATATAAATTTTTCGTTTCATTGTCACTGTTCTGCGGAAACTAGTTGAGTCACATCAAGGCCTAGTATTTGAACCATGCTCTGATACCACATGTCAAAACCCAAAAATTTCCGAAAAATTTAAAATTTTTAAGATAGCAAATAATGTTATTAAATGCAGTCATTTAACTGTTTGTTTAACTTACGTGATTGTAAATGTGTCTGAATGATCCTTTGTTATACTTAAATGTTATTATGGGTTTCTCTTTTCCGTTACTGATTGTTTTACTGTTTTGCAACCTCAAGGGGGAGTTGCCATAGCAGACTGGGCTTACTTAGATTTCGAGCTAATGCATCAAACTGTCTTTCTCTTACAGATATACAGGTAATGTGCGGGTCGCTACAATTAAATCTTTAAAGTATTATAATCCATTTAGCTGTACCAAAATCACTCAATAAAAAGTCTAAGCATGCTAACCAGGTTATCAGGTGTTTGAAGGTAGTGCTCTGCCTATGACCTTCTTCTGTTCTTACTGTTATTGAATTAGAAACTACTAGAGAATATGATAACTATATTTCTGAAGTATCCATGAATTAAACAACTCCGTGGAATAATTGTTCTTGATGATGTTACTGTATTGCAGATACGCTTCATAATTTAGCACAGTGAAAAATAACTTACTTGTTTTTCGCATTAACTAGATATTCTATCATTTACAAGTCTCCTCTTAACATCTCAGGATTTGTATGAGTTGGAAAAATTATTCTTATGTCAATGTTTCAGAAATTATAAGTTATCTTGAGTAAACTCATTTAATTGTTATAAGGAATCTGAAACAGTTGAATGATTGTTATTGTATCGTAAAGATAAGTGAAATAATCTAGCGTAACTCTGATCCAAGGTTAAGAATTATGTATCTGGAATCCTTCAAGTGGAAGTCACCTAGAGAAGGACGGGATGTAACCTCTAAATCCAAACTCATTTCATTACTCATAGACTTAAGGTAAAGATCTATGTCTTGCACATGAGGTTATGGTGATTGGGAATGTCGTGATAGGTTTTTATCAACCAAAAGGCGCTTGCATTGCACCCTTATCTTTATTAACTTTTCTAATGCAAATACATTTTCTTTATGTCTAGAATACTCCAAGACTGGATTTTAAACGATGTTTATAATGCAATGGATTGATAATTTAAGTTTGGATCGATACTAGACAAGAATTTAAAACATTATTGTAATGTTTTGCTTGTTAAAAGTATGGTAGTTAAGCTATGATAATGCAACCATTATGATCACCGTGCATTATTTTTGTTACCCTTACTATGATTTTTAGTTGGCAACAAAGGATGATATTCTCATCGAAATCCTTGGACACTAATGACAAATGCATGATTTATTGGTTTATAGGGCAAGTGATATTGTTCACAATACAAAGCTCGATGGAAATGATTTGAATCATGGATTATAAATAGCAGTTTAAACTATGGGTCCCGACCCTAATGGAATATCCATGTTATCATTTTAATTTGCAATCAATTGTTGGAAATCTTCGTTGTAGAACTATGGAAGTCGACCCACTGCATGGTAATATTAAAAGGCTACGTGGTTGTATCTGCACCAAGTGTAGATGATATTTAAGTGTTGACTAAAACCCTACATTGTCATTCCTCCATTACCTTCGGGCTTGGTCGCTCTGTGAAACCCTCCTGTCCGAACTTCGTTGAGGCACTCAAGAAAACAACTTCCATGCTGCTTATCCCTTCGTGTTCGTCATCTGTACTGTGTGGGAGTTATTATATCTTGTTGTTATCGGCCCAGAGGTTATTGAAAGGAAGCTAGGGTTATCTGTGCTACTATTACTGTGTGTTAGCAGTTTCCTTACTGCTCCAGCTTTCGTGCTAGTCCATTATATCGTTTGAGGAGTCCTTATACCTTGCTGTTGGAAAATATGGGTTTAATAAGTATCTAGGGTTTACCTGTACTGCCAATGCTGACCTTATCTTGACGTGAGTGTATCGTCTGACCTGGTATTGTCAAGGTTCCCATCGTGGAAGGCATTCGTTGCTTCTGCCATCTCACTCTATCGATGACAAGGGATGGTTAACATATCCTCTGCACGGAGTTGACAGGCAAAATACTGTATGTGGAGCTTCTTTCGAATTTGCTGGTAAGTTACGGGTCACTCTTTTGTTTTCCAGTTAATAGAAATCATTTAACCTAAAAAAAATGTTTTTAACTGGTACCACTCCATTGTTGCAGGTCTCGGCCCACTTGCAGCTTGGATGGCACGAGCCTCGGCAGTTGGTTGATTTCCCGGGTAAGCCTGGTCTTCACCGTGGTGCCTCCTCCTTGTTGGTTGTCTGTATGGTTAGTGTTTCAGCTTGACTGAAATGATACAGTGATCACAACAGCCTTGCATAATCGTATATCTGTATGTTTAAATGAATATTAAGGGTTGAAACCCTATGTTGAAATTGGATGTTATGGCTTCAGCCGGTTTGGTAGCTATTTAGTCTCCTTTTGGCACTTAGGTTTTTCTGCAGATGAATTGTATTGTAAGGTTGAAGAGAACGAAGGCTGTGAGCCTGTTCTATAGGTGAGGTTACGGCCTCGGGTGTTTATGTTTTGTTACAACACTTCCTAAAAAGGTTTTTGGGTTAACTCCCAGGGTTTTGAAAATTAATCTTAATATAAAGTGTTGTCTGTATGATGGCTTGTTTAATGTCTGCATTTTCCTTTAATTCAATGCTATGTACAGTGGTAGGAAATTTTAGGTTTCTACAACACTTATTGAGTGAAATGGTAACGCGGCTGTAGGTGAAATCGTTATCTTAGTTCTTAATGTGTAATTACGTGTAGAGTCTGAATTGATAGGGTTCAATCCGAAATGACAGTGGTGGTTTTGTTTTAATGTTGTTTTTGTTGTTACGATTACGATTCTATGGATAAGAATGGAAGTTTAAGGAAGAAAAAAAAAACTATTTTGTTTAAGCTCGATCTCGAGCTAGATATTGTTCTGTTTTTGATTCTTCTATTAAAAAAATTAATAACTAGGTCAAATCTCTGTTGGTGATTTCTTGTTGTAGAAACTGGAGAGTTAGGGTTTAAACTAAATCTTATAGTGGTGACATGGGTTAGTTTTTACTTTCTGTCATTCGAGTTTGACTATGTTGTTGTTTGAGGGTAAAGGAAAAATAATATTACCTTACTGTCGAGCTCGATAAATGAGCTAAGTTACTGTTCTTCTATTCTTTTGGTTTTAAAGAAATAAATAGGTTTTATAAATGTAACTCTGTCAATATTTTGAGAGTCAAGAGAAGAATATTACGTTAAGGTTTAAGCTCAATAATGAGCTAGATATGGTTATGTTGATTTTATGTTCCTAAAACAATAACTAGTTATTTATCTGTTAGTAAATTCTGTATGATGCAGTTCGATTAGGGTTTTCTACATAATCGTTTTGTTGATAGGTGATGAATGGATAAACTTTAGCTAGGGTTTGTGTTTGATTTAAATATTAGATTTAAAACTGGTCAAACTCTAACTAAGGTTTGTACCCTGACATACATAACATAACTGTGGCTACAAAAGTTCTGCAACGATATTAATAATGCTATCGATACTGTAATATATCTAGTTGCATCTTAATACTGTTTCCTTTGACTGTTTAAACAAGTTGTATTCCCCGAGAATAGTTACTGTAAACATAAACCCTACTTATCTATTTAACTATTACAATTAAACTAGGATTGAAGATTTCAATAATAAACTATTGTTTGCAATATTACTATTGTATAGCATGCATGAAAATACCTTATCAGTACTGAAGTAATGCTATGAAGGGATGCTGAAGACACAATAATTATTTAAAATCTTACTACTGATATTCTGGGATATTATCTTTTACTAAACTGATACTATTCAGACAAATAGATGATAATCATAATAGACATTCAATTATACTTCATAAACATAAAGCAATAAATAGCAGAACCTGTTTAATCTGAGGACAACAACAGCAATGGGAGGTTGTTCCTCCCTACCAACTCCTGGAGAGTGCCTAGAAATCACTTCTCAGGACCCCCGAGCTTGCTCTGGTCTCCCTGGCTGGAACTAGGTGCAGCAGAATATTTCACTCAGCCCAAACAGCTATACTGGAACCAAGTTACTGCAGCATCCCACTCAAACAACTTTCTTACTGTATTTCCCTCTTCCTCAATGGGACTCCTGAACAACATTCACTTAATGTATTCTCCGTCCAGAACCATTGAACCCCTAGCTCAGTTTATTGAGTACTATTTAAAAGATTGCCTAGGTCTTTGTTGGGTTAACTGCCATTAATGAGCCACCTGCTCAAATTCCACTTTCTTGGGGAATCATGACCCCAAATATAGGGAAGTTGCCACCTGCAACTTAGGAAGTGTTTGAGGATGCTGCCACTTGTCTTTTGCCTTTCCACCTAGTTCCATCCACCAGTTTGACCAGTAACCTCTTTTAACAGCTCTCCCATGCTGTTGTCTCCATAATTTATTTATTAATAATAAAATATTCTGATTTACATTCCATTTCTAGTGACTCTGCTGAGTCATCAATTCCTACTTAGCATTAAATTTAACATAATGTCTCAGGAATATAATAAAATGATTACATTATTTTTACAAAATTGGGGTATGTGACATACTCACCACCTTAAAATGTAACATCGTCCTCGATGTTACTTATTCCTCATCCTCAGCCACCTGTTGGAATAGATTTGGGTATGCTTCCCGCATCTTACTTTCCAGTTCCCAGGTAGCTTCTTCAGGACTAAGGTGCTTCCATTGCACCTTCAGCTGTCCAATTGTGCGGTTCCGCAGAGTAATTTCCCTCCTCGCGAGGATACAATCCGGTTCCACCAGAACTTCCCCTTCTGGTTCTACCTGTACAATGTTCCAATCAATAACATGAGTAGCATCATGAACATACTTTTTCAGAACAGAAATATTAAAAACATTGTGCACTTTTAAATTAGGTGGTAATGCTAGCTGATAAGCAACTTGACCAATCCTAGATAAAATTTCAAATGGACCACAGTAACGTGGCGCTAATTTTGCACAACTCTCCAATCTTAGGGAGCTCTTTTTTGGTCTTACCTTTATGAACACATGTTCACCCACCTGGAACTCTTTAGGAGTTCTTTTCAAATCTGCTTGACTCTTTTGCCGATCCTGGGCAATCTTCAAATTTTCCTGTACTTGTTTCACAATCTGTTCCATTTCTTTTAATAATTCAGGACCTAACAGTAATCTATCTACTGTATTAGTCCAAGAGATAGGAGTGTTACATTCACGTCCATACAAAATTTCAAAAGGACTGAACTTAGCTGATGATTGATAACTGTTATTGTATGCAAATTCTGCTAAATATAAGTAATCCTCCCACTTACCTGGTTGATCCTTAACATACATTCTCAGCAGATCTTCCAATACCTGATTAACTCTTTCCGTTTGTCCTACTGTCTGAGGATGGAAAGAAGTGCTGAAATTCAGTGTTGTGTTTAATCCTTTAAACAAGGATTTCCAGAAATTTCTTGTGAATTTAGGATCCCTGTCTGAAATAATAACTTTTGGGACCCCATGTAACCTAAAATTCTGTTTCAGAAATATATCAGCTATATTTGCCGCCTTGTAAGTGGTTTTAACAGGAATAAAGTGTGTTGATTTACTCAATTTATCTACTACCACCATAATGGAATCATTCTGATTTTGATTTCTGGGTAAACCGGTAATGAAATCTAAACTGATTATTTCCCATTTCCAACTAGGAATAGGCAAAGGTTGTAATAACCTCGCTGGATGTTGATGCTCTGTTTTTACTTGTTGATAGTCCAAACATCTAGCTATATACTCAGCTGTTTCAGATTTCATATTAGGCCAAAAATAATCTTTTCTCAACATGGTGACAGTCTTCTGGTAGCCTGGATGCCCTGAGTAAGGGGTTTTATGCACTTCATCCAGAATTAGTAATTTAACCTTGGATACATTAGGGACATACAGCCTGTCCTTAAACAATAAAAATCCATCTTTGTTTAGGCTATAACCCTTTATTAAACTTTCTGTAGGTTCTTCTTTAGCTCTAGCTTGTAACTTTTGATAAATTTCATCTGATTTTATCCATTCAGACAACTGTTCATTTAAATTAGAGGTATAAGTGCTGCTAGCTGATATAAAATTCAGCCTTGCATTTCTGCTCAAAGCATCAGCCACCTTATTTTCCTTTCCTTTTATGTGTTGAATTTCGAAATCATATTCACTTAAGAAGGCCAACCATCTCGCTTGCCTTGCATTTAAGTTAGGTTGATCTAAAAGGTATTTCAGACCCTTATTATCAGTCATTAAAGTAAACTTTCTGCCTATTAAGTGGTGTCACCACATCTTTAAAGCATGAATAACAACAGCTAATTCTAAGTCATAAGTGGCATAATTCTTTTCATGAATTTTCAGCTTCCTGGACTCATAGGCAATGACATGCCCATCCGGAGTCAACACTCCACCTAGACCGTCATTACAAGCATCTATGCAAACCACGAAATCCTTATTAGGATCTGTTATTCTTAGAATAGGCGCGGTCGTCAATAAGGTCTTTAATTTCTTAAAGCTTTCTTCACACTTCACGTTCCAATCAAACTTCTTGCCTTTCTTTTGCAAGGAAGTGATTGGGTTGGCTATTTTTGAAAAGCCTTCTATGAATCTCCGGTAATAACCGGTAACTCCCGTGAAGGACCTAACATCTGTTACGTCTTTTGGTACTGGCCATTCTTCAATTGCCCGGATATTTTCAGGATCAACTGAAATCCCTTCCTTAGTCACTACGTGACCTAAGTACTGAATTTCATCCTTGAAGAAGTCACACTTACTGAACTTCGCAAAGAGCTGCTGCTCTCGTAGTTCTTGTAAGACTATCTGTAAATGTTCTTTATGCTCCTCTTCATTCTTAGAATAAATTAAAATGTCATCGATGAATACGACAACAAATTTATCTAAGTATTTATGCATTATGTTATTCATTAGGCACGTAAATACGGTTGGGGCGTTAGTAAGCCCAAATGGCATTACGACAAATTCGTAATGTCCATACCTCGTTCTGAAAGCTGTTTTGAAAATGTCTTCTTCTTTAATTCTCACCTGATGATAGCCCGATCTCAGGTCTATCTTAGAGAATACCATAGCTCCACATAGCTGATCAAACAGATCATCTATGCGAGGCAACGGATATCTGTTTTTAATTGTCATCTTGTTTAATTGACAGTAATCTATGCAAAGTCGCATAGTTCCGTCCTTCTTTTTAACCAAGATTACTGGTGCTCCCCAAGGGGACACATTGGGTCGAATATAATTCTTATCTATTAATTCCTTTAACTGGGTTTTTAATTCGTTAAGCTCCAAATATTCATACGATATGGAGCCTTTGAATTGGGAACAACACCGGGTACGAATTCAATTGTGAAATCCAGTTCTCTCTTGGGAGGTAATCCTGGAATTTCCTCCGAAAAAACATCAGTAAATTCATTCACTATTGGAATATCCTCAACTGTTATCTTGCTTAAATTAGATTTAACTGCCTCATCTGTAATAGTTACAGCATAGGCTTTGCACCCTTTTCTGACTGCTCTTTTAAGTTGTAAAGCAGAAATATGCATGATTACAGTTTTCCTAGGAATACCCTTAACAGTTACAGGTTGTTCATTGTTCCTTACACAGGTAAAACTTTTATCAAAACAGTTTAAAACTACCTTATGCTGTTCTAACCAGTCCATACCAATAAGTATGTCATACGAACCAAGTGGCAGAATATTTAATTTAACAGTAGTTCTAAAATCCTTCATATCTAGAGCACATTCCTTAACATAACAGTTTACCTTCCTTTTTGGCCCAGTAGCTAGTTGTACTGACCAAGAATTATCAAACCTTTCAATAGTCAGATTACATTTTTCTACTAGCTGGGGTGAAATATAACTAAGACTAGCACCTGGATCTATTAAAATAGTTACAGGGATTTTGTTAATCATACGTCCTACTTCCACCATGGAAGTTTGATAGTCAGCTTGACGGTTCTCCAACGCTATGTTGATTCGGGGCATAGTCCCTGCAAAGTCTCCAACAGTCATTTCATCTTGTATAGTATGAATATTGCCATTTGGTTTCTTCCGATTCGGGCAAACTGATGCATAGTGTCGGCCATTGCATTCCCAGCACTTAACAGGCTCCTTTCGTTCAAAATTCTTAGTGTAATTTCCATGATTGTTAGAAACCTCCTTGCTGCTCTTGAAGTTACTGGAATTATTAGCAACTCCATTTTTGCTTCCCTGGAAGTTTTTACCATTAAAATGGTTTCTGTTTTTATTATTCTTGAAATTTTTCTGGGGTACAAACTCCTTTTTCCTGTACTCAAGCTGATTGCCGTTCTTTTTAGCCTTCCAGTTGGCTATCCCTTCTTTCTTTTTATTCTGTTCAAAACAGAAATTAGCCTTTCACAGAGCTTCTTCTAGAGTTTTGGGGTTATCATATTCGATTTTGTTCTTGATATGATATGGCAGGCAGCTAAGGAACCGCTGTACTTTAGGTTTCTCTTCAACAAAATACGACACATATCTCAACAGACTTAAGAACTTACTGTTTAAGTCCTTCATCGTCATAGATCGTAGCTTTAATTCATAAAATTCCTTGGCCCTCTCCTCATAGTACTGTTCGGATAGAAATTTCTTTTTGAAGTATCTTTTAAAAGTACTCCAATTGACCTCTTTTTCTTTGATCCCCTTGACCCTTTTCAAGTCTTGCCACCATATATATGCCTTTCCAGAAAGGTTATAGATGGCCATTCTCGCCTTCAGCTGATTTGAATAATTGTAGATCTGAAAGTATTTTCTCATCCCGGATAACCAGGATTCTGCCTCTTCTGCTGTTTCAGATTCTCCGTTGAAAGTTGGGGGTTTTATTTTCTTCAACTCCCCGAAAATCTCTTCGTAAGGCCTGAATTTCTTCTTTCTGTTATACAACTCAGCCTCACTGCTGTCACTAGTAGTGTGATAACTGTGTTCTTCCCTTCTTCCTTCAGATGATGAACTGCTATCATATTTAGCTAGTTTCACCCTTTTATACCCTTTTTTATGACTAGCTTCTTCAGATTCAGATCTTTTGCTTCTTCCTTCAGTCTGAAATTTTTCCATCAAAATTTGGTTTAACTGCTCTTGAGTTTTCAAAATCCTTTCATTATCCTTCTTGACTGTTTCTATCTCAGTCTTTAGACCATTTATAGTCTGCATCAGCTCTGAGGAGTGAGCAATCACCTCCTCTATCACAGGTTCTCTGGACATCCTTCTTGTCTCATTGTTTGGAGATTCCTCCTCAGCATATTCTCCTAGCTTCTCCATACCTGCCTGTTAGATTCAGAAAAAGGAAATTTTCTGCTCTGTGTTTATGAAACAGAAATACAAGTTAGTACATTATATATATATATATATATATAAATTTTTCTTTTCATTGTCACTGTTCTGCGGAAATTAGTTGAGTCACATCAAGGCCTAGTATTTGAACCATGCTCTGATACCACATGTCAAAACCCAAAAATTTCCGAAAAATTTAAAATTTTTAAGATAGCAAATAATGTTATTAAATGCAGTCATTTAACTGTTTGTTTAACTTACGTGATTGTAAATGTGTCTGAATGATCCTTTGTTATACTTAAATATTATTATGGGTTTCTCTTTTTCCGTTACTGATTGTTTTACTGTTTTGCAACCTCAAGGGGGAGTTGCCATAGCAGACTGGGCTTACTTAGCTTTCGAGCTAATGTATCAAACTGTCTTTCTCTTACAGATATACAGGTAATGTGCGGGTCGCTACAATTAAATCTTTAAAGTATTATAATCCATTTAGCTGTACCAAAATCACTCAATAAAAAGTCTAAGCATGCTAACCAGGTTATCAGGTGTTTGAAGGTAGTACTCTGCCTATGACCTTCTTTTGTTCTTACTGTTATTGAATTAGAAACTACTAGAGAATATGATAACTATATTTCTGAAGTATCCATGAATTAAACAACTTCGTGGAATAATTGTTCTTGATGATGTTACTGTATTGCAGATACGCTTCATAATTTAGCACAGTGAAAAATAACTTACTTGTTTTTCGCATTAACTAGATATTCTATCATTTACAAGTCTCCTCTTAACATCTCAAGATTTGTATGAGTTGGAAAAATTATTCTTATGTCAATGTTTCAGAAATTATAAGTTATCTTGAGTAAACTCATTTAATTGTTATAAGGAATCTGAAACAGTTGAATGATTGTTATTGTATCGTAAAGATAAGTGAAATAATCTAGCGTAACTTTGATCCAAGGTTAAGAATTATGTATCTGGAATCCTTCAAGTGGAAGTCACCTAGAGAAGGACGGGATGTAACCTCTAAATCCAAACTCATTTCATTACTCATAGACTTAAGGTAAAGATCTATGTCTTGCACATGAGGTTATGGTGATTGGGAATGTCGTGATAGGTTTTTATCAACCAAAAGGTGCTTGCATTGCACCCTTATCTTTATTAACTTTTCTAATGCAAATACATTTTCTTTATGTCTAGAATACTCCAAGACTGGATTTTAAATGATGTTTATAATGCAATGGATTGATAATTTAAGTTTGGATCGATACTAGACAAGAATTTAAAACATTATTGTAATGTTTTGCTTGTTAAAAGTATGGTAGTTAAGCTATGATAATGCAACCATTATGATCACCATGCATTATTTTTGTTACCCTTACTATGATTTTTAGTTGGCAACAAAGGATGATATTCTCATCGAAATCCTTGGACACTAATGACAAATGCATGATTTATTGGTTTATAGGGCAAGTGATATTGTTCACAATACAAAGCTCGATAGCAATGATTTGAATCATGGATTATAAAATAGCAGTTTAAACTATAGGTCCCGACCCTAATGGAATATCCATGTTATCATTTTAATTTGCAATCAATTGTTGGCAATCTCCTTTGTAGAACTATGGAAGTCGACCCATTGCATGGTAATATTAAAAGGCTACGTGGTTGTATCTGCAGCAAGTGTAGATGATATTTAAGCTTTGACTAAAACCCTACATTGTCATTCCTCCATTGCCTTCGAGCTTGGTCGCTCAATGAAACCCTCCTGTCCGAACTTCGCTGAGGCACTGAAGAAAACAACTTCCATGCTGCTTATCCCTTCGTGTTCCTCATCTGTACTCTGTGGGAGTTATTATATCTTGTTGTTATCGGCGTAGAGGTTATTGAAAGGAAGCTAGGGTTATTTGTGCTGCTATTACTGTGTGTTAGCAGTTTCCTTACTGCTCCAGCTTTCGTGCTTGTCCATTATATCATTTGAGGAGTCCTTATACCTTGCTATTGGAAAATATGAGTTTAATAAGTATCTAGGGTTTACCTGTACTGCCAATGCTGACCTTATCTTGACGTGAGTGTATCGTCTGACCTGGTATTGTCAAGGTTCCCCTCGTTGAAGGCATTTGTTGCTTCTACCATCTCACTCTATCGATGACAAGGGTTGGTTAACATATCCTCTCCGTGGAGTTGACAGGAAAAATACTGTATGTGGAGCTTCTTTCGAATTTGCTGGTAAGTTACGGGTTGCTCTTTTGTTTTCCAGTTAATAGAAATGATTTAACCTAAAAAAAAAATTTTTAACTAGTACCACTCCATTGTTGCAGGTCTCGGCCCACTTGCAGCTTGGATGGCACGAGCCTCGGCAGTTGGTTGATTTCCCGGGTAAGCCTGGTCTTCACCGTGGCGCCTCCTCCTTGTTGGTTGTCTGTATGGTTAGGGTTTCGACTTGACTGAAATGATACAGTGATCACAACAGCCTTGCACAATTGTTTATCTATATGTTTAAATGAAATATTAAGGGTTGAAACCCTATGTTGAAATTGGATGTTATGGCTTCAGCCGGTTTGGTAGCTATTTAGTCTCCTTTTGGCACTTAGGTTTTTCTGCAGATGAATTGTATTGTAAGGTTGAATAGAACGAAGGCTTTGAGCCTGTTCCAGAGGTGAGGTTACGGCCTCGGGTGTTTTGTTTTGTTACAACACTTCCTAAAAAGGTTTTTGGGTTAACTCCCAGGGTTTTGAAAATTAATCTTAATATAAATTGTTGTCTGTATGATGGCTTGTTTAATGTCTGTGTTTTCCTTTAATTCGATGCTATGTACAGTGGTAGGAAAGTTTAGGTTTCTACAACACTTATTGAGTGAAATGGTAACGCGGTTGTAGGTAAAATCGTTATCTTAGTTCTTAATGTTTAATTACGTGTAGAGTCTGAATTGATAGGGTTCAATCTGAAATGACAATGGTGGTTTTGTTTAAATGTTGTTTTTGTTGTTACAATTACGATTCTGTGGATAAGAATGGAAGTTTAAGGAAGAAAAAAAAAAACTATATTGTTTAAGCTCGATCTCGAGTTAGATACTGTTCTGTTTTTTATTCTTCTGTTAAAAAAATTAATAACTAGGTCAAATCTCTGTTGGTGATTTCTTGTTGTAGGAATTGGAGAGTTAGGGTTTAATCTAAATCTTATAGTGGTGATGTGGGTTAGTTTTTACTTTTTGTCATTCAAGTTCGACTATGTTGTTGTTTGAGGGTAAAGGAAAAATAATATTACCTTACTGTCGAGCTCGATAAATGAGCTAAGTTACTGTTCTTCTATTCTTTTGGTTTTAAAGCAATAAATAGGTTTTATAATTGTAACTCTGTCGATATTTTGAGTGTCAAGAGAAGAATATTACGTTAAGGTTTAAGCTCGATAATGAGCTAGATATGGTTATGTTGATTTTATGTTCCTAAAACAATAACTACTTATTTATCTGTTAGTAAATTCTGTATGATGCAGTTCTGTTAGGGTTTTCTACATAATCGTTTTGTTGATAGGTGATGAATGGATAAACTTTAGCTAGGTTTTTTGTTTGATTTAAATATTAGATTTAAAACTGGTCAAACTCTGACTAAGGTTTGTACCCTGACATACATAATATAACTGTGGCTACAAAAGTTCTGCAACGATATTAATAATGCTATCGATACTGTAATATATCTAGTTGCATCTTAATACTATTTCCTTTGACTGTTTAAACAAGTTGTATTCCCCGAGAATACTTACTGTGAACATAAACCCTACTTATCTATTTAACTATTACAATTAAACTAGGCTTGAAGATTTCAATAATAAACTATTGCTTGCGATATTACTATTGTATAGCATCCATGAAAATACCTTATCAGTACTGAAGTAATGCTATGAAGGGATGCTGAATACATAGTAATTATTTAAAATCTTACTACTGATATTCTGGGATATTATCTTTTACTAAACTGATACTATTCAGACAAATAGATGATAATGATAACAGACATTCAATTATACTTAATAAACATAAAGCAATAAATAGCAGAACTTGTTTAATCTGAGGACAACAACAGCAATGGGAGGCTGTTCCTCCCTACCAACTCTTGGAGAGTGCCCAAACAACACTTCTCAGGACCCCCGAGCTTGCTTTGGTCTCCCTAGCTGGAACTAGGTGCACCAGAATATTTCACTTAGCCCAAACAGCTATACTGGAACCAAGTTACTACAGCATCCCACTCAAACAACTTTCTTACTGTATTTCCCTCTTCCTCAATGGGACTCCTGAACAGCATTCACCTGAATGTATTCTCCCTCCAGAACCATTGAACCCCCAACTCAATTCATTGAGTACTATTTAAAAGATTGCCTAGGTATTTGTTGGGTTAACTGTCATTAATGAGTCACCTGTTTAGATTCCACTTTCTTGGGGAATCATGACCCCAAATATAGGGAAGTTGCCACCTACAACTTAGGAAGTGTTTGAGGATGCTGCCACTTGTCTTTTGCCTTTCCACCTAGTTCCATCCACCAGTTTGACCAGTAACCTCTTTTAATAGCTCTCCCATGCTGTTGTCTCCATAATTTATTTATTAATAATAAAATATTCTGATTTACATTCCATTTCTAGTGACTCTGCTGAGTCATCAATTCCTACTTAGCATTAAATTTAACATAATGTCTCAGGAATATAATAAAATGATTACATTATTTTTACAAAATTGGGGTATGTGACAATCTTCATCATCTTTATCATCATCATCATCATCATCATCATCATCATCATCATCATCATCATCATCATCTTCTTCTTCATCATGATATTCATCATCATCATCATCATCGTCTTCATCATCATCATCATGATCATCATGATCATCATCACTCTCTCTTCCCTGGTTTTACACCTCTCTCTCTCTCTCTCTCTCTCTCTCTCTCTCTCTCTCTCTCTCTCTGTAAACCCCCTCTCCCTCTCCCTAACCTCTCCCCCATCCCTAACCATCATAGTCTTTCTATCTCTCTACTACTCCCCCTTTCCCAAAACCCCCTCCTCTCTATCTCTCTCCCCTCTTCTTCCTATCCCTTACTAACTCGAGTTCTCTCAGTCTCTCTTTCTTCCCTACACCTCCACCTACCTCTAACCACACCTCCCATCTCTCTTTCTCACTCCCTACAACTAACACCCTCTCCTCTCTCTCTCTCTCTCTCTCTCCCTCCCCCTCCTTCCCCGCCCCAACCATTACTAACCCCCTCTCTCAATCCCTCGCTCTCTCCCCTCCTAGCCCCTCACTCCTAACTAACCCCCCCTCTATCACTCTCTCTTCCTTGCTTCTACACCTCTCTCTCTCCCTCCCACTCTCTCTCTCTCTCCCCCCTCTCGCTCTCTCCTAATCCCCCTTCCCCTACCACTACATGATGATGATGATGATGACTACCAGAAATCAACTCATTTCTCAATAAAATGCTATATAAATGTGAATGCTATGATGTGGATGAATAACCAACCTTCAACAAGATGTTCAAAGTAGATCCCCGTTGAGCTTTACAATCTCTACACTTGAACCTGCAGCTTAGTCTCAACAACAAATACAAGCAAGTGCATATAATATATGAAAGATATTAGCATAAACAATAGCATGGTCCATGATATAATAAGCAAATGTACCCAATGTTAATTAACCATTCACAACATCAATTGGACAAGAGAATGAGTATTTCTATTAATGAAACAAGAAGTACATGATACGACCTCTTGTTGGAAACTCATCTGAACCAAGAATTAGGTTCCTCCACTTGTGTCTCCACCACTTCAATCCCCCATGCAATGGAAAACTCAAACTATGAAGAAGTTTGGTAGGTGAACATAATTCTTGGGTATTCTACACAAATCATCTGCGGTGCATGTCCTATCAAGCGAATAAAGGTGCTAATGTTGAACCTGATGTGTCATCATCTGATTACCGGCCATTGATGTATACCGTTAATAGACGCAAGATAGCCCACTAATAATGAGAAGGAGCGTTAGCTGATATTCTACAAGAAAAGCAGATAGTGAAAAACATCGTAGATATGTTGAAGCTGCATTTAACATTTGTCTGCGAGAAAGGTTGCAATTTCTCCTACTTGCGTTCACATCCAAATTGTGGTTCGTGTATTAGAGATCCTCCACACCCTCTTGTAGAGAGGAGGACCGCTATTTGGCATTGATCCTGTCCACCTTTTCTCTGAAATAATTGAGCGCACCACTTCCAATAATCCGGAGTTCCGATTTGAAGATTTAATGGAACATCTACCTTGGCCATATCTTGATTTATACATGAATATGCATTTTGGTCCACCTGCTCTCTCTTGCCCATGTTCGAATTTTGATAACTAATAAATATGTTTCGATGGTTTTATTGCTCACGTATATGTTTAGGTTATTAAATATCTCATTATTAAAGATTTTATATTTTATATTTCTATACAACTAAATATCTATGAAAGATTTTATTTTTTAATTATAAAGCATTTTTTAAAGGTATCTTTGAAAAATATTTTTTAAGAATAAATACTTGAATTATGGAACTCTTTTAAATCATTTTCATAACATATAATATTGATTTAAAATTTTAAAGATATTTCTTTGTATTGGGCATGTGCAAGCTAATGAGGGTCAGTTTTGGCGTGTTAAATGTAATAGAAAACTGAAAAATTAGGTATCCCTTAACTTGGTTTTTTTGAGATACTTACACAAGATGTCTTGCATCGAGTAAAAAATATGAAAGGTAGGAAATTGAGTCACGTTTTTGAATATATAAGTTTTTGGTAAATCCGAACCAACCACATAGAACTGTGGCTGACATGCGGGCGTGGGAGGAGTGGGTGATTAGGTGCTCAGGAACGTGCACACATTATGTTTAAATTCAAATAACGTGCGCGCGTTATAGTTAAATTCATTTTTGTTTTTGTTTTTGTGCTTAACATTATACGAAACGCACGGGCGTTATTATCTTCACAAATTTATATTTTCAAGTGTTGGATGGAGATAAAGGGGGTGAGAGAAAGATGACGATGATGAAGATTAACTAGCAACTATTGCATTAGATAACTTCATTTAGTGATGGGCCTAATTTGACTGCCATAGAATTAGATAGCTTCATTTAGTCACGGGCCTAATTTGACTACCATAGAGTAACCATCAATGCCGCATTAGATAGCTTCACTGACTCCATTAAAATTCAATTGGACATGACATGAATGATTTAAATTCAACACCTTAGCTTTCTTCATTTCATTCAGTGATGGGCCTAATTTGACGAGAGCATTGGAACCCAGACTCCATTAAAATTCAATTGGACCCATTAAAATTTAGTTAGACGTGACATGAATGATTAAAATTAAACTCTAGATGAATACACAAGCCACTTGGACAATGGATGAACATATGGTACGTTGATGCTTTAAATGATGAACTCTTTCCTCTATGGCATTATAGGGATGCTTACCGTGCATTTAACAGTGACATTAATTAGTTAATGGCTTCCATGTTTGGAGCATAGAGAAAAACCTTGTCACATTACAAAATCCTTGCAACATCATACAATTTAATAGGGGAGGTTGTCAATATGATCTCAATTTACGAGAAGCTTCCACGTAGTAATAATTTATACTCTGTATAAACTGAATATTATTACTTGTTTTAAAATTTGTTTCCTACCCTTAACCTCAATTTGTAGATCTGTGCTGGCTACTGTTTGGAGGGAGTTATCCCGCCCAATTCCACGACCATTTTCTGTTATATTGTGTGAAAAAATACAGTATTTATTTCCCTTAACCTACCTCATTTTACCTCTTCCTAGTTCAAAGGCGCTCATGCTCCTTTGTTTAAAACCCCCTCTTCTCTATCTCTCTCCCCTCCTCTCCCTATCCCTTACTAAGCTGGGATCTCTTAGTCTATCTCTCTTCCCTACACCTCCACCTACCTCTAACCACACCTCCCATCTCTCTTTCTCACTCCCTACAACTAACACCCTCTCCTCTCTCTCTCTCTCTCTCTCCCTCCTTCCCCCCCAACCATTACTAACCCTTTCTCTCGGTATCTCTCTCTCTCTCCCTCTTGCTAACCCCCCTCCTAGCCCCTTACCACTAACTAAACCCCTCTCTCACACTCTCTCTTCCTTGCTTCTACACCTCTCTCTCTCTCCCTTCCTCCCTCTCACTCTTTCTCTCTCTCTCCCTCCCTCTCTCTCCCCTCTCGCTCTCTCCTAATCCCCCTTCCCCTACCACTACATGATGATGATGATGATGATGAAGATGGATATGATGATGATGATGATGATTGATGATTTATGATGATGATGATGATGATGATGATGATGATCCTATTCTTTATCATCACCATCATCATCATCCTCTTCTTTATCATCACCATCATCATCATCATCATCTTCACCACCATCATCTTCATCTTCATCATCCTCATCGTCATATTCATCATCATCTTCATCCTCATCACCATCTTCATCATCATCATTGCCATATCCATCTTCCTCATCATCATCATCATCGTTGTGGTCATCATCACCATCATATTCATCATATTTATCATCATCATCATCATCATCGTCATCATGATCATGATCATCGTCATCATTATCATCAAGAACATCATCACCATCTTCATCATCATCATCATCATCATCATCATCTTAATCATCATCATCATCGTCATCTCTCTCTTTTCCCTGGTTTTACACCTCTCTCTCTCTCTGTAAACCCCCTCTCCCTCTCCCTACCTTCTCCCCCATCCCTAACCATCCTACTCTTTCTATCTCTCTGCCACTCCCCCTTTCCCAAAAGCCCCTCCTCTCTATCTCTCTCCCCTCTTCTTCCTATCCCTTACTAACTCGAGTTCTGTCAAACTCTCTCTCTTCCCTACACCTCCACCTACCTCTGACCACACCTCCCATCTCTCTTTCTCACTCCCTACAACTAGCACCCTCTCCTCTCTCTCTCTCTCTCCCTCCTTCCCTACCCCAACCATTACTAACCCCCTCTCTTAATCTCTCTCTCTCTCTCTCCCCCTCGCTAACCCCCCTCCTATCCCCTCACCCCAAACTAACCTCCCCTCTATCACTCTCCCTTCCTTGCTTCTACACCTCTCTCTCTCTCCCTCTTTCTCTCTTCCCCTCTCTCTCTCTCTCTCCCCCCTCTCGCTCTCTCCTAATCCCCCTTCCCCTACCACTACATCATTATGATGACGATGATGATGATGATTAATGATTGATCATCATCATCATCATCATTCTCTTCTTTATCATCATCATCATCATCATCATCATCTTCTTCATTACCATCATCTTCATCTTCATCATCCTCATCGTCATATTCATCATCATCTTCATCCTCATCATCATCCTCATCACAATCTTCATCATCATCATTGACATATCCATCTTCCTCGTCATCATCATCATCGTTTTGGTCATCATCACCATCATCTTCATCATATTTATCATCATCATCATCTTCAATGGCATGATCAGTATGATCATCATGATCATCATCATTGTCATCATCATCATCAGCAACATCATCACCATCTTCATCATCATCATCATCATTGTTGGTTGTGGAGCCAAATCTTCTAGTCTCATAGATGATATTGTATTAGTCGTGTTTGTACCCCAGTTCTATATGATGTGTAGGTGGACTATACACTCACCCTAGCGGGGGCGGTGTGGGGGGGCATCGCCCCCCCACGGGGTTCCAGGGGGGACCATCCCCCTGGCTGGGGGGTCCGGGGGCCAGCGGTCCCCCGGCGGGGGTTCGGGGGCAGCGCCCCTGAGAAATGGGGGTTCGGGGGCAACGCCCGCGAAGAAAATTTTGGGGCTGTTTTCACCAACTGTTTTGCGGGCCCATGGTTTTGGGTATCCCGTGGTATTTTCCCATTGTATTTCCTTTATAAAAGAAAGACATTGTTATATGGCTAGGGTTGATGTATTAGGTTTTATGCATTGTAAAGATCTCTGAGATCAGGAGAGAGACTGTGAAACAGTGAAGAGGAAGTGTAGCGGTTGTGCTGCAGGTTGTATCCCTTCACCTTGCTGGACGGTAATAATAATAAGGACTAGCAAATTCAGTGTGGACGTAGCCCAAGTTGGGTGAACCACGATATATCTATGTCTCTCTTGTAATGTGTATGTGTGATTATATTTGTATTTCTGTTTATTGTTATTGCTCTGCGATTCTGTTTTTCTAACAATTGGTATCAGAGCCAAAGGTCTATTTGGCAGTTAAACCCGCAGGAAGCTAGGGTTTCTGGTTCGAGTGGGAGCAATGGCAGAAGAAGGAAAGTTTAAGGTCGAGAAGTTTAATGGCCAAAAATTTGGGTTATGGAAGATGCAAATGGAGGACTATCTATACCAGAAGGATCTATACCTACCGTTGGGAGGAAAAGCAAAGCAGCCGATGACTATGAAGGACGAAGAATGGGTGGTTCTTGACAGAAAGGCTCTGGGAACAATACGGTTGAGCCTGGCTTCGTCGGTGGCTTTCAATATCTCAAAAGAAACGACAAAATAGGGTTTGATGAAAGCATTGGGTAAGCTGTATGAAAAACCCTCGGCTTCCAACAAGGTATTTCTAATGAAGCGTTTATTTAATATGAAGATGTCTGAAGGTGGATCTGTTACTGATCATTTAAATGAGTTTAATACGGTTACAAATCAGCTAAGTTCTGTAAGTGTGAACTTTGATGATGAGGTTAGGGCTCTTCTAATCTTGTGTTCATTGTCAGAAAGCTGGAATAGCTTGGTCATGGCTGTAAGTAACTCTGTCTCTGGTTCAAACACCTTGAAATTTGATGATGTTATTGGTGTTATTCTTAGCGAGGAAATGCAAAGAAAAAGCACAGGTGAGACATCAGGTAATGCGTTGACCATGGAGAGCAGAGGAAAACAAAAGGAGAGAGGAAAGAGCCAAGGTAATCGTGGAAAGTCTAAAATGGGCAGATCCAAGTCCAGACTGGGAAAGATAGAGTGCTAGAACTGTGGAAAGAAAGGACATCTGAAGAAAGACTGCAAATCTCTAAAGAAGAAAGGAGATGCACAGAAGGAAACTACCCAGGAAGCAAATGTAGCAGGTGATGTGTTACAAGATGCTTTGATTCTTGCATTAGATAATACTAGTGATTATTGGGTAGTAGATTCAGGAGCTTCATGTCATGCTACACCCCATAGGAAATACTTTCATGAGTATGTTCCTGGCGATTTTGGACATGTTTTATTGGGTGATGATGAGCCATGTAAAATTGTTGGAATGGGTAAGGTATGGATAAAAGTTAAGAATGGAACTGATTGGTTGTTGAAAGATGTTAGGCATATTCCTGCTATGAAAAGAAATCTGATCTCAACAGGGCAGTTGGGAGATGGCGGCTGTCTATCTACGTTCGGAGAAAAGTGGTGGAAGATCACTAAAGGATCAATGGTGATAGCAAAAGGAGACAGAGTAGGTATGTTGTATTTATGTCCTCATAATACTGACCATTCTATCTCTTTAGCTTCCACAGAAACAGATACAGAATTGTGGCATCATAGGCTTGGCCACATGAGTGAGAAGGGGATGCAGATTCTCCACTGAAGGAAGTTGCTGCCGGATTTGAAGCAAGTAAGTTTGGAATTTTTTGAAAACTGTGTTTATGGAAAACAGAAGAGAGTCAGATTTCTCAGGGTTGGGAAACAGAAGAAGAATGAAAAATTAGAGCTTGTGCATACAGATGTATGGGGACCGGCTCAGGTACAATCTCTTGGTGGCTCTCATTATTATGTTACATTTATTGATGATGCAACTAGAAAAACTTGGGTTTATTGCATTAGACAGAAATCTGATGTGTTTGCTACTTTTAAGAAGTGGAAAGCTTTGGTTGAGAATGAGACAGGAAAAAGGTTGAAGTGTCTCAGATCTGATAATGGAGGTGAGTACTGCGGCAAGGAGTTTGATAGTTACTATTCATACCATGGGATTCGTAGAGAGAAGACAGTCCCAGGAACACCATAGGAAAATGGTGTGTCAGAAAGGATGAACAGAACGATCATGGAGCGTGCAAGGTGTATGAGACTCCATGCAGGGTTTCCCTTACAGTTTTGGGCAGATGCTGTAAATACTGCTGTTTATTTAATAAACAGAGGACCTTCAAGTGCTTTGGATGGTGGTATTCCAGAGGAAGCATGGACAGATAAAAAGGTAAACTACTCATTTCTGAGAACGTTTGGTTGTGAAGCATTTGTCCATATTGATAAGGAAAATAGAACAAAGATTGAAGCTAAATCCAAGAAATGTACCTTTATTGGATATGGGGTTGATGAATTTGGTTATCGTTTATGGGATTATGAAAATAACAAAATCATCAGGAGCAGAGATGTGATATTCAATGAAAAGGTCATGTATAAAGATCAGTTGCAGGGAAAGAAACAGGAAAAGGAAAGCACAGAGTACATAGTGCTTGATGAAGTTAAAGAAAATGAAGTTCCGAAGGTGCCAGAAAATCAAGAGCAGCAGCAAGTACCTGAAACTCCTGCCACTGTAAGAAGATCTACCAGGTTAAGTAGACTCCCTGAACGATACTCTCCTTCAATGTATTATTTATTGATGACTGATTCTGGTGAACCAGAATGTTATGAAGAAGCAATGCAGGTGGAAACTAGAAAGAAGTGGGAGCAAGGCATGAATGAGGAGATGGACTCATTGGTAGGAAACCAGACTTGGGATTTGGTTAAGTTGCCTGCTGGTAAAAGAGCATTGCAAAACAAATGGATTTACAGGTTGAAGGAAGAAGAAGGAGGTAAGAAGCGGTACAAGGCCAGACTTGTTGTAAAGGGGTTTGCACATAAGAAAGGTATAGATTTTGATGAAATATTTTCTCCTGTTGTAAAGATGACTTCAATTAGGACTATCTTAAGTCTAGTGGCGGTAGAAGATTTGCATCTTGAACAATTAGATGTAAAAACAGCTTTCCTCCATGGGGATTTGGAGGAAGAAATATATATGCAGCAGCCACAAGGGTATGAAGTCAAAGGTAAGGAGGATCTGGTATGCAGGTTGAAAAAGAGCTTGTATGGTTTGAAGCAAGCTCCAAGGCAATGGTATCTAAAGTTTGACAGGTTTATGACAGAACAAGGTTATAGTAGATGTCATTCTGACCACTGTGTTTATTTCAAGAAGCTAGACAATGGAAGATATATTATCTTGTTATTGTATGTGGATGACATGCTTTTTGCAGGGTCTGACATGCAGGATATAAATGTACTCAAAAGGAAGCTAGCTAATTCATTTGTAATGAAGGATTTGGGTGCTGCAAAGCAAATCCTTGGTATGAGAATAATGAGAGACAGGAAAAATCGCAAATTGACATTGTCTCAAAGTGAGTACATACAAAAGGTGTTGGAGAGGTTCAGAATGCAAAATGCAAAACCTGTAAGTACACCTTTGGCTAGCCATTTCAGTCTAAGTAAGGAAATGTGTCCCAAGACACAAGAAGAGATATATTACATGTCCAAGGTTCCCTATCAATCAGCAGTTGGCAGCTTGATGTATGCCATGGTGTGCACAAGACCAGATATTGCACATGCAGTGGGAGTTGTGAGCAGATATATGAACAATCCAGGTAAAGAACATTGGAAGGTAGTACAGTGGATTCTCAGGTATTTGAGAGGTACTACCACTGAGGCATTATGTTTTGGAGGTTCAGACACTGTTCTACAGGGATATGTTGATGCAGATATGGTAGGTGACAAGGATAGTAGGAGGAGTACCACAGGGTATGTGTTTACTGTAGGTGGAACAGCAGTAAGCTGGATTTTGAAACTACAGAAGGTTGTTGCACTTTCAACAACAGAAGCAGAGTATGTTGCCATTACAGAGGCTAGTAAAGAGATGATTTGGTTGCAGAGGTTTATGGAGGAAGTGGGTAAGAAGCAGAAGGATAGCAAACTGTATAGTGACAGCCAGAGTGCCATTCATCTTGCAAAGAACTCAGCATTCCATTCCAAGACTAAACATATACAGCTCAAGTACCATTTCATACGCTCTGTTCTGGAAGATGAACTGTTAAAGTTGGAAAAGATACATACTAGCCAGAATCCTGCAGACATGTTCACAAAGGTAGTGATCAGAGAGAAACTGAGTTCGTGCTCGGTTTCAGTTGGCCTTCTAGCATGAAGGTGAAGAGGAGAAATTTTCCAAGTCCAAGTCCAGCAAGTGCAGCAGCGGTGGAGTTGTTGTGATCAGTCTCCAAGTGGGAGATTGTTGGTTGTGGAGCCAGATCTTCTAGTCTCATAGATGATATTGTATTAGCCATGTTTGTACCCCAGTTCTATATGATGTGTAGGTGGACTGTACACTCACCCCAGCGGGGGGGTGTGGGGGGGCATCGCCCCCCCACGGGGTTCCAAGGGGGACCATCCCCCCTGGCTGGGGGGTCCGGGGGCCAGCGGTCCCCCGGCGGGGGTTCGGGGGCAGCGCCCCCGAGAAATGGGGGTTCGAGGGCAACGCCCGCGAAGAAAATTTTGGGGCTGTTTTCACCAACTGTTTTGCGGGCCCATGGTTTTGGGTATCCCGTGGTATTTTTCCATTGTATTTACTTTATAAAAGAAAGACATTGTAATACGACTAGGGTTGATGTATTAGGTTTTATGCATTGTAAAGATCTCTGAGATCAGGAGAGAGACTGTGAAACAGTGAAGAGGAAGTGTAGCGGTTGTGCTGCAGGTTGTATCCCTTCACCTTGCTGGACGGTAATAATAATAAGGACTGGCAAATTCAGTGTGGACGTAGCCCAAGTTGGGTGAACCATGATATATCCGTGTCTCTCTTGTAATGTGTATGTGTGATTATATTTGCATTTCTGTTTATTGTTATTGCTCTGCGATCCTGTTTTTCTAACAATCATCATCTTAATCATCATCATCATCATCATAGTCGTTGTCGTCTTCATCATCATCATCATCGTCATCACTCTCTCTTCCCTGGTTTTACACCTCTCTCTCTCTCTCTCTCTCTCTCTCTCTCTCTCTCTGTAAACCCCCTCTCCCTAACCTCTCCCCCATCCCTAACCATCCTACTCTTTCTATCTCTCTGCTAATCCCCCTTTCCCAAAAGCCCCTCCTCTCTATCTCTCTCCCCTCTTCTTCCTATCCCTTACTAACTCGAGCTCTCTCAATCTCTCTCTCTTCCCTACACCTCCAACTACCTCTAACCACACCTCCCATCTCTCTTTTTCACTCCCTACAACTAGTACCCTCTCCTCTCTCTCTCTCTCCCTTCTTCCCCACCCGAACCATTACTAACCCCCTCTCTTAGTCTCTCGCTCTCTCTCCCCCTCACTAAACCCCCTCCTAACCCCTCACCGCTAACTAACCCCCCCTCTATCACTCTCTCTTCCTTGCTTCTACACCTCTCTCTCTCTCCCTCTCTCTCTCTCTCTCCCCCCTCTCGCTCTCTCCTAATCCCCCTTCCCCTACCACTACATGATGATGATGATGATGATGACTACTTGAAATCAACTCATTTCTCAATACAATGCTATATAAATGTAAATGCTAAGATGTGGATGAATAACCAACTTTCAACCGGATGTTCGAAGTAGATCCCCGTTGAACTTTCCAATCTCTACACTTGAACCTGCAGCTCAGTCTCAACAACAAATACAAGTAAGTGTATATAATATATGGAAGATATTAGCATAAACAATAGCATGGTCCATGATATAATAAGCAAATGTACCCAATGTTAATTAACCATTCACAACATCAATTGGACGAGAGAATGAGTATTTCTATTAATGAAACAAGAAGTACATGATACGACCTCTTGCCGGAAACTCATTTGAACCAAGAACTAGGTCCCTCCACTTGCATCTCCACCACTTCAATCTCCCATGCAATGGTAAACTCAAACTATCAAAGAGTTTGGTAGGTGAACATAAGAGGTTCACAACAACAAGGATCAATGGATGTAGACTAAAGTTATGGCAAAAATCAAATAGAGTTTTGATGCTCTCTCTTTCTCCTCTTCTCCTTCCATGCACCATAAGAGCTCAATATATAACCCTCCAAAGGTAGGTGAAAGGTCGAATCAAGTCGTTTTGGGAAACATGGAGGGCCAAAGGTCACAATGGCCACTTTTTGGAGTAAATAAATAGAGCTTTTACTATTATTTACCATAAAAATCTGATGTACACGGGATGTAGTGATGAAACCTGCATATACATGAGCTATAATGAACTAGCCTGCGTATAATAAGCTGGCTGTAGTGATAACACCTGCATATATGTAGGCTATAATGTAGTAGCATGTGTACAGGAGGAAAAGTAGGGAAAAATGGGTTTCTAGAGGACAAAAAGTGGTTTTGAGTCCATAACTGGATAATGGAGGCCAAAGAGTATAAATGCTCACAAGGTGGAAAAATACGATGTAACAGATTCCCCCCTAATGTGTGAAGTCAAAGAAGGTACTACGATGGCCGAAATACATTATAAATCTCAGAAGTGGAGTGATAAAGACACAAATGGAAGGATTAGCCCACTCATCATAATACAATGATATCTCTGGATACATATCGATACAATACATAGCAATTTGGTACAATGGCCATGAATATGAAGTATATAGTGAATACATGTCATAAGTGGTCATAGCCATGCCCCAATATATAGCAAGATATGGCTTCCTGCAGAAGAGGAAACAACTAATGCAAACTGAAGGTACAAACTGTTGATGAATGAGAATGATCTCTCATAAGCATAGTCACGATCGCTAGTAGCATATTGAATGCCACTGAAGTCTGGGGTATTCTACACAAATCATCTGCGGTGCATGCCCTATCAAGCAGATAAAGGTGCTAATGTCGAACTTGATGTGGCATCGTCTGATTACTGGTTATTGATGTATACCGTTAATAGACGCAAGATAACCCACCAATAATGAAAATGGGTATCAAGGCACGAATTACATTCATAAAAGTGTGAATAAAGGTGTTGAGGTCGAACACTCTGACGAATCCATCGATCAGGAGGCATTGATGAATCCCCAACTGTCGATGGTGAGAGAACCTACCACTAATGACTGCAAGCCTCAAGGTACTCAACGGAATTTAAGTATCAATTCCACAATAAATGGGTTGAATTCGATGGATTGAAATTCGCTAGAAGGAGGGAATTAATGAATCCCCCATTAGCCAGCATGAGGAAACCAACTACACTGAAAGATTTGGAAGAACTCGGACTAACAGATCGAACTGTATGGGATGGTCGACATGGAATATTCAATAGATATGAGGAGTGGTTGACTCTGGTTTCAATACTTCTTTTGAACAAGAGCATGAGCAGATGGATAGACTTAGGCAGCATAAACTCAAGCACTAGATGATAATAATACTTTGTGACGCAGGAGGCATTAACAAAGGCTCCATAATGACAAGAAGCTTAACCAGTCGGTGGAGTAATATCTGAGAAGCGAGTACAGCTCCTAAGGTCCTACTAATGTCCTAACTCATAATGAATGGAGTGGAAATGAATGCTCTATTCAAAGGTGACACAACATCTGCCAGTAAGAAGTAGTAAATATTTTCCCGTTCGGCTTTTTTAGTTATATGATTTTTTTGGTCTTTTTCATATTGTGAAAGCTTGAAAAAGAATAAAATTTATTATAGTACAACAAGTGAGGGAACGAGTGTCAAGTGCAAGAAAACTAGTTCCAAGCAGTGGAACATACCTATGATCAATGCAAGGAATCATGTGCAAGATGTGGACACTCGGGGGGGTGTTCCCTCAAGGTAAAGGGTCATCAAGCCGCGAGAGATAAATGGAGGCTTTGCTTGGCTCAGAAGGTAAAGCGCTCAGGCACATGGCTAATAAATGCAAAAAGAGGAAGCCGGCATAAGGCTCAAAGGCAAGCAGGATGATGCAATGCAAACACAACTAGACATAAAATGGGAATCATTTTTCGTAAAGTTAGTCTCCTCACCCGAAAAAAGTGTAAAACAATGAGAGAAGAACTCTTTTAGTCATGTATGACTAGAGTATACCTTTTTAGTAATTAATCCACAAAGGTCCAAAAATGGGGTAAACTTATACCTTAGTGGATGTCGCTTCAAATCCTTTAATGAGTCTGAAACGACAAGTATACTCAACAATCTTGTTTGAATTGAAAAAGTCTAACAAGGGCTTAAAAAAGACTTTATAAAAATATTTTCCGTAAAGGTTTAACGAGCCTAAAAAAGTAAACTCGTGACCTCCTTACTGTTTTTAACTTGCTCAAAGGAGAGATGGAAGAATGCTCATAATGGGAGTAGATGAGTGTCAAGGACATGTGAGACTAGTTCCAAGCGCATGGAACAAAGCTATGCATAATGAAAAGAACATGAGCAAGATAATAACACTAAGGGTGTGTCTGCGAATTCAGATGGCAAAAGGTTCAAATGCATCATAAAAATGGGGAGGCCTAAACCTATATGCGAGGTTCTGAATATTCCTACCATGACCGAACCAAATGTTGAAAAGGACTAGTAAGCAAGTATAAGTCTAGCTAAGAATCATGTCTCCAAGAAACATTAGTACAAACATCATATCTAAAATGTATGTAAAGAAATATTTTATACTGTAAGTCACTATGGGAGAAATACTTTCAACTTCACTATTATCAACCCCAGGTATAATGCAGTCAAAGCTCACCAATGAAGACTCTATAGTACCAAATTCTGAGGGATTACAATCAAAATGATCAAAATTAGTGTAATGTCCTTGTTAGGAATTTTATTAAAATTGCAATTTTTCACTTTTTTCCCTAGTTAGACCTTTGACTAGTTTTGAGCTCTAGGTCCCCAAATTGCTCCAATTGCTGCCAAATATTCTGACTAGTTTTGAGGACCATAAACCTAGGCGTAAGTTGAAGTTTCCTTGCAAGCTCTGTGGGGAAGACCATATTACTCACTTATGTCCTTGTATTGAAGAAACATCGAAGCACTTGGCACAGAGACCAACTATGTTGAAGGATCCCCTATCTCATCACCAAAACAAGGCTTCACATGCTCCCACCACTGGTTATGGACCTACTGAGAGGACAACGTCTTCTTCCAATACTAGTGGTTATGGATGTGTGAACATGGTTCAGTCAGAGGTTAGTGTTGCCACTCGTTGGCGCGATTATTGATCCAGGAGGATCCAAGAAGGCAAAATTTTGAAGTCCTCCAATCTCAGCCAAACTAGCACTAGATCGAAGTGCTCGTCGAGACGATTCCAACGTCGTTCGTTTCACCTCAAACGGACTCCGTATGAGAAAGTTATCGCGTTCTGTTCTATAAGGTCAACAGGCAAATTTGGCAAAAAGAGGTGCCACGTGGCACCACTGACAAGGTGACACGTGGAATCTATACTGTACAAACATGGTGATGTGGCACCACTCAGAGGATGACACATGGAATCCATACAGTACGAACCAATCACAAGGTGACATGTGGCATGATGACATGGCATGCTACATGGCATGCTGATGTGGCATGATGACATGGCATGCTGATGTGGCATGATGACATGGCATGATAATGTGTCATGCTGACATGGCATGATGATGTGGCATGATGACATGGCATGCTGATGTGGCATGGTGACATGGCATGATGAAGTGGCATGATGACTAGCATGCATGCATTTGTGCTTGAAATGAGTTTTAGGACATTCATGCATTTATTCATGAGAAATTGTAAAATGATTAATATTTGAAGTGAGTGGAAAAATTACTCACATATTACTCATTTATTTTATTCCTTGAGTTGTTATGAAGTTAATGCATGGTTGTAACCAAAAACAAACATGCCATATTTGTAAAGAAGTTGTAACAAGTTGGTTTATGGTTGAAAAAACCAACATGCTATTTAAAAGAAGGATTTTGGTATGTAATGGATTATTGTTGGATTTTGTAAATGTCATTATGGGGAAGTAACTAAATGTGAAAACCCATGGACATGTGGGCATGAACCATATTTTGGTTTATGTTCTTAAAAGCCCAACCACATGAAAACCAACTTAGGGAAGTTGTAACCAAGGCCAAGATAGGCAAATTAGTTGCAACCAAAGGAATCCATGAGAGTCATGTGAAGAAGGGCAAGCCAACCTATATAAACCCATTCAATTGCCATTTCCCACTCATGCTTTGGAGTAGAGACTTTGTAGCTAAAGGAGAGAAGGGAGATTGCGTAGCTCTGCAGGAGGAAGGTACGAGTGTTTATACTCGTTTTACACTGTCTTCAGGCTTCGGAGTTGCTGGAAGCAGTCTTGTTGTGTTTTGGGCAGCGGTTCTCTTCCTAGCCATTGTCGCCAAGGTATCATTGTATCATTGCCATGTATTTTGCCTTTATGCTGAGATTATAGATTGGCCCTCCTATTGAGAAGCAGGCCCGGAGACGTAGTCCATCTTGGACGAACTCCGTTATCAACTTGTTGTCTTTATGTGTGTATTGTCTATGCTGTTTGGTTCTCTTCTTATGGATTTGTGAGCTTCATTCATGCTCTTTATGCAATTCATGTTAACGTCATAGAGTAGCAAAGGTCTTGTTTTCGGATCAATTATGATGCACCACAACCCAATTTGGGGAGTGAGCCTCCCCCTCCTCCTGAAAATTCTTTGCATATAGAGAAGCCCTCTATTATGTCGCGGATACCGAAATGTGTTCTTAAGCGCTCTATGCATAATCCTAATGCTTGAGCTTCCCACAACTACTCCATCGTAGAATATTTGGGCCAAACTCTGTGTGCCATGTCAGCTCTTGAAGTTTTGCAAGCCTGTACTTCTCATAAGCATGCTCTTTTGAGTGCATTAGGAGTTCAGCATGGGGATAGTCCCACTGTTATCAAGTTCAATACTACTGATATCCAACCTCGCTTACCCTACCACATGGCTTTTCAAATCCAGGTGGTGTGCTTTCATGGTTTTTTCAAACGTACTATGGTTGACGAAGGTGCCTCTGTGTCAGTAATGTCCTTAGCTTGTTGGAAATCTCTTCGCTCTCCTCCTCTAGTCCCGTCTAGAACCACACTCACTGCATTCGACGGTCGTTCATTTAAGCCACATGGAATTATCCCTTTCCTTGTTGTCTCCTTGGGAGGTAATTCTGTGCCTGTTGAAGTCAAGGTGGTTGATGCGCCCATTGACTACAACCTTTTACTGGGTCGAAATTGGATGTATGCCATGAAAGATGTCGCGTCCACTGTATTCAGAGTTATCTGCTTTCCTCACGAAGGCAAGATTGTGACCATCGATCAACTGGATTATGTTAAATCCTCTTCCATGGCATCCATGGGATCCATAGTCCCACAGGTTACTCATTCTCAGCCGGCAACTGGAAACATGGTTGTTGGCATGTACCCTTCCTTGATGGGAACTTATGATTTTTCCGCACCTGTGAATTTTATTGGAACCATTACCGACGATGCGTCTCCTCCTTCGCATAATATGTCATTCCGGACTTCCTATTTCAATGATCCGTGGACTTTACCGTCCACGAGTTCCACGCTTGAAAACATTTCACATGTTGGGATGTCTACGCCATTGTCTATAGCTGAGCTTGCATACCAGCATATTCAACAAGCCACTGCAGAACTGGATCTCTCTTCTTCCCAGACATTCAAGGAAGATCCCGTTATGCTGCCGGTTTGGGAAGCCAACTCGTCTTGTTCCCACGATTGCCTTGATGATACTTTTCCTTCTGATGAAGCTATCATGGAAGCCATGTGTGATAGTGAGAGACCTTGGGAAGATATGCACCGTCGCTAACTCGAGCTCGCCGAACGAGAAGAGTTTGGGACGACTCTCGCAGAGATGGTTGGTCACCCTATGGCTCTTTTGGAGGCGCATGATGTTTTTGCAGAAGGGAATATGGCTAACATTTCCCCAACCACGTCGATCAATATCTCTCGTACTCCCAGAATAGTTGAGAATGTCTACATCGGTGACGATTGCACTCTTGAGGAGATTGCTATTTACACTGAATTGTTTACGGGACTCTGGGAAGCTTTCGCCTAGTCATATGAGGAGATGCCAGGAATAGACCCCCACATTGTTGAACATGAGATTAGAATGTATCCCAACACTAAACCGGTTTGACAATGCTTACGTGCTGTGAATTCTAGAAAAGCAGCCGCTATCAAGGAAAAGGTGGAGAAACTTCTCAAAGCTGGTTTCATCTACCCCATTCCCCTTACCGAATGGGTGTCAAACCCCATTCCTGTGGATAAGAAGCAGGGAACGATTCGTGTATGCACCGAATTTAGAGATTTGAACCGTGCATGTCCGAAAGACAACTTCCCCACACCATTCATAGATCAAATCTTGGATGCTTGCACTGGAAGTGAGATTTTTTCCTTCATGGACGGATTTTTCGGATATAACCAGATTCAAATCAAACCCAAGGATCAACATAAGAAAACTTTTATTTGTCCTTATGGAACCTTTGCATATCGGAAAATGCCCTTTGGCCTTAAAAACACCAGAGCTACATTTCATTGTGCTATGACCTACGCCTTTCACGATCTTAAAAAGATTATGGACGTTTTCTTGGACGATCTTGTTGGCCATTCTCGCAAGAGATTGGACCACCCCAAGCACCTCCACATGAGTCTCGAACGATGTATACGATACAAGATTCGATTGAATCCTAACAAATGCATCTTTGCTGTAAGGACGGGTCGCCTTCTGGGCTTCATAGTTTCGAAAGAGGGTATTAGAGTCGATCCTCTCAAAGTTGAGGCAATACTTCAGTTGCCTCCTCCGCGTAATTTGTTACAACTTCAGAGCCTCCAAGGGAGAGCCACTTTTCAAAATCGTTTCGTAGTTAATTATGCTAATCTTACCAAAGGTTTCACACACTTATTGAAGAAGGACACACCTTTTATCTGGGATGAGCGAGCCCAGTAGTATTTCGACGCCCTTAAGAAAGCTTTGGTATCGGCCCCTATGCTTAGTCAACTAGACTTCGCATGAAATTTTATCCTTTATGTGGCCATGTCTCAAGAGACGATTGGCATGGTCTTGGTTTAGGTTGATGATGCACTTGTCGTGCATGTCATCTATTATCTTAGTCAAAATCTAGTAGACGCTGAGCTAAGGTATACTCATGTGGAAAACCTGGCGCTTGCGACTGTTCATTCAGTCCAGCAGTTACGACATTACATTCTGCTTAGAACCACCACAGTTGTCGTGCATATCAATCCATTTCAGTTTGTGCTATCACGATGCCTTATCAGGGGGAAGTACAATAAATGGATTTTTATCCTTCAGGAATTTGATCTCGATTTTGCTTTGGCGAAGTCAGTGAAATCGTTGGTATTTGCGGAGCTTATGTTGGACCTTCCGAGACTTGATGAGGATGTCATTCATCAAGATTCCTTTGTGGATGAGCACTTATTTCTTATCTCGTCAGAGGACGCTTGGTATGGGGATGTCATTGTATATCTCCAAACTTTGAAGTTTCCTCCGCACTATTCACGAGATGAGTGACGGCGTGTGAAACATCACACTAAATATTATACTATCGTCAGTGACACTTTGTATCACCAAGGAAAGGACTCTATTCTCCTTCATTTCTTAACCCACGAAGAAGCGGAGCGGGTGCTTAATGATTTCCATGCTGGGGCGTTTGGCGGTCACTTATCCGGGCTTGCTACAACCCAACGTATTATGCGAGCTAGTTATTTTTGGACTTCCATCTTTAAGGATTGTGTTAATGATGTGAATAGATGTCACCCTTGCTAGGTGTTTTCTTGGAACATACGCTCGCATCTAGGGCCCCTTCATCCAGATTTCACCGTTGGTCCCTTCACCAAGTGGGGGGTGGATTTCATGGATTGCAAACCAGCTTCGACTAGGGGGCATCACCATATCATAGTGGTTGTGGACTATTTTTCCAAATGGGATGAGGCCATGCCTACCGTTAAAGCCGATAATGCTACAGCAGCCCACTTCGTATTCAATCAAATTATCACTCGGTTCGGTATTCTGAAAGAGATTGTCACTGACCATGGCAGTTACTTTCAGAACAAGATGATGGAGGATTTGTCTGTCAAGGTTGGGTTTCCTCAACAACGCTCATATTCTTACTATCCCCAAGCGAATGGTCAAGTAGAAGGAGTCAATAAGTCTTTGAAGACCATTCTCCAACGTACCATCCAACAAAGCAAGACCAATTGGCACATCATGTTATATCCTGCTTTGTGGGCGTATCGAACCACAGTTAAGACTGTCACCGGGTTCTCACCGTTTCAGCTAGTTCACAGTGTGGAGTCACTTTTACCGATTGAATGCGAGATTCCTTCACTTAAACTGGCCGAAGAGCTCCTCCCTGATACGACGGGTCTTGAGCAACGTTTAGTCCACCTTGAGCAACTTGACGAGCAATGTCGAGATGCCGTTGTGGCTATAGATTCCAACAAACATCGTATTAAAGTTCAGTACAATAGGTTTGTCCATCCCCGATAGTATGTTGAAGGTGACTTGGTCCTCTTATATGACCAAGCTAAAGAATCCCTGGGGGCAGGCAAGTTTAACCCCATGTGGCACGGTCCTTACATCGTGAGGCGTGTCCTGAAAAAAGGAGCCTATGAATTAGAAGACTATGAGGGGACTGTCTTGAAGGAGCCTAGAAATGGGCTCTACCTCAAGTGGTATTACGCTTGAACATCTGGTTCAGGCTGATACTTTTGTATAGTATTGTATAGTTTATTCTGTACATAGTTTAGATTTCTTTTGGTTTTCGGGTCTATTGATTAGCTTCCATTTGATTGACAGATGTCAGCAGAGTTTCCTACGTTCTTAGGGTTCGCGGATGGTGCTAGCCGTCATATGCAGTAGCTTGCTTCTACTGCCTGGGTTATTTTCTCACTTGACCACCTAGTTGTGTCCTCAGGAGGTGCTTGTCCTGGTCCTACATCTAACAATGTAGCTGAGTATAGTGTCATCATTGAGTTGCTTCGCAATGCCATTTCCCATGGCATCCAGTTTGTAGAAGTCCACCTGGATTCACAACTAGTTGTGTCTCAGCTGAATGGGCAGTACCGTGTGCGAGATCCTACACTACTACGGAAATTCCTAAGGGTAAGACTCTTGGAATGATATTTTGTTTCAATTACATACATACATGTTCCGAGAAGTGTTAATCATATATCTGATGCATACGCTAACTATGTATTAGATTGGCATTTGTCACATTCATCATGAAGCACACAAATATAAGAAGACATTCATACATTTGTACATACACACATATAGTAGAACCAGATAACCAAAGTTTTATATGTATAAATATGTCCAAAAATGGTAGTGTCATACAAAACGGGAGCTCGTAGCCCTAAAAAATATACATATCGATACAAAAATGAGATCCTGAGATATCTACTCCCTACGAGGAGGCCTAGCTGCCACCCTAACGGGATGTGTCTCGTAGAAATATTGAACTGCATTGGCTACCCGCTGCAGTAGCCACACCCAGTCACCCGGAACCCCCACTACTTGGCGCTACATGGCCTCAGGTAGTCTCGCCACCTCTATCTGTGGAACCCTAGCAACCATCCATGTGAGGTTGCGACTCAAGGTCTTTAGAGTGTGTCCTGCTGCAGCATCGCCTGCCTCCTCACCCCTGCCCCGATGACCATGTCTCAGGAATCCATCAGGTCTCACTGGGCCTTTGTCTGCGAGAAAATAGTCAACCATTAGCATATGATACTACCACAAAAAATATTTTTTCATTTACATTTATAATAAAAAATCCATAAAAATTTAATACACAAAAACCTAAAAAGAGTACTCACCAATGTCTCCGAACGCTGCGTTTGGTGGGAGTGGCATGTCCCTATCCTCGCAGAAGTCTATCTCTGCATAGGGGTAGTCCTCTATGGAAATGACTTGTCGATCCCACCAGCATAAGAACTCCTCGGTATATGGTGATTCCAGACGGCCACCACCCTGTCGTGTCAAGACCTCAGCCCACCGGGTCAGGGCACCTCAGACTAAGCCCCGAAACACTCTCAAAGAAGAAGCTACATAGGATACTCCCATACCCGAAGTTTTTGGCCTTCCCTTCTTTGCATTCTGTCAGTTGGGTCTTCATAGACCCCAACAGTGTGATACACTAGTCAAACACTATAGGTTGCATGCATTGTGATGCATAGAACATCACTGGCCTAGACGCATGGTGTAGAGCTTTGGATCCAGTGATCTGCACTAAGGTAGCCACAATGATCTTCATGCTCAGATCTACTATGGCATTGATGGGAACCTGACTTCCCATCGTGCGTGTGTTTGCGGGGAAATACTACGCTATGTAATCTTGGACGGTGATCCCACCACCCACAGTACGAGACCGAAGACTAGCCTCCTCACCTCGACGAGACAAACTGGTAATGAAGTAGATGTCGCCCACTTCTAGCGTGAGGATTTTCCCATTGAGATTGAAGTTCTGTGCGTCAACATCCCAATAGTCAATCAAGCGCCGGAGTAATAGGTTTTGGGCCCTCAAAGCCCCTATACTCTAGAATTTGTACAACCAACATGCTTGCAATGCCTGCTGTGCTTGCACATCGTTGCGCATGGCCTCATCAACTTGGTCATGCTCCCTCTCCCTCCACTCTAGAACCATCCTGGAGTGAAGAAAAACAAGCATTTTAGTCAAATTCTTTTTAAAACCCAACTACACGGCCGTACCCATGGGCTAGTTTGTATATAGGTGCGGGTACTTGCGATCAGTCTTTGCATTGACTGCGAGTATTTTTCCCTACCCGCGATCCGCATAGCTATAGCCCGCGGGTAGCACCAAAGCCATTTAGGGCTTGGCCAAACAAAAAATCCCACCATTGAAAATCAAAATGAAAGCATTGAAATGAAATGTATGGATGAGACTACCAACCTGCTCTAGATGGTTTGATGAACGGTCGCTCCTAGCTCTCAGAATCGGCAAATGAACTTTCAGGTGAAAACTAACCACAAAGCTCGAAATGGGTGAATAGTAAAAATGAATTGTAAATTGTAATTTTTTATTACTATTTATAATTTTCAGGATCCACTTGTCTATAGGTTTTACCATTTTGTGTCGTTATGGACTAATATAATGTCTTGGAGTAGTATTTTTTAATCAGATTTCTTTGGCGAAAGTTGTTCTGGATCATTTCACACCTACGGCAGGTACGTTTCACACCTGGAATATAGGTTAGATGCCATTTCCATGTGCATTATGCATTTTACCTTTCGACCACTTTCATAAACTCTAGGTGCGACCCCACTTCGTAACTGACACGGAACCTTCACACTACTATAGAAGTGTTGTTATGTGGTGGTAGGGATTTTCCGAACATGGGTACCCTAGTTAGAACCCCTTTGCGCATTCTGGTGCCCATGCCGTTGTTTGTCCTTAGGTTTGGGAGTCCTTTGTAGCTACGCCATGACATTACGATAAAGACTCATACTCTACTTTGTCTTATTCTGGCCATCTCCCTTAAGGACTCCCCTCAGTTATATCATGTTGTGATTGCATTGCATCATCCTACTTGCCGCTTGAGCCTTGTGTCGGCTCCTGCTTACTCAGTTGTTAGCTTGGTGCCTGAGCACTTTTCCCTGTCGAGCCCCGCAGAGCTTATATTTTCCCTTCACAATTTGATGACCCTTTCACCCTGAGGGAACACCCCCCCCGAGTGTCCACATCCTGCATGCACTTACTTGCATTGATCATAGGTATGTTCCACTGCCTGGAACTGGTCTGCTTGCTATTTGACAATCGTTCCCTCACTTGTTGTACTATAAGCAATTTTATTCTTTTTCAAGCTTTTCCCAAATATAAAAAAGACCAAAAAAAAAAATCAAATATTCCAAAATGCCAGACGGGATTATGGTTACTACTTCTTGTTGGTAGTTGTTGTGTCACCTTTGAATAGAGCATTCATTCCACTCCGTACATTATGAGTCAGGACTATAGTTGGACCTTAGGAGATGTACTTGTTTCTCAGTTTTCTCCACTAATTGGTTAAGCTTCCAGTCATTATGGAGCCCTTTGTAATGCCTCCTACATTGCATAGTTTATGTCAAGTCTATGCTGCCTGAGTCTATCCATCTGCTCATGCTCTTGTTCAAAGGAAGTCCTGAACCAGTGTCGGCCGCTCCTCAGATCTCTTGACTATTGCATGTCGGCCATCCTTATTGAGTTAGTCTGTTCCACCTGAGTTCTTCCAAATCTTTTAGCATAGCTGGAACCTTGTTCTAGTTGATGGGGGATGCCTTAATGCCGTCCTTCCAGCGAGTCTCGTTCCGTCGACTTCAACCCATTTATTCCGGGACTTGAGGCTTAGAGTTCGGTTGAGTACCTTGAGGCTTGCAGTCATTAGTGGAAGGTTCTCTCACCATCGACAGTTTTGGGAGTACATCAATGTCCCCTGATCGATGGATTCATCCTAGTGTTCGACTTCAACTCATTTATTCACACTCCGATGATTGTACTCTGTGCCTTGATGCCCATTTTCATTATTGCTGGGTTATCTTGCGTCTGTTAACGGTATACATCATTAACCGGTAATTAGATGATGTCACATTAGGTTCGACTCCAACTCCTTTATTCACTTGATGGTCCTTGCACCGTCAAAGACTTGTGTAGAAGACCCCAGGCGATAGTGGCATTCAATATGCTACTTATGAATTTGACTTTACATCTGAGATATCACCTCTCAGATATCAGCAGTTTGTATCTCCATTTTGAACCAGTTGTTTTCTTTTCAGCAGGAGACCATATCTTACTGTAGAGGGATCATGGCTATGATCACTTATGACATGTACTCACCATGTACTACCTATTCATGGCCATTGTATCAGATTGTTGTACTACCAACATGTATTCAGGGATACTATTGTATTATGACGAGTGAGATGCTATTTTCACTTGTGTCTCCATCACTCCACTTCTGAGTTTTATAATGTATTTTGGCCATCATAGCATCAGTCTTTGACCTCACATATTAGGGGGAATCTGTTACAACGCAATCTTACACCTTGTGAGCATCAGCATTCTTTGGCCTATATGATCCATTTCATTGGCTCAGATTCACTTTGTATCCTTCAGACATATTTTTTCCTCATTTTTCCTCTGACCCGCTTGTTGCATCACTATAACAAGCATACGCGTGAGTTGCATCACTATAGCCTGCGGGTATCAAGTAAAATGGTAAAAATCACTAGTTTATTACTTTTTACTCCCAAAAAGCGGTCATTGGGTGACCTTTGGCTCTCCATCTGCCCAAGTAACATCTCGATGTGTCCTTTCACTTACCTTTGAGAGGACTATATATTGAGCACATATGGCTTATGGACGGGGAAAACAAGAAGAGCAAGAGAACTCTAGTGGATTTTTTCCCTATCTTGAGTCTACACTCATTGATCCTTGTAGTTGTTAACCATTTATGTTCACCTTCCAAACTCCTATCTAGTTTGAATTTTCCATTCATGGAGGATTGAAGTGGTGGAGGCACAAGTGGATTGATCCAGATCTTGGTTCATATTGGTTGCCGGCAAGAGGTCGTATCACTTTGTACTTCTTCTTGTTTATTAATAGAAATACACATATTCTTGTCCATTAATGTTGTAAATGTTGTTTATCTTACATTGGGTTGCATTTACTTGTTATATCATGGGCCATTTCTATTGATGATGTTAATGCCGTTTATATATTATATGTACTTGTTGTATATTGGCTGTCAGGACTAATTTGCAAATTCAAGTGCACAGATTGAAAAGCTCCAACGGGGATCTACATCAAACGTTTGGATCGAGGTTGGTTATCTTCTTCATTATCTTAGCATTGTCATTTATATAGCATAGTTATGAGAATTGAGTTGATTTCTGGTAGTCATCTGTCTGTTGTGGTATACCCCAAGCCATAGTGATTTTTCTCCAACACACGCTGAAGAGTTGCCTTATGGCTTCTTGGTGTATCACAAAATCTGTAGCATATCTAGGGAGTACAAAGGGAGCTACGGATCCTCCACTCATTCGGATATATGTACCTTCTATACCATGGTAATAATCACCAAACGCTTCGATAATGGGCATGGAGTTCTCTGATATGCAATCTGGATCCTTTACAAAAATAAGTTGGTATAGAGGCATGATGAATTTCTCGCAAACCTGCTTGTAATAGCTTGTGTACTTGATTGCCCATGTGAGTTGATAAGACATGAAGAGAGGTGTCTCTTTTCTATTCCATGAACCACCCAAGTCAGGGAAGGTGTGTTTGCTCAGTAGGCAGTCTATCAAGTATGAGGACATAAAGAATTCTGCCTTCTTCTGAGTCATTCCTCCTTGGGCAGCAGTTAGCTGTGAGACCAAGCCATCTGAAATTATATCAGTCCAATTAAAGATGGTACCATGCATAGCTATATGGAAAATTACTGGTATCCATCCGAGCTTAAAGATATTCCCATTTGGCATACCAAAGATCTGGTTCAAGATCAGAACAATGAGTCTATAAGGAGTCTTTAGGAGGTTGCTCTCATACTCATTATTATTCCTCCTTCTTATCTGTCTGTCAGCTATCATCATTTTCCTGGCGGCATCCAGTGGGTCCATAAGATGTTCTGCTATCCATTCATTATCTAAACAAGCTATGGGTTGAGGTAATCTATAGGTGGCTGTGATATGCTCAGGAACAAAAGATGCTAGGTTCATCCCATTTTTATCATTTATGAACCTAGTGTCAGTCCTGACGTGAGGGATCAACCAGCTAATGAATTAAGAACATGGGAACAATTCAGGATGAGTTGTTTCCTTATGGAGGTAAGACCTTCGGATGTTTGCATACACCAGAGCATCTTATATGGAGGCTTGAGAATTGTCTCTGCCCATGATAAACCTATATAGATCACCCCACTGAAATTCCGGGGCAGAGCTCCCAGGGGACACATTGGTGGTAGCTTGTGTATCAATAAAGCTTGTCTCAAGTGAAGTGTCCAACAAGATTTATACATCTGAATCTGAATCGATCTTCTGGGCGGCTTTCTTCCTTGCAGACCTCCTATGCATGAAAATCCTGTGGTAAGCAGGGAAATACAAATAAGGCATATGTAGACATTTAGCCATTGTTAAAATGCAAAGCCTCCTATAGATCTGTGAAAGAAAATATGATAGAGTTGGATTTAACTAGATAAACTTCAAGCATTAGCAAGACAGTTATGAAAATTTAAGAATATGCCACTTTCATAATATGGAGGCTGTTTTAACAAAATGATCAACTAAATCACAGTTGCAGCTACCATTTCACAGTTGAAAATCACGAGAGACACTTAAACACAAATGCCAACAAGCTATACAAGCCATTGTGGTTTCATACATAAGACAAATGGTACTAGGGTTCAATTACTCTTGGAATGATAGTTCTAGAACCTATGTGACATCTTAGGATCATGGCTGTATTGATTTCATGTTCAATTAGCTTATCACAGCAAAGCTAATTCATTGTCACTGTAATACCAAGAGTAAAGACAAGAGTTAGGAAGTTTAGAAACAAGTTAATCGGCATGGTGGAAAGGTAGTGAGAAAGCTTCTTTCTTGCACTATTAATTTTTGCTCAATATGCCAGTGTCTTCAAAATCGAATCACCTGGCCAAGATAACTAATGGAGGACTAAGGAAACTAGAGTATTTAATGGTGTCATGACATTCACAGAAATGCATAAGTACCTATAACGTTTTTGTGTGCCTAAAGAGACCATTGAGTTCGCGCAAGTAAAGCAGGTAAATAACACATGGGTGGTTTCATTGGGTTCTTCTTTCACGACTGCTGGCCTCTATAAGTAGAATGCGAAGCTATTCATAATGTTCCTACCGCTATCCCGTCAGGGCTTTCTCACATGCTCTAAGGTGGTTTTGGCTGAGGACTGTGGGTTTTAGGTGTCCTCAGTGTGAAAGGTATCATCGCTTGGCAGTGATTTTCCATGGGGTGTGTGTGGATGTAGCATTTTAACCAAAAATGAGCACTTAGCTATGGATTTAATCATGAAACGCAAGATATGTGGCCATTAAGATATAATCGGGAAAACCCAGAGACGACAAGATACGTGAAAAACTTACTTAGGATGACGAGCACGCGACAGTGGGAAAAAATTCATGCACGCATGGGAGGATAGGGCCATCCAGGCTCTAGTATGCATATGGTGGTTTCATGTCTTGATGGTTTCGAATGAAGAAGAATGCCCATTCTAAGTGTTTCAAGGTTCCTTACAGTGAAAACATATAGTGATAACGAGCTATCAACGGTGTAAAATTTATTTAGAACCTCGGATGATACGAACGGAGAAGGGTAGAGCACCTACCTATCAACTGCGCAGTGTTCCTCGATGGCTGTTGGTTGTTCCGAGATGGGCGGTAGTTCCCACAGAAGTCTGATGGTGAATGGTGAGCTTTTTTATCCTTGGCAGATGGCAGAATGACTTTGAAAACCCCATTCTATGTGTTTAATAAGGTGAGGCATTGAATTCACGTAAGGTGGTGGGTTGGTGGATTTAATGAGCATAGGGCTCGAGGCCTTGTGCATTTAAAATGGTACATGGCCACATTCATGACCCTACCCACTCCGTGGTTTCACATGCACCAAAATAAAACTTCGCGCCAAAGCGACGATCGCAACATTAAATACTACGCTTAAGCAGCGATCATAACGTTAAGTCTTGTGCCAAAACGGTGATTTCAAGATTAAGCGCTGCGATGATAGCACTATGCCAAAATTAGAATTAGAGGAAAGATGAGGCGTGGATATGGAAGCAGGAGCTATATCGATAATCCTTGTGCCTTTGGAGCAAGTTTTAGTCACGAAATGTGCGCTAACGGGAACTCCGCCAATGAGACATAAAGAAAAGACTTAAGAGATTTTGTGTCGGCGTTCTTAAGGACAAATCCTGCACCAAAGTGCTCATCCTATTATTAGAAATTGCACTGATGGTGGCCGAGCTAGACTTAGACTCTATGAAAGAATCATGCGTTAATACGGCGTAGATTTTAAACCTTTAATTTGCACAGGGAAACTTTGCTGAAAAGCCAAGTTTTGGCAACGAGGTGGAAGCATAAGTCTTAGAAAGTGCGCCTTTCATGCAAGACATAAGCCTAAAGTTTGCGCTTTTAAAAAGCGCGCAATTAAACCCTTTCCTTTGTGCCTTTAGTGCAAAAATATAAGCTTCCAAATTGCGCTTTGAGCGCGTGCACAGTTAACCATTAAAACGACGCCGACTGATGCGCATAGTTAAGCTTTAAACAACGCACTGCTTTTCATTAGAAGGAAAAAAATGCCTTAGTAAAAAAAAAACCAAAAAAACAAGAAGGGTCAGCACTTTTAGGAAAAGTTGAAAATTAGGTGAGAAAGATTTGATCGAAAACAAGTGCTTTAACAAAAATAATAGGAGGGACCCAATATTTACAAAAATTTTGGGGGGAAGTTACAGCAACAACAATTGGCGATTCGCTAGCGAACACAGATCTCTGAAACAAAATCCTATCATGACTTAGAATGACCTTTAAAATCACAGGTCCAAGTGCAACAAGAATGCCCCATAATTCAACTTTTAAGAATGGAGTGATCTCTTAATCATATTGGTCTTTGGGAGAAAGGAGACTATGACGTGTACTTCCTTCAAACTCTCTTAAGGCTAGAGTATGGATTTAATTCTTTTAGGGATTGTCTTCATGATTTCCTGACCAAAAGAGGACTCCACAGGATCGTAACAATACTTCACAGGGATCTTCGTTTGTTCCTCATTCCCATGCTATCTACATCCTTTTGGATGTTTATGTATTTGACAGCTTTTGCTATTTGAGCCTTCCAGAAATGGTTTCCTTAAAATTTCAATCTTTGATTTGGGTCCTTCAATCCATAATGTCCTTTTGTGTGAGCAAGAGATTTTATTCGATTTATCAAGCCTCACGGACGGAGAAGAACCTAGCTTAAGCTGAGTCTTTTGAAAAACTTTCTTGACTTGAATATTTTTCTTTTATCTCAACCATTCTTTGATTGAGGCAAGAATTTATGGAAATCAGACCCTTTGATGTAATCCTTTAGGCTTTTATTTGTAGCATGGGATCATTTAAATACCATACCCCTGTGAGGCATGCTTCCTTTCCGTGGTTCCCTAATAGTAAGAGGATATTGAGATAGGCATTAATATTAAAAGGGTGGAGCCTTGAGATAGTGGGAGAGAAATACGGGATCATTAGTCATTTAACTGGGGTTATTTTGACCAAACACGAAGAGATCCCTCCATTTTCAAAGGCTGATCAGTGGAAGCAAAGTCACAGAGCCTCCTTCTCTTTACAAATGAGATTTTTCCTTCAAGATTTCGATTTTGCTGAGAGTTCTGTACTACTGCTAAGCCAGGGGTTAGGCTGGGTTTTATTAGCCTAAGAAAAGAGTAAGTCCAGACAAAAGTAAATGGTACTGACAAACCAAACTACAAAAAAAAACAAAACAAAGATTATCAAAGAAAACAAAGGAACAAAGAAACCTTTTATTTATGTACAGAAAACCTCAACGAGACTATGCAAAGTATTGTTTCAAGGTGAGGTCGTTGAGGGGAAGGGTTACTTCCTCTCCTTGGATGTCTGTTAGCTTGTAAGTGAATGGGCCGAACATGCAGAAATTTGGTAAGGGCCTACCCATAAGTGTTGGAATTTTGTGTGCATTCCCTTGCCTTCGTGATGATAGTCCCATTTCAGAGCTAAATCTCCTACTTCAAAAATTCTTTTACCAGACTTCCTTTTATCGAACCATCTTTTGACTATATCTTTGTGTTGATGGAATCGGTTCTTGGCTTTCTGCCAGGCTTCTTCAAGTTGAAGCAGGGTGTCAATCTTGGATTGTAAAACCTGACTACCAAACCCTCGGGAGGATTGGGATGATTGCAAGGATGGAAGCAAGATGTTGGGAGGGAGGATGGCTTCCTTGCCATAGATAAGGGTGTAAGCGGAAACCCCTAATGCATTATTTGGAGTCACCCTATCTTCCCATAAGGCATTTGGGAGAGCTATATGCCAGCTTCGTTGATTTTCAATCACAGTCTTCTAAAGAATTCATATGAGGTTTTTGTTCGAAGACTTAGCTAGTCCATTTCCTTGGGGGTAGTAATTGGCCGAATAATGCAATTTAATTCCCCTTTCATAAACAAATTCATTTATTTTAAAAGATGACAAATAAGTGGAATTATCAAATACTAGGGAAATTGGAACTCCAAACCTTGTTATGATGTTCTCTTTCAAGAAACTAATGACTGCATCTTCATTGATCTTGCGCAATGGGGAAGCCTCTGTCCATCTTGGGAAATAGTCGATGGCTGTCAGGATGTATCGATGTTGCAGAGAAGAATTTGTTTTTATCTCTCCGATGACATCTATACCCCACTGTTTTAAAGGTTCTGAGATGATAACTGGCTATAAGGGTCCTGCTACCTTAGGTAATTTTCCAGCGCTCCTTTGGCATACATCACAGTTTCGTGCATAAGTATGGGCATCCTGGAATAAAGTGGGCCAGTAATAGCCAGATATCAATATTTTGTGAGCTGTTGTCTCCCCTAAATAATGTCCCCCAGCAGGGCCATTGTGGAACTCCTTGACGACTTTACCTGCATCCTCCTTCTCTAGGCATCTGAGAAAAACTCCATCATAATTTTTTATGAAAAGTATTCCGTCAATGATCTAATAAGCTGTTGAATTTAAACGGAGGGCCCTTCTTTGTTTAGAACTCCAGTGTTCTAGTAGGTACCCTTGTTGCAAGTAATGCACTAAATCCCTATACCATGATTCAGGAGATGTGAAAATGGGACATACTTCGTCTGAATTCAGCTCGGCTTCATTCTTCCAATCCTACTCTTCATTAATTGTATGTTCAGTAAGCAACTTACATAGGCCTTTTCCTATAATGATGGTGGCCGGTTTAAATTCTAAGTCATATTCTTGAAGAGATGTGACCCAATTTCCCCTTTTTTCTCCCAACTCCTTTTGAACAAAAATGGATCTGACAGCTGGGTGGGGAATTGTAACTTTAGTTCTATTCTTAAGAATATATGGTCTGAACTGTTTTACTGCTTTGAACACAGCATATGCCTGTTTGTCGACAACAAGATAGTTTAGTTTAGCACCTTGCAGACCAGTGCTCATAAATGAGATTGGGTATTCGTCTCCTAATTCTATCTTTTGCATGAGCACAACTGCGACAGAGTCATCTGAAGCAAAAGTATACAAGATAAAATCTTTGTCAAAATCTGGGCTTCTTAAGGAAGGAGCATTAGCTATGGCTGCTTTAATATCTCTGAATGCATCCTTTTCTAATACTATCCATTTGAACTATGTGCTTTGCTTGACCATTTGCTGCAAAGGTTTAACAGTTTGAGCGAAATCGGAGACAAATCTTCGGACAAAATTGATAGTTCCCATAAATGACTGCATGGATTTTTTGTTATGGGGCATGGGAATTTGATTGATAACTTGTCTCTCTTGATCTATTGAAATTCCCTTTTTTGAAATGATATGACCCAAAACTTTACCTTCAAGAACAACAAACACACTCTTCTTGGGGTTTAAAGAAATACCATATTTTTGACAACGAGAAAAAATATGTTTTAAATGAACAACATGGTCTTCTCTTTTCTTTGAAAAACCAGTCACATCATCTAGATAGTCGACGACACAATGGCCAACCAATCCTCGTAAGGCGATGTCCATTGCTCGCTGCAACGTGGCTCCTGTGTTTATTAGGCCAAATGGCATTCTTCGGTATGTGAAAGCTTCCCACTTGGTGCGGAAAGTAGTTTTAAGATGGTCCTCTTCAGCTACTAATGCTTGATTATAACTAGAGAAACCATCAAGAAGGGAGAAGAGTTTTGATCCTAACACCATCTGGAGAATTTGTTCCATTGAAGGGACGAGATAGTTATCTTTATCTGAAGCTCTGTTCATAAATCTGAAGTCAACACATAATCTTATCTCTCCTGACTTATTTCTTACGGGAACTAGGTTAGTAACCCACTCGGAATGTTGGACCTTAAAGATTATATTAGCATCATGTAACTTATTCAATTCCTTTTGAATCAGAGGTTTGAGAGTAGGGTGCATCCTCCTCAATTGCTGTTGAAATGTCTTGATGCCTACTTTCATTGGTATGACATGTTGAATAATGCGGGTGTCATATGTTTTCAAATCTTCATAAGTCCATGCAAAAACGTCCATCTATTGTCGAAAAAGCTTGATGAACTTATCTCTTGTTAAATTTTCAGAATTTACTTCAATCTGATCTAGGATCTTAACTGAGAGAACAACATGTACAACAAATCTACAACATATCAACCATGGACACAATAATGCAAGCACACAAGAGACACAGAGTTTACTTGGGGAAAACCATGAAGGTGAAAAAGCCCAATAAATTCCTCAGAGATAGATAAAGCAATGATACAACCAAAATACAAGAGATAGTCTTCTCCTAGTAGCAGAGCCTCCTCGTCCACAAGTGTGCCACTCTCCCAAGTGTGAGTGAGAGAATAGAATGTGTAAAATGAGAGAGACACACTCTCTATTTATACACTAACTTGACTTGACCTTTACTCAACTAGGTCGGCCTCAACTTAACCACTTAAAATAATGCTGACTAGGTCGACCCCCACTAGGGTGGTCTAATAACCCTTTGACCCACATGACTTATACAGGGCTGACCCCAACAAGGTGGTCTAATAACCCATCAAGTATAAGTTACGGCACTCACAATATAAATGATGACACTTCCGTATAGAGGAATAATAGCATCTCTATAGGAATACAATATACATATATGTGAAATACATTCCGAAGTTACATATACATCAACACTCCCTCTTAACTAGGAAGGTATTTCTCGACACAGGTCTTCTAGCACAAGTCATCTTCTCTGGATCATCGTCACTGGATAATCGTCATCGAGTCGTCATCATCGTCACTGCTGCTGCTATCTCAATCAATCTCTGAATCTACTCATCATAGGAAGTTCTACAGAGCCAGTCCTTTTTCATACTGGATGTAGGCCCACCACCTGCAGGTCTTCATCATCACTGGCCATACTGTGGAATTCTCAGGACTTATTACGTGCATCACAAAACCTGGCTGCAGCATCCTAGGCTATTACGAGCACACAGCTCTACTTGTTGGATATCCCAGGAGCACATTACATGTAACCCATCACAAAACCTGGCCGAAGCATCCCAGGCTGTTACGGGCACACAGCTCTACCTTTCGGATCTCCTAGGAGCACATTACATGTGATCTCACCACAAAACATGGCTAAAGCATCCCAGGCTGTTACGAGCACATAGCTCTACCTGCCGGATCTCCCAAGAGCACATTACATGTGGTCAACCACAAAACCTGGCTGAAGCATCTGAGGCCTTTTTCATCCTATCCAGATCTCCCAGGAGCAAATTACATGTGGTCATGGAAAAACCCGGTTGAAGCATCTGAGGCCTTTTTCATCCTGTCCAGATCTCCCAGGAGCAAATTACATGCCATAGGAAAAAACCTCACAAGAGCATCTCAGAATGTTACGGGTACACAACTCCAACCTGAAGATCTCCCAGGGCACAAATTACATGTCCTCCGAGAGTAATGTCTCGAAAGAGCATCCCAGGCTATTATGGGTACGCAACTCTGACCTATAGGATCTCCCAGACATGCTCATATGCACAACCTGATCCACGGCCACAAAGTATCATCCTGATACTCACCATACATCATCCTGATGTACACATGATCATCCTGATCATCATCACTGCAACATCCTGTTGCATGTCATCTGGAGAAGCTCGTCATCCGTGATCACCCTGATCATACAATGCATCCATCTGATGCACACCAAGTATCTACCTGATACATAGATACATGATCCACACAATGTATCCATCAACATACATGATCTACTTGATACATATCAATATACATGATCTACCTGATCATACAATGTATCCACCTGATACATATACAGATACATGGTCCAAGCATCCAACATGATGCATATATACAATACATACAAATGATCCAACCGATCATATCCAACATCCAACATGATGCGTACATACATATAAATGATCCAACTGATCATATCCAACATCCAACATGATGCACACATACATATACATGTAAATGATCCAACTAATCATATCCAGCATCCAACATGATGCACACATACATATAAATGATCGAACTGATCATACAAAGCAGAAACTAGAACTTCATCCTGATGTTTATCATCCAGCGCTTACATCCACAGCCATGTGAAGAATTCTCCTTCCAACATGCTTGGAATGGCTTCAGCAAATGTGTCCATCACTTCTTCCTCGAAGTGTCATCAATCTAAAGAACACCAAGCCTCTTCCTAAAGTACTCGAACTTCACCCTGGCTAGTGGCTTCATCAGCACATCTGCAATCTGCTCGTCCGTCGTAATGTACAGGAGCTTCACAGCTCCTCTCTGCACCATATCCGTGATATAGTGATATTTGATCTCTATGTGTTTCGACCTGTCATGAAACACTAGATTCTCGGACAACTTCACACAACTCTGGTTATCACAGAAGATACCAGTAGCATCCAACGGGAGATCAAATAACTCAGATAGTAGCTTCCATAGCCATACTGCCTCACAACTAGCTGAACAGGCTACAACATACTCTGCCTCAGCTGTACTCAGTGCTACGCAGGACAGCTTCCTACTAAACCAAGAGATCACACCTGATCCCATACTGAAGCAACACCCAGATGTGTTCTTCCTATCTGCAATACTGCCAACCCAATCTGAATCAACATAGCCCTGTAGGTTAAACTTTTGATTCACTTCATACTTGAGCCCATAAGCCACTGTACCCTTCAGGTACCTCAGAACATGCTTTACGGCAACTAGGTGAACACTACTCGGATCCATCAGGAACTGGCTCAATGTGTCACAGCAAAGCAAATATCCGGTCTCGTGTTCGCCAAGTACATCAAGGACCCAATCATCTGACGATACATAGAGACATCAACCGGCTCAGATGAAGCATCACAAAGAAGCTTCAGATTCGATGCCATAGGTGTGGCCATGGCCTTGCAATCCATCATCCTGAATCTCTTCAGGATCTCTACTACATACTTCCCTTGTCCAAGGAAGATTCCATCTGCACTCTGTCACACCTCCATGCCAAAAAAAATAATGCATCATCCCCAAGTTCTTCATCTCGAACTCGGCAGCAAGATTTTGTTGCGTGTCGGCAATCAATCTATCTTCACCTGTAAGAAACAGGTTATCCGCATACAAAAGTAGTATCACTGGATTTCCTTCCTCAACCTTGTAGTAAAGGTTGGAATCCTCTTTATTCTTGGTAAAGCCCAAACTAGATAGAAAGTTGTCTATCCTACCACACCAAGTTCTGCACACATATATGACTACACCATGCTGTCTTGAAATTCATCTGGTGTATCTTCTATTTCATCACTTTTATATTTCTCTATGTTGCCATCTGTAGCATGCTTGATCTGATAGTTCCATTTGGAAGTCACAACAGACTTCCCTTCAGCTCTTGGGACCGCATCCCAAACATCGTTCTTCATCATCGACGGATCATGGCATTCTTCCCGTATCTTGGGAACTTCAATATCTTGAATAGATAATTTTGTTGCTTGAACAAATGTTGTAGTCCTCTTTTGTAGGTGATAGTATACGATCTTTCCTACACAACAAGTTAAATTGCATGATTAGAAAACATCTCATAGTTTTCAGACAAATTCTTACACATAAATAAATTTGTCATACAGTCATGCAATTATCCTAGCCAATGCTTCAATACAACATTTATCCATATTCCATAACTTTCTAGATGCCTTCCAATCTCTACCAGAACATTGTTAAGAGTGTGCACAACTCCGAACATGTCAGCAAAGAGGTTTCATTCTAGATAAGTAGCAATGAAATGTTGTACAGTTCCATAGGCCACTTACCCATGTATATTAGTAGTATATTGTTCATCAATGCAACTATTATAATATGCATAATACACAACCTAATTCTAGGAACATAAGAATATACATCATTGAATAATATTATTTAAACAAACAAGTATGCGAGGAATGGTAATTAAAATACTTATCTTTGTTTGTTTGTTGGGTGAAATCCCTCTGAGTCTTTGCTTCCTTGCAGGAGCTGCTAAAGTAGCTTCTTCTACACCTTTATGTTGTGGAATGCAGAAGGATGGTCAACTCCCTCTGGATATCTGCATCCTTGCAGAAACTACTGGAGTATGCTCCTTTGCTTTCTTCCAGGAACAACTGGAGTGTGCTCCCTCTTGATCTTTGCTTCCTAGATTGCCTGTTCTTGAACTTACATCCATCCTTAATCACTATGCATGCTTATTAGTATCATCATTGTGTTATCCTTGAGGTCTCATACATAATCACACATTTATTAATATAATCTTAATACTATCAAAGCACAATAATCTTAAACATGTATATTCATGATCATTCACAGATAATAAACATTAGTATTCAAGGTTTCAGGGAAGTCTTCTTTTACTCATACATATTCTTATTTGATCATAGGACTCTTCTGGTTAGTTGAATCATCAATCAAGATAAGAGATATAATATGCATAAAAACCGTGATTATTCAAAACTATACCTTCATGATTCTTCTGGTTAGTCATATCATCAATTATGGTACGAAACATAATATGCATACAACCATGATTATTCAAACCTATGAATTCATGAATAATCATTATCAACAACACAACAATATAAGATCCTAACACAAGGTAGGATTCTAGCTTGATATAGGAAAAACATACCTGGATTAGCATGCTAGCTAGTTATGTCTAACATACCCGCATAATGTCTTCTGGTTCTCTTCAGTGACTTGTGCTAGTAACCTGCATGTCTCATAAGTTAACCATTGTAGAACCAGGTTATACATACCTCGAAAGTAGATCTTCTATGTGATCCATGAAAATGGATGAATCTTTGTCTTCATGTCACCATGAGCATATGTTCTTGAAGTAGAACATGATTTGACTTTCTTGGTGTAACTTTTGTGTTAGCAAACAATCATAAACCTCATACAACATCACAATGCATTAGTACATTCATAAGTGTCAAAACCTTAATCAATGCATATCTTCTATTAAGGTGATACGACAAGTCTAGTAATTAATCAAGATTGTACTGTAATGATATGAAGACAAACATCTGATAAACTTAACCATGAAACATACCTGTAATCCATACCTATTAAGATTGCTTGTAATCTTCTTATGGAGGGCCTTAGCCTCATCTCCCTCTGAGACAAGAATTTCTTCACTTATGCAGGTGACCAATCCATCTTCTTTTAGGATTAATCAAATCCACTTGATTTGCAAGAACTGGACCTGGAGCTGGATTAGGTTTGTCAAAGAAACCCCAAAAATTCAAACTTTGAATTTTAAACTTCTGAAAGGATAGAAATATGTGCCTTGATGAGCTGATCAAGTTGGTATATTCAGAATTTGAAAACTGCAAAGTTTCACCCCTCAAAATTGCCTTTTAGATTTCCGGATTCACTAGGGAGGACTCTGAATTAGGGTTTGAGTTTCCCGGAGCTTCACCCAACCAAAATATTTGATTCAAAACTCTAAGCTTTTATTTTTCTGAGGAGCTTCCAGCCGTGGTCACAGATTTCCAAAATTCCAATTTTTGCAAAAGCCCTAATTTTCCATCTTTCCGATCAAAGTCCCGAACTGGGGTTTGATCAAGCCAGGCCTTCTGCCCAACCAAAAAATATGATCTTGGTCTCTAAATTTCGATTTTGATGAGTAGCATCCATGCGTAGTTTTCGATTACAAAAATTCCAACTTTCTCCGAAGCCCTAAATTCTGGAAGCCATGAATGAAGGTACTCAAAAATAATTCTGTTTTGACAGAAATATGTACCTGATTGTTTCTGGTGTAACTGTGAACTTTTTGATCCACAAGGTCTGAAAACGTTTCCTAAGATAGCCCGACCTGCTATCTTTCCATCCCGATAGGTCTAACCTCAATTGGATTATCTGAGAGAGAGTTATGCCAAGTGTCGCAACGTGCCTTGTTTATGGGATAATACAGGAGAGCGAACTTGTATGGAGTTCCACGTGTCACTGTTTCAACCTCGTCCTCTGAAATTTTTTCCTGAGATAGCTAGCCCTGTCATATTTCCATCCTGATAGGTCTGACCTCAATTGGAATCTCTTAGAGAGTGTTATACCAAGTGTCGCAACGTGACCTTTTTATGGGATAATATAGGAGAGTGAAGGTGTACAGAGTTCCACGTGTCACTGGTTCAACTTCAGCCTCTGGAACATTTTCTTGAGATAGTACCATCTGTTTAATACCTGTCACTTTTTACAAAATTTCATTTGGAGCTTCCTAGCCCAAGTTATGACCTTTTTCGCACGGTCACCCGGTTTTGACTCAGATCTGGAAGAGGCAGAAACCCTATATTGTACAGATCATAAATCCCAAAGTACAATGAATTAGAGGTTTTCCTTTGGATACAAGGTACATGGGTATCTGATCTTCAACCTGTAAACGTTTTAGATCCGAAAACTTTGCCAAAACAGATTTATAGCGAAAGTACTACGATGACTAGTGTTTGCTATATCAAGCCCTAGCATCATAGGTGCAACAAGTGTCATACATGCGATATCATGCCTTCTTTCAGGCTAGCTCTGATACCATGTTAAATTTTTAGAATTACTTCAATCTGATCTAGGATCTTAACTGAGAGAACAACATGTACAGCAAATTTACAGCATATCAACCATGGACACAATAATGCAAGCACACAAGAGACACAGAGTTTACTTGGGGAAAACCATAAAGGTGAAAAAGCCCAATAACTTCCTCAGAGATAGATAGAGAAATGATACAACCAGAATACAAGAGATAGTCTTCTCCTAGCAGCAGAGCCTCCTCCACAAGTGCGCCACTCTCCCAAGTGTGAGTGAGAGAATAGAATGTGTAAAATGAGAAAGACACACTCTCTATTTATACACTAACTTGACTTGACCTTTACTCAACTAGGTCGGCCTCAACTTAACCACTTAACATAATGCTGACTGGGCCAACCCCCACTAGGGTGGTATAATAACCCTTTGACCCACATGGCCAACCCCCAATAGGGTGGTCTAATAACCCTTTGACCCACATGACTTATACAGGGCCGACCCCAACAAGCTGGTCCAATAACCCATCAAGTATAAGTTACGACACTCAAGATATAAATGACGACACTTCCGTATAGAGGAATAATAGCATCTCTATAGGAATACAACATATATATATGTGAAATACATTACGAAGTTACATATACATCAACATCTCTTTCTCCCAGTGAACAACATTTACCAAGGTTAACAAATTTTGGTTCAGCTTCGGTGCCTAGATTTACTAATTCGTGTTGCATCGATGAGCTATTGGTTTTAGTATTTGCTGGCCTTTTTAACTTACTCTGTAGATCAAAAATCATTTCAAGTGACCTCACCCCTTTGGGGATGAACTTTCCTTTAGTCTCATCTTTCTTTTGTAAAACAACATCATGCTCTTCTTCGTCTATCACAGCTTCTTGGAACATGTCTTCATTTATTAGAAAATTGATGATCTGATTGTCATCATCGAAAACTCTTAAATTTGTGATATTGTCTGGGACAGAAGGCCCGAAAACCAGTTCAATTGAACATTTGTTATTAGTCGGCAACAATCTGGAAGCAGAAGTTGCTAATAAATCAGCCTCAGCATTTTACATTCTATGAACATATTTTATATTGAAAGCATCAAAATGCGTAGTTAAATCCCATACCTCAGCCTGATAACCTTTCAAATGAGGTGAAAGATAGTGAATGGTATCTCTTACCTGTCTTACAACTATTTCTGAGTCACCAAAAACTTTCAGGTACTTAACATTCAAACTGATGGCTTTCTTCACTCGATGGACTAAAAATTCATATTCAACAGTGTTATTAGTACACTTGAATTCTAATCTACAGGACAAGAAGTACTTATTACTTTCAGGATCCACTAGAATACAACCAACTCCGGATCCTTCCAGAGTCTTGGAACCATCAAAGTATAAAGTCCAAAAAACATTGTTTGATTTAAGTAAGTTAGTATCTTTATGATCTAAGTCAATGACTAAGCTAACTATGTTACAATTGTTATCATCAGTCCGAGGAAAATGAAGGAGATTGGACTGTTTATCTGATTCATGGCTAATAGTTTCAAATTGATAATTACCCGGATCAATTTCCAAAAAATAATTCCCCAAAACTGAAGATGAGAAGGCTACAACTTCGTTCTTTCCTTCTAGCAGAGTTACATTTTGTTTCATGTGTGGTTCCCTCAAAATTTTAATCTGATTCTGCCTATTATGATATCGTAACCATAAATGGGACCAATCAGTTGCAAAGTAACCATTCAGTTTTGTGGACCAGTCCCTGCTTAGGATTAAACCATAGGCTTAAGGAATGTCAACTACCATTATATCAATGAACTGACATATTCTAGAATCTACCAACAACCTAATGAGCACATCCTTTATTTCCCCAATAACTTTAACAACAGGCCTATCTAACTGAATAATTTGAGTGGGAGATGGAATTGGTTGACCGTTAATCTTCTTACAGATCGACAGTGGCATGACATTCGAAGATACTCCAGAATCTACCAGACAATTGTGTACATTGTGATTGAAGATTTCAAAAGTTAAAAGAAAAGGCAATGTCTGGGATTTAAATTTCCCGCCGATACTGGCTTCATTAATTTCAGGTTCTTCTTGAGTGTCTGTTAATGGAGTGCTGGGCTGGGATTGAAGAGCTTGCAACAACTTGTTTCATTGTTGGGGCAAACTACACATATCGATTATCGAAACATTTGCTTTTACCTTCTTTATATCTTCAATGATGTTATATCCCATATCACATTCTTTTACAACTTTCGTTTGATTGTCTGTCTTGCCCAATGTGACTTTTGGTTGTTGGACTATTGTGTCAATGTTTGGTTGTTTGGCAGTTGTTTGGTTAGCTTTAGGTTGAGGCAGAATGATTGTAATGTGTCTCTTAGGTATCTATTTGGAAACTTTAGGTTTGGGCGTAGTTGAGCTTGGAATTGGATCTGTAATGGGACCTTTACTGCGATTGTTAATGTTTGCAGCAGAGACTGGGCTCTCCACGGGATCGTCTTCTATTAATTCAGTTAAAGGTACCTAGTCCCATAATACCATGGTGGTATCTGGGGAGGGTTCCTCTAATTCAAGGGTTTGTTCCTTTGGAGGATCATCTTGATCTGGAATCTATGAATGCAACATTTGGTTCATTACTAAACTCATAGAATTAATCCATTGTGGGCAACTCTTTTTAGAGTGCGGCTCTTGATGAAAGGTACAGAAGTGTTCCATTCCTATTTCATTTAGATTTAAAACAGGGGAGTTGTTCATAGGTGGATGAGGCTGGTCATTGTCTTCTCTCTTCTTGTAGAGTGGTTTGAAAGGCTTCCTAGATGTACTAGCTGCCTTATCTTTCTCAAGATCTACAATTTTATTGGACAATTTCAACATCATTTTAACTATGTTTTCCATGTCTGTCGATGACTCTTCTTTATTCCTAGTAAGCAGCAGGGGTTTTCTATTAGTTGTTGGCTTTGTTTCTGCATCTAAGGCATGTTTAGCAATGTTGTCTGCTTCTTCTTCCACCTTCCTAGCTTCTTCGAAATTTTCTATCAGGGTGGTCTTCTTAGTTCTTTTGACAAACATTGCTATGGGGCCTTCAAGTTCTGTTGTATAATATTCAAGTAAAGATTCTTCTGGAGGTTTAGTTGTTTCGCTGAAATTATTGAAGAGCATAGTGAACCTTTGGTTGAAGTCTTGAACCTTTTCTTTCTTTTCCATTCTCATGGAAAATAATTCTTTCATGAGTCTAGCTACAGTTTTTTTATTCCCATACTTCTTTAAAAAACATTTTTCAAACTCTTCCCAATTGGAAATTGAGCTAGCTTGTAAGCTAAAATACAAGGAAGAAACTTTCAGTTCAAATATGTATGGGAAAATCCTACAAACTACATCTTCATGTTGTACATTTAAAAGATTCAAAGCTAAATAAAAACTCTTAGGATGATCTTCAGCAGATATGCCTTTACCTGGGTCATACTTAGGAAAAACCTTCTCTGGATTTTTAGGGAGATTGTGGAGTGGTCCAGCTAAATTTAATGCCCCCCTGGCCCTCCATACAGGTATAGCCATGGCTCTATGTGGAGAATTAGATGGAGAATCGTGTGGAGTAGAAGGTGGAGAATTCTTTGGAGTGAAAAGATCTTCAATATTTTCTGGATCTTCAGAATCGACTTCTTTCGGAGGTTCTGTGATCTCTTCCAAAGATAAATCTACTAGCTCTTCAAAGTTCTGCACCAGAATTGAATCACGGGTATACTGTCTTTCTCTTTTAAGAGTTCTTCTTATAGGGAGAAAATTTATTGCGTTTAAACCACTGAGATGTTTAACATAAGCTCGTGTGTGCCTTCTTAAGTCTTCTACCTATGTAAAAGGTACAACATACAGTGCTTCTTGTTGTTTAGAATCAGAATTAAGGTTTTCTTGACTTGTTGTCTCTTTAAGATTTGGATTGTCTGAAATTACTGTTTCAAGCGAGTTTCCAGTAATGTTTCTCCCAATGGAGGAATCTCCTTTATCAGCCATGCACTGGTGGCCCTCCTTCTAGCGCCAGAAACTGTTGATGCCACAGAAATCGCAGTATCAATCAGAAAGAGATTCTCCCTGGTAAGCAAGCCCAATTAGATCGCTCACCGTTTGATGTGGGGGATCCATCCGGTTAACGGTTCCTGCTACCGTAATATTTAAAGATTCTTGTTCTTTAAACCGGTTGTGGCCCGATCACCTGTTTATTTATTTTATTTAAAGATGACATGCAAGTGACCTAAGCTAAATGCAGGTAACTAATCTAAATTAACCTAAAACAGTATAAGCAAATCTAATCTATCCTTGCAAGGAGTGAACTGTAGACATGAGCAATACGCTGAAAGAAACATCTAAAGATCATATAGATAGCCATTAAATCATAAAGATGCAATCTCAGCCGAAGATAAAAGATATTAAATATAGCTTTAATTCACTAAATACATTCCATTACTCATTTAAGAGAGACATCATTGTACAGAAAAGAGCAAAATCATCCATTACACAGAAATAATTCATATAGCAAAGAAAGATCTCACAGTTGTATACGAATGACACAAGAGTAGTCCAGCAAGCATTCAATACACATTTCCAGAAAAAAATGTCCTCTCCAGGCTTTCATTAGGAAAAATTCCATTTCTTAGAGCAAGTAGAAAAATAATTCATACCAGCTAGAAAATTCCTTTCACCTGCAAAAAGTCCTCTATCCGTCTTCTATTCTTCTATTTATCAATTTACAAATTGCTCCTTGCGTTGACAGGTGTACCCTAAACTCTAGAACCTTCTAATTTGTCCTTTAGTGCACAATTACAAAACCCACAGATTCATGAAGAGCCTTCCATATAAGAAAAAAATCAGAGCCAACTGTTCTTTTAAAGCATTTATACAATAAAAGAATTTCAGCTTTTTCTCACATTAAGACAAATAAGAATTCTGATGGTTTATCTATTTTATTTGGCTTCCTTTTGCTTACTTGCTGACTCATCCCCACCAACTGGCTCGCTTGTGGGTGCTTGGTCATCTACACTTTGGATATGGGTGACCCATTGACCGAACTCTTTCAAGATAATTTTGCTCCGAACAGATATTGTTGCCTTTGCTACAATCTCATGCTTGCGCAGATCTGATTTGACTTGTTCTGCTCCTGCTGCTGCTTCTTGATCAATTGCTTCCAAAAAGTAGATATGCACAGTGGGTTGGCCAATGAACTGTTGGATTTCATCTTGGGTTATCACCTCTACCCTTTTAACATAGTCCAATTCTTGGTCCAACTCACCTTGCAACTCAGCCAACCGATGTTCTCATCCTGGGAATTCATAGATAGTTTCAGGCAGAACCAAGTGGCACTTGCCATGGGATTCTCTAATTTCGGAGTAGAAAGAGTGACATTTTCAGACAGTCTTTCTGATCTCCAAGCTTAACCTGGTGCCACAATATTTACTAAATTCAAGGACTCCTACTTCTAAGTCAAATTCTTCTTCGGTGGTGGCGCACAAGTTTGAGGGGAATCCAGATTTTCCTCTTCTCCACTCAAATTGTTGTTTTAACTCTTCCACCTACTTTGCAAATTTTTCTTTGTTCTTTAAGGCTCCGACTTCGATGGCTATCATCATTTCTTTCACATTGTAAATTTCTCCTAAGATCAGCACTAGCAGCTGATGGCCTTTTATTCGCATGTCACATGCTTGCTTGTGAAACATGAACAGGTCTTGCTTGTTTTCCGCCACTTCTTTGAGTTGTTTCAACAATTGCTCCTTTTCTTGAATTAACCCCTCATATTGATCCCTGGGGAGATGAATTTTTTGGGCCCTGCTGGCTTTGAGCTCCTCCAATTTGGATATCGGAGCCTTTAAGTTCTTTTGCTCGTCTTCAGAGATGGCCAGCTACATCTATAGTGAATTATTCTCATTTTCAAGTTGTAGAGCTCTCGAAGTTATCCTTAACTTCTCTTCTATCATTTCCCTATATTTCTTCTATAATTCATTTGCTTCTAGAACCTCCCTCTTCCTGTCATCTCTTATTTTGAAGCATTGATCTCTGTAATGCTTCACCTCATTTATTAACCGATCAGTATTGGCTTTACTTGCCTCGACTGATGCCACAGTGCATTGGGATTGAAATGAAGGGTCAACATCAGTTCCTTAGACCAGTGTGGTTTTCGATACCCTGAATTCATATAAGTCCTCCCCAATTTCCATTTTCCTTACTCTTCGATCAATGATAGCCCTTTTTCGCTCGTGAAAATATACAGAATCTAGGTTGGCCACCTGGCACTGCTTTCTGGGGTTGTATGGGGTCAACGCTAATCCTTCAGTAGAAGCAACCCCTTCTCGAGCTATCCCTGAATGGTCTATCAGTGGCAGATCCAAATCCATGTCTTGTGGAGTAGACGGTTCTGGCTCGGGGGTTTTCTCAGTCTGCTCCCTTTCCTACCTTTCAGCTAGCCCTGCTAATTCTTCTTTTTATTTGTCTGCCTCCTCCAACAAGATATTCTTTTCTTCTTCTTCTTCTTGCAGTTTAGCAGCCTGTTCCTGAAGGATTCTTTCTTCTTCTTCTCTTTGGGCCCTTACTTCCTCTTCCTTCTAGCTTCTAGCAGCCTCATCTTCTAATGCTTTTTCCTCCTGCTTCCTCTGTATTCTAGCAGCTTCTTCTTGCTGCTGCAATTGAATAGCTTGCTCTCTCTGGATTCTTGCTGCCTCTTCTTGTTGGAACTTGGCAGCTTGTTCATTTTGAATCCTAGATACTTCTTGATCTTGCTGCTGTAATATCCTGTCATTTTCCTCTTGTTCTATTCCTATCGGATCTTTTGATTGGGACATTGATGCTTCCTGCTCCTTTTGGATTAGGCCGACAGGACTTGGAGAAAATCTCTTTGCACCTTTCTTCTTGTAGCGCTTGCCTAATTCCGTTAAGTTCCAAGCACTATGGAAAAATTCTTCCTCTTGGTCCATAAGATGGGCGTACTCGAAGCTTGTTTTGACATCAATAATATGTTCGACAACTTTACCACAAGGGTAATGCCTTCTGAAAACTTTGTACCAAAATAGAAGATATCTAGATCTATAACATAGTTTTCTCCTTCCTAGTCCTTCGGGAGGCTATATGCGCCAATAGTGAAAGGCATTGGTGGATACATCCCTTTCTTCCTTTCAGTGAGAACTCTGTTGATCCCGCCAATGCTGAAGAGTTTCCTTATGGCTTCCCAGTGTATCACAAAATCTGTAGCATATCTGGGGAGTACAAAGGGAGATACGGCTCCTCCACTCATTCGGATATAGGTACCTTCTATACCATGGTAATAATCTCCAAACTCTTTGATAATGGGCATGGAGTTCTCTGATATGCAATCTAGTTCCTTTACAAAAATAAGCTGGTATAGAGGCATGATGAATTTCTCGCAAACCTGCTTGTAATAGCTCGCGTACTTGCTTGCCCATGTGAGTTGATAAGACATGAAGAGAGGTGTCTCTTTTATGTTCCATGAACAACCTGTTGGGTCTAGGAAATGCCCCTTTTTGGCCATCCTGATTACGTCATTTTTCCTTGATTTCATCCTACTTTTATAAGATATATCCATGTCTTTCTCCAGACCAATCAATAATATGGATAGGTATAATTTGTTATTGCTTTATTTATTTAATGCCTAAGATTGTTAAAGATTATGGATCTTAGTCCTTGGTTTATACTGATCTATGTGATTTCATTTAGCCAAGGTCTAAAGCATAGGTGTATCAACCAAGTGGTGCTAGTTGTTACTCTTCAAAGCACTAGCTCGTCATACCCCAAGGAATAGCGCATCCTCCACGTTAGCTGTAACATATCCTCACTATAATAGATTCCATTGAAATAGAGCCTAGCTGCAACAGACAGGTTGCATTCCAATTGCTGAGTCTGTTGATCCATTAATTATCAGAGCAACAACATCCTTCACAATTAACAGCCTTGTTTAATATGGCTATATCAGTTAGCTGTAACTCTGTCGCATGAATATCATAGATCTTCATTGCTGCACGAATATAGTGGATCTAAAAACTATATTTTCCTTGTATAAATTCCAGAAGGTTCTCGTAGCCTGGGGTTGGACAATTACCATTTTACATAAGTTGTAATAGAGCACTGATACTGATGATTTTCCATCATTAATATGAGAGAAGAGTTCTTCATTTATGTGTCTTAATTTGTTGTGACTCTCGGTGTCTCTGTTAGAAGGCCAGGGCCTGCCTTCTCACAGAGATAGCTAGTTTAAATAGGTAGAGTAGTTTAGTTTTACTTCTATTGTGTGGTGTGGAATTATTGTAGATGTTATTGGTAGCTGCAACAGAGAATTAGTTTTTCTTTTGGTAGTTTATAATTGCATCTCGAATAGCTATAGCAGATTGGTGTGATAGTCGACTGTGTAGGATAATTTATTCAATTGCATGTGTGTTTTAATAAGCTATGATAGCGAAGCTCAATTCCAATATCTTTCAGTTGCTTATGCTTTCTAGGACTTCTAGTAATTATTAGTTCAGAGTTCAAGCTTGTATTTTAATTCTGGTTGTTGTTGTATCTTCAATTTCATTCATAGATTAGACAGATAATGGTAGAGTTACAGTAGCCACTAGATAGATAATTTTGGTAAAGATTGAATACTGTAGTTTGATAATTATAGGATTTAACTTCTTGCAAAAGTAATCTAGTTCCATTTCATTATTAGATCATTAACTTGCTGGGTTGATTTCTGTAGGAAGGTTGTTGCACTTTGGATTCTTAGATGTATGAATTAGATTAGTTTTCTTATGGAATGAGTTGGCTGAGCATATAGGTAGGGTCATTATCTACATTTAGTAAATCAACTTCTTGATCTGTTTATGCATAGATTGTGCTTATTTCCTTTGAAATAAATGACCTTCCTCGGTTTGACAATTTATATTGACCATCCTGTGTGTTAACTTTAATTCATTGACATATAGGGTGACCAACACAAACCAAGTCAGGGAAGGTGTGTTTGCTCAGTAGATAGTCTATCAAGTATGAGGACATAAAGAATTCCGCGTTCTTCTGAGTCATTCCTCCTTGGGCAACAGTTAGCTGTGAAACCAAGCTGTTTGAAATTATATTAGCCCAATTAAAGATGGTACCATGGATAGCTATATGAAAAATTACTAGTATCCATCCGAGCTTAAAGATATTTCCATTTGGCATACCAAAGATCCGGCTCAACATCAGAATAATGAATCTATAAGGAATATTCAGGAGGTTGCTCTCATACTCATTATTAGTCCTCCTTCTTATCTGTTTGTCAGCTATCATCATTTTCCTGGCGGCGTCCAGCAGGTCCATAAGATGTTCTGTTATCCATTCATTATCTAAAAAAGCTCTGGGTTGAGGTAATCTGTAGGTGGCTATGATATGTTCAGGAGTAAAAGATGCTAGGTTCATCCCATTTTTATCATTTATGAACCTAGTGTTAGTCCTGACATGAGGGATAAACCAGCCAATGACTTCAAAACATGGGAACAATTCAAGACGAGTTGTCTCCTTATGGAGGTAAGACCTTCATATGTTTGCATACACCAGAGTGTCTTCTATGGAGACTTGAGAATTGTCTTGGCCCATGATAAACCTGTATAGATCACCCCACTGAAATTCTGGGGCAGAGCTCCCAGGGGGCACTTTGGTGGTAGCTTGTGTATCAATAAACCTTGTCTCGAGTGAAGTGTCCAACAAGATTTCTAGATCTGAATCCGAGTCGATCTTCTGCGCGGCTTTCATCCTTGCAGACCTCCTATGCATGACAATCCTACGGTAAGCAGGGCAATACAAATAAGGCGTATGTAGACAACCATTATTAAAATGCAAAGCCTCCTATAGATCTGTGAAAAAAAATATGATAGAGTTGGATTTAACTAGATAACCTTCAAGCATTAGCAAAACAATTATGAAAATTTCAGAATATGCCACTTTCATAATATGGAGGCTATTTTAACAAAATGATCAACAAAATCACATTTGCAGCTACCATTTCATAGTTGAAAATCATGAGAGACACTTAGACGCAAATGCCAACAACCTATACAAGCCATTGTGGTTTCATATATACGACAAATGCTACTATGGTTCAATTACTCTTGGAATGATAGTTCTAGAACCTATGTGACATCTTAGGATCATGGCTGTCATGATTTCATGTTCAATTAGCTAATCACAACAAAGATAATTCGCTGTCACTGTAATACCAAGAGTAAAGACAAGAGTTAGGAAGTTTAGAAACAAGGAAATTGACATGGTGGAAAGGTAGCGAGAAAGCTTCTTACTTGCGCTATTACTTTTTGCTCAATATGCCGGTGTATTCCAAATCAAATCACCTAGCCATGATAACTAACGGAGGACTGAGGAAACTAGAGTAGTTAATGGTGTCATGACATTCACAGAAATGCGTAAGTACCTATAATGCTTTTGTGTGGCTGGAGAGACCATTGAGTTCGCACAAGTAAAGCAGGTAAACAACACATGGGTGGTTTCATTCGGTTCTTCTTTCACGGTTGTTGGCCTCTAGAAGTAGAATGCGGAGCTATTCATAATGTTCCTACAGCTAGCCCGTCAGGTTTTTCTCACATGCTCTAAGGTGGTTTTGGCCAAGCACTGTGGGTTTTAGGTTGCCTCGACGCAAAAGGTATCATCGCTTAGCAGCGATTTTCCATGGGGTGTGCGTGGATGCAACATTTTAACCGAAAACGAGAACTTAGCTACGGATTTAAGCGTGGAACACAAGATATGTGGCTATTAAGATATGACCGGGAAAACCCAGAGATGGCAAGATACGTGAGAACGTACTTAGGATGCTGAGCATGGGACAATGGGAAAAACTTCATGCGTGCATGGGAGGATAGCGCCATCCAGGCTCTGGTTCGCAAACGATGGTTTTGCGTTTTCATGGTTTTGAATGAAGAAGAATGCCCATTCCAAGCGTTTCAAGGTTCCTTACAGTGAAAATATATAGTGACAACGAGCTATCAACGACGTAAAATTGATTTAGAACCTGAGATGATACGAACGGGGAAGGGTAGAGCACCTACCTGTCAACGACGCAGTGTTCCTTGATGGCTGTTGGTCGTTTCGAGAGGGGCGGTAGTTCCCATAGAAGTCTGATGGTGAATGGAAAGCTTTGTTATCCTTGGAAGATGGCATAATGACTTTGAAAACTCCATTCTATGCATTTAATAAAACGAGGCATTGAATTCACGTAAAGTGGTAGTTTGGACGATTTAATGAGCAAGGGGCTCGAGGCCTTGTGCATTTAAAATGGCACATGGCCACATTCATGACCCTACCGACTCCGTGGTTGCACATGCACCAAAATAAAACTTCATGCCAAAGCGGCGATCGCAACATTAAATATTGCGCTTAAGCATCATTCATAACGTTAAGTCCTACGCCAAAGCGGCGATTGCAAGATTAAGCTCTGCGATGATAGCGCTATGCCAAAATTAGAATTAGAGGAAAGATGAGGCGTGGATATGGAAGCGGGAGCTATATGGATAATCCTTGCGCCTTTGGCGCAAGTTTTAGTCACGAAATGTGCGCTAATGGGAACTCCACCAACGAGCCATAAAGAAAAGACTTAAGAGATTTTGTGTCGGCGTTCTTAAGGAAAAATCCTGCACCAAACCACTCATCCTATTATTAGGAATTACGCCAATGGCGGCCAAGCTAGACTTAGACTTTGTGAAAGAATCATGCGTTAATACGGAGCAGATTTTAAACCTTTAATTTGTGCGGGGCAACGAGGTGGAAGCATAAGTCTTAGAAAGTGCGCCTTTCACGCAATACATAAACCTAAAGTTTGCGCTTTTAAAAAGCGCGAAATTAAACCCTTTCCATTGCACCTTTATCGCAAAAATATAATCTTCCAATCTGCGCTTTGAGCACGCACACAGTTAACCATTAAAATGGCACCGACTGATGCGCACAGTTAAGCTTTAAACAACGCACTGCTTTTCAATAGAAGGAAAAAATGCCTTAGTAAAAAAACAAAAAAAACTAGAAGGTTCAGCACTTTTAGGAAAAGTTGAAGATTAAGTGAGAAAGATTTGATCAAAAACAAGTGCTTAAAAAAAAGAATAGGAGGGACCCAATATTTACAAAAATTTTGGGGGGAAGTTGCAGCAACAACAATTGGCGATTCGCTGGTGAACACAGATCTCTGAAACAAAATCCTGTCATGAATTAGAATGACCTTTAAAATCACAGCTCCAAGCGCAACAAGAATGCCCCATAATTCAACTTTTAAGAATGGAATGATCTCTTAATCATATTGGTCTTTGGGAGAAAGGAGACTAAGACTTGTACTTCCTTCAAACTCTCTCAAGACTAGAGTATGGAGTTAATTCTTTTAGGGATTGTCTGCATGATGTCCTGACCAAAAGAGGACTCCACAGGATCGTAACAGTACTTCATAGGGATATTCATTTGTTCCTCATTCCCATGCTATCTACATCCTTTTGGATGTTTATGTATTTGACAACTTTTGCTGTTTGAGCCTTCCAGAAATAGTTTCTTTTAAATTTCAATCTTTGATTTGGGTCCTTCAATCCATAATGTCCTTTTGTGTGAGTAAGAGATTTTATTCGATTTATCAAACCTCATGGATGGAGAAGAACCTAGCTTAAGCTAAGTCTTTTGAACAACTTTCTTGACTTGAACATTTTGCTTTTATCTCATACATGCTTTGATTGAGGTGAGAATTTATGGAAATCGGACCCTTTGATGTAAGCCTTTAGGCTTTTATTTGTAGCATGGGATCATTTAAATACCATACCCCTATGAGGCATGCTTCCTTTCCATGGTTCCCTAATAGCAAGAGGATCTTGAGACAGGAATTAATATTAAAAGGGTGGAGCCTTTAGATAGTGGGAGAGAAATACGGGATCATTAGTCATTTAACTGGGGTTATTTTGACCAAACAAGAAGAGATACCTCCATTTTCAAAGGCTGATCAGTGGAAGCAAAGTCATAGAGTCTCCTTCTCTTTACAAATGAGATTTTTCCTTCAAGATTTCGATTTTGCTGAGATTTCTTTACTACCGCTAAGCCAGGGGTTGGGATGGGTTTTATTAGCCTAAGAAAAGAGAAAGTCCAGACAAAAGTAAATGGTACTGAAAAACCTAACTACAAAACAAAACAAAACAAAGATCAACAAAGAAAACAAAGGAACAAAGAAACCTTTTATTTATGTACAGAAAACCTCAATGATACTATGCAAAGTATTGTTTCAAGGCGAGGCAGTTGAGGGAAAAGGTTACTTCCACTCCGTGAAGGTCTGTTAGCTTGTAAGTGGATGGGCCGAGCTTTGCAGAAATTTTGTAAGGGCCTACCCATAAGTGTTGGAATTTCGTGTGCATTCCCTTTCCTTCATGATGATGGTCCCATTTCAGAACTAAATTTCCTACTTCAAAACTTCTTTTACCAAAATTCCTTTTATCGAACCATCTTTTCATGGAATCGGTTCTTGGCTTTCTGCCAGGCTTCTTCAAGTTGAAGCAGGGTATCAATCCTGGATTGTAAAACTTGACTACCAGACCCTCGGGAGGCTTGGGACAATTGCAAGGATGGAAGCAAGATGTTGGGAGGGAGGATGGATTCCTTGGCATAGACAAGGGTGTAGGGGGAAACCCCTAATGCATTCTTTGGAGTCACCCTATCTGCCCATAAGGCATTTGGGAGAGCTATATGCCAGCTTCGTTGATTTTCAATCACAGTCTTCTTGAGAATTCGGATGAGGTTTTTGTTCGAAGACTCAACTAGTCCATTTCCCTGGGGGTAGTAATTGGTCGAATAATGCAATTTAATTCCCCTTTCATAAACAAATTCATTTATTTTAAAAGACGATAAATAAGTGGCATTATCAAATACTAGGGAAATTGGAACCCCAAACCTGCTTATGATGTTCTCTTTCAAGAAACTGATGACTGCATCTTCATTGATCTTGCGCAATGGAGCAGCCTCTATCCATCTGGTGAAATAGTTGGTGGCTATCAGGATGTATCGATGTTGTAGAGAATAATTTGGTTTTATCTCTCCAATGACATCTATACCCCACTGTTCAAAAGGTTCTGAGATGATAACTGGCTGTAAGGGTCCTGCTGCCTTAGGTAATTTTCCAGCGCTCCTTTGGCATACATCATAGTTCCATGCATAAGTATGGGCATCCCGGAATAAAGTGGGCCAGTAATAGCCATCTCTCAGTATTTTGTGAGTTTTTGTCTCCCCTAAATAATGTCCCCCAGCAGGGCCATCATGTAACTCCTTGACGAATTTACCTGCATCCTCCTTCTCTAGGCATATGAGAAAACCTCCATCATAATTTTTTCTAAAAAGTATTCTGTCAATGATCTGATAAGCTATAAGCTACTGACTTTAAACGGAGGGCCCTTCTTTGTTTAGAACTCCAATTTTTTGGTAGGTACCCTTGTTGCAAGTAATGCACTAAATCCCTATACCATGATTCAGGAGCTGTGAAAATGGAACATACTTCGACTGAATTCAGCTCGGCTTCATTCTTCCAATCCTACTCTTCATCAATTGTATGTTTAGTAAGCAATTTACATAGGTCTTTCCCTTTAATGATGGTGGCTGGTTTAAATTCAACTCATATTCTTGAAGAGTTGTGTCCCAATTTCCCCTTCTTTCTCCCAACTCCTTTTGAATGAAAAGGGATTTGACAGCTGGGTGGGGAACTGTAACTTTAGTGATGTTCTTAAGAATATATGGTCTGGACTATTTTACTACTTTGCACATGGCATACGCCTGTTTGTCGACAACATGATAGTTCAGTTCAACACCTTGCAGACCAGTGCTCATAAACGAGATTGGGTATTCGTCTCCTAATTCTATCTTTTGTGTGAGCACAGCTGCAAGAGAGTCATCTAAAGCAAAATTATACAAGATAAAATATTTGTCAAAATATGGGCTTCTTAAGGAAGGAGCATTAGCTATGGCTGCTTTAATATATCTGAATGCATCCTTTTCTAATTTTTCCCATTTGAACTGTGTGCTTTGCTTGACCATTTGCTGCAAAGGTTTAATAGTTTGAGAGAAATCGGGGACAAATCTTCGGACAAAATTGATAGTGCCCATAAATGACTCCATGGATTCTTTGTTATGGGGCATGGGAATTTTATTGATAACTTGCACTCTCTCTTGATCTATTGAAATTCTCTTTTTTGAAATGATATGACCCAGAACTTTACCTTCAAGAAAAATAAACACACTCTTCTTGGGGTTTAAAGAAATACCATATTTTTGCAATGAGAAAAAATATGTTTTAAATGAACAACATGGTCTTCTCTTTTCTTTGAAAAAAAAATCACATCATTTAGATAGACGACGACACAATGGCCACCCAATCCTCGGAAGGTGATCTCCATTGCTCGCTGGAACATGGATCCTGCATTTATTAGGCCAAATGGCATTCTTTGGTATGCAAAAGTTCCCCACTTGGTGCGGAAAGTAATTTTAAGATGGTCCTCTTCAACTACTAATACTTGATTGTAACCAAAGAAACCATCAATAAGGGAGAAGAGTTCTGATCCTGACACCATCTGGAGAATTTGTTCCATTGAAGGGACGAGATAGTTCTCTTTATCTGAAGCTCTGTTCAGATTTATGAAGTCAACACATAATCTTATCTCTATTGACTTCTTTCTTACAGGAACTAGGTTAGCAACCCACTCGGAATGCAGTACCTTAAAGATTATCTTAGCATCAAGTAACCTCTTCAATTCCTTTTGAATCAGAGGTTTGAGAGTAGGGTGCATCCTCCTCAATTGCTGCTGAAATGGCTTGACGCCTGCTTTCATTGGTATGACATGCTGAATAATGCGGGTGTCATATGTTTTCAAATCTTCATAAGTCCATGAAAAAACGTCCTTATATTGTCGAAAAAGCTTGATGAACTTATCTCTTTCTCCCGGTGAACAACATTTACCAAGGTTAACAAATTTTGGTTCAACTTCGGTGCCCAGATTTACTAATTCGTGTTGCATCGATGAAATATTTGTTTTAGTATTTGTTGGCCTTTTGAACTTACTCTGTAGATCAAAAAGCATTTCAAGTGACCTCACCCCTTTGGGGATGAAATTTCCTTTAGCCTCATCTTTCTTTTGTAAAACAACATCATGCTCTTCTTCGTCTATCACAGCTTCTTGGAACATGTCTTCATTCTTAGAAAACTGATGATCTGATCGTCATCATCAAAAACTCTTAAATTTGTGATATTTTCTGGGACAGAAGGCCTGAAAACCATTTCAATTGAACATTTGTTATTAGTCGGCACCAATTCGGAAGCAGAAGTTGCTAATAAATCAGCCGCAACATTTTGCAGTCTAGGAAACGATTTTATATTGAAAGCATCAAAATGCGTAATTAAATCCCATACCTCAACTTGATAACCTTTCAAATGACATGAAAGACATTGAATGGTATCTCTTACCTGTCATACAACTATTTCTGAGTCACCAAAAACTTTCAGGTACTTAACATTCAAACCGATGGATTTCTTCAATCTATGGACTAAAGCTTGATATTTAGTAGTGTTATTAGTACACTCAAATTCTAATATACATGACAAGAAGTACTTATTACTTTCAGGATCCACTAGAATACAACCAGCTCTGGATCCTTCCAGAGGCTTGGAACCATCAAAGTATAAAGTCCAAAAACATTGTTTGATTTAACTAAGTTAGTATCTTTATGATCTAAGTCAGTGACTAAGCTAACTATGTTACAATCGATATCATCAGTACGAGAAAAATGAAGGATATTGGACTGTTTATCTGATTCATGGCTAATAGTTTCAGATTGATAATTACCCGAATGAATTTCTAAGAAATAATTCCCCAAAACTGAAGATGAGAAGGCTACAGCGTTGTTCTTTCCTTCTAGCTGACTTACATTTTGTTTCATGTGTTTCCCTCAAAATTTTAATCTGATTTTGCCTATTCTGATATGGTAACCATAAATGGGACCAATCAGTTGCAAAGTAACCATTTAGTTTTGTGGACCATTCTCTACTTAGGATTAAACCATAGTCTTTAGTAATGTCAACTACTATTGTATCAATGAACTGGCATATTCTAGAATATGCCGACAACCTAATGAGCACATCCTTCATTTCCCCAATAACTTTAACAATAGTCCTATCTAACTGAATAATTTGAGAGAGAGATGGAATTGGTTGACTGTTAATCTTCTTATAGATCAACAGTGGCATGACATTCGAAGATGCTCCAGAATATACCAATCAATTGTGTACATTGTGATTGAAGATTTCAAAAGTTAAAAGAAAAGGCAATGTCTAGGATTTGGATTTCCTGCCGATACTGGCTTCATTAATTTCAAGGTCTTCTTGAGTGTTTTTTAATGGAGTGCTGGGATGGGATTGAAGAGCTTGCAACAACTTGTTTCATTGTTGGGGAAAACTACACATATAGAATATTGAAAGATTTGCTTTTACCTTCTTTATATCTTCAATGATGTCATATCCCATATCACATTCTTTTACAACTTTCGTTTGATTGTCTGTCTTGCGCAATGTGACTTTTGGTTGCTATACTGTTGTGTCAATGTTTGGCTATTTGGTAGTTGTTGGGTTAGCTTTAGGTTGAGGCAGAATGACTGTAATGTGTCTCTTAGGTATGTCTTTGGAAACTTTAGGTTTGGGCGTAGTTGAGCTTGGAACTGGATCTGCAATGGGACCATTATTGCGAGTGTTAATGTTTACAGTAGAGACTGGGCTCTCCACGGGATCGTCTTCTATTAATTTAGTTAAAGGTACCCAGTCCCATAATACCATGGTGGTATCTGGGGAGGGTTCCTCTACTTCAAGGGTTTGTTCCTCTCGAGGATCATCTTGATCTGGAATCTTTGAATCCAACATTGGGTTCATTACTAAACTCATAGAATTAATCCATTGTGGGCAGCTCTTTTCAAAGTGTGGCTCTTGATGGAAGGTACAGAAGGGTTCCATTCCTATTTCATTTAGATTTAAAATAGGGGAGTTGTTCATACGTGGATGAGGCTGGTCATTGTCTTCTCTCTTCTGGTAGAATGGTTTGAAAGGCTTCCTAGATGTACTAGATGCCTTATCTTTCTCAAGATCTACAATTTTATTAGACAATTTCTGCATCATTTTAACTACGTTTTCCATGTCCACCGATGACTCTTCTTAATTCCTAGTAAGTAGCAGGGGTTTTCTATTAGTTTTTGGCTTTGTTTCTACATCTAAGGCATGTTTAGCAATGTTGTCTGCTTCTTCTTCCACCTTCCTAGCTTCTTCGAAATTTTCTATCAGGGTGGTCTTCTTAGTTCTTTTGACGAACATTGCTATGTGGCCTTCAAGTGCTGTTTTATAATATTCAACTAAATATTCTTCTGCAGGTTTAGTTGTTTCATTGAAATTATTCAAGACTGTAGTGAACCTTTGGTTGAAGTCTTGAACTTTTCTTTCTTTTCCATTCTCATGGACAATAATTCTTTCATGAGTGTAGCTACAATTTTTTGATTCCCATACTTCTTTAAAAAACATTTTTCAAACTCTTCCCAATTGGAAATTGAGCTAGCTTGTAAGCTAAAATACCAGGAAGAAACTTTCGGTTCAAATGTGTATGGGAAAATCCTACAGACTACATCTTCATGCTGTATATTTAAAAGATTCAAAGCTAAATAAAAACTCTTAAGATGATCTTCAGCAGATATGCCTTTACCTGGGTCATACTTAGGAAAAACCTTCTCTGGATTTTTAGGCGGATTGTGGAGTGGTCCAGCTAAATTTAATTCCCCCCTAGCCCTCCATACAAGTATAGCCATGGCTCTATGTGGAGATTTAGGTGGAGAATCGTGTGGAGTAGGAGGTGGAGAATTCTTTGGAGTGAAAAGATCTTCAATATTTTCTGGATCTTCAGAATCGACTTCTTTCAGAGGTTCTGTGATCTCTTCCAAAGATAAATCTACCAGCTCTTCAAAGTTCTGCACCAGAATTGAATCGCGGTTATACTGTCTTTCTCTTTGAGCAGTTCTTCTTCTAGGGAGAGAAGTTATTGCATTTAAACCACCAATTTGTTCAACATAAGCTCGTGTGTGCCTTCTTAAGTCTTCTACCTCTGTAAAAGGTACAACATACAGTGCTTCTTGTTGTTCAGAATCAGAATTGAGGTTTTCTTGATTTGTTGTCTCTTCAAGATTTGGATTGTCTGAAATTACTTTTTCAAGCAAGTTTCCAGTAATGTTTCTTCCAATGGAGGAATCTCCTTTATCAGCCATGCACTGGTGGCCCTCCTTCTAGCAACAGAAACTGTTGATGCCTCGAAAATCGCAGCATCAATCAGAAAGGGATTCTCTCGGGTAAGCAAGCCTAATTAGATTGCTCACCGTTTGATGTGGGGGATCCATCTGGTTATTGGTTCCGGCTACCATAAGATTTAAATATTCTTGTTCTTTACACCGGTTGCGGTCCGATCCACCATTTATGTATTTTATTTAAAGATGACATGCAAGTGCCCTAAGATAAATGCAGGTAACTAATCTAAATTAACCTAAAACAGTATAAGCAAATCTAATCTATCCTTGCAAGGAGCGAACTGTAGATATGAGCAATACGCTGAAAAAAACATCTAAAGATCATACAGATAGCCATTAAATCATAAAGATGCAATCTCAGCTAAAGATAAAAGATATTAAAGATAGCTTTAATTCACTGAATACATTCCATTACTCATTTAAGAGAGACATCATTGTACAGAAAAGAGCAAAATCATCCATTACACAGAAATAATTCATATAGCAAAGAAAGATCTCACAGTTGTATTTGAATGACACAAGAGTAGTCCAGCAAGCATTCAATACACATTTCCAGACAAAAACGTCCTCTCCAGGCTTTCATTCGGCAAAATTCCAGTTCTTAGAGCAAGTAGCAAAATAATTCGTACCAGCTAGAAAATTTCTTTCACCTGCAAAAAGTCCTCTATCCATCTTATATTCTTCTATTTATCAATTTACAAATTGCTCCTTGAACTGACAGGTGTACCCTAAACTATAGAACTTTCTAATTTGTCCTTTAGTGCACAACTACAAAACCCACACATTCGTGGAGAGCCTTCCATATAAGACAAAAATCAGAGCCAAGTGTTCTTTTAAAGCATTTATACAATAAAGGAATTTCAACTTTTTCTCACATTAAGACAAATAATAATTCTGATGGTTTATCTATTTTATTTGGCTTCCTTTTACTGACTCACTGACTCATCCCCACCAACTGGCCCGCTTTTGGATGCTTGGCCATATACACTTTGGATATGGATGGCCCATTGATTGATCTCTTTCAAGATAATTTTGGTCCGAACAGATATTATTGCGTTTGCTACAATCTCATGCTTGCGCAGATTTGATTTGACTTGTGCTGCTCCTGCTGCTGCTTCATGAGCAATTGCTTCCAAAAAGTAGATATGCACAGCGTGCTGGCTAATGAACTGTTGGAGTTCATCTTGGGTTATCACCCCTACCCTTTTAACATAGTCCAATTCTTGGTCCAACTCGCCTTGCAACTCAGCCAACCGATGTTCTCGTCCTGGGAATTCATAGATAGTTTCAGGCAGAACCAAGTGGCACTAGCCATGGGATTCTCTAATTTCGGAGTAGAAAGAGTGACATTTGTGAATAGTGTTTCTGATCTCGAAGCTTAGCCTGGCGCCACAATCTTTACTGAATTCAAGGACTCCTGCATCTAAGTCAAATTCTTCTTCAGTGGTGGCGCGGAAGTTTGAGGGGAATCCAGACTTTCCTCTTCTCCACTCAAATCACTCTTTTAACTCTTCCACATGCTTTGCAAATTTGTCTTTGTTCTTTAAGGCTCCGACTTCGATGGTTGTCATCTTCATGATCATTTCTTGCATATTGCAAATTTCTCCTGAAATCACCACTAGCAGCTGATGGCCTTTTATTCGCATGTCACATGCTTGCTTGTGAAACGTGAATAGGTCTTGCTTGTTTTCCGCCACTTCTTTGAGCTGTTTCAACAATTGCTCCTTTTCTTGAATTAACCCCTCATACTGATGCCTGGGGAGATGAATTTGTTGGGCCCTGTTGGCTTTGAGCTCCTCCAATTCTGATATCCGAGCCTTTAAGTTCTTTTTCTCGTCTTCGGAGATGACCAGCTGCATCTGTAGTGAATTCTTCTTATTTTCAACTTGTAGAGCTCCCGAAGTTATCCTTAACTTCTCTTCTATCATTTCCCTGTATTTCTTCTTCAATTCATTTGCTTCTAGAACCTCCCTCTTCCTGTCATCTCTTATTTTGAAGCATTGATCTCTGTAATGCTTTACCTCATTTATTAACTAATCAGTATTGGCTTTACTCGCCTCGGCTGATGCCACAGTGAATTGGGCTTGGAATGAAGGGTCAACATCAGTTCCTTGGACCAGTGTGGTTTCCAATACCCTGAATTCATATAAGTCCTCACCAATTCCATTTTCCTTAATCTTTGGTCAATGATAGCCCTTTTCCGCTCGTGAAAATATACGGAATCCAGTTTGGCCACCTAGCGCTGCTTTCTGGGGTTGTATGGGGTCAACGCTAATCCTTTAGTAGAAGAAACCCCTTCTTGAGCTATCCCTAGTTGGTATATCAATGGCAGATCCAAATCCATGTGTGGCAGAGTAGAGAGTTCTGGCTCGGGAGTTTTCTTAGTCTGCTCCCTTTCCTGCCTTTCAGCTAGCCCTACTAATTCTACTTGTAATCTGTCTGCCTCCTCCAACAAGATCTTATTTTCTTCTTCTTCTTCTTCTTGCAGTTTAGCAGCCTATTCCCGAAGGATTCTTTCTTCTTCTTCTCTTTGGGCCCTTACTTCTTCTTCCTTCTGGCTTATAGAAGCCTCATCTTCCAAATCTTTTTCCTCCTGCTCCCTTTGTATTCTAGCAACTTCTTCTTATTGTTGCAATTGAATAGCCTACTCTCTTTGGATTCTTGCTACCTCTTCTTGTTGGAACTTGGTAGCTTGTTCATTTTGAATTCTAGTTGCTTCTTGATCTTGTTGCTGTAATATCCTATCATTTTCCTCTTGTTCTATTCCTGTCAGATCTCCTGATTGGGACACTGATGCTTTCTACTCCTTTTGGATTAAGCCGACAGGACTTGGAGAAAAGCTCTTTGCACCTTTCTTCTTGTAGCAGTTGCCTAATTCCGTTAAATTCCGAGCACTATGGAAAAACTCTTCCTCTTGGTCGATAAGATGGGCATACTCGAATCTTGTTTTGATATCAATAATATGTTCGGCAACTTTACCACAAGGGTCATGCCTTCTAAAAAACTTTGCACCAAAATGGAAGATATCTAGATCTTGAACATAGTTTTCTCCTTCCTTAGCATTTGGAAAGCTATATGTTCCAATAGTGAAAGGCATTGGTGGATACATCCCTTTCTTCCTTTCAGTAAGAACTCTGCTGATCCCACTAATGCTAAACAGTTTCCTTATGGCTTCCCAGTGTATCACAAAATCTATAGCATATCTGGGGAGTACAAAGGGAGCTACGAATCCTCCACTCATTTGGATATAGGTACCTTCTATACCATGGTAATAATCACCAAATGCTTCGATAATGGGCATGGCGTTTTCTGATATGCAATTTGGTTCCTTTACAAAAATAATCTTTTATAGAGGCATGATGAATTTCTCGCAAACCTGCTTGTAATAGCTCGCTTACTTGCTTGCCCATGTGAGTTGATAAGACATGAAGAGAGGTGTCTCTTTTCTGTTCGATGAACAACCCAAGTCGGGGAAGGTGTGTTTGCTCAGTAGGTCTTCTATCAAGTATGAGGACATAAAGAATTCCGCCTTCTTCTGAGTCATTCCTTCTTGGGCAGCAGTTAGCTATGAGACCAAGCTGTCTGAAATTATATCAACCCCATTAAAGATGGTACCATGCATAACTATATGGAAAATTACTGGTATCCATCCGACCTTAAAGATATTGCCATTTGGCACACCAAAGATATGACTCAACATCAGAACAATGATTCTATAAGGAGTCTTTAGGAGGTTGTTCTCATACTCATTATTATTCCTCCTTCTTATCTGTCTGTCAGCTATCATCATTTTCATAGTGGTGTCCAGTGGGTCCATAAGATGTTCTGCTATCCATTCATTATCTAAACAATCTCTGGGTTGAGGTAATATATAGGTGGTTGTTATATGCTCAGGAGCAAAAGATGCTAGTTTCATCCCATTTTTATCATTTATGAACCTAGTGTCAGTCCTGACATGAGGGATCAACCAGCCAATGACTTCAGAACATGGGAACAATTCAGGATGAGTTGTTTCCTTATGGAGGTAAGACCTTCAGATGTTTGAATACACCAGAGCGTATTCTATGGAGGCTTGAGAATTGTCTTGGCCCATGATAAACCTATATAGATCACCCCACTGAAATTCTGGGGAAGAGATCCTAGGGGGCACATTGGTGGTAGCTTGTGTATCAGTAAACATTGTCTCGAGTGAAGTGTCCAACAGGATTTCTACATCTGAATCCGAATCGATCTTCTACGCGGCTTTCTTCCTTGTAGACCTCCTATGCATGACAATCCTATGGTAAGTAGGGAAATACAAATAAGGCGTATGCAGACATTCAACAATTATTAAAATGCAAAGCCTCCTATAGATCTGTGAAAGAAAATATGACAGAGTTGGCTTTAACTGGATAACCTTCAAGCATTAGCAAAACACTTATGAAAATTTCAGAATATGCCACTTTCATAATATGGAGGCTGTTTTAAAAAAATGATCAACTAAATCACAGTTGCAGCTACCATTTCACAGTTGAAAATCATGAGAGACACTTAGATGCAAATGCCAACAAGCTATACAAGCCATTGTGGTTTCATATATAGGACAAATGGTACTATGGTTCAATTACTCTTGGAATGATAGTTCTAGAACCTATGTGACATCCTAGGATCATGGTTGTCTTGATTTCATGTTCAATTAGCTTATCACAACAAAGCTAATTCGTTGTCACTGTAATACCAAGAGTAAAGACAAGAGTTAGGAAGTTGAGAAATAAGGAAATCAGCATGGTGGAAAGGTAGCTAGAAAGCTTCTTACTTGCGCTATTACTTTTTGCTCAATATGTCGGTGTCTTCCAAATCAAATCACCTGGACAAGATAACTAATGGAGGACTAAGGAAACTAGAGTAGCTAATGGTGTCATGACATTCACAGAAATGCGTAAGTACCTATAATGTTTTTGTGCGCCTGGAGATACCATTGAGTTCGCGCAAGTAAAGCAGGTAAATAACACATGGGTGGTTTCATTGGGTTCTTCTTTCACGGCTACTGGCCTCTATAAGTAGAATGCGGAGCTATTCATAATGTTCCTACTGCTAGCCCGTTAGGCCTTTCTCACATGCTCTAAGGTGGTTTTGGCTGAGCACTGTGGGTTTTAGGTGGCCTCGGCAAGAAAGGTATCATCGCTTGGCAGCGATTTTCCATGGGGTGTGCGTGGATGCAGCGTTTTAACCGAAAATGAGCACTTAGCTATGGATTTAAGGGTGGAACGCAAGATATGTGGCCATTAAGATATAACCGGGAAAACCCAAAGACGACAAGATACGTGAAAAACTTACTTAGGATGCTGAGCACACGACAATGGGAAAAACTTCATTCACGCATGGGAGGATAGGGCCATCTAGGCTCTCGTTCGCATACGGTGGTTTCACGTCTTCATGGTTTCGAATGAAGAAGAATGCCTGTTCTAAGCATTTAAAGGTTCCTTAGAGTGAAAATATATAGTGATAATGAGCTATCAACGACGTAAAATTGATTTAGAACCTCCGATGATATGAATGGGGAAGGGTAGAGCACCTACCTATCAACCACGCAATGTTCCTCAATGGTTGTTGGTCGTTCCAAGATGGGAAATAGTTCCCACAGAAGTCTGATGGTGAATGGCGAGCTTTTTTATCCTTGGAAGATGGCATAATGACTTTGAAAACCCCATTATATGCGTTTAATAAGGCGAGGCATTGAATTCATGTAAGGTGGTGGGTTGGAGGACTTAATGAGCACAGGCCTCGAGGTCTTGTGCATTTAAAATGGCACATGGCCACATTCATGATCCTACCGACTCCGTGGTTGCACATGCACCAAAATAAAAATTCATGCCAAAGCGGTGATCGCAACATTAAATCCTGCACTTAAGCAGCGATCATAACAGTAAGTCCCATGCCAAAGCGGTGATTGCAAGATTAAGCTCTGTGAGGATAGCACTGCACCAAAATTAGAATTCGAGGAAAGATGAGGAGCTGATATGGAAGCGGGAGCTATATGGATAAGCCTTGCGCCTTTGGCACAAGTTTTAGTCACGAAATGTGCACTAACGGGAACTCCTCCAATGAGCCATAAAGAAAAGACTTAAGAGATTTTGTGTCAGCGTTCTTAAGGACAAATCCTATGCCAAAGCGCTCATCCTATTATTAGGAATTGCGCCGATGGCAGCTGAGCTAGACTTAGACTCTGCGAAAGAATCATGCATTAATACGGCACAGATTTTAAACCTTTAATTATTGTGGGGAAACTTCGCCAAAAATCCAAGTTTTGGCAACGAGGCGGAAGCATAAGTCTTAGAAAGTGCGCCTTTCACGCAATACATAATCCTAAAGTTTGCACTTTTAAAAAGTGTGCAGTTAAACCCTTTCCGTTGTGCCTTTAGCACAGAAATATAAGCTTCCAATCTGCGATTTGAGTGTGCGCACAGTTAACCATTAAAATGGCACCGACTGATGTGCACAGTTAAGCTTTAAACAACGCACTGCTTTTCAATAGAAGGAAAAAAAATGCCTTGGTAAAAAAACAAAAAAAACTAGAAGGGTAAGCACTTTTAAGAAAAGTTGAAGATTAAGTGAGAAAGATTTGATAAAAAACAAGTGCTTAAACAAAAAGAATAGGAGGGACCCAATATTTACAAAAATTTTGGGGGGAAGTTGCAGCAACAACAAGCTCCCAAGCCAAAGGACAAAAGTGTGGTATCCTCCAAATGGAGATACAAAATAAATCATGCTCTGGATGGTAGCATTGAAAAGTATAAGGCAAGATTTGTGGCCAGAGGATTCTCTTAGAAAGAGGGAATTGACTATGAAGAGACATTTGCACCAGTTGCAAGGTACACTTCTATTAGAACCATCATGGCACTTGCATCCATGATGAAGTGGGAATTACACCAAATGGATGTGAAGACAACTTTCATGAATGGTGTTATTGAGGAGGAAGTGTACATAGAACAACCACAAGGCTTTGAGGTAGAAGATGGAAGAACCCATGTGTGCAAACTGAAGAAGGCTTTGTATGGGTTGAAGCAAGCTCCCAGAGCTTGGTATGGAAGAGTTAACAGTTTCATGACAAGCTTGGGATTTACCAAAAGTAAAGCTGATCCTAATCATTATCTCAAGGTTATGGATGATGAACATGTCATATTGTTTCTATATGTGGATGATCTATTTATGACAGGAAATGAGAAACAAATTATTGAGTGCAAGAAGAAGCTCTCTTTAGAGTTTGAGATGAAAGATCTCGGGTTGATGCATTACTTCATAGGTCTGGAAGTATGGAAAGGCCCAGAAGGAATCTTTTTCAACCAGGGAAAGTATGCTATGGAAATCTTGAAAATATGTGATATGTTGGAATGCAAAGCCATGGCCACTCCCATGGATTTCAACTTGAAGCTTTTAGTTGATGACTCTTCAGAGTTAGTGGATGTGACTCTATACAAATAGTTTATTGGGTCATTGATGTATTTGACGAATACCAGGCCAAATATATGCTTTGCTGTGAACACCTTGAGTCAATACCTAGTGGAACGTAGGCGTGTCAACTTGATAGATGCAAAGCATGTGATGAGGTACCTAAAAGGTACGATAGATTTTGTTCCATGCTATCATGGAGATCATGACTTCAGATTGTATGGATACACAGATGCTGATTGGGAAAGTAGTGTATCAGACAGAAAGAGCACATCAGGTGGATGTTATTGTCGAGGATCTGCCATGATCTCGTGGTTTAACAGGAAGCAGTCTAGTGTGGCTCTCAGCACAGCTGAAGAAGCAGAATATATAGCTGCTTGCTCTGCTAGTTGTGAAGCGATATGGCTTCAGAAACTGTTATTAGGATTGTTTGACTTAGAGATGGACCCCACTGTGATCCTGTGTGACAACCAAAGTTGTATCAAGATGACAGAGAATTCAATATTCCATGATAAGTCAAAGCACATAGAAATCCGACATTTCTATATATGAGATATGGTGCAGAAATGAACTATCAAGCTCGAGTATGTGAGCATTGATGAACAAGTTGCTGATATATTGACCAAACCCCTGTCTCAAGTAAAGTTTGAGTATTTTCGAGACAAGCAGAAGGACCTTCCTCGAAAGAGGGATTAATATGGTCGTTGATGATGAGATTGCCTACATCAAAAGTAAGGTCGATGATGTGGATACCTGTATCGATGATGTGGACACATGTATTGATGATATTGACGATGAGGTCAATAATGCCGATGATAAGATCGATGAATGGTCCTCATACTTTATAGACATGATAGGACTGCATTGTCCCTGAATGTTTGGTTCAAAATGTACATGATAGGGCTACATCGTCCCTGAGCGCTTGGTTCAAAATGTATGTGATTGGACTAATCATCCTTAGACAGTAAATCCAGTAATTCTGAAAGGAAGGATAGTCTTAAATCTGATTGAGATTGGATTAATCATCCTTAGACAGTAAATCTAGTAATTCCGAAAGGAAGGATAGTCTTAAGTGTGATTGTGATTGGACTAATCATCCTTAGACAGTAAATCCAATAATTCTGAAAGGAAGGATAGTCTTAAATGTTATTGTGATTGGATTAAACATCCATAGACAGTAAATCTAGTAATTCCAAAAGGAAGCATAGTCTTAAATGTGATTGAGATTGGATTAATCATCCTTAGATAGTAAATCCAGTAATTCCAAAAGGAAGGATAATCTTAAATGTGAATGTGATTGGATTAACCATCCTTAGACAGTATATCCAGTAATTCCGAAAGGAAGGATAGTCTTAAATGTGATTGAGATTGGATTAATCATCCTTAGACAGTAAATCCAGTAATTCTGAAAGGAAGGATAGTCTTAAATGTGAATGTGATTGGATTAACCATCCTTAGACAGTATATCCAGTAATTCCGAAAGGAAGGATAGTCTTAAATGTGATTGAGATTGGATTAATCATCCTTAGATAGTAAATCCAGTAATTCCAAAAGGAAGGATAGTATTAAATGTGATTGAGATTGGATTAATCATCCTTAGATAGAAAATCCAGTAATTCCGAAAGGAAGGATAGTCTTAAATGTGATTGAGATTGGATTAATCATCCTTAGACAGTAAATCCAATAATTCCAAAAGGAAGGATAGTCTTAAACATGATTGTGATGAGATTGATCCCGTAATTCCGAAAGGAAGGATCATGTGTATTGCAAAGTATGCTGCTATAATGATGTTGATCGTGAGATGATGATGCTGATCGTGAGATGACAATGTTGATCGCTAGATGACGATGTTAATGATCGTGAGATGACGATGATGATGATCGTGAGATGACGATGTTGATAATCATAAGATGACAATGCTGATAATCGTAAGATGACGATGCTGATGATTGTGAGATGACGATGACGATGTTGATGATCGTGAGATGACGATGCTGATGATCGTGAGGATTTAGATGTCGATGTTGCTGTAGTTGTTCAAGTGTTGTAGAAGATGAAGATTCAGTACTGAAGATGTTGGTGTTCCAATATTGAAGATGTTCCAGTAACTGCTTGAGTTACTGATGATGTATAAAGCAAGCTTCCAATGATTTATAGATGTATCATGTATTATGTAGTTGATGACTCCTTGCTCCTGTAGATGTTGTTATAATATCCTTCTCGTTAAGGGGGAGTGTTGAAATATTGTAAATTCTAAGAATATTATATTTCTACTTTATTATTCTGGAGATGTTTCATTCCTCCGAGGAGACTATTGTTTATTCAGAGATGTTTATTCCTCTGAGAAAGTGTGGTAACTAGGGTTATTAGATCTCCCATGTGAGTTCAGCCCTGAGTTAGTTGATTAGGGGTTATTAGACTCTCTTAGAAGAGGTCGGCCCCATTAGGGTAAAAAGTGAGTTAGAACTCAAGTATAAATGGACGAGGCGTGTTCCTCATTTATACCATTCATTCACTCACTTGTGATTGGCGCATAGGAGAGAGAGAGATCTTCATAGGAGGAGAAGGAGCTCTTGTTGAGGACTACATCTTGTATTGGGTTGATTATCTATATTGAGGAAAGATTTGTTGGGTTTTCTACCCCATGAGGGTTTCCCAGGGTAAATATTTTTCTATCTTATGATTGTGTTTCTTTCAGTGATCTTGCTTGTGAAATTAGGCTAAACTTAAAAGTTTAACACACAGTAACTTCTACATATATTTTGGTTGTTATGTTTTAAGCATGAAGTTCATTTATACAAAGTTTGTTTAAGTTTGGGTTATGCGCAGTTAGATAGGTATACAAAGTTAACCACGGAGTTAATATTTGTAAAAGTTAAAAGAGTGTGCAAAAGTAATTTGTATAAAGTGCGCACTTCATAGAAAGTCAAGTTCATGCAAAGTAAAGTATTGCACGAAGTTAAGATTTGTGCAAAGTTCAACTGCTCTATAGAAAGTGGAATCGCACAGTTAATCTCTGCGCAGTAGAAACGCGCAGTTAATCTGCTCGCAGTAAAAGGTGAATTGCGCAACTCATATCCGCGCATTTATTTTGTTAAGTAAATTGTTTTTTAAAAATGGAAAAAAATTTAAAACAAAATATTTGCTAAGTCTAGCACATGTCCTTAGCAAAAGAAAAAGAAAGCATTCATCATCTGCGCAGTTAATTCCTTTTAACTACACGGTGCCCCTTTTCCCTTGACTCAATTTGTTTGTTACCGTGATGGTTCAACATGCTTTGTCCTTTCATGTCCGAAGAGTAACTGCAATAAATATTTGGCGATGCTCACCAAGAAGAACATGAAGAAACAATTATATAAAAGTTACCCATAAATCTTAAAACTTGAATTAATATATTTTTCTTTAATTTGAAATTCGAAGGATTCCCGTTTGAGCTTTTCTTAATGTTACAACACTGTAAATAAGGATTTAAGGATGCTATTAACCACCTATCATATAGCCATGGTAGGTTATTTTCACGATTATACCCGTAGGACCATTGCAAACATAACTATCTACAAAATGTAAAAAATATATTCAAGCTATTGTTGATGTGTAATAATCTGCTTTGTGGACACATATTAAATTTCATCTGCGAATTTATGTGACTGTTTTCCTCTTGAAATGCAAAATGCAAAATATGATCATTTAAAATCGTAAATTTGCAAAATGAAAAATATCATTATTTTAAAATCGTAAATTTGGTTTAGATATTATTTTGATATAATATTATTAATTTTTTTTTATGATTATCAAACTCTTTTTAAGATTCTTTCTTCATAAATTGAATGTACGTATGACTCTCCAACACATGTTTTGCACTACTGTTAATTAAAATTGTATTTAAAAAATATTATTTAAAATTATATCTAATGTATTCTTCTAATTTAATTCATTTTCAAATTTCAATTAATGTATTCTTTTACTATTGTTAATTAATGTTCAAATTTCAATTTATCCGGATTTGATGAATTATATATATATATATATTTTTAAAAATATAACTTTCCAATGAGGTCCGTAATTCATATGTAAATATAAATACAATGTTAATTTAAAATAATAAATTAAGACTTATGTACATAAATGCTATGGAATAATAAATACACTGATCCAATAGATACTATATGTAATTATAAATAGAATGATTTAATATAGATACCATAGATTGGTTATAATCACAATTTATTATTGTTGTTTAAATTTATTATTTAATAAGATTGTGATTATTGTGTCAAATTCTCTTTTAAAAAATGGATAGAATTGATTATCTTATATTGTTTATATTTTTTTATTAATAATTAAAAAAATTATTGTGGAAAATCTTTCATCACTAGATAATAATAATCTTATTTTTTTTTTTTTCATTTATGAAATATAATGATGCAAAGTTTTGTGCTCTGCATTCTTATTGTGGTTTGACATCAAAATAATACTTTGCATTTTATAAATTATTTTTTTCTAAATTACATAATATATTATTATTTTAATCTCAAGTGATGGTGAAATAGTTAAATTAAAAAAATAATAATAAAAATATTTGTTTATTAATAATAACATCATCATTGTTATTATTGATGATATTAATATTTATATTATAAGACACTCATATTAATGTTAATAATGTTAAAACATTAATATTAATATTATATTTATGTTTTGTTTTGAAAAATAATATTACTTTGATGTTAATATTAATATTACAAAATATTAGTATCCACTTTAAATACAACATAGCTTTTTAAAATTATTAATCAAAGGTTACTTTATAAAATTGTTAATCATTTAACTTCTATCTTAGTTAAACAAGCTCAACCATGCCTAAACAAATTCAAACAAATCCTATGATGCCCAAACAATCAAAGTCATCCAAACTAGACCAAATTCAACCATGCCCAAACAATGTAAACCATGGTTAAAGATAATAAACCATGGTCAACTAAACAATGTAAACCAAATTCATACAAATAATGTAAACTAAATTCAATCAAAATCAACCATGCCCAAACAACAAAAATAATCAAGGAAACCATGCCCAAATAATCAAAGTCAACCAAAACAACCAAATTCTACCATGCCCAAGCCACCAAAGTCAACCAAAGTCCATAATTCCCAAACAACCAAAGTTAATCAAATTCAACCAAAACAACCAAAGTCAACAATGGTAACCCAAACAATGTAAACAATGGTCACTCAAACAATGTAAACCAAAGTCAACCATGGTTAACCAAGAAACATATATAATGCAAACATGGCCAACCAAACAATGTAAACTAAAGTCAATCATGGTCAACCAAATCATGTAAAGGCCAAAGTTAACCAAAGTAAACACTGTAAACATGGTAAACTAAACAATGTAAATGATGTAAACAATTTAAGCAAAGTCAACAGAAGTCAATCATTCCCAAACAAGCAAAGTCATCCAAAGTTAATTATGCCTAAACAACCAAAGTAAACCAAAAAAACCAAACTCAACCAAATGCAAGCACAGTCAACCAAACCCAAACAACCAAAGTTAGCCAAAAAACCGAGGTCAACCGTGTCCAATCAACTAAAGTCTACCGTGCCCAAGCAATATAACAATGGTCAAACATAATAAATCATGGTAAAAAAGGTCAACCAAACAATTTAAAACAAAGTCAATCGTAGTCAACGAAACCAAACAATGTAAACCAAAGTCAAACATGGTAAACTCTCATCAATTGTGGTCAACTAAGATATATATAGTTTAAAGGTAATGATGCACAAACAATGGTTAACCATGGTTAAAGTCAATCATTGTCTATCATGAGCAACCAACTATGGTCAACCATGGTGAAGCTAAGTCAACCATAGTTAATCGTAATCAACCATGGTCAACCATATTCAACCATGGTTAACCATAATCTACCATGATAAACCAAACATGGTCAACCAATATATTTAATTATTATTATTAAAATATTAACCATTGTATTTATTATTATTTAATTATATTTAATATTTTGTTTATTTATAATTATTATAAATTTTTATAATAACAATTATTATTATAATAAAAACTCAAAAATCCTTCCCCACATGTCCATTGTCAACTAGCAACAACCACATTTTTAAATGTGTTTGATATTCATCGATCGATGTATATAAACCATGAGCACACATTGAAAAGTGGTTGATATATGCCAATCGACGAATATCAAACACATTTAAAAATGTGGTTGTTGCTAGTAGTATTACTTTGTAGCTACTGACAAAATCTTATGGGTTGGTGAATTAATTTAATTTATCTAACGATGATATCAATATACAACTTAAGATGAATAAGGAAATCTCTTAATTGAGATCAAGAAATAACATTCTTCAATTGAACCTCATTGTCATCCCTATCAACATCCACATTATTTTGCACAAAGTCGACATTTTGTCTTTTGTTTGTGTTTCAAAAGATAAAATTTTCAATATGAATTTTTATTGAAAACATACCTCCTCCCGTCGAATTGATGCTATGTTGTTTTTGTGATTTCCTCCTTTTGTCCTGTGGTTGTAGCTTGAGAAACAATTATTATCTAAGTTTATTTTTGTAATATCTTTGTCTTTTAAATTGATCACTGGGAATTACCTGAATAGGCATATAGAATATAATAAATCCCATTTGGAACTAGTTTATTCATGGTGGTTTTTATATACTGACAACATATTGAAGTAGAGGCCATAGTACACACATAGTATAGACAGAATGGAGATAGGTATTCTTTGTAGCAGCTAGCATTGGAATTTGTTTTTAGTTTTCTTGTCTACATTCTAAACATTGGGTTATGATTCTGTAGTAATATTTGGAGAGTAATGTCGGAGGAGAAGCGCGAGCAGGAAATATTGGAAAATCCCATCTACAATGTTATGCGTCAAGCTGTAGACATGCATCGACAGGTAATTCTTCAACCATGACTTAAACTATTATGTTTTATTCTGGAGCATGTTATTTTTTTTAACAGTAATAGATTAGAAGCTTTTCATTAAAAGTGGAAAACATAGATTACATAGCTGGAGAAGGGTGATTGTTCCCAAAGAAAAACAATGCCTGTCACCCCTTGTTCATCCTTCTCGAGTTCATAGCACTTCTTAAACTTTCCTAATCTATGGAAGCCATAGCTTCTTAAAATTTCCCAAGCAAGAAAATACAAAAACAAAACATTACATATAGTTTATACTAATACCGATAAGCATTCTGGATGCAGAATCAGTTTCCAAAAAATAGAGGCCCCAAAATAGACAGTCCATATTACCAACTACAAATGCTAAGACCAAGACAAAACAACTTATGGGATGAGCTCCTCGAAGTTCTCCACGTTGCATTCCTTAGTTGAGCTGAGGCTGAAGAACACGCCTAAATTCACCAAAGTGCTGCTGAACTTCTCCATATTATTTCCAAGGTTCCCAGTGTTGTTGTTATATGCTTCCAAGTGGGGCTTCATGAGGGGATTCGGCGGCATTGCTGTTGTGAGGGCATTGACCCTATCCTCAAGGTTTCTATTATGAGTCTTAACTTCTACATTCGTTGCTTCAGCAAGAGTATAGAGCTTGGAGAGGGCTCTTTTTATCTCCATGTTTTCAATGCGTGCCAACTTAAATTGATGCTCCAAGTCAGCAACTTGAGCTTGGAGAGCTACATTAGAAGTGGAACCCTGGTGCTGCCCTAAGTCCTGAATCTTCTCATCCTGCAGAACCTATGACTCATCTTTGCCCCTAAAATCGCTACCACCTGGGTGATGCTCACAAGTGACCTGAATCCTATCATTCAGAGGATGTACCCAGCTCCAGGCCCATTTGGAGTAGCTTCCATGGTGGCGGCAGAGGGAAAGACGACCCCGAACCCATCACAATATGTTCCATTTTGGACTACGGAGCTTCCCTCCCATAATGCAAAATAACCCTGAGGAAAAAAACGAATTTGCTTCTCTTCAAATTCTCTGGACCGGAATGGCTGAAGGTGATAATTAGAATGAGGGAGGTAGGGTTTTTTCTTTGGCATTTGAAATATTCATGCTGCCTACTCCTTCCCTTAGCCTCATGTGTGCTTCCCATCTGGAAGGGCATGAAACGAGGCTCGTTAATGCAGATAGGGCGAAAATCGAGGCTCTTTAATGGAGTTGAATTACTTAGGTGGGAATGAACATACACAAACCTAGACAAGTGTAGATAGTTTGATAAAATGCAGAGTCTATCCATCAAAAGAATATAGGTTTTAATGTATCCAAGTATCCTTCCTTGGCTTGTTATCACATTCCAATGTTCCGTGACTTAGGCCAACGCCTTTGTTATCCAACCCGTCCACATGTTGGTTTTGAGTTCTAAGAACATGAAAAAATTTTATGTTCTTGAATTCCTTGGCTAGACGGAGAAGAAGATGTTGCATTTTAGTGGAAGGCTTCTTGTTTTTTCTAGCTAACCTTCTAGCTTCACTTATGACTATTGATGAGTCTCCAAACACTGCCAGTTCCTCAATTTTCATTTCCTTGGCAAGTTCCAGTCCTTTGATAAGGGAGAGCCACTCGGATTTGTTATTGGTCACTTTTCCAATGCTCCAGGAGTACTCTCTCTTCTTGATTCTTCTGAGGTCCCAAATAACCCCCCCTACACCTGCCAACCCTGGATTCTGGAGCATCTTATTAGTTGATTGGTTTTCATCTATTGGTTGTATGAATGAGATTGTATTATATTCTTTTTTATTCTAAGGTTCCGTTTTAATTTTTTCAAGTAATTACTCAACATGTTACAGACTCATAATGTTTTAGAGAAAAGTTATATCTGATTGTTTGTGTTCGGTAACTATGTATTGCAAGGTGTGAAAATATATCAGGAATTATGTAAAACTGGGAATTAAGATGATTGACCTGTGTGAGACATTGGAAAATATGGTTCACAAATTGATCGAGGAGAATGGTCTCTAGGAAGGCATAGCCTTTCCTACAGGGTGCTCATTGAACTGGTGCATTTATCATTTTCTGAGAAGAGATGACGGTTGTTGAACAACCTAGTACTAGTAGGCTTAGCTCTACGAGAGAGGATGGAGAACTTCAATATAAGGGTATTTTGCAATAGATGAAAGATACTGTAGGGTTTGGAGGACCAGCTATGGAAATTTGGTTATCTTTTCATATCATGAGTCTCATTAATACAACCATTATAGGAAATTGCAATTCTTTGGAACTTGCTATTCTTGGTACTTTCCTCATGCTCGGGCTTGGAGAGGAGAAATTTGTTATGTCAATATTGTTTCTTTGTTGCAATCAACATATTTATTGAATATAGCTTGTCGGGACTCGGGATGGATATAGTATGTAGGTAAAAATTGAAAATAATTTAAAAAAATGGAAAATATAAAACAAAACAAAAATAAAATAGAGTAGAAAATGACATCAATTTATATAAATCAACAAATTTAAATATGTGGTTTTGGTAGTTGATTTTTTTTAGTATATATAGAGAGAGCTTTTGCATAAATTCATTGATACAATATCCTACATTACTTATATCTTATCTTATTATTAACATTTTTACTGTATTTAGATATCAAAAGCTACTTCCAGTGGTCATAGATGCATGAAAATGGGGACATATGACCCAAGAGACTATGAGAACTTCCATATTGAAATGGAGAAGTAAACGATAGGAATGACAATGAGAAAGACAACGATTCATAAAGAAATTCATTTCTGAAACAGAGATTATCACCATGGCAACGATCTAATCCGTTAAAGAAACATCGTCCTTGTTTAGGGATTCACATGGAAAGAAAAGAGCGATGCCCGACACAACAATGCTCACCCGCGAGACTGTAATGTGCCTGTGTAACCATTACACGACAGGATGCGGGCAAGTCATTCTTGTCCGAGTAATGATCTCTACCTCTACATGCAATACCCTACACGAATTTTAGATTTAGAAAAAATAATCCCTCTACAAGATCTAACAAGTCTTGAATCCCATAGGAAATGAACAAGATCTCCATCTGGGATGGCCAAAAGAAGTGAATAAGAGATCAATCCGTAGTGAGTGATGGCCAGAGGCCAGACAAATATTTATACCCAGAGTGCGAACTAATCAAAATCAATTCAAAGTAATTGACTATTCAAATCGGGAAATCATTTGAATAGAATATCTTGAAAATTGCGTGTGTCTGATTCGCTGCGTAGTGCACCATACAAATTGAGCATATAATTGGCATGCCTCTGGTACATAATATATAATTCATTTTGATTTAAAAAAATTGTCGTGTTTTGCTTTTGGTTTTGAATAAACTATTGTGCATTTATATGGTAGCTGCACATTGGACACCAAACACGGGGAATGCAACTGTTCTTCAGTATGATGTTGTCATGAAGTTGGACTTTGGAACACACATTGAAGGTTCACGCAGATTAAACTTTTAAATGACATTAATTTTTTGGAAGTCTGAGTGTAGAATTTCATAGGTTCAAAAAATAGTTTATTGTCTTACCTTGATATAATAAAACAAGATGAAACCATCTTATTATAATTAATTCCTATGATAATACAAGAGAACTAGCAAAGCAGAAAGTCCCTACCTTATGGACTTGTCCCTACCTTATGGACTTGTTGCTTTGCATTGAGAGTTGGGTTGAAGCCCATGACAAATTGTGTTATATTGTAGCTAAATTTAAAATTTTAATTATTTTAATTTACTTTAATTTATAAACTTTAAATTAAAAAATTGGAACAACACGAACTTTTTAAAATTTAAAATTATGTTTTCTGTATAATAATAATAACATCTGAAATGATACCAACATTAACACATAATCTATACAAATAATACAAGCCATGGAGTCTTTTGAAATGAAATTGTCAATGGGATAATGTATTTTAAACATGTATCAACACTACATGGAATACCTTAAGATATCACTACTACATAGAGCCACATCTAAAAATTGATATTTTTCATAGTGTAAAGACGATCTCACTACTACATAGAGCCACATCTAAATATTGATACTTTTGATAGTGTAAAGACAAGCCACTTATTGTGATTAACTATTTTAATTGTTTCAAAAAATTCTTAAAACTTGCAACTCTAAAATTTTTGTGTCAGTTCACAAATATTAAGAAATCACAATTATGAAATACGTCAATGAGCTTTGTTTTGCCTACGGTATATTGCATATACTAATCTTGAAAATCAGCCATGGTTTATTGTAGAAAGGAAAGCTTTAAGAGTAAGTTTTGTCAAGTGTACTAAATAGTTGTTGAGAAAGATATGATCATTTTAAAAAAAAATCTAGAAGCTACTAAAAATATACTCGTAATTTTTGAATGTTTGTGTCATCATTATGTGATGTAGGAGGATCTGAATAAATTCCTTAGTTCCACATTGACCAAGAGAAAGAAAGTGATAATAAGTTTATATTATGGTCTGGATACACAAAATTGTACATGGAAAGATATTAGTAGGTGGTAAGTTTGTTAAATGAATGCAACTGAACTTGGAAATTTTGTCACATCGTACTCTCTAAAAAGGGAATACAATCTCTAACATAACATTGCAATGTGTTATTTGTTGGAATGTGATTGTCAAGGGAGAAGGTGAGACAAATTGGGCTTGTATCATTGGAAAAGATTAAACGTGCAACTAGACATGGTAATCTGGAGCCTATTTTCCTGCAGGATTGACAGACTGCACCCGTAGTTATACCCACTAAGTTGGTCCAGCTTTTACATTACAAATATTGTTGGTTGTAAGTATTGAACCAAAATATAGTACCACTACTTGTATAACGATTGCACATTTCCTATCATTTATATTTTGGTAGGTGATTTTTAGACAATAAAATGTCAATAAGCTACACATCAAATCTTTCAAGTAGCTTGTCTACTCCACCCCTCTCTCACTCTCCACCTGCTCTCTACATCCTTTCTCTTCGCAATTGTACCCCAGAATTTCTCTTTTACACTAAAGTTAAAATGTCTTGAGAATGGTATAGAATTAACATGATATAGCATTAAATTGTATTGTTATTTGAATATGATGGATATTGGTTCAATTGAATCTCACATTTTCTGTTGGATACTATAACGTGGGATCCATTATACGGTTAAATCAAAAATTTATATTTATTTTTCAAAAATGGTTATCAAGTAGCCATTCTAAGTAGCAAACACCACACTTGTATTTTTATAAAGTAGTATTATTATAGGACCCTTGTACATTTTCCAAAGATGCCAATATCTAGAGTCTAGATAGAGGATTGTGTGTGTGTGCATGGGTTGTCCTTACCCAATATAGAAGATACAACTGAGCATGACAAGCTATTATAAAGTTTAAAGCTGTAATAAGGATTCTATAGTTGAATGGGTGTCTTGAACCTCTATCCACAAGAATGTTATTAAAATGTTATATTTTGATAATCACATGTAACAATATTTTTTTGATTCTATGGGTTTTTGCAGGAAGTGAGAATGGGTGCCCTCCTATCCTCTATGCTCACTAAATCAGCTTGCTCCTTCCTATCCTCGCAGTCACTAAATTGGTAGATCTGTTGAACTATTATTGTCTATGTATTCTTGGATCTATAGAGATTAAATAGTCATGAAAAAAAAATGAATGTAACTAAAAACAAAACTGGCACTTTCTGAGTTTTGGAATGAGATTTTTATATGTAAAAAAAATGCAGAGATTAAAAGAATTCATACAACATAATGTGACCAGATACATAAGACACACAACATAAAGATTTTGGGTGGCATGTGTTGTTTATACTAGTATTCTATCACCAAAGCATATTGCTTTGTGACCAGATACGTACGACACTTGACATAAAAATTTTGGGTGCCATATGTTGTTTATACTAGTATTGTAGGTGGTGCATGCACTCAATATTTTGACAGTTCCTTGAGCAACCTTTTGCTCCGAATCTTCCTAACTTGGATGAGTATGTTGTAGAATTACTTGAAAAATGCTTATATTCGAGCCAAGCAAGTGTATCATAGGTATTATATGGGTCAACTTCTATAATTGGTTAGGTTTTATTATTTTTGGGTTTTCGGGGATGGTTTTAATTCTTGGAGAAGGGAAACACTTGGACATTGAATCTATGCTATATGCTTTTAGTTTTTATTGTCTTGTCAACTGATGCATTTAATTATATTGTGTTACATGTCAATTGAATAGGCCTTGAGTCACCATTATTTGACAAGTATTCATAGCATCAATGAAGAACCTAGATGCCTTACTCCTTTCAACTTTGATTTTGAGTAGGGATCGTTTACTTAGAAACATATAAAACAACTTATATGGAGGAAATATCTTAGCCTCAATGCAAACATGAAGCAATAGCTAAAGCAAACGAACTTGATATTTATCTATTTGTAATCCTTCTTTGTTGGTTATGTTAATATGTTTCTACAATGCAATCCATCTCTTGGTTTGTTGTTGTTGCAATAAAGTTTGCAGTTGTTGGCATTCGATTGGATCTTATTCTTTAAAGGATTGGTAGAGGTAAATAAATGGATGGATATGTTTACTTCTATGCCTAGATAGATTGGGGTAGTTGTGTATTCCAAATCTAGGCCAGTTATTGGCCTTTATGTGATTATTATTATTAGACATCAAAATGTAATAAAAATACTTAATAATATAAAGTTAATGTTTTTGTAAGAAGTTGTGTGGCAAGCATGCTCTCTCATATATATTTGGGCTTTACAAGTGTTACAAAATATGGTGCCATTTTTGGCATGACTAACAATGTTTGGTTGTTTTATACCTCACTTTTGAATACATAATAATAACTGGAAATTTGCAGTATATAATCTGGAAGTTGGTTATTTGGCTTAAAACACCACATTTTTTCAACATAGACATCAATTTATTATTGTTTAGTGTCGTTTTGTTTGTATTTATAATATTATTATTGTTTGTATTTCTACAAGGCAATGACCAAGCTACATGCAACTCTTATTTTTCCTAGTTTCTACTCCCTTCTTTGAGCTTCCATGTGGATTTTTCTTAATTTTATCACCCTTCTTTAGCTTAATGACTAGGGTTTGAGGGTTTAGATGCATATGAATTGCTCAAAGGGTTTGAGACTTCAGAGTACTCTATTGATGTTATTTTATGTGATTGCAATAACAAATCGTAGGTTGATCTTTTGGTTACTTAGGAGAATGGAAAAACATGGATTTTAGCCAGACCTAGTTTGATGTAATTGTATCATAATGGAATTGATTGAATAAATCCTATGTGAATCGGAAAGAAATTAAATAAAAATGATCATAATTCAACAAGTACTCGATAATGGCTCTTTCCCTAGGATATTATAGTTTAATGAATATGTTGTTTTATTATTATATGTGGTTTATGCATTATTGAAAAATTCGCCAAGTCTTCATAATGTTTTATAATTTAATAAAAGATTCGCCAAGACTTTACAAGGTTTTATAATTTAGTGAAAGATTCGCCAAGATTTTACAAGATTTTATAATTCAATAAAAGATTCGCCGAGATTTTACAAGATTATATAATTTGGTGTGACATTCTCCAATATATATATATATATATATATATATATATATATATATATATATATACGTATTATTTAATTGATAAAATAGCCTTCATATTTTCCTATGTATCATGGGGATTAGCCTAATCATTATACATAGAAATTTAGCAGGGGTTTTTAAAATTTTCCTTGCTTTGGATTTTGTAGGGCCTATCAACCCTCCCTCGAAGCAAGAAGTTTATATCATGGTTTGCATAGATTACATGACCAAATGGGTGGAGGGTATAGCTTTGGTCAAAGCTAATGATCAAGTTGTAATGGATTTCTTATATGAAGAGATCTTCACTCGTTTTAGAGTACCCAAAGAGATCATTACATATGGAGGACCACAATTTGTGTCTCATAAATTGAAAATCCCGTTGCATAAATATCATATTCAACATAAGACAACCTCTCCATATCATCCATAGGTGTACCATCCTAAAAATTCACAAAATTTTAAAATTTTTCTAAGTAGCATTAAGTGCTACAATTGCTATGCAGAAGTAAAATAAATGATAATCTATTTAACTAGATGACCTATTAATGATAACACTTCCCCATTAATTACGAACATGTTACATCAATTACTTGTGTATGTTTCTCTTCATATTACGTGTATGTGTTTAAGCTTATTAAATACTATTAGATGTTTGTTACACGATTCTTTCATTCTAGATTAATTATGGTTATTTATTTAGATGTCCAGACTTTATGGATTTAACTTGATATTGATTTCATTAAAAGTGCTAACTATTTACTTTCTTGTTGATGATGAAGGTGTCCTATGGGCACCCCGAGGCTTACTTAGCTATTTAGCTAAAGCCTTTGAACTGTGTTTGAACTTCTGTTGCAGATCGCAGGTAAGAGTAATACTTCTTTCGATGTTTATAAAGAATCTTATTTAAACTTCAGTTAGCCTTCAATGTTTAAAAAGAGAAATAGAGAGAACCTGAAGTGTTCCAGGTTGAGATCTAATCTAGTTTGATCTTCAATTATAATCTCTATAACGTTGTTTATATAATTATAGTTATATTCGAATCTCATAACTTGTATTTATTATTAATACATTTGTCTTATATTAAGTCATCGTGGAAAGTATAGAACTTTGATTTTAAGGTGATAGATCGTTAACTTTGCACTTAGGAAATACACCTTGTATCTATGTACGTAATACAAATAGTCAAAACCTAAGCTTATATGCTAATGCTTGCAATATAATTCTTAGCCTATCTTTTGATCTTATGCACTATATGCACAAACCCTATATAGTAGTTTTATTATGGAAACTTTGAAAATAACGATAGTTGCAAACTATGCTCTATATGCAACTATCCTCTATATAAATAGATATACATTGAAATGTTGTAATCCTAAGAGAATTGTAACATTAGCTATGTTATAGCATTGATGTATGCTCTATGGTTTTTATGCTAATTACAAGGGTTTGATTAAAAAGGGCTCCACGTCATAATTCAAATGTTTATTGGATTACTAAACAAAGGATGGCTAATATGCAAAGCTTGTTTGACTCTTATTCATGTTACATAACCGTGCTACACTATGGTTGTAAATCCTATCTATTGAAGACCGAAACATTAACCTTGGTACTAATTGCATTGCCATGCTCTGCGTATGACAATAGCTATGTAATTAAAGTGCATTAAAAGCGTTCTTGGTGGAATGCCTATTGGCATCCACCGTGGCAGGTCTCCACGTGGTGTTTATTGGTAGTGGTGTTAACCCTAACTGCATTTGGGATTATTCTACGCAAGCGTAACCTGGGAATTCATTTTGCAGTGAGTGGGTTTTTGGAGAGGCCAACAAGCCCTCGGATTCTTAGGATTTGTAGCAGGGTCTTGAAGGCACCTCTCCTGGGTTCGATACTGCGACTTGTAGTTGTAACTATCACTAGAAGGTTACATGAGCTGAACCATTTCTGACTTAAGTCTTGTTGTGTTTACTGGTGGTTTGTGTGACTCCTTTGTTCTCGATGATTACAGGAAATGTTTAGTCAAGCTACAAGCTGTTCTTTGAAAGGTAAGTCATATTCACAGTCTAAACTTCTACAAGGTTTATCATTATTCAGTTGTAAATATATTGTTAAGTTTTGAGCTTCAATTAACCTCAATGAGTGTTTTGTTGGCAGGTGATTCCTCGTCATTTAGCCTCGTTATGTTTTTAAGCAATGGGGATAAAAGCTTTATGCTTGGTAAGCCTCGGTGACTCCCTATAGGGTGTAACTTGGCAAAATGTCAGTCCTTGTCTAGTTTAGCCGAGCATTTGGTTTTATGGATAGCTATGGATTTTTCCACCATTATAATGTTTAAGCCACATGGAAAGGTTTTTTGATGTAGGGAGGATTGATTTCCTCGACCTACCCAGCGTTGGCTCTTCAACATTTACTGTGTAAATACTTTAATTGATAAATGTACAGTTTGTTTCAAAGGGTTTCACCCTCAGGATTTTGATGAATTGTAATGGTAACTGTTTAGGGTTTTAAAACTCGTTTTTGTTTATAAAATGAAGATGGTGTTTCGAACCCATGAACTCGTGTTGTTTCCTTTTTAGCTGTTGCATTTTTCAAAGGATAATTCTATCGATTCTGTATGTTGAAAAAAGTGAAGTAATAATGTATTAAGCTGATAAAACAATCTATCAACATTAATTTTAAATTGAAAGTTTACCTGGTAGCCAAATGTTGGTTTCGTCGTTGTGTTTCGATGGTTATTTAACTTTGGAGTTTTATGTGTAAAACCAAGCCATAAGGATGGACTTTGAACCCTACGCAAAACTAAACGTTGACTTAATTTTAGTTGTAGTACTAGTTCAAGTTTCGAACCCCTGAATTTGTTGTGTAACCTGTAAGGTTTAGACTGTATGGAACAATCTTCGTGTGTTCGAACTCTGTCTTAGTAATTCTATTTTGTTTTAATAAAGGTTGGAAAGTTAACTTAGTATTTGTATGAAATAGCTAATGATAGGGTTTGAAGCCTGGTCATTCGTTAGATAAAATAGTTACTATTCGATCTGTAATATTTAGAGTTTAGTTTCAAATGATAGTTGAATGAACTATGCAATAATATTATTAATACTATATAATAGACATGTATGGTTTCGATCTACTTTGTAGTAATTTCAATTCATACTTTTTTTTATGAAAAATCTAAACTATGTGTGTCGATACTATTAGAATTTGTAATGCAGAAACTAATATGTCTTAAAATGAGTTTTATTTGAAAATAATATTAAAAAGGTATATATATTATTTGTCTTCTGAAAAGAATGGTTAACCTATAACTGAACTTTAGGTTTGGTATAGAAATATGGAATTGTTTAAGAAATTCTACTTCTGTTGCTATGAATGTCATGATATTACAATGTCTGATTAAATAAATAATTTCTATGTTTTCTAGATCTAAAACATAACAGATTTTTATTGAAATGTAAATAGGATAAATACAGAAATATATCAGAGTTTATTTATGATAGGCATTCAATCATTTCTATCTTTTGCATATCATTATTCATATCTATTTAAACACTCTTCCCTGCACTAGAGTATGGCACAAAGACAGTGTGTGTAAAAATGAAGGGAAGCATTTTATTCTATCATTATCATAAAACTTCTTCAACTACTTACAGATATGATAAACAGTTTAGAAAATCAGTCATTTAAATCTGATAATGATAATTAACAACATTAAGATAATAATCATAAATCAACAGTTATGAAATATATAAGTTATGATAATTAGGAAATAAAATAACAAGTAGAACCTGATTATGTAGATAGGGTAGACAAACACCCAAAGAGGCCTATTCCTCCCAACCTTCTCCAGAAGAAGCATCCAAATCACTTGCTCCCTTGGACCCCTGAAACTGTTTACTGAACCACTAGGTAGAAGACTCTGTGTAGAAGCAAGGCACTCAAGTTGTACTTTCAACAATCAATGGGGACTTGCATACACCTCAGAAACCTCTGCACTCAGTAGAAGTGAAACAAAGTTACAATACAACTCAAAACATAGCTTCCCCTCTGTTAACACCCAAATTAACCCCCAAGGTTGTGAGAGAAGGCAATTCGGGGTAACCACTAACCAATCTTTAGCTTGTGCTTCTAACCCAACACAAACAGATAGGGCTCTCTCTATAAACTCATGAAAAAATGGAATAATAAAAGGTGCCAACAATGAAAACGTACACCAGCATTCATCATTCAAGATATCCAATTACAACATACAAAAAATCAGATTTATGCTGGAACAAAATTATTTAAACGTCGTTTGGCTGAAACATATGAATCTCTATTTGGGCAATGGAGTCACATTAAACAAACCTGAAAAATTATTCACAAAGATTCTATGAATGCAATCCCACGGGGGCGAGGTAGTAAGCAGCTAGTAGTCAAAGAGATTTTAATTGGTTAAACAGAAGAGAAAAGAACAATCCATTGATGTAAGGCATACGATGATGAATCCTACACCAACTTTAGCAGAGAACAATAGTGAAATACTTGGAATGAGATTAAGCAGAGCATAATTTCTATGAATTCCACTTAACTACTACACTGCACCAAGTATGAATAAATATTACAGTCATGGAATAACGATGAAAGAAACACAATTAACATAGGAAAAAGAAAGACAGACTACCCGACCAATCAGACAAGAATCCCTGAAAAAACGCAGGCTCGGGTCTGCAAAATTTATTAAACAACTTAAAATGTCTTACAGATTGATTCTCAAAATTCCAAAAGTTTTCAATTAAGATTTTCAACCCTTCTGTCTTTAATTACAATGAATTTATAGATCCTCCTCAAGCCCTAGGCTCGGCTTTCTTCTGAACAGAAAACAATTGCAATTTACTGGACACCTAATTGATTGCTAATCAAGGCGTATTCTCCGTTACAACTTCAAAATAGACACAGGCGGTATAGGCCTAACTGCTTTTTTACATTCACTGGCCTATTTTACTATATGACCAACTACTTTAACAAAAACAAAACAGAAAGCTAACAACTTCAACGTGCTGCCTCCATTCCCACTGATTACTTAGCTACCTTTGATCTCTTAACCTGAACATCGGAAATATCTAAGATTGAACTGCTACCTATCAGTTTTGTTTTTACCCCTCATGACAGCACACTGTAGAAGTGAACAATTACAAATAACATACCCGCCATGGCCATGCCAGCTTTCCAAAAATGGGTTTGCAGACCATCTAAGAATTTTCAAAATTGGAGAAAGGGAGTATACTTATGTAGGAAAAAATGACTTGCTGGGTGGTGAGATGCAGATAACGTAAGAATGCCATCACCTTAGTCCTGGGTTTTCACCTGATCATACCAATAAAGAAAATCATCTACGTCGAAGGAAGCCTTGGTTTGGGTTTCTTTCGGTGGGGGAGCAGGGGGAATCTCTTCAGTGGGGAGTATTATGTCCTTGAAAATGTCCTCATCCTTGTAGATTTTCTGCTCGTCCTCTTCATGGGCTTCTTCCCTTCCTTTCTGCTATTGAAAACTCCAACACCCCTGTCACTTATTGGGATCTTCTGGTTTGCTGATAGAACCATCCTCCACATGTTTGAAAACCACAGGAGGTAGAGGAGTATGCTCCTCCTCCATTTCAGACAATACATGCTCTGGTACAACCACTATTTCGACTCCCTGATATCTCTGCATGTTTATGATATTAATAGGAAAATATCCGAATAGATGAACTCTCCACCTTTTCAGAATTGGACGTAAGTTGCACGTCCAGGGAATTAGGCTTATAATGAATGATAAGACGACATCCCCATGTGAATCATTCTTCTATGATTCTCTGACTTAGACCTTCCAAATGATTTATTATGATGACTGATGATAGAACTGACACAAGACACATTTGACCATGCTTTTTAGATCATATAGAAAAGACATCTGACGATGTTGAGGTGGCTCAGCCCATGTGGCCATCATTGATTTATAGCAAAGATGTATTTCTCCTGTGGAAACTCATGATTGGATCAGGACCATGTATTTCAGCTTGCATGGCTTTCAATTTTGCGACACACAGCTCCAATCTTGACCATTGGATGATGCGCCATTACCGACCGCGGTGATTTTGGGTGTGCTTAACATGCCGATGATTAAAATCACCACTGTTGTTTTGGACCATTGATCTATCTCCGTTAGATCTACTCCATTGCAAAGAGCGCGATGCTTAATCCAATCGCGGTGATTTGGAACGCAACCCTTTTCTGTGCATGTTAGATTAGCGCCATCCCCTTTTTACCATTGATCTTCGTTTCCGTTGATCTACTCCATTGTTTTCTTTAGGAATTTCCCCATTGGTTAACACTTCCTCCACACTTGTAACATTTCCACCCAATATTTGCGCAAAAACGCTCAGGGCCGCAGATCTCCGAAGCAATCTAATTTGTTCTGTCCCTACATACTTCTATCTGTTGCTGGCATATTAGCTTGCCATTAGTCCCCCGATCACCATGGAAACTTGGATCTTTGAATATTCTTTCTCTCTTTACCAAATCCACCATATTTAGCTCTGATCATTTACCCTGGGGGTGCGACCTGGGATTTTTGGCTTCCTTTGAGGAATTATCTCGATCCTGCAATTCGTTTCCTTCATAAAAAACCCCCTTCAAAGCTTAGCACATTTCGAGTGCTAAGAACTGGCTCCAACTGGGGATGCCACCCTCCTTGTGAGGTAGTGAAGAACCCCGTAGACCAAATTGCCTGATCCATTGGGTGACATTCCAAACCTTGAACTGAAAACTTCTCTACAAACTAAAAATGGAACTGTACTTGCCTCATATCCAGGCCGAACATACAAAAATAAAAACCATGGCTCTCCTTCCAGACCTTAGGACCTTCACTTCGGTCTTCAATTCCTTTAGGTTCGCTGTTAGAACTTCAAAAATAACTGTAAAGAATGAAAATATATACAGGCTATGGTACATGAGTTACCTGCTTTCTCTAGGATAGGTAGTGCTTCAAAAACCTTCCATTGAGTGGACCTCCTGACCAGGGAGCTCCATCTTGGTGTTCTAGGATAAAACAACTTTCTCCTCGGTTTGCTGCAATAATATATGGCCCCATCCACATATGGTCGAATTTCCCATGTTTATCTTCCCTTTGAGCATCCCACTTCAAAACCAGGTCATTAACCTGAAATTGATCTTCTTTTTCTTTTCTGTCAAAGGCACTCTTTATCTTCTCTTGGTGCCCCTGTATTTTGTCGTAGGCTTTACTTCTCAACTCATTCAATTCAACTATCTGATTCACTTTTCTCTACATATGATTTGGTTCTTCCTCTATTCCTTGCAATAGTCTCATGACTGGAAACCCTAGAGATGCCGAAAAACCACCTCAGCTCCATATACCAGTTGGAAATCAGACATTTCAATGGCCCTCTTTGTGCTTATTCTATCAGCAAATAGAGTGTATTTCAGTTTTGTGTGCCAAGCTCTCTTATTGTCCTCTAATAATTTCTTTATGATTCTCACTAGGATTTTGTTAGATGACTCTGCTATCCCATTCCCTTGAGGATAGTATGTTGTGGAATGGTTCAGACTAATATGATATTTGTGACAAAAATTTATCATTTTCTTGGAACAAAATGCAGGTGCATTGTTTGTCACTATTCTTTTAGGACACCCAAATCTTGACAGGATATTATCTTCCAGAAAATCCATGATAAAACTTTCGGTTGCTTTCCTAGTTGGTATGGATTCTATCCACTTAGTGAAATACTCAGTGGCTGTCAATATCCATCTATGTTTCCCTGAGGAGTTAGGATTTATCTCTCCAATTAAGTCTAAACCCCACTACTAGAAAGGTGCCTCTACTATGACAGGGTGAAGGGGTAGTGAAACAACTTTTATTTTTCCTTCAAATATCTGACACTGGTGACAAGCAACAGTTTCTTTGTATACATCTGAGAACATGGTGGGCCAGTACAAACCAACCCTCAATATTTTGTTGACTATTACCTTCCAGGAATGATGTCCACCACAGTCTCCCTTGTGGAATTCCTCATTTGTGTGTTTAGCCTCTTCCTCTAGCAAGCAATTCAGCAACACCCCTCTAGGATCCTTCCAATACAAAAATTGATTCATAATACAATACTTCATAGCCTTTAGTTTCACAGCTCTGGCCTTGCTTTTGCTTAACCATGGAGGAGCTTGCAAGTTTTGTAATACATACACAATGTTAGCATACCAAGGGGATGCAGAGAATTCTGGCCTCACGTGTATTACTACATACAACTGATTTGAAAAATCTTGTAATAAGTTTAGTTGCAACGAATCACAGTTGGCCTTGGTCATTAATTTTGCTAACCCTTTCCGCTTTACTAGTTTGGTAGGTTTTATCTCCAGGTCGTACCTTAGGAATACAACAATCCATTTGGCTCTTCTCCCTTCAGGGTCTGCTTGGCTGAGGATACCCTTCACAGCACTGTTTGGGACATGAGCAATGATGTGTGAATGGAGGATGTAAACCTTTCAGTGACTTGATTAAGGCATAATCCTGCTTTTCCAGGATATCATATTTCAGTTCTGCATCTCTCAGTACCCTGCTGAAAAAAGCAATTGATTGTTCAGTGTTCTAGGCATTTTTCTGTAACAACACTCTTGCTACTGTATGCTCTGAAGTGTAAGAAAAAATAAAAAAATCTTTAGAAAAATCTAGACTGGCTAATACCAGGGCTTCAGTGATAGCATTATTAATTTCCTTGAATGAATCTCTTGCTTCCTCAGTCCACTTTACCTGATTTTCCTTTCTTAACATATTGGTAATATTCATCATAATTTCCGCAAAACTCGTAATGAACCTTCTCAGAAAACCCACTTGCTCGATGAAATACTGCACCTCCTTTTTGCTTCTTGGCTCCCCAACTTTCTGAATGGCACTAACCCTATGCGGGTTGATCTCGATACCTTCTTTTGAAATAATATGACCCAAGAGCTTAGCTTCTTCTAATGCAAAATGTGAGTTCTTAGGGTTAAGGGAAATACCGTATTTTATGCATTTCTTAAAAACTTGTTCCAAATGCTTCAGGTGCTCTTCATAAGATTTTGAATACACTGTTATGTCATCCATGTATACAACCACGAACTTATCATTTTCTTCAGCGAATTCTATGTGCATCTCCTGCTAGAAGGTAGCTCCTGCATTCGTCAGCCCAAAAGGCATCTTCGCATACATGAAAGTACCCAAAGGAGTGGTTAAAGTGTTCTTCTCTTGGTCTTCAGGGAAGACCTTGATTTGATTGTATCTAGAGAAACCATCCATAGTAGAGATCATTTTTGCTCCTACAACCTTTTGTAATATATGCTCCATTTTAGGAAGGGGGTGATTTTCTTTTAGTGAAGCTCTCTTCAAGTTCCTGAAATCTATACAGATTCTAATCTCACCATTCTTCTTCCTTACAGGAACCATATTTGTTATCCATTGAGAGAATCTCAAAGTGACAATGATTTTTGCATTAAATAATCTTCTGATCTCTTTTTCTATCACAGGAACCAGTTTAAGGTTTATCCTTCTTAACTTTTGCTTGAAACGTTTCTCTCTTGTTCTGATTGGAATAGAATGTTGTATTATAGAGGTATCATACTCCTTTCGTTCTTCATAACTCCACGCAAACGCAGCAGCATATTTCTTCATCAAATCTACATATCGCTCCTTCTTTTTAGCATGTAGCTTCTTAGACAGGTTTACCATCCGAGGCTCTTCTTTAGTACCCAAGTTTTGCTCTTCTACCGCATCTCTGGGAGGTTCAAACTTCAGGTTTTTTGCTACATCATTCAGGTCAAACAACTTCTCCAAGGGTATCAATCCCTTGGGGATATAATTACTTTTCAATTGAACGATATCTTTCCCACCCAACATGTTTTTCCATTGCTTGATTTCTCTTTCTTCACCCTCTAATTGCTCCCGGTCCATCAATCCTTCTATGTTCTCATTTTCAGCATCAATCTGAACATTAACAAAATCGTCAAACAATTCCAAAAATATTTTAATTTGTAAATCGTCTTCAAATACTTGACAGTATTTATCATTGTCTGGGATAGATGGCATATTCACCACCTCTACCTTGTATTTTTCTTGAAAGAAAATAGGATTTTTAAAACCACCAGTAGTGGTGGACAAAGAATATGCCACCTGATTTTCCAATCTCGGGATCACCCAGATCTTCTGTTCGGTGAAAAAGTTCCCAAATATATCCCAGACTTCATTTCTATAGGCCCTTATCCTGGGGTGTTTTTCCTGATAACTGTCATTTACTTGATTGACCACCAATTCTGAATCTTCAAAAACAGGTATCCTTTTTGCTCCCAAATCTTTCAAAGCTCTTAGTCCCAGGAGCAGAGCTTCATACTCAGCCACATTATTAGTACATTCGAAAGTTAGCTTGTATGATAGGGCTCTGGAATCTTGGTCGGGAGGTGTTAACACCCAAAAAGTGTTCACTACCTCATCTACCCCATTACATGACTCATTTGTCCATTTTCCTGCCATATTTTCCTTAAAAACCCTAAAAATGCCACTAAAAAGCCTCCAAAAGGCCTAAAATGCCTCCAAAAGGCCACAAAACCATCAAAAAAGCCTCAAAAAGGCTAAAAAACCCGCTTTTTCCTCCAAAAATATCCAAAATTCCTCTAAAATAGCAAAATCCCTTTAAAAAGGGAATAAAAAATACAAAATAATGAGGAAAAAGAGGAAAAAACCCTATACAGTTGCCCTAAACCATATGGTTTCCAAAACCATGGGCCAACACTCCACCACCAAAAAACTATAAATAGGTGATGGAGACCCCTCATTTCATATCCACCATCAAGTATACCCTTACTCTACCAAAATCTCTCTCGAAACCCTAGCTTACCCTTGAGCTACTTTCACCTTGAGAGCCCCTTTTGGCCCATTCCCACCATTGGAGAAAGAGAAGGAGCACATTGGAGCTTGGAGCAACCCTCTTGGACATTGCAAGAGCTTCACCAACCTTCACATTGGAGGTAAAATTAATACAAAAACCATTATTTACATTTTGTTGTTTATGTTTCATGCACATGTTTTAGAGTAGTTTACATTTCTGTTTTAGAATTTTAATTTACATTTACTGAACTGCTACTAAGGAGTCCATTCTCCTTAGTAGGTGCTCATTTGCACAAGCTGGGGGTAAAACCCTAGCTACAATTTTGGCGACTCCCCTAGGTTTGAATTTCTGGTTACAATTTTTAAATCTTTTTTCTGTTCGACTGTCCCTTTCGGCCGCCGTATACCACGTTTTTTCCCCCAATAGTCATGTCCCGACTGTGTCTTTCAGGCACTTACCTGCGACCCAACCGCGGCTCTCTGACTGTTTCCGGCGACCTGCCGGCCGCTTTCAGTCTGTTACCTGTGATTCGGCCGCGGCTATTAGCCTGTTTGATCCAGTCTAACTACGGCTATTTCCCTGTTTTCGGCGTTCCGCCTGCGGCTTTCGGCCCGTTTCCCGCAACCCGTCGGCGCCTTTCGGCGTCTTTCCTGCGTCCCGCCTGCGGCTTTCGTCCAGTTTCCCGCAACCCGCCGGCGCCTTTCGGCGTCTTTCCTGCGTCCCACCTGCGGCTTTCAGCCAGTTTCCCACAACCCACCGGCGCCTTTCGGCGTCTTTCCTGCGTCTCACCTGCAGCTTTCGGCCAGTTTTCCGCAACCTGCCGGCGACTTTCGGCGTTTTTCCTGCGTCCCGACTGCGTTTTTAAGCCCATAACCTACAACCCGCCTGCGACTGTTCATCTGTTTTCCACGGTCCGACCGCCCAAATTTTCCCAAAACCCGCGGTCTGATTTCTGCAAATTTTTCCCTGTTTTGAACCCAGAACTTTGCTGCACTATTTTCTGCACCAGCACAGCCTTCTGTCCTACTGCAGCCACCCTTCCTTACAGCATTTTTCTGCAGTTTTTATTTCTATTTCATTTACAGAATCGTTTTTACATTTTCAACACTTTACATTGGAAAAAGAAAATTGTGCATTTTAAAAGTTCATTTCTGTATTGTTATTGCTAGATAGAAAGTTGCCCTCCCTAGTGGCACTTTCTACTTGGGTTCATCATCACCTCACGAACACACACTCTGTCACATAATTCAAGTGAGCCTTAAAAACTACTTAACTCAACCAATCTTCTAACCCCACTTGGGGAACACAAAAGAATCTTTGTAGTTAGGTAGGATCGGGGGGATAGGCTTCCAATAACACCCCTCGGTTACTTACACTTCAGACATAGTTCTTGTCCAATTAGGGAACCAAAATCCCCTAGTACTTTTTGGCACGGTCACAACCAGTTTACCAGAGGGCCTCTCCCCTAGGAGGGTTGAAGTCGCGATACTGGTTCCAGAGGCCTGAGTGGAATACCGCACTCCATTCAGTAACCGAAGGGCTACCTTTCGCAGTTCTCGGGATATCCCTGTATAGGGGTATTGCGGTAAAAGGACCAAACGGTAGATTCACCTTTCTGGATGTGTCATGAACGGGGTATCTTAGTTGCCATTCTTCTAGGATTGACTACCGGGTGTCCCTCCCAGTAGGGGGACATCTTAGCCACTTGGCTTTCCTATTCATATTGTCTGACTTGGATTTCATCACCTTGCAGAGGATATGTCTAGTTGAGTCAGAATACTTTTTAGTTAGGTGTTTTCATGCTCCCTTACCTCCTTTTGGTCTAGTGAGTCCACCATTTTATATTTTTAGGAATCCTGCTGCTTGTTGGTATTCTGACCATTTCTGTTGACACTCCACCTATTGTAGCACAGCTGTTACAGTGGGTGTTTTGAGTTGGTTGTTGGCCTGAGTGCCTTTTTTTTTGAGCTCTCCTTTTGCACACTCGGTTGCATTAGGGTTTTTGAGCTATTTTTGACTCACCTCAACCCACAAAGATTCGACACCATCTGTCACCATTGAGTCCCCGAGACATTCTCGGCACCTCAGGGGCAAGCCCCCACAGCATGGTTCACTTGACACCACCCGTCATCGCCACAGATCATCATCACTTGATACCACTTATCACAGATCTAGAGCCTTGTCACTTGACTCCACTCGTCAACGGCATAGGACTCCGTCACCAGATATTGATGCCCCTTACTTTACCTCCGATTTTGAAGAAGAGTCTAAGCACCCCATTTACACTGCCCCTATTAGCCCCATGGCTGGCATGACTTCCACTCCTTTCGTTGTAGGGACCATTGGTGGCACGTCCACCACTACACCAGTTACCACACCTGCTCTGGGAATGCCCTCGATGGCGGCCACGTCCACCATCCCGGTCACCATTCCCATCCCCGCAGTTGGAATACCTATACCCACTCCATCAGTGGCTCACACTACCCATGGTGGTGCAGGACCATCCTATACCACCTTAGTTCCCCCACTTGGGGGCAACATCCCACACCTTGTCCCTCCACTTGGGGGCATTGGCCCCAACATGGTCCAACCCACTAATGTGTCACATCCTTCATCCAGTCTGCCATTCATGGCTAGCCTCAACCTACCTGACCTAGCCATACTGACCAACAACCCTATCCGGCACGACCCTGCATGGCCTCACATGCCCACCAAGCTCCCCTCTGACATCCCTAAGTTTGAGGGCAAGGCAGGTGAGGACCCACAAAACCATATCATGTCCTTCCATCTATGGTGTTCCTCCAACTCCATAGTGGATGACTCTATTCGCCTCCGTCTGTTACAACGCACCTTCACTGGCTCTGCAGCCAAGTGGTATATCGAGCAACCCCATGGGACCCATGCCACCTTTACTTCCCTTGCCTCGACCTTCCTGCAGTTCTTCAAATTACCTATCCGCTATGATGCGGGCGTTGAGATCCTCCTATCTTGCAGACAAAACACGGCTACCCACATCACAGACCAAATTCATGAGTGGCGTAGACGCCGTAGCTTATGCAAGATCAAATTAGACGACCGTATCTTCCTAGATTGGTTCCTCAAGTCCCTTCTTCTTGTCATTGCTAAGGATGTAGCTTCCGAAAGACGACAGTCTGAAGAAGAGGCCATCCTTACGGCACAGCAGTTCGACCTCATTTACGCCCAGTCGGGTTATCTCTATACCATTATACCTAACGCCCCTCGCAGCGAGTCCTCCCAGCACGATGCGTCGGGGTCATCCCACGCTGCAGACAGCATCATTGGCCATGTTTCCTCGCATCCCCAACCCTTTTCCATAGCACATCCTACCCCGGGCCTCGACCTTTCGCGGGCTACCTCACAGTCTGGGGCTGCCAACTCATATGCTCCTATGACACATCACCATCATTCCCATGGACCCACCTGTCCACTTCAGTGCTTCGGTCATGCACCCCCTGCTTACAACCCCCCGGTCGCACCTCAGCCCTATTACCACCATCCAGCTGCACCAGCTCCTGTGCCTTCTCAGGCCCAACCACTTATTACCACCAACAGGCTGCACCAGCTCCTGCTCCTTCCCAAGCCCAACCAGCTTATTACCCGCCATAGGCAGCTCCTGCAGCAAACCCACAACCTGCTCCGCAGACATATCAGCAACCTCCTCAAGGTGCCACCCCTGCGCAGCCTCCACCTACATACCATCCACCGCAGCCTGCTCCCGCACCTGCACAACCTCAAAACCCACCTGTTGCCCAAGGGCAAGTGTACGCCCAACAAAATCAGCAGCAAAACCAGAACAACCAACGCAACCAGGACCAACAAAATCGCGGCAAGGGCCGTAATCGTGGGAACAACCAACCTATAGACCAAGGTGGTCAACCGGCTAATCCCCCAGACAACAACAACGCGGCCCCCGCTAACCAAAACCCTGATCGCCCGCCCAAGCAGGCTAAAAACCCCAATTTGCGAACAAACCATCCTTGTTCTATTTGCGGGGTCTATGGCCACTACACACATGCTTGCCCACATTTGGACCGAGCTCGGAAACTTTGGGTTAATGATGCCCATCGCCAAGGACATGCAGCTCCTCAAGCGCAGCCCACCCCCACACAACCCCAGCAGCAACCTTTGGTTCTGCAAAACCCCTTACCAACCCAAGGCGTAGTGAATGCTCAGCCGTTGGCTTTCCCTCAGGTCAACGCGCCACCACAACAACAACAGATCACATACGCCGCCCCTGATCAACACATGTTTGACTCAGGTACCCACCACTTGTTGATGATGTCATCCGCTGATGTCAACCTCCAGACCTGTTGGAACCAATATGGCTCCACCTCTGAAGCCCCTCCTGTCGATAAAACCACTAACGCTCATCCCACTGATCAGGCGTTACGTATCCCTCCACCCCCAATAGATGGTGCTTCCAAAGCTCCTCGTTTCCCACTGCGCCGTATCAACAACAACCCCAATGCGCGCGCTGCGTCAAACTATAGCATTGTAGACGACTTAGCCCAATCTCCCGCAGCCATGTCTGCGTTAGAAGTCTTGAAGAACTTCCCTTCCCAGCGCAAGACTTTACTCTCATCCATTGGGGCTATTGACCCAAATGATTCGAATTTGATGGCATTTGATTTGGACCAGTCCGAACCACGTCTGCCTTCCACCTTAGCATTCCAAGTTTCTGTTTTCGTTCGGAATCTTGTCATCCATCGGTGCATCATCGATGAAGGTGCCTCCACATGCATTATGTCTACATTCGTATGGCAGAAGTTGGGATCCCCTACCCTCCAGCAGTCCACCACTGCGTTACGCACCTACGACGGTCATTCGGCTCAGCCCCAAGGTATCCTAGCCAATGTCCCTATCCAGTTAGGTGGTAAAACCGTCCTCATCAATATCGAGGTCATCAACGCCCAGCTTGATTACAACCTCTTACTCGATCATAGCTACATGTATGCTATGCAGGCGGTCGCTTCCTCTGTCTTTTGTACCATGATGTTCCCCCATGATGGACGCATGGTTAAGATCGACCAACTTACTTACTATGATCCAAATGCCCCCGCTACACCCGAAAATGTTCTCCCCATGGTTGAACAACCGGTCAGTGGTGCCGCTACCTCATTTGTTTCCTCCTTGGGACCCATAGTTTACTCATACCCGCCGATGACATCCACCTTCCAATCCATTCCTCCCCCGTCATCTACGCCCGAAGTGTTTGACTTATGTACCCTGTCCCACGATAACCAAACACCTAACAATCAACCACCCTTGTTTCCTAAACCACCACTGGTACCTAGCCATATTGGTGTTACACCTATCCATACAATCCCCTTCCTAGTCCCTCCATCGGGAGTAGTAAGCGCCCTGGTCATGGCTACCCTTAGCCTCCTTGGGCTAACCTTGGGATTACCCGTATGGTATCTTTCACCTCCCGTTCCCGCGTCGACACCAAGCGTCGTCCTCCAACCGGTGCAACCCATGGCTACTACCACTCAACCACCCCCCGGTGTCTCTACCCCTTCATCCTCCACGACTCCTCCTCCTCCTCCCAAACCCACTGGGGGCAGAGGACCCCAACCTTACACTGTTGTACCACCTCCCAAGACAGTCAAAAACCCCCCGGTGTTTCGTGCTCTTCCCAAATGCTCGTTGTGCGATGAGTTAGGCCATGCGACTCATCAATGTCCATAGTTACCGGCATTACAGGAACACATGCAGATGCTTGTCGATGACCCCAGTATCCCGGTTGTCAAACTAGATCCAACCCCTAAGCCTCGCGACAAATCCCTGTGCACTAACCACCCTTGTGCCATATGCGGTATTTACGGGCATTACTCACATCACTGTCCCGATCTCCCCGATTATAGAGCAACTCTCTATGAGATGAACAATCTGGATCTTGAGACGGCACCAACCACCATTGAAGAGATTCACCCCCCGATCTCACCCCCATCAGGGGAGGTCAACACCATTTACATGATTTCTTCAACTACCATTCCCTCATCAACCGATTTGACGACCCAAACTTTCCGTACTGACGAGGATATTCTTGAGGCACTCACTGCCCCGGAGTATCCCTGGGATGACATGCACCATCGTTCGTATTTCCTCCCAGAAGTATCTTCCTCTAGCACCGCTACCCAATTTGTGGTTGAGTCCAAAGATTTCCTTCCCACTAAAGTCAACTGGTTTAAGGATCCTATTCCTACTCCTGATGCCTTTGAGGAAGGTAACATGGCCAACATTTCTCCTGTTATCCACATAGATATCTCTGCCCCCGGAGGTGCCCCTGAACTCATCACTTTAGGAGCCTCCTGCAGTGAGCATGAGATTGAGGTGTACAAAAAAATCTTCCAAGAATTCCGTGATGTCTTTGCCTGGTCCTATACCGAAGTGCCCGGTCTTGACCCCGCCATCATAGAGCACCACCTTGACACCTCTGAGTCAAGGGGCATAATAGATTCCCTCGACCCTGGGACAGGGGGCATGATCAATCATTTTAAACCTTCCCCATCACATCTATCTCAGCACGTCAATGAACCCATTATTCAAACCCACACATATGTGATCCATAATCACAAACCCCATGCACATAGCATGGGGGCAAGTCATTAACCTTGCTCACTTTTTCACACTTGTGATCTCAACCATTTTTGAGGTCACATATCACTTGTATATTTGATTTTATATACCTAGTTATTTCCTTTGACCCTTCCGGAGTCCTTATGACCTCCGTTTTTTGCACCATTTGCACCGCCGGATTCATATTTCCGCGCTCGTGATGATGCTTGAGATCATTTCTCGCTCTCACCAGGACCAATATCAACATTGTGTCCCAACACCTTATTGCCCCGATTTGCGTGCCACATTGGTCGTAGCCCGTTTTTGATATATTTTATATCATCGGATTCATTTTTTCGAGCCGGTGATGATGCTTGAGATCATTTCTCACTCTCACCCCCAGATTTTTTGGGTCTTTTTTCCAACACGCCCCCCACCTCGGTTTGCGTGCCACATTGGCCGTTCTCCATTTTTGACACATTTTATGTCGCCGGATTCATTTTTTCGAGCTCGTGATGATGCTTGAGATCATTTATTGCTCTCACTTGGTACAATTTCAACATTATGTCTCGACACCTTGTTGCCTCGGTTTGCGTGCCACATCGGCCGTCATCGGATTGTTCCACACTTTTACATGAGCCATTCACTCCTGTCATACTGCAAATGTTTCATTATTTTTCCACCATTCCATTCACCCCGCAAGGAGGCCCACCAGTGTTCCCCCCCACCCCTGTTCTTGGTCATCATACATGTTCCTTGATTGAACACTTCCTCCTTGCCTGGCCATTCCTTTTGTTCGGTATAATTTTATCCCTTTTTCAGGCCGGACAAGTCCTTTACGAAAAAGGCACATAGGGAGTTTCTGTTAAGCTCTTTTCCGACTCCTAAAACAATGAAAAGATCGCCGAGCAATCTTGCTTCCTTTCATGCTCGTTAAAGTACCTGAAAGGGCGTCTATCTGGTATAAGTTTACCCCTTTTCCGGACCTGGTAGACTAATTACGAAAAAGGAATACTCTAGTCACACCGGCTAGAAGAGTTCTTCATTGCATCCTTTTATGCTTCTTTGGGCCTTGGAGACTAACACACGAAAAAGCAACCCCCTGGAGTCTTCTTATCGCTTTCAGACTCTCTAAAATTGAAAGCAACCACGAGCACAAACTGTCCTGGGCTCGTAAAATCCACACGACAGTACCATTCCATTACTTCAGAGTCTTCTTATCGCTTTCAGACTCACTAAAATTGAAAGCAACCATGAGCATGAGCTGTCCTGGGCTCGTAAAATCCACACGACAATACCATTCCATCATTTTAGAGTCTTCTTATTGCTTTCAGACTCCTTAAAATTGAAAGCCATCACGAGCATGAACTGTCCTGGGCTCGTATAAATCCACACGACAGTACCATTTTATGCACACTTCTTCTAGTTCCCTAACCCATGAAGAAGTCCCCCCCCGTGCCTCCTGGTACTATGATCAATCATCTCGGCAGCACCCCCAATCAGGTCGCCTTTGTTCAGAGTATTCTACAGTCTCCTACCATTTTACCCCAGCTTGAGTCTCCCTCAGCCCAGTCCCCTTCCCAGATCCAATACAGCTATGATCCCTTTCCCATCAGTCAGTTTCATATGCTGCTTGATCATCCCCGTTATCATACTCTGAACAAAGGAAGTTTGAGTCCACCCACTCTACTTGCCCAGTTGTCCCCCCAGTTTGTCAGTCTTGCCATTAGTACTATCACATTGCAGTTCTCCACCTCGCACTCCTGTCAAGGAAACATCATTTCCTTGATAGTTGCAGGTCTCCCTTTGTCGACGACAGCCCCTCTATTCTAGAGGATAGACCCAGAGGCCCCTGTGCCTTGGACCCATCACCATTTGTGGTGAGTGCCTACGGACCATTTTGGGAGGAGTCATCATTGCCTCTCCGAATGGTTGTTTCTCACATGCTTGACTTCAGCACCTTGATCACATCGTTGAGAATCGCGTAGGATTTACATACCTACCATTATTTGTCAAAGACCCCGGATTTCCCCCGACTCTAGCACATTGGTGAGTCACTCCGGAACACCCAGTTGTATGTTCCCATGGATGTCCGGGCTGCGTTAGCGATTTTATTCGGAAGCCAGCCATTTATATGCTTCCTCGAGTACCCAGTTCAATCCCAGATCAGTTCTAGTTCAGTGTACCATTGCGAGTGTACCCCTTGTCACTCTGATCCAGCAGCTCATCAGTTCCTTTGGTACCACATTCAGTAGCACTGTCGTCATTCCAGTGTATCAGTTCCTCAGCTCAGACATAGTCAGCCTAGCAGTATGTTCCAGATTTGTGTCCCCTCTGGACTCTTATGATGTACATAGTGGTTCTCTATGTATCTTACAGGTCCCTCTTTTCGGGCCTCACAGTTCTTTTTATGTATCTTGATACGAGCATGGGTATGCCCGCCTCGTCCATATATTGAGATTCTTCTTCATTCAATATTTGAGGTTATGTATATTTCAGGTCCCCATATTTTGGACCCCATTGTTATTATATCTAGATATGAGCATGGGAATTCCCGCCTCGTCCATATGATCAAATGATTCCTCATCCATTATTGAGGTTATGTACTTTTAGTTCTTGCAGTTTGTTCGGGATCGTTGTTCCGGGCTTCAGTTTTTTTCTTCTCTTCTCCACACCCCAGGAAAACCATACATGACTTATGATGTCCATCGGCCATACGATGAGCTCCTGCCCTCACACATCAGGGGGCAATTTGTTAACACCCAAAAAGTGTTCACTACCTCATCTACCCCATTACATGACTCATTTGTCCATTTTCCTACCATATTTCCCTTAAAAACCCTAAAAATCCCACTAAAAAGCCTCCAAAAGGCCTAAAATGCCTCCAAAAGGCCACAAAACCATCAAAAAAACCTCAAAAAGGCTAAAAAACCCCCTTTTTCCTCCAAAAATATCCAAAATTCCTCTAAAATAGCAAAATCCCTTTAAAAAGGGAATAAAAAATACAAAATAATGAGGAAAAAGAGGAAAAAACCCTATACAGCTTCCCTAAACCATATGGTTCCCAAAACCATGGGCCAGCACTCCACCACCAAAAAACTATAAATAGGCGATGGAGACCCCTCATTTCATATCCACCATCAAGTATACCCTTACTCTGCCAAAATCTCTCTCGAAACCCTAGCTTATCCTTGAGCTACTTTCACCTTGAGAGCCCCTTTTGGCCCATTCCCACCATTGGAAAAAGAGAAGGAGCACATTGGAGCTTGGAGCAACCCTCTTGGACATTGCAAGAGCTTCACCAACCTTCACATTGGAGGTAAAATTAATACAAAAACCATTATTTACATTTTGTTGTTTATGTTTCATGCACATGTTTTAGAGTAGTTTACATTTCTGTTTTAGCATTTTAATTTACATTTACTGAACTGCTACTAAGGAGTCCATTCTCCTTAGTAGGTGCTCATTTGCACAAGATAGGGGTAAAACCCTAGCTACAGGAGGTATGATCCAAACCCCTGCACCTACACCATTCTTACTCAGTGATTCATCAAAGTACATCTTCCATAGCCCTTCCTCATTTTTCTGCCTCTCTGAGGCCTCGTACCTTGCCGCAAAATCCTTGTCTTCCTCAACTTTGTGGAAAATGGGGCTATAGGGTCAGTATGTGGACCATCATTGAATAAAATAAAGGAACCTATGTCTGTGTCTACAACATATATGGAGTTATTTTCAGGTTTGTTGTCACTGCTGACCACATAGGCCATTCTTTTCTCTCTATATAGCTTTCTATTGCTTCCAAAAAGTGGTATAGTGGCATAAGATAAGTCCATCTACATGGTTCCCTTCAACTTTTTTACCTGGGGCATTGGCAATAACATCCCAAACTTAGCAGGCACCTCAGCCACTATTACGTCCATCATAATGCTCTTAACTGGAATTTGGGCAAGGGTCACTACTACATCTTTAATCAAACCCAAACATGGTACCTTTCTAGAATCAAAAGAATATAGGTCTTTGCAGGGTCTAGTGACTTCTAACCCCAATTGATCCACCACTGATTTTGGAATTAAGCTGTGTGAAGCCCCAAAATTTATTAGGGCGTTGTGTAATAATTTACCATGGATATTCAAACTCAAATAAAAGGGAGGGACTTCTTCATCATCCGGTTCTTCCATCTTGGAACAAAAAATTATAGTGGGGGCATCATTTGTTACTTCCAATATGTCCTGCGTACCATTTGCCTATCCTTTTACCATGCTAGTTATCTCTTCCCTATATTCATTGTTTCTTAACAGCTCATTTCAGTGGATAGAGATCTTCACCTTGGATAGTTCAGCCTTCAAAATGAATGTTGAAGCTATCCTCACTACTTCAACGACTTCTGGTTGCCTAACTAATTTAGAATGCTGCCCCTTATCTTTTGAGGTTTTCTGTGCAGCAACCTCTAGCTGTTTTTCTTTTAGCTTCTCCATATTCTGCTAAGTTTTGGAGAGATGAATATGGGAAGACTTCCCTTCACTTATTGGCATCTCCCTGCTTCTTAAGTTCATCTTTATTTGGATGTCATCTACAACATTCATATAACCCATTTGGTACTGCTCAGAATCAAATTTAGCAGCTTTGCTAGCATTCCCCATGGTGAAAAAGTCACATTCCCTTTGGGTTAAATGTATTTCATGGTCTAGGGTGTCAAAGAGGTTGATCTGGTCTCCAACAGGGTCTTCAGGTCCTTCTTCATCCACCAAATTTTCAGGGAAGGGAGGCCTTATCTAGTGGTCTTCTTGATTTCTTGGATTTCTTTGAGGGGGTGGCCTTCTAAAATTGGGATTTCTTATTTGATTTCCAGGCTGCTCTCTAGCAGGAGGTTTATTTTCCATGGCTAACCTATCCATTAGCTTTTCCATGGTTTTTCATCATAGTATCAAACTTAGCGTCAGTAGAAGAGGAGGAGGTAGAGGCTTGGGTTTCTTGCTTCTTTTTATCTGCTTTTGTTTTTCCCTTTATTTTCCCTGAAGCCATCATGTTGGCTTCCACCTCCATGGCATCCTTTAGCATAGTGGGAAGGGTGGCGTATTTTCTCTCTCTTAATGTACATGAGAAATCTCCATCAAAGGCATCTGCGTAATGGAGCTTTGCAGCACCTACTGAGGGTCTTAGGTCATCTGGAATAGAATTATAGGCCCTCATAAACCTAGCAGAAAACCCATGAACAGATTCAAAACCTCCTTTCTTCAGATGGTTGTACTGGGACAAGACTAGGGCAGGACTCCCTATCGTTTCCCACCTTTCTAAGAACAATGTCTTAAAGGCTACAAAATCATTGATGGAAGCATTCAACAACTATCTGAACCATTTCTTGGGCTCTCCAAATAAAATCTTAGCAAACAACCTCATCTTATTATCATCATGATCTACTTCCTCCAAATCAATAAAATCCTCAAATCTGTCTACATGCTGTCTAGCAGAAAAACCTCCCTCTCCATCATAAGAGATGATTCTCTGGGCGTAGTTCTGAGGGAGATCGTGCAAAATAGCTAGTAGGGCCAATGGTGCAAATCTAGCAACCATGGGTCTAGGTGGATTTTGAGCTTGGGGATGGATATTCTGGGCATGATTACTTGCAGAGATTGTGGTATGAGGTTGAGGGATCTGAAAACTAGGTCTAGCTCTTTCGGCTTTGATAATATTCTGCAACTTAAGCCAAACAGGATCTAACAAGTAGGACTCGAGTGCATTCAGACATTCTTCACCTAGGTTTAGATAAGACTCAGACCTTGATCTTGGCAAAGGCTTACCAATATCTATCTCTATAAACAATTCTTGAAAAACAGGTATCTCTTCTTTAAACCCAATTCTTTTAATGCTAGAAGTACTAGCTTTATCCCTTCCAGTCTTATGTCTAAGTAATATTTATGGATTTTCTACACTTACCAGAATTTCGGAAATAGGATTACCTCTCGTATGGATCTTTCTTGAGGCCATGATGCCTTTTTTGAGATTTCTTCAGAAATGAAATTGGCTCATCGATCTTCCCAGTGGAGTCTTTCTTGAATGTGGATCTTTACGAGTGGATTTTCCAGGGCAAAAATGCACAACCCTCTAAAAATTTGGAAATCTCTATTTTTTCGGAGGGATCTCTCTTTTCTTTGAATCTTCGGAATCCTTTCTCATTCTTCCAGGGATAATAAAACAATCACACTCCCCAGCAATGGCGCCAATTTGTTAACACCCAAATTAACCCCCAAGCTTGTGAAAGAAGGCAATTCGGGGTAACCACTAACCAATCTTTAGCTTGTGCTTCTAACTCAACACAAACAGAGAGGGCTCTCTCTATAAACTCATGAAAAACTGGAATAATCAAAGGTGTCAACAATGAAAACGTACACCAGCATTCATCATTCAAGATATTCAATTACAACATACAGGAGATCAGATTTCTGCTGGAACAAAATGGTTTAAACATCGTTTGGATGAAGCATATGAATCTCTATTTGGGCAATGGAGTCACATTAAACAAACCTGAAAAATTATTCACAAAGATTCTGTGAATGCATTCACACAGGGGCGAGGTAGTAAGCAGCTAGTAGTCAACAAGATTTTAATTGGTGAAACAAAAGAGAAAAGAACAATCCATTGATGTAAGGCATACGATGATGAATCCTACACCAACTTTAGCAGAGAATAATGGTGAAATACTTGGAATGAGATTAAGCAGAGCATAATTTCTATGAATTCCACTTAACTACTACACTGCACCAAGTATGAAGAAATATTACAGTCATGGAATAACGATGAAAGAAACACAATTAACATAAGAAAACGAAAGACAGACTACCATACAAATTAAACAAGAATCCCTGAAAAAATGCAGGCTCGGCTCTGCAAACTTTATTAAACAGCTCAAAATGTCTTACAGACTGATTCTCAAAATTCCAAAAGTTTTCAAATAAGATTTTCAACCCTTCTGTCTTCAATTACAATGAATTTATAGATGCCCCTCAAGCCCTAGGCTCGGCTTTCTTCTGAACATAATACAGTTGCAATTTACTGGACACCCAATTGACAACTAATCAAGGCGTATTCACCATTACAAATTCAAATCAGACATAGGCGGTATAGGCCTAACCACTTTTTTACATTCACTGGCATATTTTACTATATGACCAACTACTTTAACAAAAACAAAACAGAAAGCTAACAACTTCAACTTGCTGCATCCATTCATGTTGATTACTTAGCTGATACCTTTGAGCTCTTAACCTGAACATCGGAAATATCTAAGACTAAACTGCTGCCTACCGGGTGTGTTTTTACCCCTAGTGATAGCACACTGTAGAAGTGAACAATTACAAATAACAGACCTGCCATGACCATGCCAAATTTCCAAAAATGGGCTTGCAGACCATCTAAGTATTTTCAAAATTGGAGAAAGGGAGTATACTTATGTAGCCAAAACTGACTTGCTGGGTGCTAAGATGCAGATAATGTAAGAACGCCGTCACCTTAGTCCTGGGTTTTCACCTAATCATACCAATCGAGAAAATCATCTATGTTGAAGGAAGCCTTGGTTTGGGTTTCTTTCGGTGGGGGAGCAGGGGGCATCTCTTCAGTGGGGAGTATTAAGTCCTTGACAATGTCCTCATCCTGGGGGATTTTCTACTCGTCCTCTTCATGGGCTTCTTCACATCCTTTCTGCTGTTGAAAACTCCAACACCCCTGTCACTTCTTGGGATCTTTTGGTTTATGGACAGAACCGTCCTCCACATGGTCGAAAACCACAGGAGGTAGAGGTGTATGCTCCTCCTCCATTTCAGACAACACATGCTCTAGTACAACCACTATTTCGGCTCCCTGATCTCTCTCCATGTTTATGATATTAATAGCAAAATATCTGAATTGATGAACTCTCCACCTTTTCAGAATTGGACGTAAGTTGCGAGTCCAGGGAATTAGGCTTCTAACGACTGATAACGACGATGTCCCCATGCGAATCATTCTGCTATGATTCTCTAACTTAGACCTTCCAAATGATTTATTATGATGACTTAAGATAGGACTGACGCAAGACACGTTTGACCGTGATTTTTAGATCATACAGAAAGACATTTGATGGCATTGAGGTGGCTCATCCCATGTGGACATCATTCATTTACAGCGAAGATGCCTTTCTCCTATGGAAACTCGTGATTGGATCATGACCGTAGATTTCATCCTCCGTGTCTTTCAATTTTCTGACACACAGCTCCAATCTTGAGCGTTGGATGATGCGCCATTACCGATCGCGGCGATTTTGGGCGTGCTTAACATGTGGATGATTAAAATCACCACCATTTTTCTAGATTGTTGATCTATCTCCATTAGATCTACACCATTGCAAAGAGTGCGATGCTTAATCCACTTGCAGTGCTTTGGAACGCAACCCTTTTCTGCGCACGTTAGATTAGCGCCATCCCCTTTTTACTGTAGATCTTCATTTCCGTCAACCTACACCATTGATTTCTTTAGGAATTTTCCTATTGGTTAACACTTCCTCCGCGCTTGTAACATTTCCACCTAATCTTTGCGCAAAAAAGCTCAGTTCCGCATATCTTCGGGGCAATCCAATTTGTGTCGTCCCTACATACTTCTATCTACTGCTGGCATATTTCCCTTCTATTAGTCCCCCGATCACCATAGAAACCTGTATCTTTGAATATTCTTTCTCTCTTTACCAAATCCATCATATTTAGCTTTGATCATTTACCTTGGGGGTGCAACCTGGGATTTTTGGATTCCTTTGAGGAATTATTTCGATCCTGCAATTCTTTTCCTTCATAAAAAACCCTCTTCAAAGCTTAGCACATTTCGAGTGCTAACACCCTCATCGAATCTCTTGTTTGCATATAATAGAACCATAAGGTAAATTTTCTCGTCAGAAAAAGTGTGAGCCTATGCTCGAATTCGATGGCTTATAAAAGATGCCTAGGTCTTTTAGTGGTCAGTTTTGAATAAATGAGCCTCAAGCTCCAGTTCCACATTCCAGGGAAATTTGACCACAAATCAAGGGAGTTGTCCCATAACAACAACTAGTTACTAAGTTCCTGATGCTGCCACTTGTCCATTGCCTTCTACCCCAGATTCCATTCCACCTAGCGGGTCAGTAAACACTCTTTCAACAGTCTATTTGGGTGAGTGTCTCCTATTTTATTTTATTAAATAATAAAATTATGCAATTACAGTCATCCTTGGCCACTTGGCCAAATATAAAACTTTACAATAAAAGTTAAGAGAATGTTTTTCCCAAGCATAAAATGTTTCAAGTAATGGGTATGTTACAAACACCCCTACTTAAGCTCAACATCGTCCTCGATGTTGCTTATTCTTCCTCAGCGCCTTCCTAGTACAAAATTGGATATGCTTCCCGCATATTAATTTCCAATTCCTAGGTAGCTTCATCAGGGATAAGGTGCTTCCATTGCACCTTTACTTTCCCTATGGTACGATTCTGGAGCATAATTTCCCTCTTGTTGATGATACAGTCCGGTTCCACCCAAAAATCTCCTTTGGGCTCCACCTGTATGTCATTCCAATTCAGCACATGAGTAGCATCATGCACATGCATCTTTTTAAAACAGAAATGTGAAAAACATTATGTATTCTTAAGTTAGATGGTAGAGCCAACTGATATGCAACTGGTCCAATCCTTGATAAGACTTTGAATGGTCCATAGTACCTTGGTTCTAGTTTAGCACAACTCCCAATCTTAAAAGAACTTTTCTTGGGTTTAAGCTTTACAAAGACATGATCTCCAACCTGAAATTATCTTCAATTTGTTTCAGATCTGCATACCTTTTTTGTTTATCTTGTGCAATTTTTAAATTACCAGCTTCTACCTGTTTCACAGTTAGTTCCATCTCTCTTAACAATTATGGTCCTAAAATTAGTTTGTCAATAGGAATATCCCAAGAAATAGGAGTACTTCACTTTCTTCCATATAAACTTTCAAATGGACTAAGTCTACCAAAAGCTTGATAATGGTTATTCACTAGTACAAAATGAGAAATTAATGACTAAAATTCGACTATAAACGACTATTTTTGAGTTGGTGACTAATAGTATCTGATTTCCACTTGTTAGCACCTGGTTAGCTTGTACCTGTTTCACAGTTAGTTCCATCTCTCTTAACAATTCTGGTCCTAACATTAGTCTATCAACAGGAATATCCCAAGAAATAGGAGTATTGCACTTTCTTCCATATAAAATTTCAAACGGACTAAGTCTACCAGAAGCTTGATAATGGTTATTCATTAGTACAAAATGAGAAATTAATGACTAAACAAATGACTAAAATTCGACTATAAACGACTATTTTTGAGTTGGTGACTAATAGTATCTGATTTCCACTTGTTAGCACATGATTTTCATAGTATAGACAGGGAGATGAAAGAAATGGATATATCAAAAATTTCTTGATGAAAGCTAGAGTGACCTTTGCTTTCTAGGACCAGGTGCTAAAAGTATGAGAAACATGGATGTGGGGGTGTTTAATATGCAAGGTAGGGAAAATAATGGGGAAGAAAACATTAAAATGTTACCAAAATGGCCCAAAAAGATCCTAAGTCTATAGTCCGAAGGAAATAATGGAAAGGGTAACCACCGCACTGGTTTCCATCGTTGGATGGGCGCTAGAGGGAGATCAACGGTCCTCGTTGATGGTCGCATGGACAAGGCGCGCGGGGAATAGTCATAAGGGAGGTTGCGATGGGAAATGCCACCGGACAGATGGTAGCCGGAGGAAGTGTCGCGAGGATGATAGGCAGTAAGCAATACCATTTCAATAGCATGCGATACCACCAAAGCATAAAGGTAGATCTATGGCCATGTGGATGGCCCGAGGGGGCCGAGGAATATCCTACGGTCGGGGATAAGGGTCCCATAGTGGTAAGTTCAATGTGACAAAATAAGCGGTGTAGATGGTCTTGGGAGGATCGACGGTCCCTGATGATCGTCGCATCATAAAGGTGCACGCCAGATACACAGGAAGGTGGTTGCGATGGGAAAACCCATTTGCCAGATGTCACTGGTAAGCTCCTAATGTGGATGCCTAATGAGGCATCCATACCAAGAGCCTACTTTAAATGTCAACCCGGGGAACGTACAAACTTCAGAGATGCATGCACTATCTGTGCTCTTATAGCATAATCTCTTGTCACAGTTGGATGTCGGTATCGATGTTCTAAAGATTGTCTACTAAATGTGAAAACTAGCTATGCTATGGAATTAAATACTGGAAAGCAATAAATCTAATTAAAAGAATTAAAGTGTTGAAAGCAGTAAATATGTTCTGAGAAATAAAGTAGGGAATTTATTCTAAATAATTAAAATGTTGAAGTAATTAGATGCTAATCTGTTCTAAGAAATGAAGATACAAAAACAGTAAATCTATTTGAAATAATTAAAATGCTGAAATAACTAAATGCTGAGAATGAAAATACCATAACAGAGCTATTCTACTATTGGGGAAACGAAGTCTGTAACTACTATCTGCGCACAAAATTGGATTCTTGATCTAACTTATTTTACCAATCTAAAATTGAAATATGATCATTCTATGCTTACCCATCTATTACTAAGAAGTTAAAAGAAACTAATCACGATGAGAAACTGCAGTGAACTCCAGATCTAAACCATGACATTGAAAGCAAAGCTATTACACATGTAATCGTTGATAAAAATATGCGTTGCAAGAAAGAACCTACAGGACTACTGAAATCATTTTACTGTACTACAGAATGCATTCTAAACTACTACAGAAATAATGAATCATTCAACGCTACCATATATCATAGAATTGTTCATCATTGTAAAACGCATACTTGGAAAAACACCTGCAAATAGGAATCTGCTGACCTACGTGTTGGAAGAGCCCTCCCCAACCCGTACTCAAGAGATAATAAAAACTCAAAAACGCTTGCTGGAATTAATCATCAATCTTTCATTAATATATAAAATCCATGTCAAAATAGAAGTCTGTATTTCCCAGTATCTCAATAGTGCAGAAAACGTTAAAAATAATGTCTTTCCCAAAAATAACAACAGGGGCCTCTCGCTACCCGAGAGGTCCATATTTATACGATTTAACTTGATCCTAACTGATTGTAAAAATGTAGATTCATCTTGAAAGTGGGAGTGCGTCCTCTATAAATCAGGAAACAGGGCGCCGAGCTTGGTGATCCCTTAGTCTTCTACACGTCCATCTTTTAATGACCCTAAACTTGCTCAATCACGATTGGTTTCCATATAATCAGTTTATTTGATATGCATTCTAACATACAAGATTAATCATTAAAAACAATTTCATTAAATCATTAAAGTAAAACACTTTTCCCACAATTGAGTGCATTTCATTACCATTGAGCTGGACTGTGGAAAAAGGGTTATCAAATACCTGAAAAATGGACCCATCATTCTCTCCCCTACTTGAAGGATTCACCCATCCTTGGGTGACTTATTCCATTCATTGATGACCTCCCTGATATCCCATGCTGCCCCTGCCTGTCTGAGATACCCAAAATTCTTATCCTCCCTGGCCCATGCTTTCCTCTCCTCCTCTTCATTAATCTATCTTTGAGGACTGGGGAAAGAAAAAATGGGGGATTCAGTCTCATCCCAATCCACCTTAGTTGGTTTCTTGCCAGGGATTCTTTGTAGAGTATGGTTTTGAAGAGAGCATCCTTAATCCTAAGGGGAGAGTGGAGTTCTCTTCATTTTAGATCATTTTCCACCCTGCTCCACCTTTCCCTGATGGACTCAATAACTTCCTTTTGTGTGTTGCGGAGTGTAATGTCGAAATGACTCACTGCCTCCTATTGTTTTGCGAGGAGAATGGATATCAGTTCCTTGTCCTGAGTGAGGATCCTGTGATTATAGATTATTCCCTCAGGGTGAGTTGGCTCAGGTCTAATCATTAATGGATTTTTTCATTTGGATGCAACATAGAGATGATAGTCCTAGGCTCGCTCAATTTTGTGGTTCATCCATGAACACAATGCCCTTAACTGGAAATCACCCACATATGGGTTTGGTGACTAGTTGGTCCAGCCAGAAACTATGAAATTATGCAAGAACTCACTCAATCGATCTTTCTCCAGCTCTATGGAGTTCAATGATGCATCAATAAATTCTTTAGGAGTGCTTACCACTATAGGGAGATCTTTCTTCAACCTATGGAGCTAGAATTCACCCCATTTCTCTTGTAAATAAACTGCATAGATCGTCGATGGTGGTCTGAGGTCACGCAGTCTCTCATATATGCCGATAGTAGTGGCAAAAACATCCTTAATTTTGATAATTTCCTAGTCCTTCCTTGCTAATTCACTCTGTGCTTCGGCCCACTTCTCTTGCAGTGCTAAATTCTTCTTCTCAGCCAGTCGTAGCTCTTTTGCATGGTGCATCTTTAGGATTTTTGTTTTCTCGGCTAAGAATGGGGGAGGTGTGGCCTGGATTCCTGGCTGAATTCTTAATGTTGCCAACTCATTTCTAAGCCTTTCCAATTCTGCTCGTGCTTCAGCGAGCTGGGAAACGACCTCCAGGTCTTCATTACGTTCTGGACGGTTTTCCTGAAAGTTGCCTTGCTCCTGTAAGCTCTGCCCTTCTTCTTTATCCATCTCTTCTTCTGTATCTTGTTTTTCCTCTTCATTCCTTTCCTCTTCTTCATCCTCTTCTTCATCCTCTTCTTCTTTTTCTTCTTCGTCCTCTTCTTCATCTGTAGTGGGATCCTTTTGATCTATAAAAGGATCAATGTCATCATCAGACACATTGGTAATCAGAGGGTTGGGTTCCATTTCTTTCTCCTTGGAGACTCAGATTTTAGATACCTGTGTGAATCTCTTGCTGCGCCTCTTCAACCCCTGACTACTGGTAGGAATATCTGGGTCTGATTTGGGTGAGTCCTCTTTGGAGTGTTTTATTTTGACCAAGGTGTCGGCCACACTGTCCAAGTCAATTTTTCTTTTTTCCCCTGATACAGAGGTGGTCTTACTTTTCGATTTGGGTGGCAAGGGCGTGGTCCTCATTCTCTGAACGTCCTCAGCAGACACCACGATGAACTCCTCCCAGGAGAGCTCTAGAATCTGAGCTTTTAACTCCTCACCAACTATTAGTTTGATTAGCCCATGATGGGCCAAAGCATCGTCTTTTCCCTTAGCCACCTTCCTGTTAATCTCTGCTAGGGATTGGAGCAAGTAAAATGGAATGCTAATATTGTTGTTTGATGAAATGTGACTTCTGTGCCTGAGAAGCTCTAAAATACGAAAATGGAAAATGGGAACATAGCTTAATCTTCTAGTGCATGTAATATACCTCAGGACAATTGCAGCCATTTCATCCCATGGTGCTGGCATGGAGGGTCTCTTGACTCCATTTTTGTCTTCATCATAAGCTTCTCCACACTCAAAGAATGCTGCTTTTGCTGTGTGGTTTGCCTCCCGGTCGTTGCTGCTCCAATGCAGGCCCATTGGAAGACCAGTGTGTTTGGTTATCATGTCCTCATCCACTTTTATGCGTAACCCCTTCACCCGGGTGACGTACTGTTCATCCTTTATATGCTTGAAGTTTCTTGCGAACTCCTGGGATACCCCTATATGGTATCCTCTCAGTCCAAGGATAAATTGTCATCCAGCCTGAGTTGCAAATGATCTACAGGACTCTCGGGCTTTGATAAATGGCACTGTGATCTTCCGGTTCACTCTTTTTAAAACCCTTCGTCATTTTTCAAATCTTCTTTATAACCAGACAAACCAGGGCTTTGGAATGCAGTTTTATACTTTTAACTTGGTCGGGCTTTGCCTACAGGCTCAAGGAATACAATGGTGGCTACTTCTTGGGAATTCCGGGTGGTTACTTATATGCAAAATCGTGGAATATGTTGCACCCTAATTCACTGCCTTTCTGTACCTATTCTTTTCATCATACCTGTACTTGCCACTTCTAATCCCCTATCTTTCATGATCGATCTCTGCCTTCTTATGATTGACCTCTGTACTTCATGTGGTGAAGGTTGCGATCATGATTTGCTGAGGGTGACAGGACTTTGGTAGCAATCATGAGTTATGAAGGTCATTCCACCATGCCTCCGATTTGAAATTGAAGTTGTCCTCAGTTGACTAGAAATGACTGTATTGTGGGAAAGTGCTTTACCGTAAAAATCAAATAAAATCATTTTAGAGATTACCTTGGTATGTATGTGTACCTGCATTGATGATCTGGTCCATTTTTCATGCACGGTGGATTCTGTAGTATATCTTGGCATTGTCTGTAGTTGATTGCTGCATGTTAGTAGTTACGTGCGTAGGGTGCTTTTTCCGTTTTACGCGTTTTGTATTTGCTGAGTATGTGCTTTTGAAAATTGTGCCAGTTGTTGATACGACTCAGGCTATTGTTCTTTATATTTGGATGATTGCATGGTTGGATGTGATTGGCTCTCTTGAATAAATTGCAGGCTCGCTTGAATATGTTTGAAAAAGGTTGGCATGGTGTCTCTTGAACAATTCTGTAGTGGATGAAGATAGACTTCTACATGTAGACGTGGCTGGCTCGCTTGAATTGATATCAAGCTCACTTGAATAAATGGCAGCCTCGCTTGAATTATTGGCAGCCTCACTTGATATATGTTGTAGGCTCGGTTGAATTGATGGCAGCCCCTCTTGAATTATTGTGCAGGCTCGCTTGAATAGGTTGATGCCCTGTACTTCCTGTTATCTTTTTCTTTGTTTTTTCTCTTTTTTTTTTAATATAGCTTTTTCTTTCTTTTTTGTTTTTATTTTTTTCATGATATGTGTTGAAGTTTACTGATTTGCAGCATGCTCTATCAACATCAATTGTTGCTGGTAGAGTACTTGTGTAAATTCTTCTTTGGACTTTGGTTGTTTGTAGAGTTTTAGGCGATGCCCATTCACTATCATGGGGTACTCATCATCATCAATTGTAATAATTCTCATAGCCCCATTGTCATAAATTTTATGTATATTGTAAGGTCCAAGCCACCTAGTGGTTAGCTTTCCTTTGAATGTGTGAAATCTGGAGTTGTAGAGTAGTGCCCAATCACCCTCTTTGAATTTCTTATCCTTCAAATGTTGGTCATGCCATTTCTTTCTTTTCTATTGGATGATTTCAGTATGTGTAAGTGCTTGTTGGCAGTGTTCATCCAGTTGATTTAGCTGCAACATGTGTTCTTTTTGAATGTCTGATAGGTTCATATTTAGATCGGCTGCAATTCTTAATGTTTTTACTTCAAATTCGATTGGTAGCATGACCTTTTTCCCATAGACTAGTTCATAAGGTGTGAATCCTGTTGTTGTTTTCCATGTAGTATTGTAAGCCCAGACTGCTTCGATAAGTCTGTAAACCCAATCTCTTTTGTGAAGTTGGATAATTTTTGTCAAGATTCTCTCTAATTCCCTGTTGGTTACCTCAGCTTGACCATTTCCTTGAGGGTGGTAGGAGGATGACTGTCTGTGCTTTACATTGTTTATTTTCATCAAGTCTTCAATTAAATTTGATGTGAATTGTGGTCCTTGATCCGAAACTACTTCTCTTGGCACCCCAAATCTATGAAATATCTGCTCAGTAAAGAATTTGGCCACGCTGGTTTCATTTGCAGCAGCCAATGCTGCTAACTCTATCCATTTTGTAAGGTAATCAGTGCATACAAGGATGTAGCTATTTTGATTGGACTGTGGGTTGAATGGGCCAACAAAATCAAATCCCCAGTTATCGAATGCCTCTAAAGATATTTGTGGATGTAGTGGCATTTCTTGTTTTTGTGTTGGCTTTCCCATTCTCTGGCAATCGTCACAATGGGACACATACTCATAAGAATCTCTGTGGAGTGTTGTCCAATAATACCCTATTTGCAAGATCTTGTAGGCTGTCCTTTTTGCAGCGTAGTGTCCTCCACAGGGTTCATTGTGGGTGGCATGCATTATGTCATGTACCTCATCTTCCCTAATGCACCTTCTAAGTACTTGATCTGATCCCTGTTTAAAAAGCATGCCCCCTATCCATGTATATGTGGCACTTTGTCTTATTACTTTTGTCCTTTATTTATAATTGTAATGTTCTCGAAACTTCCCAGATACCAAATAGTTTGCTATGTCAGCAAACCATGGAATTTTTATTGATATGGCAAAAAGGTGCTTATCAAGGAAGTTGTCCTGGACCAATTCATTATCTTTCCCATGTGTTACTCTAGACAAAAAGTCTGCTACAACATTATGCTTGCCTGGTTTATCTACTATAGTGATGTCGAATTCCTGTAGAAGTAGCATCCATCGAATAATTCTTGCACTGGTATTAGGCTTGTTCATAAGATATCTGATTGCTGAGTGGTCAGTATGGATAAAACTTTGGTATCCTATAATGTAATGCCTAAATTTGTTGATTGCATGTATGACTGCCAAAAATTCCTTCTCTGTGACTGTGTAGTTGAGTTCTACCCCAACCAAATTTTTGCTTATATAGTATATGGCATAGGGTTTCTTGTCTTGTTCTTGCCCAAGCACAGATCTGATTGCTTTATCTGATGCATCGGTGTGAATGTGAAATGGAATTTCCCAGTTTGGTCCTTGAAGTATTGGTGCTGTGATGGTTTTTTGTTTAAGACTTTCAAAGGCTGACATGCAGTTGCTTGTCCATATGAACTCATTGTCTTTTGTGAGAAGTGCAAACATGGGGGCAGCAATTCTGCTATAATTCTCAATAAACCTTCTGTAGTACCCTATCTGTCCAAGGAAGCTTCTCACATCTCTTTGTTTGACAGGTGGGGGCAGTGTCTTGATTACTGATACTTTGGCTTGATCCACCTCTATACCTCTCTGTGATATATGATGTCCTAGAACAATTCCTTCTTCCATTAACATCCTGCATTTGTCATTTCTTAGGCACAAGCTCATCTCAATACATTTTTTTAATATTAATTCAAGATTTTCCAACACCTGCTCAAATCTCTTTCCATAAGGTGTGAAATCATACATGAATACTTCCACTTTGCTATTCAGAAAATCGAAGAAAATACTCAATATGGCTCTTTGAAATGTTGCTGGGGACTTACATAGACCAAAGGGTAGGACCCTATAGGCGTAAGTTCCCCATGGGCATGTGAAGGTCGTCTTATCTTGATCAGTTGGGTGTATTAAAATTTGGTTGTAACCACTGAAACCATCTAGGAATGAAAAGTACTTGATTCCAGATAATGTATCCAGCACCTGGTCTATAAATGGAAGTGGAAAATGATCCTTCTTTGTTGCTTTATTCAGCTCCCTGTAGTCCACACAAATTCTCCATTTTCCTCCTTTTTGGGGCACTATGACTAGTGGTGAGACCCACTCACTATCAGATATTGGATAGATGAACCCTGCGTCTAATAACTTTTGTAATTCCATTTTGACTATGTCTTTTAGTGTAGGGTTTAGCCTTCTTTGTGGTTGCCTGATGGGAGTAGAACCTTCTTTGATGTAAATGTAGTGTTTGCAGATATTAGGATGTATTCCTTTCATATCTGTATATGTCCAGGAAAATGCTTTACTTTGTTGTGTTAGTATCTTCATCAATTTCTCTTCTTGCTCGGGTTCTAAATTGGAATTTATGTTTACTGTTTTTCCAGGGTTAATTTCCACGACTTTTACCTTCTCAATCTGTTTTGGAAGTACTTCTGTCCATAAGTCATCCATGTTCTGTTTTGAACTTTCACCTGATTCTGTAGAAAAATTCTTGAATAACATGATTGTTAGGAGATATATTTGGTATAAATCTATCTATATGGCCATATTCATCTATTCGTTTTAAATATATTGCAGCATCAATTGTTAGGATAGGACGAAGGTTTTGATTTGGTGTGTTCTAGTAATCATCAATCCAATTTTGATATTCTAATTCTGAGGATTTCATTGCTGGTGGGTAGATTGTTATTTTCTTCTTGGTATGTCCACTGGTGATTGTCATATTTCCTGATCGGAAACCTATGTGAGCATCCACAGTTTCTAACCAAGGTCTACCCAGGATAATTGGATAGCCACTAAGTTTGCTTTTGATTTCGATTATTATAAAATCAGTTGGGTATTCCCAGGACTCGATATTGATCATAATGTCTTCTAGCATTCCTTCGGGCTTCACAGTGGACGTGTCTGCTAGTTGGAGCACTGTTGTGGTTGGTCTTGCCATTGATTGGAGTCCTAGGTATAACATGGTTTCTTTAGTCATGACATTGATCGCAGCTCCTAGATCGATTAAGCTTTTATTTATTTGCTTGTTATTTATGGTGACGCTCACTATAGGACTACCAAGATCAAGATATTTAGGATTTATTATGACACCTAGCATCAAATCGGCCAATTGTCCCACTACATTAATAGTTGGTGGGTCACACTTCCTCCTCCCTGGCTTCTTTAGGCAATTTTCTCTAATGAATTTGTTGTAGATGGGCACATCCCTTATGGCTTGTAAGATTGGGATTTGGATGTTTAAGTGTTTGAATTCGTTTAAGATTATATTCTCTTCCTCTTCTTTTGTATTCCGGACAAGTTTTTCTAGAAATGGAGAGTTTCTAGTTCGTGTGAGTGGTATAATTTCTTCCTCGGGAGGTTCTGGTTCATCATGATGCTGAACATAGGGTTCTGATGTGTGGTCTTGAACTTTGGGTACAGTTTGTTGGATGTTGTGTGGGGATGTATTCTATAACATTTTTCCAGATCGTAGGTTTATTTCATTTATTTCTATGGTGTCTACAACATAAGTTGGGAATTGTGTGATATCATTGTTATAAGCATGTTACTGTTGTGGGGGTCTATTATTATTAGGATTTGGAATTGGTTGGGCTGGAATAAGTGGAGGTATGGGGGGTGGTTGAGGTTGTGGGGGTGGCATAATGAGTGGCTGTTGTAATGGTGCCCTCCAATTTGATGGATGGGGGTACTGGTTTGCATAATTTGTGGTGGATGGAAACGATGGGGGGTATTGAGGATAAGACAATGGATAATATGGCTATTTATAGGATGGTTGATATGCTTGTTGGTTTTGTTGCCATTGGTTTTGATTTGGTTGTGCTTGCCATGGAGTCGGTGCAGAGTTCCAATTTGGTTGTCCTTGATTATAGTAAGTTTGATTGCTCTGCTGATATGGCCTAACAAAATTATTCCTCCTCTGATTTATAAAATAGAGTTGTTCTACAATTCCCTCAGCTGCTGGGTCTTGAATGGCTGCCTTACATGAGGGTAAGAGGGGACATTTATCAGTGGAATGGTCATCGGTGCCGAGACCACATACTTCTATTGTGTTCAAGGTGCATTGCCCCTTCTCATGCTTCTTCCTACAACGAGGACAAAATACTGCCAAGGCTTGGTTAATTTCATCCTGTTTCTTTTTGATTTGAGGAGCATCAAGTTGCATGGCTAGGGATTGCAGCATGTCAGTTTTCATGTCATCCAGCAGGTTTCCTAAATCATATTTTGTAATTGTTGGTGTTGAGGATGATGATCCACTGGTGGTTGTATGTGTATCCCTTGTCCCATTCTTAGTTTTCCTAGATCTTGAGTAGTTTTTTAAGATTTGCAAGATCTGGTCAAAATATTTTTGGAATATGTCTCCATCTCCAAGGAGATTTAAGACTTCAATTTTTTTTTCTTTTACACCTCTGAGAAGGACAAGCTTTAGTGATTCAGGATCCAATGTGCAATGGCTGGCTCCTTTGTAGCTAAGTTGAAATCTTTGGGCATAATCTTCTAATGACTCTCTATCTCCTTGTTGCATCCTAAAGATTTCATCCCTAGTATCTTTGGCCTTGCAGTAGTCCCTATATTTTTCTAAGAATGATTGTTTCATTTGATCCCAGCTAAATATACTATTTCCTTCAAGGCTCATGAACCACCGAAGTGATAGGTCTTTCAGTGTGGAAGGAAAAAGTCTAAGCTTTTGTGCATCAGTAGTGTAATCAAATGATCTGCAAACTACCTCAAATTCAAACAGGAATGTGTTAGGATCTTCTGAAGTCAACCCATGAAAGTTTGGAAGATTATTAGGATTGATGTTCTTCATTCTGGCATCTTTGAGAGGTATGCTAATGGGAAAAGTGAAAATATCCCTAGGTTCTTCCTCTTCGTTTGCCATTGAGGTGTTTGAGCTAGAACTGGTAGTGAAGTTACTTCTATTTGGATCGTATGTGGAGTCAGTTTCGTTTTCAGAGTGTAGAAATTCAAACTGAGAATGGTTAGAACTGTTATTACCGTTGTTTCTCATGGAATGCTTGGGCAGAAAGTGGCCAAACCTATCCCTTTGCCGACGAGGCATTCATTGGTAGAAGATATTTATGTTTTTGTTTTATGTAATTTTTGTTTTCTTTTTGTGGTTTTTAGGTGATGTCTCCTAAAGATTTAGCACCTCCCCGACAACGGTGCCAAAAAGTGGTGAGCTCCTAATGTGGATGCCTAATGAGGCAGCTATACCAAGAGCCTACTTTAAATGTCAACCTGGGGAACGTATAAACTTGAGAGATGCATGCACTATCTGTGCTCTTATAGGATAATTTCTTGTCACAGTTGGATGTCGATATCGATGTTCTAAAGATTGTCTACTAAATGTAAAAACTCGTTATGCTATGGAATTAAATACTGGAAAGCAATAAATCTAATTAAAAGAATTAAAGTTTTGAAACCAGTAAATATGTTCTGAGAAATAAAGCAGGGAATTTATTCTAAATAATTAAAATGCTGAAGCAATTAGATGTTGATCTGTTCTAAGAAATGAAGATACAAAAACAGTAAATCTATTTGAAATAATTAAAATGCTGAAATAACTAAATGCTGAGAATGAAAATACCATAACATAGTTATTCTACTATTGGGGAAACGAAGTCTGTAACTACTATCTGCGCACAAAATTGGAGTCTTGATCTAACTTATTTTACCAATCTAAAATTGAAATACGATCATTCTATGCTTACCCATCTATTACTAAGAAGTTAAAAGAAACTAATCATGATGAGAAACTGCAGTGAACTCCAGATCTAAACCATGACATTGAAAGCAAAGCTATTACACATGTAATCGTTGATAAAAATATGCGTTGCAAGACAGAACCTACAGGACTACTGAAATCGTTTTACTGTACTACGGAATGCATTCTAAACTACTACATAAATAATGAATCATTCAACGCTACCATATATCATAGAACTGTTCATCAATGTAAAACACATACTTGGAAAAATACCTGCAAATAGGAATCTCCTGACCTATGTGTTGGAGGGGCCCTCCCCAACCCGTACTCAAGAGAGAATAAAAACTCAAAAACGCTTGCTGGAATTAATCATCAATCTTTCATTAATATATAAAATCCATGTCAAAATAGAAGTTTGTACTTCGCAGTATCTCAATAGTGCAGAAAACATTAAAAATGATGCCTTTCCCAAAAATAACAACAGGGGCCTCTCGCTACCCGAGAGGTCCATATTTATACGATTTAACTCTGATCCTAACTGATTGTCAAAATGTCGATTCATCTTGAAAGTGGGAGTGCGTCCTCTATAAATCAGGAAACAGGGTGTCGAGCTTGGTGATCCTTTAGTCTTCTACACGTCCATCTTTTAATGACCCTGAACCTGCTCAATCATGCTTGGTTTCCATATAATCAGTTTATTTGATACACATTCTAACATACAAGATTAATCATAAAAAACAATTTCATTAAATCATTAAAGTAAAACACTTTTCCCACAATTGAGTGCGTTTCGTTACCATTGCTTGAGCTGGATTGTGGAAAAAGGGTTATCAAATACCTGAAAAATGGACCCATCAGTCACCACCAAAGCTTGTCACAGGAGGATGGGCGGTAAAGAAAAACCGTTTTAGGGGAATGCAATCCCACTCTTTCGAGGTACGACGCTTAGGGACGAACGATGGAGATCAGCACGTGAGAGATCAATGGCTAAGATTGATAGGCAGCTAACAAATAAGCCCAGAGGATAAGTGAACAAGGTTTATATATATAGCCATCGATGGTAAAGTTGACATTTTTATTTTCCCAGGGTCTGTCTGGGCCAAGGGTTTATGGTCGCAGACAGGTCGAAGAAGGCAATAGGGGTTTCTGAGGCTGCTAGTGCAGAAATAGACCCTGGCTATCATAGGTAGGCTCCTTAAAGCCCATCCCTTTGATAATTTCAATGTATTTTGTCGCCAAAAAGGCCAACAAGGAGCTAGTCTCCGACAAGATTTAGGGTTAGAAGTTGTTCTGTGAGATAGGGCTTTCGTCCTGGTACAGAAATTCAGCTTCTTGTCACCAAAATTAGCAGAAGTCTGAGAGTCCTACAGATGTAGCTTGGCGCAGAAGGTTATGGTGGTCCTATATTTTGTTCTGCCCAAACCAGACCAGTCTATTCTTTATTTGTCTCTCAAAGCCCCACATATTTAAGTCTAGGAGTCTCCCTAAAGATGTCGGTCGTCACCCTATTTCGTCAAAGTCCGCGAGAGAGTCATTGGACCTCCTTAACCACCCATTTTGGAATTGACCTCAACATTGAGGATAGCTCCCCTGCCCTATTGATCATTCAAAATAAATGTTGGTCTGCCCGAAGTCGAATGTGGGTCAATACCAAGCCTCAGTTTAGAAGAGTTTTTGACCAAAAGTATCCACCCACAAGTGACAGGTTTCTCCAGTACTAGTGACTTTAGGCCTCGGCCCCAGATGGGGGAAGAGGATCGAGACAAATAAGCGAGCAAGACATCACTCCCATCCATATGGGTGCGAACGTAAAGTTCTCAAGGAATTATAAACATACTAATGAAGGACCAGAAAGTTAGTGGAGGCATCCAGTTAGGAGAGCATCTCCGGAGATCAATTTTGGTTTTTCTGTTTAGCGGCTAGCTGGGGTAGATACCGTGTTGCCTTTTGTCTTCTTATATGAGTCAAGTGTCCTTCAGTAAAAACATTGGTAAATGTGAAGGGGTCAGAGCAGCAGGTGATAGAGGTGCAGGCAGAAGGAAAGTTACTTGTGCTGACTGTTGGGTGTCCTAAGAAGCTGCGAGGGTGATATGACCTGCGTCATTCGGTGTACAGAGGAGAAATGAGGTGACGTTTTGTGACGTAGGAAATACCAGGTGGATAGGCAGCTTAAAGGCATCTCGATTTCCACCCAAATGATTGTTGATGTGATGGAGGACACCTTACCATCATCATCTGCTCCGCTGTCTATATGGAGATATTTACCAAGCGTGTTTCAGGTCAGCTCGGACCTTGGGCATCATTGTTACTTGATTAAGAGGTCCGATCAAGCTATCATGGCGATTATGGACACATGTAGCCGCTGTCATCATCACAACAGTTATGGATATGGTTTTTTCGTCAGCTGTGCGATATCGGTATATAGAGAGGATGGTACACCTAGCAGCTTGGGGCATCTTTCAGTTGGAATTGGATCATGGAGAAAGAGCAGCAATCCGGAGTGGTTTTCATGCCCGAACAGGCCTGGTATGTGGTGGAGGAAGAACCTGCTCCTTCGTCTCCTATGATGTTCGACCCCATGGAATCCATCTCTGCTAGTGAGGATGAGGAGTCTAAAAAGCGACAACTGCTCGAAAGAGTTTGACGCTCGAGAAAAGAGGAGATTCCCAAAGAAGAGGGAGATGTCCAACAAGACACGGAGATCATCCATGATCTCGTGCTTCCTACTGAGGAAGTGACACCTCCTCCTGCTAAAGAATCGCAGATAGACAGATCTTTGAAGATTGAGGATTTCTTTGATTCGCAAGGCCGATTGAGGACTTCGGAGTAAGGTGGCACCCTGCTCATAATATTTTGTTTCCCGTCTTAATCAGTCTATTTTGAACTTGACACGTATGTAATATTCCAAATTTGGGGCTGTCAAGGTGGCAACGTAATTTTGTTTATCTCCCAAGGACCAATTCAAGGCCGAGGGCCTATAAAAGCATTGTAATAGAATAATTAAGGGTTGGAAAATCATTCGGCTAAGGCTTGAGGGGAGAGCCCGGTTTTGAGATTCTCATATTAATACAATGTGTAGTGCCTATGGTAGACTGTTTTGCGGAGATTCCTGTGTCGCTCTAACTTCTAGCAAGTTTTTTCTTCTTCCCTATGTGCATGTGTTTCCTGTTATTCCTTTACATTATGTTTTCCATTTCATGCCTGAGATCAGTGTATAATAGTTTAGAATTATTGGGAACAAGCTCTGGCTATTATCTCAGGTATTCACTCATTATTGCTACTAAAGTTTATATTGAATTAATTCATCTTTACTGGATGCTCATATCAATGGTATGTTCTTATTTTCTTCTTTTACCACCAGAAAATATCTTTACGACGGCAAGCGGGTGGCTTCCTTTCCTCTATTAGATTATTCCACACTATGGAACTGTTATCTGATTTATATGTAATGCCTTGACTCCATCGCCCAATTGTTTTTTCCTTGTGATTATCCCTCCAACATTTTTTGCACAATTCGACCAATCAGAAATATGACCTTCTATGTGTGTGTTAACTGAATATCTAAAGAGATGAATGTTGGTGCATGTTTTCATTGTTGACACCTCTGATTATTTCAAGTATTTTATAGTTTTGTAGAGAGAGCCCTCTCTGACTGTGTTGGATCAGTAGCACATATCTAAAGTGGTTAGTGGTTACCCCAGCTTGCCGTCTTCGCAACCTTGGGGGTTAAATTGGGTGATAACACCACTATATTATCTCTAGTCGTATTTCACTAGTCATTAATTGGTTGACTTATTAGTCATTGATTTAGTCATTGATACTCACTGATTTAGTCATTGATTTAGTCATTGATTGTCACAATTAATGACCAAATATACAACAAAATAAACTACTAGATGATAACATATTAATGACTAAGCTAAATACAACTAAACCTTAGTCGCGCTATAAAATAATGGAAATTAGCTACTAATAGTCGTATATATGTGAATTTAGTCATTTTCTTAGTCACTAATTTATGATAGGGTATGGAGGAATCGAACCACCAATCTCCTGCCTATAATTAGGCAGGTGCTCTACCATTGAGCTAGCACCCTTTAAGAAGTTGTTATTGCTTGAGAATGATGATATTCAAACAAATTTTGCATCATTCAAGCATACAAAATAATGATATTTCTAATTCTGAGTTGGTCAACCTATTCTAAATTCATTTTATACATGGTTTACTTTTTTTCCAAAAATATTTCTGAGTTTTGCAACGATGGCGTTGTTGTTAGTAAAATTACAAGAGCCATGAATATTCTCACCACCGCCTTATTACACTCACGGAATTCAAACACCAAATATTGTACACAAATTCAGACTCAGGCTGGCATCGGATGTATTCTACAGCCTCTCAAAGCATAATATTCAACTTTATTACTCCGGCACAACAGAAGCAGTAGTAGCACAGATTCTTCAAGGAATACTGAGATTATTAATGCCTCTTATCCCTCCCCAAATGGTAAGTACCATTTATCTACTGAGTTTGTGATCTGATGCAGACTTTCATTTTGATTTGGATTTTAATTTCATGTGGCAACAGGTACTCAGTTTTGTGTCCATGAAAATGACGTGCAAGCTTATCCGAGGGACTCATTAATGCTTCGTATCATTCAAGTATCCGAAGAGGCTAAGAAGCGGGGGGGCATTTCAATGGTAGATGGCGCCTACACAGAAACAAAAAGTAGGACTCATGCGCTCTCATCGGTGGTGCTTCTAGCTACCCAATTACATTCTCTGCAAAATGAAATAGGCAGTTGTTATGATGCCTATTCTTCATTACCATTAGTCAAAGTTGCTACAGTCGAAGATTCGCAGCTACTCACTATACACAATTTAGAATTTGGTACTTGCTTTTTGTTATTATTATTGCATTGAGTACAACATTCATGGATTAATCCATACAATCACAGGGGCGGCTCCTCATTCGCCATCGACAGACAACGAAGGGGCAAGAGGAACCGCTCCCTTAAAATACACCTTCGACGTAATTAATGGTTGTTGAACCAGAATCCAGATGGATGCCCTATCCTAAACAATTCTTAGTCTACTTGAGACATTTCACCAAGGTTAACCCCTATAGTTGACCAAGGTCGTTTCTACCCATTAAGGTCATTTCTACCCATAAACAACCTTTTTTGCCGTTAAGGTTGGACAAAACTCTACTTTTTGTATATATTTTCTCTGATATTATAATTTTTTTTATGAGCACCAAAAATAAACATGCATACACAATTTTGGTGTTCCTATTTTGTCGTTAAGGTGGAGACAAAACTCTATATGTTTTCTCTAATAATAAAATATTTTTTAATGTAATTACACATTTGCACACCCATACATATGTATGTGCAAATATACACACTGCAATCTCTCAAACAATTATGCTATTGAACTTGAGTTGTTTTTTGACAAAATTGAATTGGATTTTGTACAACATTTAAGATATAGCCATAGACTTGATTAAAGAAAAGTTATGGAATCCCTTGCATATTTTTGACAGAAGCCAAACTATTTCCCAAAGAATATCAACTATTACTATTTTAGATTTAAAAAGAGAAGAATAAAATGAAATTGCTGCTCACCAAGATAGAAAGGAACTAATACAGAAAGTTGTATTTCATATGTAGGTCATGAACCATCCTATTTCATCTATTTTTGTATTTGGACTTGAATTAGCCAAGGAAATTAAATTGAGTAGATAAAAAGAACATTCCAAAGGTCCTAACTTACATCAAATGATCATGTCCTAATAAAAGCACAGAGGACCTCAACAAGAAATATATTTATATCTGGTCAACTATCAAAAAATTTACAACCATTCTTATAAATCATACAAGGAATTCCTTACATATCAGTAAAAATATTCCGTGTAAAGCCTTCATCGGTTCTTACCGTTGTTGCTCAAAAATTTGCATATATGCCTCAGAAAGTGTAACCATCTGAGGTAGAGTTTCAGATACATGGAGATCCTGCATTTCATACCTGCAAAAAAATAGAATTAATGATTGGAAAACATTAACATATTCAATCTACCCAAACAAACTCTAGCCATATTAAATTTTTATGGAAAGGTTTGCATGTAGAACCTAAAAATATTAATGGTTAACATTTGATACAGAAGTTGAAAGAAATGAGAGCTTACCAACCTTCGTTTGACTTTCTCTGTACAAATACCCTGTAAGAACCTTCACCAGGTTTCCCATCATGGACAATATTTGCAATGAGATCATACTTGGAGCGTAATTTTTCATTGCCTTTTGGCACAGGTAAATGGATATAATCATTTAATTTCAAATTCTTGACAGGAAAGTTCACTGGTGCAAAAAAAGTGTCACAAAAAATCAATTTCATTATCTGGAAGGAAAATATAGGATAGAAAACCATACAATATAGGTTTGAGGACATTCACCAAGAGTAGGATTCTCTCCACAAAGAAATTTCTTTTTGTAAAATGTTGCATATGTAAAATCAAATATTGTGGAAGCCTTGTCACACGATATCTCATCCTTGCAATCTAGGGACGGACAACTTCGGTAATTGACTCACCATCAAAATTCTTTAGTATGTTTAAAAGTGGCACCTGACACAACAAATGCCCCCAAACAAGTCTTAAAATCACAATGCACTTTGAAATAACCACAGTTAGCATCCAAAAATAACATACACCCCAGATATAAGTCAAGGTTACATTTTCCAAACCGTAGCCACTACATACTTCTAAAAAACATCTAGAGTTTGAAAGAATGAGGAAAATATCTATAATCTGGTCAGGGTATCCACTTTTATCTCCATAAATGCATAAATTGTGCCATTAGATAAGAAGTAACTTTTCATATATGTGATACTGTAAACGAATGAGACAATATAGTTCGAAAAACCTTCATAATGTGTGTTTTCTTTTATATATTATTGCCTTGAATTAAAAATTTAAAACAACATTTCCACAAGATATGAAATTATAATAAGAAAACTAAGTATTACCTGTGGAATAATGTTTTTCTCCATTACATCTTTAAAAAGAGGAGAAGGAGGACAATCAAGTCCAAGCATAAAAAAAGGCATCCTGCATATTTCTCTAACCACATCATCAGGTTCTACTTTATCCTCCATCCCAGTCACCTTTTGTTGTTTCTCCGTTTCCTCTTTCTTCTCATTAACTTTTCTGTTTTGGATCTCTTTCACCACCTCCAATTGACCCTGAACAGACAAGCACAACATGCAAATGGTGAAAAAATGGGAAGCAATGAACTAAGTCTCTAACATGCTCCTGCACATATTATATACTTAGAGCCTCAGCTTAATTAACAACATAACCTGAAATCATTTGTAGATAATGTTGCTACTAGATTTCTTTGTTCCTCCAAGGTCTCCATGAAGAGTATTTAGAAGCGAAGACATGAACTCCATAGGATCTGACTGCGCACCTATCTGAAACCATTTCTTACTAGCTACAATAACCGCCTGTAGGAACTCATGGGGACTCACCTGCAAACAAATCCCCAAGAGTTACTATATGCTATCTTAGCTAACTGGCTATTAATTTATACGATTGGACTCTTCCAAGGAAAATACTTGCCCCTTGAAATTTCGAGAATGCCAATTTTTCCTTGTCAATTCTCCAAATCGATGAACAAGAGGATATTTACAGTTCTGATAATTTCCAGGGATAAGGAAAAAGTTTCTTAGAGGAGTGACCCTCATTAATGACTGAATGGTAACATTGAGAAAGTCAGTCTCCTTGATTTTGTTGAGACCAACCTGAAAGACATCCACCAAATAAATCGATTAAGATCTAAGAGATGTTACTGATAATATTCACATAATGGAATAAACAACAATGTAAACATAGAAAAAGTTCACATGGACGACTAAATTCCATTGGATGCAGTTAGGCAGATTAGCTGGACCCTAATCCATGCCACAAGAATTTGTGTGTTAATTCAATTACCATTCCAGGTAAATAGTCTGAACCATCAAGCACCCTAGACCATTGCTTAATTGTATCAAGTTGCTCAACCTGCTCCCTTGAAAACCTGCATCATCCATCTAACATAATTTGGCTGTGTCAATCCAACAATCAAGCCTTACCTCCTTGGAACTACAACTTTCCACAATAAATAAGCAGAATGAAATATTCTTGTGTCTTCCTTCTCCATGTTATGATTTTATTTGACAGAATGGCAAGGGGAGATTTTAAGTACTAGCCAGATATATTGGGTATACACAAATCACAATTATTTGGAGGATAAAATTCAGCTTGATTTAAATTTAATGTAAATTTTATATCTTATAAATTATAGTATTAAAAGTAGCCCAATGAAATAGCTTGAGTGGTTGAGTGCTTTGAGCTCCAGAGGTTTTGGGGTCAATTCCCCAAGTTGGATGCCTCCGTTGTGCCTCTATAGATGTCCCTACCGGGTCAAGTGCCATAATCAGTGTTGATGGGTTTACACTGGGTACTATCTACAAAATGAGAAGAAGTGTTGAAGGGTTTCCCAGTGAGGTTTTCCTTGGAAAAAAATTACAATGTAAAGGAAACATTTTTTAAAGGACATCAATGACCAAAAACTATTAATGGTGTTGCTAAATACATGGAGATCCAAGCTAGCCACAAAAGAAAAGATAGGTTACCTTCTAGGATTGACCAAAAGAAATACACTAATTGCTATAAACATGTGTGTAACTTACAAAGTCAAAATTAACTCATACATAATGCCACTAGTGGTAGAAGTATCAGGCCAAAGAAAAATGTTGGTTTTGATGCATTTAGAGATGGAGGAGAAAAGAAAACAAGAACCTAAAAATATTGTAGCTACTGAGGTATATCATTTGTCATATATTATAAGGCCTGAAATATTTGGCCTAAATGATAAATTAGACTATATAGGTATTTCTGGAACTGAAACGAGCAACAAACAAGAAAAATAATCTCAGCATTCCAACCTTGGGTTCAAGATGCACCAAATATCATCAAGTGAAGGATCATTCACTTCGTATCCATTTGGAAGACAATATGCCTTTTCTGTGCATAAATTGATATAGACATGGTGACCTGCTTCAAGACTATGAGTTTACGCATGGGAATTCCGACCTCTTCCTTGATAGTACTTTCCGCAAACCAGGCAAGCATAGGCATTCAAGTTTGAAAGAGATATTGAGTAGAACTTCTCAAAGTCAAAATCTAAAACCTATAAATTTAGAAAAATCACAACAATAATGAGGAACTAGATCATTTAAAACAGATCCTAGTAGTACTACTATAATTTGCTAAATAAAATGGCACATATTAGTTCGTCCACAATTGAAAAAGCTACAAATAAATAGAAACCAAATTTCTGATAACTTAAAGGAAATAAACCAGCATTTCAAGTACAAACTTTCTAAAAAAGCATGCATTCAACTCAAATGTTAAACTTGTATTGGAAAATATAACTAAAACTTTAAATCTAGGTCCATTCCAGACTCAAAACTTATGGCTTCCCTGATATCAAGGAGATCCCCAAATAGCAAGATAACGAAATGAACTAGGCATTGTTATCTTCACACATTCCAGAAGCTTCCACCATCTGTCCTCTCAGAACTGCAGTGTTAAGCCTTCAAACATTGCCTCTAAATGCAAACATGTTTAATGCACCAATGTCTTTGCAGAATTGTTTGTTGTCATTGCAGGAATTTTTTTATGAAATAAAGAGACTAGATGTGAATCTATGATGGGCATGGATGCCCTTGAGGCACCTCAAAAATAGTTCTCGCTGCATTACCAACTTGGAAAAACCACAAATAGAAACATATCTCAATCACTTCATTGGAAACATTGAAAATCAATTTTAGTGCTCAATAGTACACATGCCTGTGCATTTGACAGTGGGGAGATGAGATCAGATAATTTTACTGATGTCATCCAAATGACCACAAAAAGTAGGTCAATGGATCTAGATAGTACATATAGTGCAGATACCAAGAGGGAGTGCAAAAGCATCTCCTAGTTCTAAGAGGTTTGCAAATGTTTTTGCAAAGTAATTTATACTCTTGGGAGGACACCTTCATCGTATTTTATGTTTTGTTATTTTTCCGAATGCCATTCTGTCCTCAAAGAATGAACTATTGTTGACAGATTTACATAGGTATCCACCAGTTGCTTGTTAAGCTTTGTTCTAAGAGAGTTCTAAGAGGTTTGCAAGTGTTTTTGCAAAGTAATTAATACTCGTGGGAGGAAATATTTATCCCATTTTATATTTTTTTATTTCCTGAATGATATTTTGTCCTCAAAGAATAAACTATTATTGATAGACGTTGCTAGTTATATCAATTTAATTAACACGTTTATCCTTCTTTCTTTTGTATGAAAAGATAATTCAATATGTTGATCATCACATACTTGGTGCTAGACTACAACATAACAAATTTAATTACATGCCTGAGTTATATTTTTATGGAATCAATAAAGGTGTTGACCCTGGGTTTAAGAGTTTTAGCAAAAGTTTAAATTCGCATCTGAGAATTACTCATGATCAACCATACCCAGTGCAACAAATTTATGAATATCTGGGAATATAGTGTTGACTTCGTGTGTTTGTGGAGCCGCTACCATAAATCTTGGAGCTGATCAGTTTACATTCAGATTTGGACAGTTTGATGATCATATCAACAATGAAATAGAGTTGATATTAGCAATGAAACATAGTTGATTTTGAAAGCATGGGAATGATCAAGCTAATCTAGACGAATTCTTAACAATTCCAAATCTATAACATCCTAAAATAATCCTCAACATTTGATAAGAGCTTCGTGGCAAATGATCCTGTAAAGATTGTGGAAGTATGCTTGTCATCCATAAGCATAGTTTGGGGTATAATGGAGATCCATTCCAGGAAAGGGGTAGCATCTCTTTCATCTACAACGTGATAACAACAAATCAATATTCTTAGTAGGTTGAAGAATTGAACAATAATGACTCTGCAATATGTATATAAAAAGAGAAGGCATGCAGATAACACCAGTTCAACTTGAGAAGGAGTACCAAGATTGGTTAAAAGCTAATGCAATACATAGATGAAGTTTGGAAAGTGTGAGGTGTTACATTTAGGCCCAAAAATATGCAAGTTGATAAGTGGAGCTTGACATGTTTAGAAACAACAGCTGGAGCATGCTTAAAGAAGTGCAAAAATTGGAATTCAGCCTGATTTAAGAAAGAGTTTGATAAATATGTATGTGTTAGGGAAAGTATGTGGATAACTAAATAAAGAATTATAAGTTCTTTATCCTCAAAATCAGAACTTGGACATTAAGCTGAGTATTTTTGCATCACTAAAAGATAGACAAGGGCAAGGTCATGCTATTTTCACTGAAAAAGAGACCAAAATATACTTATATTAAAAAATAATCCTTTAGATATCACCCAGAACTACAAATACCTAGGCTTGGATTTTAATGTAAACCTAAGTTACAAAACATGCGCAAAGAAGCAACTACAAGGAAATTGGAGACAATCTTCCTACTAAGTGCAACTACTTATGAAATTATTCTAGTATAAACATGCTTATATCCAGTGAATTGGAAGCAAACAGAAAGTTGATTATACATGGGGAAAGACTGATAGACATTGATAGAAAAATGATACCCAACAAAATCAATGATGATAATTTGAAGAGAAGAAAAAACACTTCAAAATTTCAATAGTAGAAATGAGTTTCCAGTTAGATAAAAAGGAATTGAAAATCCACCTACATGCTTGTTAGATAAAATGGAAAATCATGCTTGGTATCACGTCGTGGGTTGGAAACTTTGATGTATTTGGATAAAAATCATCCACTTGTTGAAAATATTCTACTCTGTCTAGGACAACAAGACACTCATAAACCTTAACGCGATCAACACATGGACAGGGGTAAATATTTAATGATTGATGAAGAGAGTCAACTAGAAACTTTAAATAAAGGGAGTATAGGTGATTTTCCTATAGTTTTACTTCTAAAAATTCTTAATCAACCTCTATAATCAAGAAGCATTGCCCATATTGAACAGGTAAATACTCAGGAAGTTCATTTTTTAGTAAATATTTGTTGCAATATAAAATTGTTAATGAATTGATAGCCTATTTAGTAAATCTAGGTGGCAGGTCTTCTTGAATTCATAATGAATAGTGTTGAATTCGATTCCTAGTCAGGGTCTCGGTCTCAACTTACAAATTCAGCTCCAAAACCTGCTCCCCAAGATGTCACAACTAATGCACATATTGATACATCATGCTTGGAGATGACCTCACAAGGAATCCTATTGCTACTATATACATATTCATACTCATATATTGCTACTATGTCCTAGGGTAGAATCTGAAATTCAAATAAAATTTCATTTCAAATAGATGATATTTTAAAAGAAAGGCAACCATAACTTGCCTCAATCATTGAGGCAAAAGAAATTTAAAATTGGATATATTCAGATGACCATACCATTTGCTTTAATCACAAAACTCAACACAACTTATTCATCAACCTATCACCAACATATTTCTAACAATTATAATACATGCAGCACATTCACAAAACAATAGACAAATGCAAATGACTTGCTCGTTAAAAATAAGAGGTCACTGCTCTTCCTCGTCACAAGGTATCAGGTTCAAATTCAACAATGACTCAATTCCCTAAAGCCTCAAGCTAGGAGTTCACTTCATCATCTTTGACATCAAATGAAACTAAATCTATCACTATGACAAGGATTTGAGTCAAGGCCCAGGGGCATTGTTTCCTAGACTAATTCTAAGCCTCAACATCCCTATCTGGTGCACAGCTCCTCTTCAAGGCCTCCTAAATATGGTGAAATGCAAAGCAAGTCCTTACCTCACAATGCACAGACCCTAGCATGGAAGCATAAGTGTATCTAAGCTTATGGGCCCTATATTCTAGACTTACAAAAAGGTTTATGCTTCTCATACTCAATTCCAACCATGCATACATATTTGTTGAATACTAAAAAGAGAATTTAATTTTATTGGATCTCTGATTTATGCAGCAAATCTTCCCTGCAGCCTCTTTCTCATTCCACCTCCAAGATGGGCTTTTTTGTATGCAAATCCAATATCTTTTACCACCACTTTTTTCCATGACAACTGCCTCTAAAAACCTAAGCTGTTGAAACTTTTGCATTGATGTGAACATGCACAATACCGTTTCAGAATCCTAATCCCCAGTTCCAAACCCTCAACTACAACAAGACCATTAGTTAAGAAGTATATGCAATCACTTACATACACTACTGTATATGACATAGATAACTCCCATGCTACTGTAACTGCTCTGTGTGAATATAGATGTTGGTGATCTGTCAGAATGGATGCCTAATGAGGGCAGCTAGACTAGGAGCCTACTTTAATTATCAACCCTGGGGACGTACAAACTTCAGAGGTGCAGGCACTATATGTGCTCTTATAGGATAGTCTTTTTCGTGGTTGGGTGTTGGTATCAGTGTTGAAGGGTTTTTCCTAAAAGAAATCAAATAAGCTGGCAAAGGATTTCCTAATCTACGGATGAAAAATACCTATTCTAAGAAGTTCAAATACTGAAAATAGTAAATCTATATTAAGGAATTTAAATGCTAAAAACAGTAAATATGTTCCTAAGAATTGACTTGCTGAAAATAATGAATTTATACTATGAAATTGAATGTTGAAAACGTAGCAGATCTATTCTAAAATAATGAAATATGGATATTTAATGTAAGAAGCAATTACTGTAAATCAAATGCATAAAACAAGAAGTCTAGTCTAACCTATTCAATTGCCAAAACCAAGTTCAGAATGCCATTATCTAATGCTATGAATTAATCAAAATTTTTAGAAGTGGATATCATTCATTAACCACAGTATTGAAAGTAAACAATCTTTATGAGCAACCATAATAATGGGAGAGTGCATAAGCTTTAAGATCTGGATCATTGTTTCAAAAGCAATGCGAGTGCATAGGGAAATGGATGCTTAAAATATTCCTTGGAAGAATGCTGCTACAGGACTACTGAAACAGTATTACCGAACTACAGAATGCCTTATAAACTACTACAGAATCAAACTGGTCGCTTTACTACAGAAATCAAATCGTACTATTTAATGCCATTCAAATGCTTTCATATGCAATATAGATTTCAACCAATGTAAGGCACATAATGAAAAATACCTGAACAGTAAGATCTCGTGACTTACGTGTTGGAGGGACCCTCTCCAACCCGTACTTAGGAGTGGAGAAAACTTATAGACGCCGAATTGAAAGCAACATCAAGTCTTTATTCAAAGTAGCAACTTCATAGTTTAACAAAAGTCTGTAACTCAAATTATCTCGATAGTATAAAAGGTAAAACAATGCTTCTCAAAAATGGCAACAAGATCTTCTCGTTAGTCGAGAGGCCCGTATATATATGCCTCTAATGCTTAACCTCACTTATATGTCTAATTGCCGATTCTGTTTGAACAGGTGTTCTCTCTAGAAATCAGGAAAAAGGCACTGAGCTTTGCATGATCTTTTAGTCCTCTGCTTGATCTGCATGTTTGTCCCTTAGTGTACCTGGACCTGCTCAATGATACTCGATTTTCATATAATTAGTTTATTGAACACGCATTCAAACATACAAGAATAATCTTTAAAACAAATTCATTAAATAATCAAGGTAAATCATTTCTCCTACAAAACAAGTGTATTTCTTCACCCTTTCTTATGCTTTTGCTGTGGAGAAAAAGGCTATCAGATACCTATATCTTGGACTCATCAGACGTCTAGGCACTCAGTGCACCACTTCAAGCCAGAACAAGGGTACCTAATAAGTGTAGATATCCTTGACTCTCACCAGTTTTAAAAAAATACTTTGGCTTGATGCAACTTACCTGGTCCAATGTGTGTGGGATAAATCTTTGTAAACAACTCACGAAACTCTCAGATCATAATAACAAAAAATATCAACTGTAAATCAAAGGTCTTTGTTTGGGCCATGTTCATCACCCAAATAGTGGAATCCAAAAGATGAAAGCTACTAGTAAAACACTCCAAATGAATTTCAACTAAGGAAGCCTTGAATGATTTTTATTTTTGTTGATGTGCTCTTAGACAGTCAAAACGTCACTCTGAGATTGTTTTTTATGCCCAAATTTCACTTAGATTTCCAAATAATTGTAGACAGGTCTGTTCATGCTTTTTATTTTCCCAGAATTCATGGCACTATTGTTATAAGGTGCTGAAAGGAGACTTAAACTGCTTTCATCGACAAAGTTTCCCAGAATTGAGTGCCACAACAAATTCTTTGCTTAACTGCAAAACGTGTGCACTAATGCATAGTTTTGTAAATTATGAATGGGCAGGTGATTTACATACCAAGATAACAACTTCAAGGTTCTGTTTCAGTTTAGGTTCATGTATGATAACCTGGCTCAGCAAGAATCAGGAAGCAGGTAGCAGTAGCACTTAGTTCGGTGCAACCAAAATCACTTCTACTGTCTACAAGAAGAAATAATTCCAAAAGAACTAGGGGAAAAGAAAGGCAGTGCTACACATGTATGCGAAGATCACTGGAACCGTTGTGAACGTTGTGTTACACATGGGGCATACCAAAGGGAGTTGTTGGAAGTTACATCCACACTTGAATTCTGATGTGGGAAAGAAGCTTGTATGAACCACTTTGCTGAGAGATCATTGACCATGCTAGGATACTGTTGAGAATTTGATGATACGGTCATAAGTTTTTGTTATTGATGTAAGTATGGAACGTTTCTTTGCTCTACAAAATATTGTCTTGAGCAACAATGATCTGCACCCTGCTCATCAAAACCACCAGTCTTGACTAGGAGAGCTTTGCACTGCACTTATCATGCTTCAGATGACTTTAATAGCACTGTAACAGACTACAGGTTGATTTTCAATTTGTTTTCTCCATTGGTGACTATTTGATCACTCAACAATACTTCATGTGGTCTCCTGAGGTGATATTTTGAACCTCACCACCCTGCTATGTTGTGCTACTCTGTTACATTGCTACAGTAAGCAATCTTTTGTTATGATACAAAAATGGTCCTACACAAAGTCGCTTTATTTGGATTTTTGTTGTTGTGGAGCAGAAATTGGCATTGAAATGAAGCAGATTTATTCTTCACTTTAATAAATGAGATCACCACAAGAAACTTTAATATAACATTCACACAACTATTGCTCAATAGATATGCAGAAAGTTATATTTCACTTGTTGAAAATCCACAATTACAATACATATGCCACAAGAACAGAATGTTATGTGTATTAAACTCAATGGCCACAATATAAATTACAACCTGTGCCTCACTCAAAGACTCTACTCAATGCTTTATGGCTCTGCTGGCCTACAATTACATTCTTCCATGACTGCTTATAGATACCCTGTAGGCTTACTTTTTACATATGCAACTGGTCAAAACAGATTTGCTCTGCTATATCTCACTACGCCACTAGCAAATTAAGTAATTATGGTGATTAACTTTATACAGGCTTTGCACTTTTACATTTATAGATTCAGAATGATCAATGATCGAATTTGGCTTAGCCTTTACGTGATTAGTTGCGTATGCTGCCAAAGTTGTGTTGAGGACACCTTCAACTAACCACTTTGAGTTGCTATCTAACCTACACAACATCAAAAATGGATTGCTAATGCATCAATCCATTCTACCTGTCTGCACATGTCCAACTCAGAATTGCATTGGGGCATAATTTCGCTGCTAATTGCTTGTGCAAGGTTGGACTTTGTTGCAGGGGATTTTTCATTATTTCGTATTTCTATTAGCTACTTGTATAATAATGGAAGGATATTTGATGAATGATGTGATGTGCATATGAGAAATATAATGCTTGACCAAGGTCATGCAATCGAAGTTACATTTTTATAAAGTATTTTTCTACTGCAAAACTTGATTGAAAATAAAATTCATATGGAGAAAAGAGGGAGATTTGAGCTTTTTATCAAGTGCCAAGATTCTTTGTTTCCTGTGAATTATGAATTGCTCCATATTCCTTATTTTTCGGTCTTTTTATTTCAATATTGACATCGTATTTCATTGCTTTAACCATTGAGAGAAAGGCAATGAGTATGTGACAACGAGTGTGATCTGGGTGCATATAGAATGGCAGTGGTTTTGGCATATGCAGAAGATGCTCCACCCCTTTCGATTTTTGCTACAGCAGCAGCTGTTGGTATATCGATAAAGGATAATCCCAAGCTTCCTTGAGGGTCACCGCCAACATTCTCCTTTCCTTCTGGGTATGCTCCTATGGTTTATATTGTGTTTTGTTCTCATTTGAGAATTATACTTTTGTATCTTTTTCCGCGATAGTATGATTGTTTTGCACTCTGTTACTCTAAAGTAGAAACTCTGGTTTCCGGATTAGTGAGGGAGCTTGGTAAAACTAAGCAATAAATTTGGTGAGACTGAGCGTTTTCTACGAGTCCAGTGAATTCATTAGAAACATTAGTCATAACCATTTGTAGGTATATGAGACATTGAAGAAATACAAGAGAAGTATAAGGTAGGGATTACCGAATACATTGTGCCTATTTTTTGTCTCTAATGGTCTCCTTTGCTCCTCTACTCCTCGTACTCTGGTATCGAAATCCCTTAGGGTCTTTTCTTTTTGAAATGCCTCACAGCCGTATGCTGCTCGAAATGCCTCGCGGTGGTCTTGAATTCCTGGGGTATGCACCTTCAATTGCTGCAGGGTATGCTTCTTGAAATGTCCGAGGGTGGTATCGCCTCACGGCTATATGCTCCTCGAAATGCCTCACAGTGGACTTGAAACGCCTAGGGTATTGTCCTTGAAATGCCTCGCGGCCGTATGCTCCTCGAAATGCACCCTCTCAACTGTCTCCCTTGCTCTATGATCGAAGCACTCAACTCTCTCCTCTACTCTGCTCGATCAGACAAGGGATCGATGTGGGGGCGCGGTTGACAATGCGACAAGGGATCAACGGGAGCGGTTGGAGATATTTTGTTTTGTATTTTTTAATATTTCAATATGTTGTTTTAATATATATTGTATATTCTATGATATTTGTTTTTGTTTTAATATATATTTTATATTTTATTTTATTTTTGTTTTTTAATATTTCAGTTCATTAAATTGTTTTTCTAAACATCTAGATGAATTTAACATCTTGGAAAACCCCAGGGCATCGAAAATATGCAGGATTAATACTGTTATTTGAGATTGTAAAAATTCTATCCCGGATTTCGACAAATTCCTGTCTGAAAAAATGATTTTCTCAGGGCGAAATCGTAGCAGTTTTAAACAACTCGTTTTCCAAATCATAATTGTACTAAACCAAATGAAATTTTGGGCTTTACCACAATTGTCAAGGAGGACACCTAATCCTAGGAATTCAATATAGGGATCATATCAATGGAAACCCACCATTTAGCTACCACATGTCACATCTAGAAAAAATATCCTTTTGCTCAAATACATTCTTCACCCACCAAAATCTTGAAACCACTCCATCATTACTTAATTGGACCCATGACATCACAACATGTACTTGCCACAAATAGATTCTAAATATAGGCATGCCTGAAAAAGCAGACTAACTCCAAATAAATAAATAAAAGTCTAACCCGTCGTCATAAGCATCATCATCATCATCATCATGGTTTTTGTCATCACCAACCATCATCATTATTTTCACCATCACTAATCATCATCATCGTCGTTTTCATCATCACTAATCATCATCATCATAATAATCATAAATAACAACAACATCATCATCATCACCATCCTTATCATCATCATTGTCAACATGATGATGATGATCATGCTTTTCATCATCATCAACACCATGATGATGACGATCATGCTTATCATCATCATCCCCATCCTCATTCTCATCGTCATCAACAACTTCATCATCATGATGATGATAATTGCCATCATAATTTCCATCTTCATCATCATCATCATGGACATGATGATTATCATCATGGTTTCCATCATCATCGACACCATCATCGTCAACACCATCATTGTCATCATCACTATGATTATCATCACCATCGCCATCATCATCCTCATCTTCATCATCATCATCATCATTGTCATAATGACTATAATCATTGCCATCATCATCACCATCCTCTTCATCATCATCATCGACATGATGATCATCATCATGATCGTCATCATCATGGACATCATTAAATTATAATTCCATTTTATTAATTTCTCTAGGAGTTATAGAAAAGTGTTTCCAGTCTTGAGGTTTGCTAGTTTCCTCTCTTTTCCCTGGAGAGGGGGAAGCCTTGGGTATGCATCTTGCAAAATCTCTATACATAAACACCCCTGAGAGGGTTTCACAATGATCTGTATCTCCTTCAATTGTAGAGGGATGGATAATGCCTCCAAGAAGCTGACTTTGAAGAGGATGATAGAGGTTCATGAGCCATATATTTTAATTTTACATAAGATTATGTGTGAAGGAATGTTGATTGTGGGGGAACTAGGAAAATTGTTAAGGGAGTGGGAAATATAATAATGTCTCAATTGATTCTATAATTATTTTTGTATAAATATAATAATGTCTCAATGGTGGTATCTTCATTAATTTATAAAATTAATTCTGTTTACAAGTCCATGACATGGAAAATCCCACCTCTATCTCCTTCTCTTTGAGCCTTGTCATCATGCACGTTGTATTTCTATATGTCTTCATTGAACCGATTCATCATCAACCTCCCATATACCCTTGCAACTGTTCACCTTTTCTTGTTTTGATGTGCTAGTATAGGTCGGTGCATCAATCATCTTCCATCTCCCATGGTGATTCAATTCCTCATACCCATTCATTCATTTACCTTCTCTAATGATTCTTGATGTTACATGAATCAATGTGGTTCATTCCAACATGCTCACATGCTAGCTCATTGATTTGTTTATCATTCCTTGATCTGGGTGGCACATTGATATGCATGGCATGTTGATATGGATGGAATGCTAAAAGCAACTTTCATCATTATCAAAGGGGTATGTTCAGATCCAATGATGTGGCATCGCATTGGATTTGAACATACCCCTTTGATAATGAAGATGATGATTATGACGATTATATGATGATGATGATGATGATGATGATGTCGATGATGATGATGATGACGATGATGATGTTGATGATGATGATGATGATGGGAACAAGTAATAGTACCTATTGAGTTTCTCATGCATGCGACTCTAAAGAAACTGTTAGCACCATATTTGTGCTAAGCATTTGAAGAGGTCCAGACCTATGGAGACATGAACAGAGTCTCATTTCCTTAGGCCACATGCCCAATGAGGGTGAAAATCAAACAAATTTCAAGCATTTGTTCCCAAAGCTATGATAATAATGCTAAGTTTAGCACTGTAGTAGTGATGGATGGCCCAGATTAGCGCGCTAAGGAGATCCATGGTCCCTATGAATTCGAATTTTTACATGGAAAAAGGAACAAAATCAAACTAAATGGGATTTTTGTGAAGGCATGAGGAGTTTTCAACAGAAAATGACTGTTTCAGTCATCATTTTGATGCACCTATTTCATCCAAAGAAGAAGTAATTTTGTGAAACTGAGAGATTTTTATCTCCCACATGGGCCCATCTCCAATAACCTCTCTTAGAATATGCACAGGTGTCACAGTTTAGGAGAATCAAAAGGTTTTGCAAATGGTAATTTTCGAGAATTCGTGTTTTCTACGTGAGTCATAAATTTCCGGAGCTGATCCCGGCCAGCTGGAGACGAATCTGAGGAAACTGAAAGAGGTTTTTTTTTCAGCATGGTCCAATCTACAAAACCCTCTTTTAGGTTTTACACAGCTATCACCGTTTGGTATATACATCCATGGAACTGAGAGGCTGTTTTTAGCAGTCTGCACCCAAAACTGTTCAAAATTTGTTGAAACCGACTCTTAAGTTGTTGAATCTCTTTGTGTAGGTATCAAATATGGTTGTAACATCTTCTTACTGATATAGCTCGACCCTAGGGCTGAATAGATCTATAAATTGAATGTAATAGAAGTAGAATAGGTTGGAAAATCATCTGGATGAGGCCTGGGGGGGCTTGGCTATGTTTTGAAGCATTTTCTTGAATATATTTGCAGTGTTGAAGCTAAATTTTTGCAGATATTTCCTATGTAATTGGTCTTGTAGTCTGTCTTTCTTTTTCCTATGTGAATTTGTGTCTCTTTCTTTGTTATTTCAGCCTATAATATTCCTTCATGCTTGGATAAGTGTAGCAGTAGGACATAATTCATAAACAATATGCTCTGTTCTTCTCATTTCAAGCATTTCACCATCAATTTCTGCTAAATTTGGTATAGGATTCATGGCTACATTCCTTATATCAATGGACTGTTCATTTCTCTTCCGTTTCCCCAATTAAAAATCACTTTGACTACTAGTTGGTTGCTACCCTGCCTTTGTTTAGACATCTCATGCAACATCATTGTTTATTTGTTTTATGTTTCATACTTTGACTCCATTGCCCAATAGTTTTCCCTATGATTATCTTACTAGAACTTAAAACAATATGTTCCAAATAAATCTAACCTCCTTAATGTGTTTTGATTGCATATCTTGAGCAAGACTGTTGAACATGCGTTTTTATCTGATTAAATTGTTGATCATTTTAGTTTTCTGTGACTGTAAAGAGAGAGCCCTCTCAGACTAAGTTGGGTCAGTAGCTTAAGTCTAAAGCTGGTTAGTGGTTACCACAGATTGCCCTCTGCCACAACCTAGGGGGTCATTTTGGGTGTTAACAGAAACAATCTAAAAAAAGATTCCTTAAGAATAACAAAGTACATATTAAATTCTACCGTTGATGTAATAGTATACTAAATGAAACAAATACCATAGTATATTGTGTAGAATGAATGCAAGAAACTCACACTCTCATATTATGACTTGACACACAAGAATAGTAAGGTTTCTGCTCATAGGAAGATGCAATACTATTGAAGATGACTATATTCTTATGAAGTAATCACATCCCACATTCTACTGAACATGCAAACTCTTCATTTTGTACATTTATGTTAATGAAAGTGATGGTGACACTATACTTTTCCATGTGACTTAGGGTTCATGTATCATATCACATGCATGTTATTGTGAAAAAAATGACAACATTTGTATTGAATGTAATTGTTTCCCCCTTTATGTTGTCTTGGATTAAAATATTAATTTATTTTCATCTTTACATAATGCCACAATCACCTTATTTTCATGTTAGGTTATGAATTGTTGTATTTTCTATTCACAACAGGTGATTGATGTGCATATATTCCCATCAATGTGAAATAAAAGCATGAATATGGGTGATTAATCATTATTTTATTCCATCCCTAGCTTGTCTAAGATAAGCATGCAATTGGTAAAAAATGATATAGATATGGACTAGCCTTGCTTGTATATAGAACATTCTCTTGATTTTATTTAATCTCACCATGCATGCAAGATGCCAACATATAAAATCACTCAATTTTTCTTTTAATGTTCCAAATCAAACTACTTACACATAAATCTAGAATGAAGACCAATATAATCATAATGAATTTAACAATGGGAAGAGATATTATTGGGAAGGTTAACTCGCCTTAGAAAAGGATTGAAACCTTGACATAGGGATATCTCACTCCCTTCCCTTACAAGTGGGTGAACAAAATTAGAATGTACAATGTAGGATAAGGAACAAAGACAAACAAAAGAAGGAATTATTCCTGCATTGAAATAAGAGTAATAATAAGGTGATTATAAAGAGAAGTGAGGCAAAACCTTTGTGATAATGTTGAAACACCTAAATATTCATGCAAAAAATCTAAAGGTTGGAGTGTGCTACATTTTTTTATTGTCCTTTCATAGTTATATGAATGCTAAAAGAACAAAAGAATGGGCACTAATTAGAACCACCTATCTAAAGAAAAATGATTTTGAAAATTTTAGAGCACTCATCATGGGGTTGGCCAATGAAATAGTCACATCACCACAAAAAAATAATGGTTCAGAACATGTGTAGAAAGGCATTTTGTCGCTAAGACATTTTCCAAAAATTTAAAATGTTTTTCCATGAAAACGTCGATTTTAACTATTTCGTGGGACTTTTGAGCCATATGTAGTAGTGTGCACATGGTGGCGGCATGCTACACCAATCCCCTTCTAGGTAGGTTGGCCTACACTCAAGCGAAAAATGTTAATAGGGAGGACACGTGGATTGATGACATAGAGGTTGCAAATAATAAGTCGGTGCGGGACTCAGTTGTCTACGTCCCTTCGTATTAACTGGAGTAGTTGGTCCATGAGGATTTCGTGTGTGGAATTCCTGAGTTCCTTCTCCAAGACACGAGATATGATGAAGGGGATTTACACCACCCTCATTTGCAATCTTATGCAGAACTCCATTGTGAATTACTTTGTGCGAATTCTCATAGCATGTAAGCTTGTTTTCTATATCATGACTCGTTTGCATGGAACCTCCAAGAGAGCAGCCGAACATGGAGTCGATCCTGATGCTGCTCCTCCAAGCAAGAATAAGATAGCCATTAGTGGGTATGACAACAATGTCTTGGCTCCAGTTCATCTGTTAATTGATGACCGGGAATCACGTTGAGTTGTTGATATTCTATCCATTGGTAATCAAGGAAACCAGATTAATTATTGTTGGTTAATAAAAAATATGATGGGTACCCTAGTCGAGGAGATGCTGGCTGATTGGAATTCTGCCAAGTCCTCCATTCTGGACATCAGGGCTAACTTGGTTCACCTGGAAGAAAAACTAGTAAATTTGGACACCATCCTAGCTGGTGGTAAATAATATTTGGATAGGTGCATAATTCTTCGCAAGGGCTTGGTTCAATTTGAACCTATCAAAAACAATGAAGGCTCTTATGGAGAAGGTGTCTCTCAGCCTGGAGTGGTTTCCTCTGCTACTAGAACCCCTCCAGCTTCGAAGGATATGGTGGGAGTTGTTGTTGAGGTCTCTGTCACCGCTGTGGGTACTCCTTCCGGGTCAGTCCTGCATGCTTCCAGAGCCACTTCGGGCATCCCTCCCCTTCAAGCCACCTTTCCAATTCCGTCCACTATCGATTCGCTGCACTACAAATGATTTTGGCAAATAGAAGAGGATGCCTCCCCTTAACGCAAAATCAAACCGTTGACGCCCAAGCTCCTTCCCCATGGTTAATATGATGAATTCTTCAGCAGATTCCCTATAATTCAAGATAAGCCAAGCTCTCAAAATGAAGAAGCAAGCACTTTGGATGGTAGTCCCTATCTCTCTCTGTGTTTGTGAGAGGTTTTGTATGTTTTGGTTATATAAACTATATTTTGGCCCACTGAAAAACATCCATCAACATCTTGAGATGTAGGGGACCCATTGGATGTATTGAAAGAAGAAAATGTTACCGAGTGACACAAGGGGTCTCATGAATACATCTACAATGTTACAATTTACTAAATTTTAACATCGTAGATGGATTCAAAGATCCCCGATCGTAACAATTTATTGTTAGAATTACAAATTTTCATTACCGAGTGACAATTAACGTTACTTGGGTCTCTAAATTCAGCTATAATGTTACAATTTACTAAATTTAACACTGCTTTAAGATTGTAGATGGATTTAGATACCCATTTAAAAAGGGGTCTCTAAATCCATTTGCAGTGTTAAATTTTACTAAATTGTACAAATTCATTGATAAAATTGTAATTTTCCATTGTAGAGGTGACACAATTAAAAATGACTAACATAAACGACTAATTCATATTCTCAGTCGTTGTTAACTAGTCATATTTGTATTCATGTGACTAAATTAGTCATTTATGTTATTCATTTTTATTTTATTCACTTGTTATCTAGTCATATATTTTATCTCATGACTAAATTAGTCATTTATCTTAGTCGTTTTTAGTGAGCTCACTTAAAATTGCTCAATTTTAGTCATTTATCCCTTGAAAAAACTATAGTGACTAACGTTTTTAGTCGCCTAGTCACTTATCTCTCATTTTGTACTAGTGATTGTAAGCAAATTCAGCTAAATGAAAATACTTTTCTCATTTAGTTGGCTGATCTTTAACATACATTCTTAACATGTCTTCTAAAATATTATTTACTCTTTCAGTATGCCTTTCAGTTTGTGGATGACAAGAAGTGTTGAAATTCAACTTAGTATTTAGACCTTTAAACAATGTTGTCCATAAATTTCCAGTAAACTTGGAATCTCGATCAGAAATAATTATCTTTGGAATTCCATGTAAGCGAAAGATTTGTTTCATAAACACATCAACAATGTTAGCAGCTTTAAAAGTAGTCTTAACTGGAATAAAATGAGCATATTTACTAACTTTATCCACAACCACCATTATTGAGTCATTCTGTTTTTTATTCTTAGGCAAACAAGTTATGAAATCAATACTTATAATTTCCCACTTCCATTCTGGAATTGACAATGGATGCAATAGGCTAGTTGGGTGTTGATGCTCAGCTTTAATTGTCTGACATTCAAAACACCTAGCTATGTATTCAACCACCTCATTCTTCATGTTGGGCCAAAAGAAATCTTTTCTTAGCATAGTTATCATTTTCTGATAACCATGGTATCTTGAATAAGGACTTCTATGAACTTCATCCAAAATCAACGGTTTAACTTTTGACACATTAGGTACATAAATTATGTTTTTATAAGTCATTAAAACCTTTTCATTAATGTTGTAATCTGTTATTAAATTTTTAGATACATTTTCAGCAACTTTATCATGTAACTTCTGATAATTTTCATCTTGCTTAATTCCTTCCTCGATCTGATTTTCCAGCTCTGTTTTATATGTGTTGATTGCTGCCACAAAATTTAATTTGGCATTTTTGCTCAAGGAATTAACAACTTTGTTTTCTTTACCATTAATGTGTTGAATCTCGAAATCATATTCACTAAGGAAAGCTATCCACCTAGCTTGCCTTGCATTAAGATTTCTTTGATCCAACAAGTATTTTAAACCTTTATTATCTGTCATTAGTGAAAAAATTCTTCCAATCAAGTGATGGCGCTAGATTTTTAATGCATGTATCACGGTTTCCAGCTCTAGATCATAAGTTGCGTAGTTCTTTTCGTGGACTTTTAATTTCCTGGACTCATATACAATGACATGACCTTCTTGAGTTAAGACCCCACCAAGTCCATCATTGCATGCATTGGTGCATACAACGAAGTCCTTATTGGGATCAACAATTTTTAATATAAGTGATGTTGTTAATAATTCTTTTAATTTCTTGAAACTTTCTTCGCATTTTTTATCCTAGACGAATTTCTTTCCCTTCTTCTACAAAGAAGTTATGAGATTTTCAATTCTGTAGAATCCTTCAATAAATTTCCTATAGTAACCTGTTATCCCCATAAATGACCGTACATCATTTACGTATTAGGGGCAGGCCACTCGTTAATTTCTCTTATTTTATCTAGGTCAACAGAAATTCCGTCTTTAGATATTATGTGACCTAAGTACTGTATTTTATCTTTATAAAAGTCACATTTACTTAACTTAGCATAAAGCTGATGTTCTCTTAAAAATTGCGTAATTATTATTAAGTGTTCGTCATGTTCCTCTTTAGTCTTAGAATAAATTAAAATATCATCAATGAACACAATTACAAACTTATCTAGGTACTTATACAGAAAATTATTCATTAAACATATGAAGACTGTCGGTGCCTTAGTCATCCCAAAAGGCATAACTACAAACTCATAGTGCCCATAATGGGTCCTGAAGGTTGTTTTCAAAATGTCTTCATCCTTTATCCTAACTTGATGGTACCTAGACCTCAAGTCGATATTAGTGAATATCTCTACTCCTCGTACCTGATCGAATAGACCTTCAATGCGGGGTAAGGGATATCGATTTTTAATAGTCATTTTATTAAGTTGATGGTAATCTATGCGCAGTCGCAAGGTACCATCCTTCTTTTTAACAAAGATAACTGGTGCTCCCCAAGGAGACACACTTGGACTTATATAGTTCTTATCAATTAATTCTTTTAGCTTAGATTTTCGTTCATTTAATTCCAGGATATTCATTCTGTAAGGACCCTTTGAGTTTGGTACCGCACCCGGTACTAACTCAATGGTGAAATCAAGTTCCCTTTTTGGAGGTAGTCCTAGAATTTCTTTCGGGAAATCATTAGAAAAGTCCTTAAGAATAAGTATGTCTTCCAATTTTATCTTATCTTCTTTAGATGAATATTCATCATGAATCACCATTACAACAAACATTTTACAACCCTTTCTTAGAGCTTTCTTTACTTGTAAGGCGGAAATTTGTCTAACAGATGTTTTCCTAGGGATTCCTTTTACTGTTTCAGTTTCCCCTTCGTTATTCAAACAAGTAAAAGACTTTTCATAACAGTTAAGTATTACTCTATGTTGTTCAAGCCAGCCCATGCCAGTTAATACATCATATGACCCTAATGGTAAAACATTCAATTTAACTTGCGTCTTCAACTGACTCATAAGCAAATCACAACTTTTGACAAACTCTGTAACTTTTCTTTTGGTGCATATTGCTAACTGAACAAACCATGATTTATCAAATTTTTCTACCTTTAACTTGCAACTTTTCACTAAATCAGGTGATATGTAACTCAAAATTGCACCTGTATCTATTAAAATGGAAATAGATTTATTTTGTATCATACCTTCGATCTTGACCATAGAAGTTTGATAGTCTGCCTGTTGATTTTCTAGCGCTACATTAATCCTGGGCATTTCTCTTGCTATATCACCAATTGTCGGTTCCGCTTGTATGGTGTGAATGTTGTTGATTGTCCTTCCTTTGAGTAGGCAGTGTGCTCTAGTATGTGATCCATTGCAGTCATAACACTTTAAAGGTGGTATTTATTCAACATTTCTGGTATTATTATTATTAGGTACATTCCTTGTAGCTGTGAAATTCTGTGGTGCATTACCTCTGTAATTATTATTATTCTGAAAATTCCTGTTATTGAAATTTTTATTATTCCCAGAATTCTTGAAATTAAAAGTTTTCTTCTTGTGCTCATAATTACTTGGTTTATTATTTCTCCAACTCAATACACCTTCTCTTTTCTTATTATGTTCAAAACATAAATTATCCTTTCTCATCGCTTCTTCAAGAGTTGAAGGATTATCGTATTTAATTTTGTCTTTTATGTTAAAGGGTAAGCAACTTAGAAACCTTTGTATGTTAGGCTTCTCTTCAGCTAAATAAGGTACATACCTTAATAAGATGAGAAATTTGCTACTTAACTCCTTCATACTCATAGAACCCAATTTTAAATCATAAAATTCTTTTGACTTATCTTCGTAATACTGTTAAGATAAAAAAAATTTCTTAAATGTACTCCATTTTATATTTTTCTATTTAATGCTTTTAACTCTTTTAATATCTTGCCACCAAATGTCTTCCCTTCTGGTCAGATTGTATATGGCCATTTAGCTTTTAACTAAGATGAGTAATCATAAATTTGAAAATACTTCTTCATATTGGATAGCCATCCTTCAGCTGTCTCTCCTTTTTCATTTTCGCCATTAAAAGTTGGGGGTTTTATCTTTTTAAATTCCCCTGAAATTTGTTCATAATGTTACACTTTTTCTTAGGACCACAGTCACTATCACTGCTGTCTTGATCAGAATTATACTTTATGCGATAAGTTTTATCATCAGATTCAGAAGAAGAAGAGTTACTTTCAGTTTTATAGTATTTCATTTTATTATCTCTATGTTTGTAGGACATTGTTCCAGATTCAGATTTTATCTCTGTTCTCTTATATTTTTCATCATGATGATATTTTTCCAGTAAAATTTGGTTCAATTCTTCGTGTGCTATTAAAAAAGTTTTGTTTTCTTCTTTAACATTTCTTATTTCAGTTTTTAAGTCATTAACCATACGTAATAATTTAGATGATTGATCATTCAGTTCTACATAGATTTCTTCATTAATATTTTCATGTTCGTTATTATTACGTTCATTATGAGGAGATTTATCCTTTGTGGATTCTTTCGGTATGTTCATACCTGCAAATTAAATGTCAAGTTGTTATGTACAGAAACAAATTTAAAATAAAATTTTAGTAACTAAATTTTCTGTTTTCATTTTTTGTTTTGCGCATGTGAGTCTATTTCAGGCCTAGAGTTTGAACTCGCGCTCTGATAACACATGTAACATCCCAAAAATTCACAAAATTTAAAATTTTTCTAAGTAGCATTAAGTGCTACAATTGCTATGTGGAAGTAAAATAAACGATAATCTATTTAACTAGACGGCCTATTAATGATAACACTTCTCCATTAATTACGAACATGTTACATCAATTGCTTGTGTATGTTTCTCTTCAGAGTACGTGTATGTGTTTAAGCTTATTAAATACTATAAGATGTTTGTTACACCATTCTTGCATTCTAGATTAATTATGGTTATTTATTTAGATGTCCAGACTTTATGGATTTAACTTGATACTAATTTCATTAAAAGTGCTAATTGTTTACTTTCCTGTTGATGATGAAGGGGTCCTATGGGCACCCTTTGGCTTACTTCGCTATTTAGCTAAAGCATTTGAACTTCTGTCACAGATCGCAAGTAAGAGCGATACTTCTTTCGAAGTGTATAAAGAGATCTTATTTAAACTTCAGTTAGCCTTCAATGTTTAAAAAGAGAAATAGAGAGAACCTGAAGTGTCAGGGTGAGATCTAATCTAGTTTGATTTTTAGTTATAATCTGTATAATGTTGTTTATATAATTCCAATTATATTCGAATCTCATAATTTTTATTTATTATTAATACATTTGTCTTGTATTAAGTCATCGTGGAAAGTATAGAACTTTGATTTCAAGGTTATAGATCATTAACTTTGCACTTAGGAAATACACCTTGTATCTATGTACGCAATACAAATAGTCAAAACCTAAGCTTATATGCTAATGCTTGCAATATAATTCTTAGCCTATCTTTTGATCTTATGCACTATATGCACAAACCCTATGTAGTAGTTTTATTATGGCAACTTCGAAAATACTGATAGTTGCAAACTATGCTCTATATGCAACTATCCTCTATATAAATAAATATACGTTGAAATGTTGTAATCCTAAGAGCATTGTAACATTACCTATGTTATAGCATTGATGTGCACTCTATGGTTTTTATGCTAATTACAAGGGTTTGATTAAAAAGGGCTCCACTTCATAATTCAAATGTTTATTGGATTAAAAAACAAAGGTTGGCTAATATGCAAAGGTTGTTTGACTCTTATTCATGTTACGTAACCATGCTACACTATGGTTGTAAATATTGTCTATTGAAGACCGAAACATTAACCTTCGTACTAATTGCATTGCCAGGATCTACATATGATAGTAGCTATGTAATTAAAGTTCATTAAAAGCGTTCTTGGTGGAATTCCTGTTGGCATCCATCGTGGCAAGTCTTCATGTGGTGTTTCTTGATAGTGGTGTTAACCCTAACTTCATTTGGGATTATTCTACACAGGTGTAACCTGGGCATTCATTTTGCAGTGAGTGGGGTTTTGGAGAGGCTGACAGGCCCTCGAATTATTAGGGTTTGTAGCAAGGTATTGAAGGCACCTTTCCTGGGTTCAATACCACGACCTGTAGTTGTAAATGTCACTAGAAGGTTACATGAGCCGAACGATTTCTAATTTAAGTATTTCCGCGTTTTCTAGTCGTTTGTGTAACTCCTTCATTCTCGATGATTATAGTAAATTTCAGTCAAGCTACAAGGTGTTCTTTGAAAGGTAATTTGTATTCGCAGTCTAAACTTCTACGAGGTTTATCATTATTCAGTTGTTAATATATTGTTAGGTTTTGAGATTCATTTAACCACAATGAGTGTTGTGTTGGAAGGTGCTTCCTCGGTGCTTAGCCTCGTTATGTTTTTAAGAAATGGGGATAAAATATTAACGCCTGGTAAGCCTCACTGACTCTTTGTAGGGTGTAACTTGGCAAAATGTTGGTCCTTGTCTGGTTTAGCCGAGCATTTGGTTTTATGGCTAGCTATTGATTTTTCCACCGTTGTAATGTTTAAGCCGTATGGCAAGGTTTTTCAATGTAGGGAGGATTGATTTCCTCAACCTAACTAGTGTTGGCTCTTCAACGTTTACTATGTAAATACTTTAATTGATAAATATATAGTTTGTTTCGAAGGGTTTCACCCTCGATATTTTGATGAATTGTAATGGTAGATGTTTAGGGTTTTAAAACTCGTTTTTGTTTATAAAATGCAAATGGTGTTTCAAACCCATGACCTCGTGTTGTTTCCTTTTTAGCTGTTGCGTTTTTCAAAGCATAGTGCTATCGATTTTGTACGTTGAAAAAAGTGAAGTAATAATGTATTAAGATGAGAAAACAATCTATCGACATTAATGTTAAATTGAAAATTTACTTGGTAGCCGAATGTCGGTTTCGTCGTTGTGTTTCAATGGTTATTTAACTTTGTATTTTTATGTGTAAAACCAAGCCATAAGGCTGGACTTTGATCCCTACCTGAAACTAAATGTTGACTAAATTTTAGTTGTAGTACTAGTTCGGGTTTCGAACCCTTGAATTAATTGTGTAACCTGTAAGGTTTAGACTGTATGGAACAATCTTTGTGTGTTCGAACTCTGTCTTAGTAATTCTATTTCGTTTTTCTAAAGGTTGGAAAGTTAACTTAGTATTTGTATGAAATAGCTAATGACAAGGTTTGAAGCCTGGTCATTCGTCAGATAAAATAATTGTTATTCGATCTGTAATATTTAAATTTAGTTTCAAATGATAGTTGAATGAATTGGTATGCAATAATATTATTAATTTTTGATGTATATGTAACTTCAGAATGTATTTCATATATGTATATTGTATTCCTATAGAGATGTTATTATTCCTATATACGGAAGTGTTTGTATTCCTATAAAGATGTTATTATTCCTCTATACGGAAGTGTCGTCATTTATATTGTAAGTGCCGTAACTTATACTTGATGGGTTATTAGACCACCTTGTTGGGGTCGGCCCTGTATAAGTCATTTGGGTCAAAGGGTTATTAGACCACCCTATTGGGGGTCGGCCATGTGGGTCAAAGGGTTATTAGGCCACCATATTGGGTGTCATCCCAATCAGCATTATGTTATGTGGTTAAGTTAAGGCCGACCTAGTAAAGGTTATTAGGCAAGTCAAGTCAAGTATAAATAGAGTGCGGGAGGCACTCTATTTCATCATTCTATTCTCTCTCACACTCTTGAGAGAGTGGCACACTTGTGGAGGAGGAGAAGCTGCTACTAGGTGATGCCTATCTCTTATGCTTGGGTTGTATCATTGCTCTATCTATCTCTGAGGAATTTATTGGGTTTTTTCACCTTTATGGTTTTCCCCAAGTAAACTCTATGTCTCTTGTGTGCTTGCATTATTGTGTCCATGATTGATATGATATAGATATGTTGTACATGTTGTTCTCTCAGTTAATATCCTAGATTAGATTAAAGTAAATTCTGAAAAATTAACATGGTATCAGAGCTAGCCTGAAAGAAGGCATGGTAAGGCATGCATGACACTTGTTTCAATTGCAAAGCTAGGGCTTGATATAGAAAAAACCAGTCATCGTAGTACTTTCGCTATAAAGACATTTTGGCGGGGTTTCAGGATCTGAAAATCATTCCAAGAGAATCTAAGGTCCTCATGTACTTTGTGTCAAAAGGAAAACCTCTAATTCATTGTACTTTGTGATTTATGATCTGTACAATATAGGGTTTCTGCCTCTTCCAGATCTTAGCCATAAACAGGTGACCTTGGAAAAAAGGTCATAACTTGTGGTAGGAAGCTCCAATGAAATTTCGTAAAATGTGACAGGTAGTGCAGGGAATGTACTTTCTTAGGTAATGTTTGCAGAGGCCGAAATGGAACCAGTGACACGTGGCACGCTGTACAAGTTCGCTCTCCTATTTTATCCCATAAACAGGTCACGTTGCGACTCTTGGCATAACTCTCTCTCAAAGAATCCATTTGAGGCCAGACCTATGGGGTTGGAAATATGACAGGTCGGGATATCATAGGAAACGTTTTTAGACCCTATGGATCGAAAAGTTCAGAGCTACACTAGAAACAATCAGGTACATATTTCTGTAAAAACATAATTATTTTTTAGCACCCGCATTCATGGCTTCCGGAATTTAGGGTTTCGGAGAAAGTTGGAATTTTTGTAATCGGAGACTATGGCTGAATGCTAGTCATCAAAATCAAAATTTAGAGACCAAGATCAAAATTTTTGGTTGGGAAAAGGGCCGAGCTTGATCAGACCCTAGTTCGGGACTTTGATGGGAAAAGCTGAAAATTAGGGCTTCTGCAAAAATAGAAATTTTTGAAATCTGTGACAACGGATGGAAGCTCCTCAGAAAAATAGAATCTTAGAGATTTGGATCGAACCTTTTGATTGGGAAGAAGGGTGGGATTTATCAAACCCTAGTTCAGGGTCATGTCCAGTGAATCCAGAAGCTTCAAAGGCAAATTTGAGGGGTGAAACTTTGTAGTTTTCAAATTATGAGTATACCAGCTTGATCAGCTCATCAAGGCGCATATTTCTATCCTTTCGGAAGTTTGAAATTAAAAGTTTGAATTTTTAGGGTTTCTTTGACAAACCCTAATCTAGCTCCAAATCCAATTCCTGCAAATCAAGTGGATTGGGTTAATCCTAGAAGAGAATGGATTGGTCACCTACATAAGTGAATAAGTTCCTGTTTCAAAGGGAGATGAGACGAAGGCCTTACATAAGAATATTACAAGCAATCTCAATAGGTGTGACTTATCCAGGTATGTTTCGAGATTTTTTCATGATTAAGTTTATGGTGTGTTTACCTTCATGTTATTACGGTTAGTACAATCTTGATTAAATTTAGACTTGTCGTATCATATTAATAAAATTATGAATGCATTCATTGATTAGGGTGTTGACATGTATGATTGTACTAATGCATTATGGTGTTGTATGAGGTTTATGTTGTCTGCTAACATGAAAGGTACACCAAGAAAGAGAAATCATGTTCTAGTTCAAGAACATATGATCATGATGACATGAGGACAAATATGCATCCATTGTCATGAATCACTTAGAAGATCTATTTGCGAGCTATGTATAACTTGGTTCTATAATGGTTAACCTACGAGATATGCAGGTTACTAGCACAAGTCATTGAAGAGAACAAGAAGACATCATGTAGGTATGTTAGACATAACTAGCTAACATACCAGTCCAGGTATGTTTTTCCTATATCAAGTTAGAATCCTACCTTGTGTTAGGATTCCTTATATAAGTATACTTGGTATGATTGGTTATGTTTATTCATAAAGTTATAAATGTAAGTAATCAAGGGTTTATGCATATTATGTCTCTTATCTTGATTGATGATTTAACTAACCAAAAGAGTCCTATGATCAAATAAGAATATGCATGAATAAAAGAAGACTTCCCTGAAACCTTGAATACTAATGTTTATTATCTGTGTTTGAAATGATCATGACTATACATGTTTAAGATTATTGTGTTTTGATAGTATTAAGATTATACTAATGAATGTGTGATTATGTATGAGACCTTGAGGATAACACAATGATGATACTAATAAGCATGCATAGTGATGGATATAAGTTCAAGGACAGGTAATCAAGGAAGCAAAGATCAAGAGGGATCACACTCTAGTAGCTTTTGCAAGGATGTAGATATCCAGAGGGAGTTGACCACCTCTCACAATCCACATCAGAATGGAGTTGCAGAAAAGAAGCAAAGACTGAGAGGGATTCAACCCAACAAACAAACAAAGATAAGAATTTGAATTATCATTCCTTGCATATTTCATTGTTTAAATAATACTGTTCAATAATGTATATACTGATGTTCCTAGAATTAGGTTGTGTATTATGCATATTAGAATAGTTGCATTGATGAATAGTATACTACTAATATACATGGGTAAGTGGCCTATGGCACTGTACAACATTCCATTACTACTTATCTAGAATGAAACCTCTTTGTTGACATGTTGGTAGTTGTGCACACTCTTAACATTGTTCTGGTAGAGATTGGAAGGCATCTAGAAAGTTACGGGATATGGATAAATGTTGTATTTAAGCATTGGCTAAGATAATTGCATGACTGTATGACATTTTTCTTTACATGTAAGAATTTGTTTTGAAAACTACGAGATGTTTTCTAATCATGCAATTTAACTTGTTCTATATGAAAGATCGTATACCTACAAAAGAAGGACTACAACATTTGTTCAGCAACAAAGTTATCTATTGAAAATATTGAAGATATTGAAGTTCCCAGGATCTAGGAAGAATTCCATGATCGAGGAGTACCAGTCGATCATGAAGATGTTTGGGATGTATTCCCAAGACCTGAAGGGGAGTCTGTAGTGACTTCCAAGAGGATCTACAAGATCAAGCATGCTGCAGGTAGTAGCATAGAGAATTTTTTCTCTTGTAGCTAGATACACTTCCATTAGATCAGTACTTGCTCTAGCTGTAGTGATGAAGTGGAAGATACACCAGATGGATTGCAAGACAACTTTCTTGAATGGTTTAGTTGAAGAAGAAGTGTATGTGGAGCATCCACTTGGTTCTGAGACACACGATAGGGAGTCATATATGTGCAGAACTTGGTATGGTAGGATAGATAGCCTTCTATCCAGTTTGCGTTTTACCAAGAGTAAAGCAGATTCCAACCTTTACTACAAGGTTGAGGAAGGAAATCCAATGATACTACTTTTGTATGTGGATGACCTGTTTATTACAGGTGAAGATAGATTGATTGCCGACACGCAGTGGAAGCTTGTTTCCAAGTTCGAGATGAAGAACTTGGGGATGATGCACTATTTGTTTTTGGTATGGAGGTGTGGCAGAATGTAGATGGGATCTTCCTTGGACAAGGGAAGTATGCAGAAGATATCCTGAAGAGGTTCGAGATGATGGACTGTAAGGCCATGGCCACACCTATGGCATCGAACCTGAAGCTTTTGTGTGATGCTTCATCTGAGCTGGTTGATGTCCTTATGTATCGTCATATGATTGGGTCCTTAATGTACCTGACGAAAACGAGACCATATATTTGCTTTGCGGTGAACACATTGAGCTAGTTCCTGACGGATCTGAGGAGTGTTCACCTGGTTGCTGTAAAGCATATTCTGAGGTACCTGAAGGGTATAGTTGATTATGGGCTCAAGTATGATGCAAATCGAAAGTTTAACCTACAGGGTTATGTTGATTCAGATTGGGCAGGTAGTGCTGCATATAGGAAGAGCACATCTGGGTGTTGCTTCAGTATGGGATCAGTTGTGATCACTTGGTTTAGCAGGAAGCATTCCTGCATAGCACTGAGTACAGTCGAAGCAAAGCATGTTGCGATGGATGAGCAGGTTGCAGATGTATTGACCAAGCTGTTGGCCAGAGTGCAGTTTGAGTTCTTCAGAGAGAGGCTTGGTGCACTTCAGATCGAGGTTCCTTCCAAGGGAAGTGATGAGTTTGAAAGATGCAGATGCACATGAGCTTTTCTAACATGGTTGATGTGTTCTCCCATGGTATAGATGTAAGGGTTGAAGCCATTTTTCACATGGTGGTAGATGTGTTCTCCCATGGTGAAAACGTAAGGGTTGGATCCTTCCCTGAATGGTGGTAGATGTGTTCTCTCATGTCGGTGGTGTAAGTGTTATATGATGTGCATCTGGGCTGTGCTTCATGGACGATGAGATGATCTGAAGAGGATGATGCTACGATGATCAGGAGGATCATGGATGATGAGCATCAGGACGATTCTCCATTTACTGCTCTATATATGTATATGCATCATGTTGGATGCTGGATATGATCAGTTGGATCATTTATGTATGTATGCATCATGTTGGATGCAGCATATGATATGTTGGATCATTTACGTATGTATGCATCATGTTGGATGCTAGATATGATCAGCTAGATCATTTATGTATGTATGCATCATGTTGGATGCTAGATATGATCAGTTGGATCATTTATGTATGTATGCGTCATGTTGGATGCTGGATATGATCAGTTGGATCATTTGTATGTATTTTGTATATGCATCATGTTGGATGCTTGGACCATGTATCTGTATATGTATCAGGTGGATACTTTGTATGATCAGGTAGATCATGTATGTTCATATGTATCAGGTAGATACGTTGTGTGATCAGGTGGATCATGTATCTATGTATGTATCAGGAGGATACAATGTATGATCAAGTGGATCATGTATGATGATATGTATCAGGTAGATACTTGGTATGCATCAGGTAGATGCATTGTATGATCAGGATGATCATGGATGACGAGCTTCGGGATGTTGCTCTAGATGATATGCATCAGGATGATGCAATGATGATGATCAGGATGATCATGTGTACATTAGGATGATGTATGGTGAGTATCAGGTTGATACGCTATGGCCATGGAACAGTTTGTGTAGATAAGCATATAATTTGGCCCTGGGAGATTTGCAGATAGTCTTTCAAGGTTTTGCCTATGGCATGTAATTTGGCCCTGGGATATCTGGAAAATGCTCTTTCGAGGATTTTCTTTGGGAGGACATATAATTTGGCCCAAAAAGATCTGTAGATAGTCTTTCGAGGTTTTTCCTATGGCATATAATTTGGACTTGGTATATCTAGTAGATGCTCTTTCGAGGTTTTGTCCTATGGAATATAATATGTCCCTGGGAGATCCTATAGGTTGGGCTGTGTGCCCATAATAAGTCCTAGGATGCTCTTGCGAGGTTTTGCCATAACCACATGTAATTTGGCCTTGGGAGATCCTATAGGTAGAGTTGTGTGCTTGTAACAGCCTGGGATGCTCTTGCGAGGTTTTTTGGTGAGGTCACATATAATATGGCCCTGGTAGATCCTACAGGTAGAGCCGTGTGCTCGTAACAGCATGGGATGGTCTTGTGAGTTTTTGTGACGCACGTAATAAGTCCTGAGGATTCCATAGTATGTCCAGTGGTGATGAAGACCTGTAGGTGGTAGGCCTACATCCAGTATGAAAAAGGACTGGCTCTACAGAAATTCCTATGACAAGTAGATTCAGAGATTGATTGAGATAGCAGTAGCAATGACGATGACGATTAACTAGTGACGATGATCCAGAGAAGAAGACTTGTGCTAGAAGACCTGTGTCGAGAAATACCTTCCTAGTTAAGAGGGAGTGTTGATGTATATGTAACTTCGAAATGTATTTCATATATGTATATTGAAATCCTATAGAGATGTTATTATTCCTCTATACGGAAGTGTCGTCATTTATATTGTAAGTGTCGTAACTTATACTTGATGGGTTATTAGACCACCTTGTTGGGGTTGGCCCTGTATAAGTCATGTGGGTCGAAGGGTTATTATACCACCCTATTGGGGGTCGGCCATGTGGTTCAAAGGGTTATTAGACCACCCTATTGGGTGTTGGCCGAGTCAGCATTATGTTATGTGGTTAATTTAAGGCCAACCTAGTAAAGGTTATTAGGCAAGTCAAGTCAAGTATAAATAGAGTTTGGGAGGCACTCTATTTCATCATTCTATTCTCTCTCACACTCTTGGGAGAGTGGCGCACTTGTGTAGGAGTAGAAGCTACTTCTAGGAGATGCCTATCTCTTATGATTGGGTTGTATCATTGCTCTATCTATATCTAAGGAAGTTATTGGGGTTTTTCACCTTTATGGTTTTCCCCAAGTAAACTCTATGTCTCTTGTGTGCTTGCATTATTGTGTCCATGATTGATATGTTGTACATGTTGTTCTCTCAGTTAAGATCCTAGATCAGATTGAAGTAAATTTTGAAAAATTAACATTAATATTGTATAATAGACATGTATGGTTTCGATCTACTTTGTAGTAATTTCAATTCATACTTTGTTTTATGAACAATCTAAACTATGTGTTTCGATACTGTTAGAATTTGTAATGCAGAAACTAATATGTCTTAAAATGAGTTTTATTTGAAAAGAATATTAAAAAGGTATATATATTATTTGTCTTTTGAAAAGAATGGTTAACCTATAACTGAACTTTAGGTTTGGTACAGAAATATGGAAATGTTTAAGAAATTCTACTTCTATTGGTATGAATGCCATGATATTACAATGTCTGATTAAATAAATAATTTCTATGTTTTCTAGATCTAAAACATAAGATATTTTTATTGAAATGTAAACAGGATAAATACAAAAATATATCATAGTTTATTTATGATAGGCATTCAATCATTTATATCTTTTGCATATCATTATTCATATCTATTTAAACACTCTTCCCTGCACTAGAGTACGACACAAAGACAGTGTGTGAAAAATGTAGGGAAGCATTTTATTCTATCATTATCATAAAACTTCTTCAACTACTTACAGAGATGATCAACAGTTCAGAAAATCAGTCATTTAAATATGATAATGATAATTATCAACATTAAGCTAATAATCATAAATCAACAGTTATGAAATATATAAGTTATGCTCATTAGGAAATAAAATAACAAGTACAATGTGATAATGTAGATAGGGTGCACAAACACCCAAAAAGGCTTGTTCCTCCCAACCTTCTCCAAAAGAAGCAACAAAATCACTTGCTCGCTTGGACCCCCGAGCCTGTTTACTGAACCACTAGGTAGAAGACTCTGTGTAGAAGTAAGGCACTCAGGTTGTGCTTTTAGAAATCAATGGGGACTTGCATACACCTCAAAAACCTCTACACTCAGTAGAATTGAAATGGACTTACAATACAACTCAAAAAATAGCTTCCCCTCATCGAATCTCTTCTGTGCATACAACAAAACCACAAGGTAAATTTTCTCGTCAGAAAACGTGTGAGCCTCTGCTCAAATTCGATGGATTATAAAAGATGCCTAGGAATTTTAGTGGTCAGTTTTCAATAAATGAGCCTCAAGCTCCAATTCCACATTCCAGGGAACTTTGACCACAAATCAAGGGAGTTGTCCCATAACAATAGCTAGTTATTTGTTAGTTTTTAAGAATTTACTTCAATCTGATCTAGGATCTTAACTGAGAGAATAACATGTATAGCATATCTACAACATATCAATCATGGACACAATAATGCAAGCACACAAGAGACACAGAGTTTCACCAGGGAAAAAAAAGAAGGTGAAAAACCCCGCAACTTCCTCAGAGATAGATAGAGCAATGATACAACCCAATCATAAGAGATAGTCTTCTCCTAGCAGCTACTCCTCCTTCCTCACATGTGTGCCACTCTCCAATGAGTCTGTAATTGAATAATAGAATGATCAAATAGAGTGCCTCCTGCACTCTATTTATACTTGACTTGACTTTCCTAATAACCTTTACTAGGTCGGCCTTAACTTAACCACATACCACAATGCTGACACGGCCAACCCCCAATAGGGTGGTATAATAACCCTTTAACCCACATGACTTATACAAGGCCGACCCCATCAAGGTGGTCTAATAACCCATCAACTATAAGTTACGACACTTACAATATAAATGATGACACTTCCATATAGAGGAATAATAACATCTATATAGGAATACAATATACATATATGAAATACATTCTGAAGTTACAAATACATCAACACTCCCTCTTAACTAGGAAGGTATTTGTTGACACAGATCTTCTAGCACAAGCCTTCTTCTATGGATCATCATCACTGGATCGTTGTCATCGAATCATCATCACTGTTGCTATCTCAATCAATCTCCAATCTACTCGTGATAGGAAGTTCTACAGAGCCAGTCCTTTTTCATACTATATGTAGGCCCACTTCCTATAGGTATTCATCATCACTGGCCATACTGTGGAATCCCTATGCATCAACAAAACCTCGAAAGGGCATCCCAATACTTTTACGAGCTCACTGCTCAACCTATTGGATCTCCCAGGACCTTTTACATGTCACTGCATAACCTTTCCACTGCCACAGAGTACCATCCTGATACTCATGATCATACTAATCATGTCATCTCAGCGAGCAAGCCATCAAGTAGGTACACCTCAGGACTGATTACACTGCCTCTGCAAAACCTACAAGATCTCCCAGGACTGATTACACTGCCTCTGCAAAACCTGTAAGAGCATCTCAGGACTGATTATATGCCTCTGCAAAACCTATGTACCCTACTGTCACATCATTGTCTTCAGATCACCTCATAGTCCATGGAGAACACCCCAGATGCACACACACACAGCACTTACATTCACCGGCATGGGAAGACACAACTCAACCACCCATGAAAGGCTCAGCCCTTATATCTATGCCATGGGAAGGCACACCTCAACCATGCGAGAATGGCACCGCACTTATATCCATAGCCATGGGAAGACACATCTCAACCATGCTAGGAGTGGCACAACACTTATATCACAGCCATGGAAGACACACCTCAACCATGCGAGAATGGCACAACACTTATATCGCAGCCATGGGAAGACACACCTCAATCATGCTCGAATGGCTCCAGCCCTTACATCCACGACCATGGTAAGAGAAAATTCAACCATGTTGGAATGGCTCCAGCCCTTACATCAACGACCATGGTAAGACAAACTTCAACCATGTCGGAATGGCTCATGTGCATCTGTGTCTCTGAACTCATCACTTACCCTTGGAAGGAATCTTGATCTGAAGTACACCAAGTCTCCCTCTGAAGTATTCAAACTTCACTATGGCTAGTGTCTTGGTCAACACATCGGCTATCTGCTCATCCATTGCAACATACAAGGGCTTCAGTGCTCCTCTCTGCACCATATCCCTGATATAGTGATACTTGATCTCAATGTGCTTTGACTTGTCATGGAACACTGGGTTCTTCGACAACTTCACACAACTTTGGTTGTCTCAATATATACAAGTAGCACTCATTTGTAGATCAAACAAATCAGACAGTAGCTTCCTGAGCCATACTTCCTCACAACTAGGCGAACAAGCTGCGACATACTCTGCTTTGGCTATACTTAGTGCCACACATGACTGCTTCCTACTAAACCAAGAGATCATACCAGATCCCATACTGAAGCAGCACCCAGAAGTGCTCTTCCGATCAATGGCACTGCTTGCCCTATTCGAATCAACATAACCCTCTAGGTTAAACTTTTGATTTTCCTCATACTTGATCCCATAGTCAACTGTACCCTTCAGGTACCTCAGAATATGCTTTGCATCTATCAGGTCAACATGTCTCGGATCTATCAAGTACTGGCTCAAGGTGTTCACCACAAAGCAGATATCTGGTCTCATATTCGTGAGGTACATCAAGGACCCAATCATCTGACAATACATCGTAGCATCAACCATCTCAGATGAAGCATCAGACAGAAGCTTCAGGTTCGATGCCATAGGTGTGGCCATGGCCTTGCAGTCCATCATCCTGAACCTCTTCAGGATCTATTCTGCATACTTCCCTTGTCCAAGGAATATTCCATCTGCACTCTGCCACACCTCCATACCAAGAAAGTAGTGCATCATACCCAAGTTCTTCATCTCAAACTCGGAAGCAAGCTTCCTCTTCGTGTCAACAATCAATATATCCTCACCTATTACAAATAGGTCATCCACATACAAAAGTAGTATCACTAGATTTCCTTCCTCAACCTTGTAGTAAAGGTTGGAATCCGCTTTACTCTTAGTAAATCCCAAACTGGATAGGAAGTCATCTATCCTTCCGTACCAGGTATTGGGTGCCTATTTCAAACCATACAGGGCTTTCTTCAGTTTGCACACATGTGATCCTCGGTCATGTGTCTCAAAACCGAGTGGATTCTCCACATACACTTCTTCTTCAACTATACCATTCAATAAGGTTGTCTTGACATCCATCTGGTGTACCTTCCATTTCATCACTGCAACCAGAGCAAGTACTAATTTAGCAAAAGTCTCTTCATAATCAATCCCTTCTTCTGGGAGAATCCACGAGCTACAAACCTAGCTTTATATTTCTCTATACCACCATCTACATCATGCTTGATCTTTGGAAGTCACAACAGACTTCCCATCTGGTCTTGGGACCACATCCCAAACATCTTTCTTCATGATCGATGGATTATGGTATTACTTCATCCCATATCCTAGGAACTTCAATTTCTTTAATAAATAGCTTTGTTGCTGCAACAAATGTTGTAGTTCTTCTTTTGTAGGTGATGGTATACAATCTTTCCTACAAAGCAAGTTAAATTGCATGATTAGAAACATCTCATAGTTTTCAGAACAAATTCTTACACATAAAGAAATATGTCATACAGTCATGCAATTATTTTAGCCAATGCTTCAATACAACATTTATCCATATCCAGTAACTTTCTAGATGCCTTCCAATCTCTACCAGAACATTGTTAAGAGTGTGCACAACTCCCAACATGTCAGCAAAGAGGTTTCATTCTAGATAAGTAGCAATGGAATGTTGTACAGTGCCATAGGACACTTACCCATCACACGCATATTAGTAGTATATTGTTCATTAATGCAATTATTCTAATATGCATAACACACACCCTAAGTCTAGGAACATAAGCATATGCATCATTGAACAATATTATTTAAACAAACAAATATACAAGAAATGACAATTCAAATACTTATCTTTGTTTCGTTTGTAGGGTGGACTCCCTCTCAATATTTGCTTCCTTGTAGGAACTACTGGAGTGTGCTCCCTCTAGGTCTTTGCTTCTTGGATTACCTATCTTTGAACTTATATCCATCCTCGATCACTATGCATACTTACTAGTATCATCATTGTGTTATCCTCGAGATCTCATACATACATTCATTAGTATAATCTTAATACTATAAAAAACATTATGATTCTAAGTAATCTTAAACATGTATGGTCAAGATCATTTCATCCACAGATAATAAACATTAGTATTCAAGGTTTCAAGGAATACTTCTTTTACTCATGCATATTCTTTATTTGACCAAAACAATTTTTTGGTTAGTCATATCATCAGTCAATGTAAGAGACATAATATGCATAAACCCTTAATTACTTACATTTCTAACTTCATCAATAATCATTATCAACCATACAACACTTAAAGATCCTAACACAAGGTAGGATTCTAACTTGATATAGGAAAAACATACCTGGATATCATATTTGCTAGTTATGTCTAGCAATGTCTTCTTGTTCTTTTCAATGACTTGTGCTAGTAACCTGCATATCTCATAGGTTAATCATTATAGAACCACGTTATACATACCTCGTAAGCAGATCTTCTATGATCCATGAAAATGGATGAATCTTTGTCTTCATGTCAACATGGTTATATGTTCTTGAACTAGAACATGATTTGTCTTTCTTGATGTACCTTTCATGTTAGCGGACAACATCAACCTCATACAACACCACAATGCATTAGTACAATCATAAGTGTCAAAACCCTAATAAATGAATATTTGCATTCATAATTTTATTAAGGTGATACAACAAGTCTAAAGTTAATCAAGATTGCACTAACCTTAATGAAGACAAACATACCATAAACTTAATCATGAACAGATCTCGAAACATACATGTAAGTCATCTTGTCGAGATTGCTTGTAATCTTCTTATGTAAGGCCTTAGCCTCATCTCCCTCTGAAACTGGAAATTCTTCACTTATGCAGGTGACCAATCCATTCTCTTCTAGGATTAACCCAATCCACTTGATTTGTAGAAACTGGATCTGGAGCTGGATTAGGGTTTGTCAGGGAAACCCTAAAAATTCAAATTTTGAATTTCAAACTTTTGAAAGGATAGAAAGATGTGCCTTGATGAGCTGATCAACCTGGTATACTCAGAATTTGAAAACTGCAAAGTTTCACCCCTCAAATTTGTTTTTCAATCTTCCAGATTCACTGGGGAGGACCCTGAATTAGGGTTTGAGTTTCCCGTAGCTTTACCCAACCAAATAGTTTGATCCAAAGCTCTAAAATTTGATTTTTCCAAGGAGCTTCTATCTATGGTCACAGATTTCAAAAACTCCCATTGTTGTAGAAGCCCTAATTTTTCACCTTTCCGATCAAAGTCCCAAACTAGGGTTTGATCAAGCCCGGCCTTCTTCCCAACCAAAAAAATTGATCTTGATCTGTAAATTTCAATTTTGATGAGGACCATCCAGCCGTGGTCTTCGATACAAAAATTCCAACATTCTCCGAAACCCTAAATTCCCGGAGCCATGAATGAAGGTGCTCAAAATCCAATTCTGTTTTGCTAGAAATATGCACCTGATTATTTCTGGTGTAACTCCGAAATTTCAAATATATAGGGTATCAAAACGCTAATTGTGATAGCCTGACTTGTTAAATTTCCAACCCCATAGGTCTGACCTCAAATGGATTCTCTGAGAGAGAGTTATTCCAAGTGTTGCAACGTGACCTGTTTATGGGATAAAATAGGAGATCGAACTTGTACAGAGTTCCACGTTTCACTGGTTCACTTTCAGCCTTTGAACCTTTGGCTTGTGAAAGTATAGTCCATTCCCTACCTATCATATTTTATGAAATTCATTTGGAGATTCCTAGCCCAAGTTGTGACCTTTTTTCCTACGTCACTTGTTTATGACTGAGATCTGGAAGAGGTAGAAACCCTAGATTGTACAGATCATAAAACACAAAGTACAATGAATTAGAAGTTTTTCTTCGGACACAAGGTACATTGGGATCTTATCTTCGACCTGTAAAAGTTTCATATCCTGAAATGTTTCCAAAATGGATTTATAGCGAAAGTACTACAATGACGGGTTTTTGCTATATCAAACCCTAGCTTCGCAAGTGCAACAAGTGTCATAAATGCCATACCATGCCTTCTTTTAGGCTAGCTCTGATACCATTTTAGTTTTTAAGAATTTACTTCAATCTGATCTAGGATCTTAACTGAGAGAATACCATGTATAGCATATCTATAGCATATCAATCATGGACACAATAAGGCAAGCACACAAGAGACACAGAGTTTCACCGGGGAAAACCAAGAAGGTGAAAAACCCCGCAGCTTCCTCAGAGATAGATAGAGAAATGATACAACCCAAGCATAAGAGATAGTCTTCTCCTAGTAGCTACTCCTCCTTCCTCATATGTGTGCCACTCTCCAATGAGTGTGTGAGTGAATAATAGAATGATCAAATAGAGTTCCTCCCACACTCTATTTATACTTGACTTGACTTTCCTAATAGACTTTACTAGGTCGGCCTTAACTTAACCACATAGCACAATGCTGACAGGGCCGACCTCCAATAGGGTGGTCTAATAACCCTTTAACCCACGTGACTTATACAGGGCCTACCCCATCAAGGTGGTCTAATAACCAATCAAGTATAAGTTACGACACTTACAATATAAATGACGACACTTCCGTATAGAGGAATAATAACATCTCTATAGGAATACAATATACATATATGAAATACATTCTGAAGTTACAAATACATCAACATTATTGAGTTCTTGATGCTGCCACTTGTCCATTTCCTTCTACCCGAGATTCCATTCCACCTAGTGGGTCAGTAAACACTCTTTCAACATTCTCTTTGGGTTAGTGTCTCCTATTTTATTTTATTAAATAATAATATTATGCAATTATATTCATCTTTGGCCACTTGGCCAAATATAAAAATTTACAATAAAAGTTAAGATAATGTTTTTCCCAAACATAAAATGTTTCAAGTAATGGGTATGTTACAATAGATCAATGGCCAAGTGGAAAGCACAAATAAGGTAATTGAGGCTATTTTGACAAAAATGGTGAAGAGCCACCGCAGAGATTGGGATGAAAGACTTTCAGAAGCATTATGGGCATACCGTACCACATGGCGCAACACTACTGGTTTTTCCCCATATGAATTGGTGTACAGAAAAAATATTGTCTTCCCTATTGAGTTTGAAATCAGAACTTTGAAGACATCTATAGAAGCAAACCTTGATTTAACAGAAGCTCAGAGGAACCGACTGAATTAGCTAAATTAATTGGATGAGAAGCGCACAGCTGCAGTACATCACATAGCCTTAATCCAATAGCAACGCTCCAAATGGCACAATAAATTTATAAAGAAGAAAGTCTTCTCTAAAGGAGATTGGGCTCTATTCTATGATTCACGGTTTAAAAGGGATTTCAAGAGAAAACTACATACAAGATGGCTAGGGCCCTACCAGATAAACAGAGTGTTTGACAATGGAACAGTTCAGTTGATCACCATCGAGGAAAACAAAACACAATTATTTGCTAATGGTTATCGGCTGCGACTGTATCATAAAACGATTTCAAAGAATGCATTCATTTCGCATGTTGCAGCTAATTCATATTATCAATTGATTCAATAGCAAGGATTTTTCGCTGTCCATGATAATTCTTATAAAAATAAATAAATAAAAAACTATTGCAATTCTGCACAAATTTTTCTGTACATAAATAAATCATTGTTTTCTTTTATTTATTTATATATTTTTTCATATTTGATGGGTATTTTTTTTTTAATAATTATGTACAAGTATAAGAGGAAGTATTTACTCGAATGGAGGCAGTTGCAATTTGGGCCAAGCGATTGCGGGATTCTAGTTGATCTTCCTCTCATTGTACGACTCCTTGAAAAAAAAGTGAACACTGTTGCAGCGCCAATTACTCAGTTAAAACTTTTGTCAACCTTTTCCGCAGCTACAATTCTGCTAAATCCCGCCCATTTCCTTATTTTTGTAGCTGTAATTCTGCTAAATCCCGCCTATTTCCTTATTTTTGCAGCTGCAACACAACTAAATCCGTCCTATTTCCCTTTTTTTCCGTAGCTGCAACACTGCTAAAATCCGCCCATTTCTCTATTTTTGCAACTGCAACATTGCTAAATTCCACCCATTTCTCTATTTTTGCAGCTGCGACACTGCTAAATCTGGCCTCCTTTTCCCATTTTCCGCAGTTGTGACTCCACTAGATTTTGCCTCTTTTGCCTATTTCTGGAGCTATGACTCCGCCATATCTTGCCAAATCCTGCCAAATTTTCATAAGCTTGTAGTTGCAACTCTGCCATATCTTTCTGATTTTGGCTGTGACTCTACTAATTCTACAGCTGAAACATCATTCTATCTCCGCCAACCTTTGTTAGTTTGCTCCACTTTCACCGTGCACTCTTGTGATTGACACCAACATGGATGTACCTTATCTACTTAGTCAACAACGATTAACTCATGGAAGCATGTGTGCATTTATCTTCCCACCAATGATGCAACCGTGAGATGGCCACCATGGCCAAGTGACGGTTCGAGCATTAATTTCAAAGGTATTGGTTCTAACTATAACCATGATTAGGCATGCATTGACGCAACAAGCAATAATGATTATATTTTTCGTTAGTCCCTGTCATAAATCCACAGCCAATCAACTGAAACAAAAACCACGTTTAAGTTGTTACTCGTACTTATGTTATGACCGTCATTTTATCCGACTCGTGTGATAATCCTGCCACCTATTTTATTACGAAAATAACCCTACCAATTCGCCAAAATAATTGTGCCACCTTTCCAAAGATACCCAAATCAACTTCGGCTATCCATCAACCATGTTTGCATGCAGTCATTCCAACGTCTGAAACTGTAAATGGTGCAATTGCTAGCAGAATTCGCAAGAGCTAAGAAATATGGGTATCATTGTGAGATACGAACCTTTAACGATAGAATCTCTGCGCGAGAATAGATAAGTTTTTGCTATCTTTCAGGAAGCTGGGTGGATGGATTATTTCCAACAATTGAATGGTTTTCATGTGGAAACATCACTTGAATTTTCTCAAAACCTGACCGGCACCCACTCAGAGGTTCATGGTATAAGCATAGATGTTACAGAGGAAATCGTGGTGGAAGTAACAAGATTTCCTAGAATTGGGAAGCAATGGTTTGGTCAGAAGCACCATAACTTGACTACAGTTGAAGTTGCTCTTGCAGCAAGAGAAAGTGTTCGGCTGTGGGGAAGAGGAACAGTGTTGGAGACCCTGCCAAGTCCTTGGGACCAGGTTGCAATTTTTCTCAAGAAATACATCACTTGCAAGGGTAGGTACCGAGTCGTTTACATATATGAATTTTTCCTCCTACCACATTTATGCCATCGTAGATTGCTAAATATGCCATATTATCTTTTAAAATCCCTGCAAAGCAAGGCTCATTATGTCATAGGTGCTCAAAATCCCTTATCTCCCCCACAAATCATGGGTTAATTAAACCACTAGTCTTAAGGGCCCTTGCACACCAGAAGTTGACATGGGAAAAATTTCTTACTCGACCAAGGGTACCCCGAGAACCTGCCTTGGAAGTAGGGGGTATTGAAATAATGGAGGAGGACTAGAGCTCCTCAGATTCAGCTGGGGGGAGGGATGGAGTATTAGAAGACCAATTGGAGGATGAAGAGGAGGTATCTATGGGAGAAGATGTGGCAGCAGAAAAACCTGTTGCAAAAAAAGACACGATGGAAGCTGTGGAAAATGAGGATGTGGTATTAGAAGCTGCAACAGCAGCAGACCCTATAGATGAAGCTCAACAAAATGGATAGAAATAGCAGTTAGGGTAGCAGCTGAAGCAGTAGAGATGGCATCATTAGCAGCTGCAGCAGAGGAAGCTGAAACAGGAGCTACTGTAGAAGCTACGATAGTGGAAGCTGTATCTGCGGAAGTTGCAATGGAAGAAGAAGAACTTCAAATAGAGGCAGTGGAAGGAGGAGACATGGAGGTTCTGGATGTTGAATCCTCCCTTAAAATAAGGGGAACTATAATTTAAGAGGAGGAATTCATCCCTGTTCCAAAAACTATAGAGACTTCTAGGTCACAGAAATGAAGGAAAAGACCAAGGAACAAGGGATAAATATCTAGTCTAGCAAAAAAGAGAAGAACCAGAGATGTTACTGCAGCAGAAGCGGTCCATTCGATTGGTGAAAATATTGAAACTCTCATTCTAAAACCCCGATCAACTGTTGTTACACAAGAACCTACTGTAGGGAACCCCAAATTGAAAATCTTCTTTTTGAAAATGAGCTGCTAAAAGAGGAAGTGCAAATGCTTTGGGGTGAATTGCAGAAATGGAAAGAAGCATGTACGAAGCAGGCAGAGAAGAGCTTGAACACGCTGGTGGAGGCTGCAAACCACCTGTAGAATTCACCTCCTGTTTTGAGGAATGAAGGACATGAAGAAGTGGTATGCCCAGAATGGGGAGACATATTCAAATTTGAAGGGTGTAAAGTCACAATGCTGGAATTAGCAGCACGAAAATATGCAAAATCAAGGAAAGAAATGGAGGAAGTACCTTTCGTGGACCCAATGGAAGGAAATGAGCCTGAAATAGACATAATCCCTGATCTGGAACTAGGAGAAGATGAATAAATGCAATCTCATCCATCGGGGGATACTGAATTATTCTTGGGACAGTCTCATTTTTCGGAAGACATTGAAGTAACACAAGAGAAACCTCAACAGTCTAAAGAAATTGAAAAATATGATGCTTTTACACAGGAACCAGTGTCCTTAAAAATGTTTGTTGAAGTTTTAACTCAGACAGAGGATGCTGAGATTAAGATACAAGAGAAGGATGTTGTTACACAAGAACCAACATTCTTAGAAATGTTTGTTGAAGTTGCAACTCGGACTAAAGTTTATAGGGTTGAATTGCAAAGAAAGGATGCTACCACGTAAGAACCAGCATCCCCAAAAGTATTTGTTGATATTGCAACTCAGACTGAAGCTGCTGAGGATGGGTTTAAGAAGGGAAACGTTGCCACACAAGAACCAGCATCCCCAAGAGTATTTGTTGAGACTACAACTCAGATCGAAGCTACTGAGGATGGGATTCAGAAGGGGAATGCTGCCACACAAGAACCAGCATTCCCAAAATTATTTGTTGAGACTACAACACAGACAGAGGCCACTGGAACACTGATGGAAGAGGAAGCTGTTACACTTCCAATACAAAATGAGATGGCTGATACATCTGGTGACAAGGTAGGAATCCAAATATCTCAAGAAAATATTAATTTAGATTTTGATGATGAGAAAAATGCAGATGGGGGGAAGGATGTAGATGATATAAGCATTCAGGGCATGGTAAAGGAGATTTCACTATTGAAACTTGAAGTGAAGAAGTGGAAATATCATGCTAACTGGTGTCAGGAAGGGATGGTTCCCCTTTTTGAATATAGAAGGACTATCAAATAATTAAGGGAGAAATGGGCAGAGGAATTAACTTTTCAGATATCTCGGTGGGAAGAGGTGCAAAAATAATTGGAGGAGTTGAAGTAATTCAAATCCTTGCAGAAAGAGAAAGACCAAATGTATGCCCTCTCTCAGGAATTGTTGAGTTATAGAGCCCCATCCCCTTCCTATCCGGTGTTTCTGTATGAACAAATGACCCTGTTTAAATTGAAATATTTAGAGGAGGGTAGACCTTACCAATTGATGACCTCTCTTCAGTTCATAAAGACATTTATGGCAAGCAGTTTCCTTGATCAGGATTTGTTGTGTGAATTATATTTTCACAATATAGTTTGTTTCATGGATTCTTGCTCTAACCCTGTTCCCTACTTGGGAGATGTTCAGTTGAGGTCCTTTGCCTCTTTTGTTAATAATCATGTGCAGTCGGAAGATGTCTTTTAGACAATTTCTAGGAATGATGCCAGCTCTAATCTATGGATTAGGAGTGAACCTCAATCTCCTCGGGTTCTCATTGTAAAACATGGAAGGAGTCTCTTATCTCCCATGAAGACTCAGCATCTGAAGAAGTTTCAAAAGAAGGTTATCTCTACTTGTGTTGACTTGATGTCCAAACAACATCATCTTTCCCTAGAAGGCAGCAAGCATAGGTGGAAAACGTCTTCTTTAGGTTTGAAGAAAAGGGACCCTTACTTCCTCAAGAATTTTAAACAAGCTCTTCCCAGGGTAGCAGGATATGTCAATTGCATGAATATGTGTGGAATTCACTAGTTGGGACTCAAGTTCAAATTTCCACTCATATGGTGGCCAGCAGGGAAATAAAGGGATAATTATACACTGACCAAAGTAGAAGAGAAACAGTGCTGGGAACATTGGGCTAGTTGTAATGGATTTCTGGATGTAGATAAGGAACCTAAAATTTCCTTCAATTTTTCTGCTCAAAATGAACGAGGACCAGACTCAGATTCATATTAGTTGGATGTTGCACATGAGGACATCCAAATAGATAGCTGGGGGGAGATGTTGGGCCCCAAAATAGCCCCTTTTTGCCCACACTTATCTATACCTTTTTCTCTGTTTTACCTCACCATCCCATAACCTAAGAAAATATCTTCCTAAGCAGAGCATGGATTGCAACAAGTATAATTCATTATTGCTTCATTTCACTAATGCCTAATTTGCTTATGGTTATGAACTCTATCTTTTTATTTATGCTAATATGAATTGACTTGAAAAAGATAGTTCAAAAGTCTTGGAAATACAACAGGTGTAGTAGCTTGCTGAACCTTTAGAGAAGAGGCATACGTGGCGCCAGCTGTTCCTTCCTGAGTATAGTTGCACAAATTTCTATGGCAGTTCAAGTGCTCCTCCACGAGGACAACTGTGACTAGGCCACGATAGAGCATCCCATTAATCATCCATTCCAATCAATTAGAATCTATTTCAGTCTGCTAACCGCATGTAACAGCTCAGACCTGAACGTAATGAACTCATTCAAGTTCATTTATGGATGCAACTGTTCTATTGTAATTCGACAGCCTGAAGATCGTAGATCTTCATGGCTTCCCGATATGTGTGGAACGAATTCATGTCATTTTTGTATAAATGCAAAGAGGCGTTCTGATCCTGGGGTTGTCTAATTAACATTTGATCGGGAGAGCTGTAGCAGAGTATTGTGACTATGATTCACTATTTTAATACAAGGAGCAAAGTTCTTCATATCTTTCATTTTAATTTGTGTTAGCTCACGACATCTCTATTAGAAGTCCAGGTCCCGCCTTATCACATATATTGTCGAGTTAGGTAGATGTTGTGGTTCATTTCAGTTATTTTCAGTGTGGAATTGCAGTAGGGATATTTCCAGTTAGCCGCAACAGTAGATTGCTTATGAATTGCATTTCCTTTGGTGTACTACAACAGTGTGGTGTGGCAGTCGACTGTGTAGGGTAGTTTTCCTTTGATGCAAAGGGGGTTAGTTAGTTGTTACAGTCAAGCTTAGATCTTATTCCTTTCAGTCATTTATCTTTCTTAGGATTTCCAATTTAGCCAATTTATGGTTCAAGTTTAATTCCAGTTCTTTATTGTTGTTCATCTTTCTTAGAATTTATTTGATTAAACATGTTATGATTGTGTTACAGTAGTTGCTAATTGAATTAGACAGGTTGTAATTGAATATTGTAGTTTGATATTTTTAGGATTTAACTTCTTGCAAAAGTAAGTCTAGTTTATTTATTCCTAGATCAGTGACTGCTGGATTGATATTTGTAGGAAGGTAATTGTACTTTGAATTCTTAGATGGATAAATTAGATTAGTTTTATCCATGAGATGAGTTTGACTGAGCATATAGGTAGGATAATTTATCTCCATTCATTCAATCAACTACTTGAGTGTTTATGCATAGATTGTGTTAATTTCCTTTGAAATAAAAGACCTACCTTGGTTAACAATTTATATTGAGCATCATGTGTGTTAGTTGTAATTGATTAGCATATAGGGTGACCAACAAGAATCAAACCAATCATCCTTGGGATAAAACTCTACAGATGTTTGCAGAAACACGGGGCTATGCGTTAATTGAAATAGTTTCCAATTCAACTCTACAGATGTTTGCAGAAACACGGGGCTATGCGTTAATTAAAATAGTCTACAATTCCAAACATTTATGAGTTGGATCACAATGTCGAAATAGAGTTATACAATATATGTCAAACGATTCACATTAAGATAAGGAAAATAAATAACAATACATAGTGCATAAGAGATAAAATAAAAAGGCGGTCTATAGCTTCTGGCTGGAATCACTGTATTCATAGACATGATAAGACCTTTCAATTCCTTAGTATTGTTTGTCGAAGGAATGAACTGAAATGGAAGGCCTCATGAGGGTTTCTTCATATCCACATGATTGCGAAAGACTTAATATCCTCCCTCATTCAAGCTTGAATGCCTAATAAATCTGACTGAATTTTCTCAAAAAGCACATGCATATACATCTGTTCATTTTGTTTCAGTCCTCTGCATCACACCCGTATTTTGTTCCGCTTCGACTTAGATAAATGCAGAATAGTTACGTATGTAGAAAAAATCTTTTAGTATGAATGCATACAATTATGTAGGTTGCCACGAGTTAGATAAATCGACACACATTGGAGATGAATCACTATGGGTTAAATAGATGTAAAGAAACAGTTACAGAATCGGCCACCCTCCGATCAAAGTGCCCACCGCTTGAACGTGTGGTTAGCCGCCAATTCATTAATTCATTTATTAAACCATTAGCATTAAAAATTATTCATTAGCCTTAACTAAAATACGACTACCATCAGATAAATCTAAGTTGTACACTTGCCATACCCTACTTAATATTGATGATCCGCTCTTAGAGGTCCAACCCCCAAAATGTCAGATATAAACGCCTATCGACATAATAACTATTCGATTTAAACATGAGTGATAGTTAATTCATGAAATATGGATCATTCATTATTGAACACGACAAAGCTTATTCGTGAATCTTAGAAATCTAAACCTTCATTTATAAAAAAAAATGTGGAATCCCCCACCCAATATTGAAATAGACACTTTCAGCATAATTAATATGAGAAAGAAACAACAATGAAATAGACATTCAAAATTCAATCCATTTGATAAAATTCATTGAGAAAAGTTCGATCCATTTTATAAAAAATTCAGTGAGAAATATTTTTGAGACTAAGGTAGTGTAATAGTATATTAAATTTCTTATTCCCAATTGATGGGCACCAAAATGTGTTTCTCAACATGCAAACATGACATTTTTCTTCAAAATGTGTTTCCCAACATGCAAACCTGACATTTTTCTACCAAGTCTTTAATGTTGATATCATTTAATTGGAATCATATAGTATTTTCTTAAAATTTATTTTTAAAAAATTAGTAAAAAATATTTTTAATTTTCTTTAACCTTCATATTTCATAACTCCTAAAAACAAATTTGATTAAATTTTAATGTCGTTATTTATCAATACTTTAAAAAAAATTGAATTTCTTTTTTAACAAAAATCTTTTCAATACCAAATATGTCTAACTTTAAAATAGAAATCTCATAACATTTAAGCTAACCTTCAAAACTCATTTAAAAACTTTATATGCCATTAAGCTACCCTCAAAACTTGTATTTAAAATCTATATATACCTTTATTACTTATAATCTGATTTACCAAATAAAATGAATATTTACTTACCAAATTAGAGAGGGAAAAATCATTATTGATATGTATTGACGATAGACTTCTCCACGGCAGAACTCATGATAAAGAAATACATGCTATCAATTTTCGAAACACAGGAAAGCCATGTGACAAAATAATGTATTTGTTGAACTAAATTTTATATACCAAAATATGAATAGAATTTTTGGGCTAAGTTATGCTAAGAGTTGTAATATCAATGGTCCTAAGTTGGTTAGTTAGTTGAGTCAATGGTCCTAAGTTAGTTGAGTTAGTTGTTGACTAGGTCATTAGTCAACCCATGGTATACACTAGCCCATAGTATTAGCCAGTGGTTTTGGTGTTATGTGAAACTATATATATGTGTTTTTAATAATGAGAAGGAAATCAATATGCCCTTTGTTTTTCTGCTCTTTATGTTTTGTGTATTGCAAAATTTATCATGGTATCAGAGCTTATGGCCTAATCCATACATGTTTTTGTTTGGTAAGCCTTGTCACATAGTGGAAAGCACACACGTGTAGATCAGCTCTGATCATGGTATCAGAGCTGATGGCCTGATCCTTAGATCTTGTTTTTGGGTAAGCCTTTCAGAAGTTGGAGAGAACACACACACGGTTGGAAGTTGCAGCATGGGACGGAGATGGAACACTCGGGCCACAACAACAACAACAACAAAATCAGCAAAAAAAACCCCTGAAGGGAGGTTGTCGCACCGTACCTGAAGGAAAACTGCGACGTCTCACCCTGGCTGAAGAGAAACTGTGACATTGTCGCACCTTGGCTGAGGACAACCTTTGATGACCATCACAAGCTTGTTAGAAGGAAAATTGCAACGGTGAGCCTTGGACTTATAGGAATTTGTCTGTCGCACCACA